>JALIGW010000003.1:149895164-150495164 GCA_023053685.1 Diadophis punctatus similis
GTAGGCCCATTTTTCGCCCTCCCCAGGCTCCAGAGTCTTTCTTGGAGCTTGGGGAGGGCAAAAACGCTCCCCCCGCCACCCTGGAGGCCCTCCGGAGGCCGAAATCACCCTCCAAGAGCCTCTGCGTGAGCCAAAAAAACAGCTGGCAGGCACGCACATGCGCACTGGAGCTGAGCTAGGGCAACGGCTCACGTGCCGGCAGATATGGCTCCGCGTGCCACCTTTGGCACCTGTGCCATAGGTTCGCCATCACTGGTATAGATATATAGAAGACAAGAAGAAGGATTTTGTAGCCAGAAAAATACTGAATGTTTTGCTGAAATTTTTAAGTATTAAAAAAAGGGGTTTAAGCATATATATGTCTCACTTTTATGTAACAGTTTCTAATAAAAAATGATTTAGGCAGACTTAACATTTCTTCCAGCTTGTACTCACCAACGTTTTTATTGCTGAAGAGTATAAGGATTTCAAATCACCGTATTATAGTAAAACTTACCTGGGAACCAATAAAGCAAAGATTCTCCTTTCCACTCTTTAGCTTTAACACATCATGTCTTCATTTCCTAAAAGCCTACTCATCTTTTCTAAAACTAACAGATTTTCATTTATTACTTTGTTATTCTTTTTTTAAGTCTCAGATTCCAAACTCTATAGAGATATCAGTGTGCATTGAGAGAGCAATGGAGAATTTAATTTGAACATACAGTAGGTATCATCCTGCCATCATCTTTTTTTTTAAAAAATTATATTTTCATTTTTTCTCAGAAAAATCCAAGGACACGTAGAAAGTGTTGGCCTATGGTTTATTCATGTGCAAAATTATTTATGCACAATAAGAAACAAAACTGGAAGAAAAATATGAACAACTATAAGAAATTTACGTATTTCATTACATAAGTGTTAAATATGAAAAAATAGGATAATGATATTTTTAAATACTGGTGCCTTTCTGTAATCAGTGCTATAATCTAAATAACCAGAATGTTATTTAAGAATTAAAGATGTCTTAAGCCTTTAAACATTCAAAGAGATTGGTAGTTTTTAAGCTTTAATAGCTCATTTTGGCTGAAATTACTTTTACTGTCCTCAATACCCAATTAATAAAGTCCTTGTCATGGATCTAATTTTAAAATATGTGAGGTAGATACTTCATTTCTCGTTAGTATTTCATGAATGCAGGAGATGTTTAATTAGAAATAGTGTCATATAAATAAACCATGACTTACTGTGACTATATAAGATAAATGTCACACAAGCAGTTCATGAAGCTAAATTCAGTATTAATGCAGTATTAAATATTACTCTACCAGTAACCACAAAGGCATTTAAATATATCATTCTATGAAACCTGAATTAGATTAGATGTTCTGTAATATACAAAACTCATGAACTATATATAATCCCATTTAGATATTATTTTCTAGTGATTTCTCTGCCTTTTGTTAGACTTCCTTTGTAGAGGAATTGCAATTTTGCTGTTTTTGCCATCTAAAGAATACTTATATACAAAAATAACTTCTATTTGCAAAAAAACCCCAAGTAAATAGTTTGTATACATGGTAAAGCTACATGGATTTCTATCTCAATAGAATTTCTAATAGAATAGAATTTTCACTTCAATTACATAACATATAAAACCTTACAATTAATAACATGCTACATGAGAAGTACACTGTTTGAGTGTTTCAGTGAAATGCGGTGATATAATATACCAATTTCATCATATATGGTGGTCATGTACAGTAACAAAGAAATATTGGGTAAAAATTCATAGATGGGTTCAGGAAATAACAGGTTTTCAAGTAGAATATACACCAGAATTATTCTTGTTAGGGATTATCAAAGGGGATTATAATAAAACTACCATATACATTATTCTACACATTATAACTGCAGCAAGAATAGCATTTGCACAATGTTGGAAACAAAAGAATATACCCTCGGAAAGATTGGTAATAAAAAAATATACGATTGTGCTAAAATGGACAAACTAACGATTGAATTAAAAGGACAAATGAACTCTGAATATTATGCAATATGGAAGAAATGGTACGAATGGATTGAATATAGAAAACGGAAAAAAGAGGTAAAATGTAAGGGAAGTAAAATGTATATTTGAAAAGTATGGAATATATGGATTTGGATGAAAGGAGATGTAAATATTATCTATGAAATACTCTTATAATGATGTGTTAAATAGACATGTAAATAATAGGCAAATGAGCACAGTTATGTATAAAATATGGAAATTTATTAAATGAAAAAACACAATAAAAATATACTTGGATAAGAGCCGAGGTGGTGCAGTGGTTAAAAGCAGCACTGCAACCTTCAGCTGATTGCTAGTTCAGCAGTTCAGCTGTTCAAATCTCACCAGGCTCAAGGTTGACTCAGCCTTCCATCCTTCCGAGGTAGGTAAAATGAAGACCCAGATTGTTGGGGGCAATATACTGAACTCTGTAAACTGCTTAGAGAGGGCTGTAAAGCACTGTGAAGCGGTATATAAGTCTAAGTGCTATTGCTATTGCTATTGCTATTCAATAAGGCATTTGACAAAGTAGATCACAGCCTACTTTGTGGTAAGCCAGAACAATGTGGGATAGACAGCAGCAGCATCAGATGGATTTTTAACTGGCTGACAAATTGCACTCAATGTGTAGTCCTCAATAGAACTACATCTACACAGAAGAAAATAAGCAATGGGGTACTCCAAGGTTCTGATTTAGGCCCAGTACTCTTCAACATCTTTATAAATGATTTAGATGAGGAAATAGAAGGGGAACTCAACAAATATGCAGACAACACTAAACTGGCAGGAATAGCCAACACTCCAGAAGACAGGCTCAAGATCCAGATGGATCTCAACAGACTTGAATACTAGGCCCTATTTAATGCAAAGAAATTCAATGTAGAGAAATGTAAATGTTTACACTTAGGCAAGAAAAATCAAATGTACAAGTATAGATTAGGTGAAACCTGGCTCAAAAGCTATAACTGTGAGAGGGCTCTTGGAGTCCCAGAGGACACTTAATATATGAGCCAGCAATCGTGCAGCAGCAGCCAAAAAAGCCAACACAATCCTAGGTTACATTAACAGAGGGATAGAATCAAGATTACGTGAAGTATTAGTATTGCTTTATAAAGCCTTAGTAAGACCACACTTAGAATACTTCATCCAGTTTTGGTCAACATATTATAAAAAAGATATAGAGACTCTGGAAAGTGGACAGAAAAGAGCAACAAAGAGGATTAGGGAGTTGGAGGCTAAAACACATGAAGAAAGGTTGGAGGAATTTGGTTTGTCTAGTCTAGTAAAAAGGGGTGATATGATAGCAGTGTTCCAATATTTGAGGGGCTGCCACAAAGAAGAGAGGATCAACCTATTTTCCAGAGCACCAGAAGGCAAGACAAGAAACAATGGATGAAAAATAATCCAGGAGAGAAGTAACCTATGGTAGAACTAAGGAGAAATTTTCTAATAGTGAGAACAATTAACCAGTGGAACAGCTTGCCTTCAGAAGTTGTAAGTGCTCCATCACTGGAGGATTTTAAGAGAGTGGACAGCCATTTGTCTGAAATGGTATACGGTCTCCTGCTTGTGCAGGGCGTCAGACTAGAAGACTTCCAAATTCCTTCCAACTCTGTTATTCTATTATGATTCTTCACCACAGCTTCAGAGAGATCCGCAAAGTAAGTTCAATATTTTTGTATTTGTGTTTAAATGTTGTATGTGGGTATATACATGGAAGAGTACATCACATTTTGACATATGATTTGCCACTTGCTTCTTTCCCAGCAGGTAAAACAGGTGGCCTTGGATACACACATTTGAAAGTGAAGAAGAAAAGATGGGGCAAAGCTCCAAACTACAATACAGTATATTAATAGAGAAATGAGTAGGATTCAAGCTGGTGTGCACAGAGCATTATATAGGTAAATTTTGTTTAGGTATTAGAACCGGAATTCCAGAGTGGTGCTTATGTTCACCAAGGGAAAATCCATAAGCATGTTTGGATATTGCTAGACCACCACAGTGACTATTTTATAAATGGACTAGTAATCAGTTACTCTGCCTAATTAGTAAGCTGCAAATTAGATGTAGCAGTAATAGCTTTCTGTAGCATTCCCATTCAGAAAGTTATTAACAGAACTGCCCCCTGCCCCCCCCCTTTTAATAAGTATGGCAGTTCAATGGTCATTGCCTTAAATAAACAGGAATTCCAGCCCACTACACTTAGACAGGTGACTGTATTCCTGTATCAAGATGATGAAAATATTCTTTTGGTCATTGAAGTTGGTCTCAGAAGACATCTACTGGCTTTTACTGTAGAGAAGAATTGCTTACAATTAACTACACCAAAACTAAAATTATGGTCTATTCAAAGGGATTGAGATGCCGTAAGCATCAATGGCAGATGAATAACACTACTACAGACCAAGTTTCATCTTTTAAATATCTCAGCACACTATTCCAGCAATTGGGCATCCATCGAGAACTAGTTAAAACTATTTCTAATACAGCTAATATTACTGCTAAAGCTACACTCAGCTTTTTTTCATGCTACAGGAGGTAAGAATGCACTTGCTACCATAACATTTTTCAAAGCTAAATCTATCTCCAAAATGTTATATGGTTTGCAGGTATGTACATCCAGTAACTGTGTTCTCTTCGCTGATGATGTAAAACTATTCAACACCACCGACAATGCTGCTACCCTACAAAAAGACCTTGACTATCTGTCAAAATGGTCAAACAATTGGCAACTCCAAATCTCAACCAACAAATGCTCTGTTTTACACATTGGCAAAAAAAAAATCAGAACACAAAATTCAAGCTGGGCGGATACGACCTCATAGATTACCCTCACTCTGTCAAAGACCTTGGAGTACTCATCTACGTGCTAATAATCACTGTAACAGCATTGCCAAAAAGGCATTAAAAGTTGTTAACCTAATCTTGCGTAGCTTCTTCTCCGGTAATATTGAACTACAAACTAGGGCATACAAAACTTTTGCTAGACCAATTCTTGAATACAGCTCATCAGTCTGGAACCCGCACTGCATATCGGACATTAATACAATTGAACGAATCCAGAGATATTTCACAAGAAGAGTCCTCCACTCCTCTGCTCGCAACAGAATACCTTATGCCACCAGACATAAAATTTTGGGGTTAGACAGCTTAGAACTTCGCCGTCTTCGGTCCAACCTAAGCGTAGTATATAAAATTATCTGCTACAATGTCCTACCTGTCAATGACTACTTCAGCTTCAACCACAACAATACACGAGCACATAATAGATACAAACCTATCTATTACCACGCCAAACTTGATTGCAGAAAATACGACTTCAGTAACAGAGTTGTTAATGCCTGGAATGCACTACCTGACTGTGTGGTTTCTTCCCCAAACCCCCAAAACTTTACCCTTAGACTGTCTACTGTCAACCTCACCCCATTCCTAAGAGGTCTTAAAGGGGCGTGCATAAGCACACCAGCATGCCTACCATCCCTGTCCTAATGTTCAATTTTATTCGTATCCATTTCATGTATTCATAATTATGTTTATACTTATATCTGTTATCTAATATATGCCTGACGATATAAATAAATAAAATAAAACCTAAAATCCCTCGATACAATGCAGTACAAATTCTTGAGAATGCTTCACTCAGAAACTGGGTTGAGTCCCTTGGATTTCAGGGCCCATTCTTGAGCTTCAGTTTTCCAGTAATTCCCCAGCTGTCATGATTCTTTTTAATAATTTCCCCCTTTTTGGAAGCTAGAATCCAAAGTGACTTATATCATTGTGTTTCCTAGCCTTGGGAATTCCAAAAGCGAAAGCTGTAATATAGCAGCAGGGGATCACATATCTCTTCACGTAGAACAGGAGATATTAGGCCACCGTGACTGGCATTATATAAATTGGAGACCTTTCCAGCCAGCAAGCTAACGTCACCTGCTATCGCATCATAGAAATTCCTCTTTAATCTCATTTAATGTCTTGCCCTCTGCATTATTTGAAAGAAGTTATAATAATATTCCTTTGTAGATCAAACCTGTTTCTGTGCTTTGGAGGAACCTGAGAGCCTAGTATACATGCTCCTTTGATGCTCTTTCTATAGTAAGCTACATTCCACCCTTATACTTCCATTTGACAACAGAAGTCTCTTCTGTCTGGAGGACAATCCTAGTTGTTCCTTGCTACCAGACCAGAATCCAACAGTTTCAAGAGAACTGCAAAATTTCTCAACTGCAGTTGCCCTATGTAGAAAAACATTTTGTTAATTTTCTGATTTCATACAGTATACACAAACCTATATTCCTGTGTTATCACTTAGTACTAAGATACTCCATAGATATTGACCCAGCAGTTCAAAACCGGGCGACCACAAGTAGATAAATGAGTTTAGCTCATTAAGAAGACACTGGACAGACATTTGTCCGGAATGGTATAAGGTTTCCTGTTTTTGCAGGTGTTGGACAACTTAATGGGGACATGAAAGGAGCCTCTAACTGGGTGTCCCCCAGGCAGTGGTGATGTCACCATTCAATCCTTTCAACCCGAAAGCGCTTTGGCGCTCCAAACATGTCAGTAGCAGTAGTTGAAGTAGTAGTAGTAATAGTAGTACCGTGTTTCCCTGAAAATAAGATCCTGTCTTATATTTTTTTGAACCCTGAATTAAGTCCTTGGCCTTATTGCCATGCACTCAAAAGCCCGATTGGGCTTATTATCAGGGGATGTCTTATTTTGGGGGAAACAGGGTAGTAGCAGCAACAGTGATAGTTAGAATTTTAGCATTTTAAAATGTTTTTTATTAATTACGGTAATTATTTTGTTTTTAGCATTCAGGTGCTACTTTTAATATCCTGCTATTTGTACTTATTGTACTCTAACAATATATAATCCTGATAATATCTTAGCAAGTTTTCCAGATTCTAGGTATTTTATTGTTCTTTCTGAATAATGTCTATATTTTATGTCATGGTTTTTTGCTTTTTACCTCTTACTCTTTTTAGATGTCAACATTTAATTTGCTGGTCAGAGACCACAATGAAAACAAACAAAATCTTGTAATCTTCTGTAGCACTCAGACTGCCCATGGCATGCTCCAAAAAATGCAAAATGTAACCGCTGGCCAAAGAATCTGGGGAACAAGATTCAGAGAAATTATTTGATCTTTAAAAACAAGACCCCTGACAAAATGTGCTGCCACCTTTTCAATAAAGAAATGTTTTAAAATGCTGCCTTGGACTTAGCCCCTGCCTCATTCCTTTGACATTCATTTGACATCAACAAGTTACTGCAAGGTTAAAAAAATCACACTTTCATTTAGGGAAAAGTTATCAAGCAGATTTACTATCTGCAGTTTGCAGTTGTTGGTGGAAATCACCGTTGACGCATCTAGTTGACATAACTAACCCAAGGTTGTCATTGTTAGGACTCTGTCCAATCATTTGGGTTGGCAATATATAAACCAACAATATATGTCTGTAGATTTAACTGTGTTGATGAATGTAGCTTTAACTGTATGATATTTCTGATTGGTTGATTGTGTTGCAGGTTGCCATAAGAGGGAGCTAGAGATCATAGCTTACTCTCTCTCTCTCTCTGACATGCTCTCTGTGATATTCTGCTATACTCTGTTATATACATGCTGTATTGATACATTGATATCTTTGTTACTGTAACTGACAAAGACAAGCCGGTAAGAAGTACTTGTACTTCTAGCTATTGACTGATTTGAATGTATATGACCTGGACTGTTTATTGGACTGTGCTATTTTCCTAAAGTAAACCTGTATGCACTTTAATGTATCTGTGTGTGACTGAATAGTTATTCATTCCTACTTCAATACAATGTATGTGCATATCTTTGTTAATCAAGGGTCACTCTGCACATACCTTAACAGTCATCAAGGATAAATGTCCATAATGTCCTGAAACAGGATTGTAGATTTGTTCCCTCTGGAGAATCTCTACATGGACTGGGTAAACAAGCAATAGATGAAAAATATCTGAGTACATGTGTCGGTGCACAAAATTGCAACCCTCCTGGAATATAACTGGCATCATAATAAAGAAGACTATCAAACCAGGCATAGAAGCAATTATTCTGACTAGAAGAGGCAAATGTCCTAGTATGTATCATTTGATCAGCAGCATAGCAGAGAGAGTGTTATGAGAATACTAGATGCAGTTGTGTGTGTCTTGCTCGGTGTGTACACACAGATAGAGCGATATGAATTACAATCAGAGATGTGAAGACTGCTGGGTGGGGGAGAGACATACCCAGAAGCAATAGGGAAAGATCAGGGTAGGAATTTTTGTTTGTTCTCTTTTCTAAAAAGATTGAAAATAAATAGATTATGAAATATTTCCTATTTTTTTTAAATGCCACATAACATGGCTAAAGTGTTCTATGTTTGGAAATACAACAAATCCAAAATAATAATAATAATTAACATGTAAAAAGATAGAAAAACTTATCACAACAGAAGGTTTTAGATACCCATGACACTGAAGAAAAAATAAATAAAGTCTCAGCAAAATAATGGATAACATTTCCTGTGGTGAATTAGTATTTTCTGAATCTTGCCCTTCCCATACTTTTTTTTTTTAAAAAATAGCACTTTCTCTATGGGTCTGCATTTCTTTGTTTAGTATAATCTTGGTGAGAGTTTTTCCTCCCACTTTAGTGTTATTTGCCTGTCTGATTCTACTTAACAGGCAAAAATGAAAAGACACAGCATTCCTAAAACCTGATAGCTAAATGTTCTTAAAATTAAGAACATTTTAAAATAAATTCACGTAAGCATACAATCAGTGTCAGAACAAAATACATTTTCAATGTTATATAATAAACAAA
This sequence comes from Diadophis punctatus similis, assembly GCA_023053685.1. Taxonomy (NCBI): domain Eukaryota; kingdom Metazoa; phylum Chordata; class Lepidosauria; order Squamata; family Dipsadidae; genus Diadophis; species Diadophis punctatus. The sequence continues at coordinate 149,904,035 of JALIGW010000003.1, forward strand.
TCATTATAATCCAACGCATCTAAAAGTCACCAGATTGGGAAGGGTGAATTTAAAATTGTGAAATCCTCATAATACTTGTTTCAGAGAAGATTGTAAATCAACATAGAGAATTAGAAAAAATAATAATAATAATTAAAATTTGAAGGATAAAAATAAATACTGTTCAGGGCCAAGATGAAAAGTTAAGGTATTTTTCAAAGCTGTTTGTTCTCAACTTCAAGAACAGTTCAGTAAAAATCTTTATTTATTTATCTATCTGCCCATCCATCCACTCCACAGACAGCTTAAAATATGTAAAATATCATTTCTTTCTATCTTTAAGAGAAGCCACTTTCTTTAAATAGATATTTGGAAAATGTGGTGTGATTTGTGCTTAAAAGTCCTTTAAAAATTGTGTACCCTCTCCTTTTGGAGGAACTGTGTCTAACCCACAGCCCAAGGGCTGCATGTGGACCTGGACAGCTAGTAATGCAGCTCCACAAAATTTATACATTAAAATATTATATATTTTATATCTATACCAGGGGTGGGTTCTAACTTACCTCGCCGCCAGTTCTCTTCCTGCTGCGCCGCGTGGGCATGCGCATGTTGTGTGCGCGCATGCACAGTGCCGAGAACCCAGCTTCTGCACATGCGCAGAAGCCAAAACCAAGATGGCGGCGCCTATGGCGCCACCGAGAGTGCTGGTTCAGGGGCGTGGCCAGCCAGCGATCGCTCCCGGCTTGGCAAGCGGGGGGAAATTCCCGCTACCGGTTCTATAGAACCGGTCCGAACCGGGAGCATCCCACCTCTGATCCAGCCCAAGTTAATTCCTCTTCACAATATGGTCCAGGCAAGCCAAAAGGTTGGACCGCTATGATCCAGAGCATATCTACAAGCATTTTCAAGAATATCCCACAGTTTCTCCATTTATCTCCATTTCTTCTTAGAAGTTATTCCTTTTTGTTCAACTTGGCTTTGATATTGTATTAAAAGAACGATAGGGAAAAGGCTAGCCATCAAGCTAGCAATAAGAGTTTTACATTCATGTTAATAAAATCATATTGCAGTTAAAGTTATTTACTATTCTTCCCTCTGCCCTCACTAATATTTCAACTGTTCCTCTCCTTTTATGTTGCTACAGGGATAAACTATTTCAAATACAATGCGCAGCAGCTTGAGTCTTTTCTGATTTAGGTTTTATATTTTCTCCATACAATCTGGATGAGTATCTTCTTAACATACTTATATAAGAATTCAAATGAAGAAAACAGATTTTCCTCCCTGCTTTCCACACCCCAAGATAACACCATCTATTTATAAATTGCCATTTCTGAGGGGGGAAAATATCTAGATATAGATTGGGTGCTTATTGGTCCCATGAAAAAACAACAAGAGAAAAATCAATTGATAATATACGCTATTTATTTCAAGTCAGCTTTTAATAGGGCAAACTTGTCTTTTGCATTATTGTCTTCTATACATATATGCAGAATATGTACTAATTTTAATGGAATCTACTTCCAAATAAGAACAGCATAAGCAAACACCCTTTCTGTGGAGCATTTTTTCCTATTTATTTTTGATGGCTAGGATGATAATAAGAGCCAATGTGGGTAAGTGGTTAAAGTCTATGAGCTAGAAACCTGGGAGGTCCAGTCCCATTTTAGGCACAAAGCCAGCTGGGTGACATTGAGCCATTCACTTTCTCTCAGCCCTAGGACAGAGGGAATGGCAAATCAATTCTGAAATCTTGTCTAGAAAAGTGCAGCAACTTGTCAAGGCAGTTGCCAGGAGTCACTACTGATTCGAACATGCATGATTGTATCCCTGCGCGCGCACGCACACGCACACACACACACACACACACACACACACACACACACACACACACACACAAGAATGATGATAGTGAAGATGATGATTATTAAACAGTTAATAATGTAAACCTATTGCAAAGCTTATCAACCATTTTCATCCGTTCTTTGCTTTAAAGCAAAAGAAAACCATGCTATCAACCTTGGCAAAACTGGCAAATTTTCATGACAGGGTTAGAGGTAAGATACAGGGGCTACAACAACAACAACAAAAAACAAGTGGGTTGCCAATTCCCTAAACATCACTTTAAATGTATCAAGTGACAGGTGTTATCAGATATTAAAGAGATGTGATAATAAACCACTAACTATATTAGGGAAACCAGATGATTTTACAGATCATTATACCAAGAATGATATAAAGATTATGATCTAAGTGGAAAGAGGCTGCCCATGTTATTAGTGAAGTTAGTTTATTAGCATGTACAAAGATGTAATCAGGGGCTCTGTAACAAAGTAAGAAGTGAAATGTGGTGTTTAGGAACAGCTCACATACAATGGTTTCAGGAAGAGCAAACTCCTATGTAACATGAATATTTTTTACATTTAGGGATTTTTTATAGAAGATAGCAACACCACCTCCTCTACGGATTTCACAGTCGGACCGGTAAACATGATAATCTCTTACTGTAATAATAGGGTCTGGGAGGGATGAATTCAGCGACACCTCGCAGACAAAAATAATGTCGAATATAGCTGTATTTAATAATAGGAGGAATTCTGGTATTTTGTTTACTAGACTTCTTGTGTTAAGTAGCTTGCATTTAAGGCCTGTAGTGGTGGACTTTGAGGAAGTTAGGGGCGTGCATTCCTAGTATTGGTTGTTGGGGTGGTGGTTGTTGAGACGTGGGCCATTGTTCTTACTTTTAATGCAATCAGCGCGGTAGTCTATGTATAAATCAGTTTCACCCAGGTCTTGGTGTCTTTTGAGTTCAGTGCGCAGTTCACGGGAGTGGATTCTTTGTTGTGTGGATATGTCAGGCCTTGAGCGAAGTTTGTTATAGATGGTGTTGCTTCTGGCAATTGAGTTGATAGTATGTATGAATTTTCATTTGCTGGTCTCATTGTTGCAGACAACTCTGCAGAAGAGTGGAGCCACTGAGCTGACACTGTACCCCTAATCAGGGCCGTCGTGGGAAACATTGATGATTTTCTCAGGGGAGATGGTTGGTGTCTGACAGCTACTGATGATGTTGCGTACCTTTGTAATATAATTAGTTTCATTGGTGTCCTCAAGACTAAATAGAATAGCATTGGGACGTTTTTGTTCTCATTCAATAGCATCTTTGATGAGTAAGGATATGTTATTAGTTGTGTAGGTGGCTGGTTGTGGTTGTGGCTGTGGTTGAGGTTGTTGAATTGATATAGAATTTTGAGTTGCTGGAAGTTCACTTTTATGTGCTGAATTTTTGTTTTCAAGAGGTGTTAAACGTGTTTCTATGTTTTTAAGGGATGATAGTAAAGTTGTTTCTATGTTGTTAAGGGATGATAGCTGTGTTTCCATGGTGTCAAACCTATCAAACATGTCACTAAGTTTGTCTTTTGATTATACACTTGTATGAACATCTAAGGACTTAAACCTGGTCATACATATTGATGAAAATATACATTTATAATTGGTGACATTCATTTATATAATTTACTGTATGTCCTGGATTATCATACCATAATTTTCTGTAACAGCAGATAACTTGAGTCCTTAGCACATTCATTGTAGATCTCTCTTGATACATGTTCATTTGAGCCCTTAATCTTTTTGAAACTTTATTTTTTTTAAAAAAACCTAATCATCCTTTTGCTGTATGTTGAAAAAAAACCTTTTTACAGATCTCTGATTTAGAAAGTTTTTTTAAAAAGTATTTGAAGAAATCATACCCAGTGATTTCATTAACTGTTCATTCTGAAGCTACTCAATCTTTCAGATGCAGTGAAAAAAATCCAAAGTGATTAAGAGGTCAGCCTCAGTCAAAACTACAGCCCATTTTACCTACATTAACAGCTATAAGCACAATAGAATCCTGTGGCTTTCAGTTGACCACAAAAAGTCAGTTCCTGCCATACGCTCATTGTAAAATAGATGTTCAGAGTACATATAGGTAAGCTTAAGATCTCTTTCTATGGAAAAATTCTGGAAATCCAAATATAGCATTCACATGCCATTTTCAGCAACAATGTTATCTCTCTATTTCTATTTCCTCTATTTCACAGGAAGCTCTTCTTTTCTCACTTTGGATTTAATTTTTTTCCATTGCTTTTTAAAAATTGTGAAACTTCAGAATAAAAATGTTGTATTGTACTCACTGGGTGAGTCTTCTTCAATTCTTTTAGAAGGTGGTTTTAATTACAAATTTAAGGTTTAGGGAGAAAATGGAACATTCAGCAAAGGGTGATTGGGGTGCTAATTTTAAAAAGTTTTAGGATTCAGATGGACTCGAATTAATGACTTTGAAATTAATTGAACCCTTCCTATGGGAAACTCTCCATGTTTACATTTAGGAACAAAAATAACAGATGATTTTGAAGGTTGATCACTAGAGGGAAACAAATATATCAGTGGATCTAATGAAAGGGAATGAATACTGAATTCAGAAATAATTTCAAAGATAGCCACTATTATATGTCAGATCTGGCGAGCCCATCAGCCCGGAGCTGCCATTCGGGCAGGGGGATGTGGCGGAATGCCGCGCCTGAGAGAGTGGGAGTGTCGGCGAGCAGCGGAGAGCTGGGATCACTGCCAGAGCCGACAGGCACGCCCCCATTAGCGGTGGAGCGGCGGCAACCGTGTGGGTGGTCTCCGCGCCATTTCAAATTGCCGTCAGAGCCAGCAGACATGCCATCAGCTGTAGATTGGCCGCTGCCGCGTGGGTAGTCTCCGCGCTGGGGCAGCTGGCTCGAGACCTTCCCAAACTCACTCACCAACTGGACTGCTTGAAAAATATCAGGAATTCTGGGAACAGCTTCCCCTTGTTACGGCTGAGCATTTGCCTGCGTGCTGGGGCTGGCTCGGCTTTAATACTTATGTGCACTCTGGGTCACGTGGTGCTGGGAGGAAATGCATGCAAGGGGCGGGAGAGGGACACGCGCTGCATAAAAGATGGAGGGGACCACCAGATGTTAGCTCTGACAATCTATTCATTGCAATCGTGCTTTGTTGGTCAGTTCGTGCCGAAGAAGATAAATTACCTTCAAACCTCATCTGTGTTTGTTTTTGTTCCTTTCTCTTCGGAACCTGACATTATAGATAAACTGAATGGAATCATGGGAAAAGAACAAGTTGCATTACATAAAACTGAAATTGATTTCAATGTGCATTTAAAACAAAAAAGATGAAATGCTGGATATAGAAATGAAACCAGTTGATGTTTTAATAATTAAAGACATGCAAATACTAAACTATTAGAGTGATGCAGAGAATCTTTTTATATGGAATTTACAAAAGGGGGCTTGTTAAAATTGTCAATGATTTTGTAAGAGGAGACAGTGAGAATATGAAGTGTGACTTGGATATTCTCTTTCTAGTGGACTTGTTAAAGTTGTCAACAACTTTGAGACAACAAACAGAGTGTGAAAAGAAAACAGATGTTAGGATGTTATCTGGGGAAAATAAGATTGTTGGAAGAAAGAGGAAAAAATACAAAGTTGGTTTATTTGATCAAGGTTAAAATGAATGAGTTGCTATTCCTAGTAATGTTTAATAGATTCCTGCTTACTGGGACAGGATGATGATATTTTACAGGTTTTGAGTATCTAAAAGAAATGTGAGAATCCATGTGCTGCATTTTAAATGGATTCAATTAATAAAAGTAAGGGAAGGACTTCAAATACATTTATTAGATATATTTTGTAACAGTTGTGTTGTTATTTCTGATAACTCTTATTGAACTTCTGCTGATTAAGAGAGCAGTGTTTTAAAGATTTGTTTGTGGATAATGGGTGATATTTGGGATGAAGCACTGTTTGCTGTATTTTAAGAGATATTAATTAATTGTTATTGTTAATTATACTTGCTGTGGATGAAGGGGAGGATTCTTTTTCCTGCACTTTTTTATTTTTCTATTTTCTTGTCTATTTATAGTTTCATCTTTTGTAATCTTAGATTTGACAAAATGTAGAAAGTTGTATTTGGAAATATACCGGCAGCCAATGTACCATCTGCAACAAAGGAATAATAGCGATAAAATGGCTCTCATCTTCCAGGATGCAGCCTACTGCATTTTGCATCAGTCAAAATGTTGAGGTAATCTTCAAGGGCAATTCCAAATAGAGTTTACTGCAATAATCCAATTAAGAGGTAATGAACGCATAAGTGACTGTTGCCAGGTCCTTCCACTCCAAATGAGATAAAACTGACATATGGGGCTGAAGCCAAATTACTCCCCTGGCCATGAACTCTACCCTCTTTTTCAAGTCGAATGCAATAGAATACAAGTGATGGGTCTACTCTTTCAGGAAGTGTAACCTAATTTAGAGCCAACGTAGATACTAACTATCAAACCTAGCAGTTTCTGGACAAAGACAAACTTTGTGTTACTAGGGTTCAGCATAACTTTATTTGGTCACATCTATCTTTTTTACTCATCTAAACATCTGATGAGACCATCTACAGCAGCTCCTTTCTGGCAGTGGAATATATAGCTAGGATACATCCATATACTGATAATATCTCATCCCATACTAGCCAATGATCTCACCAAAGAGAATGAGAAAAAGTGAAGGCTTTTCTGATCAATGCTTTCTAGTGTTTAAGACTTTACATTGGTCTATCTTAATAATTTCTGGTACAGACTTTTTCATTTCATTCATACTTCAGTATTCTTGTCCACACATGTATATTCCTTATCTGTTCAATGGGCATATACCATTTCTATAGAGAGAGGAGATCATAAGGAGGAATGCAGTATTATAATATTAGAAGTCATATGAATGCATATGATACAGTCATAGGACTGTGCACACTTGAAAAGTGGTTTGGAAAAAGTGCTTGAGGTATCTTGCAAAGACAGCACAGCTCTATTATTCATTGAGACTGAGGGTGACTTTTATCAGGCATCTACAAAGAATTGAAAAATGTATGACACTGTTTCAAGAGTTGCATTAAACCTAATAAATAGACTCCTGTAAGCCTGAAAAAAAAAAGTTGGTCTTTTTTACCAACTTTTGTATACATATACACACAGATATATGTATCTGTATACATATATACACAGTGTATATATGTGAATATATATATATATATATATATATTATATATATATATATATATATATATATATATATATATATATATATATATATATACATATATATATATATATATATATATATATATATATATATATATATATATATATATATATATATATATATATATATATATATATATATATATTTACATACACACACACACACACACAGCATGATACTTGATAAGAATATATGTAATTTTTGTACCTAAATAGCAACAAGTAAACATCTTGATATTTCAATCCTAATCAGGGCAAAGAGAAGTCTTTTTACTCTTATTAGATTCTGCACTTTTTTCAGGCTTATAGGAAAGTCTATTCATTAGGTTTAATGCCTTCGCTTTATGATAGTGAGTACAATACCGCAAAAGAAATGTGGGGTAAGGCAACTGACTGATTTCCATGTAAGCAGAGATAAATGGAACTGTAAGCTGCAATAAAGGTAGCTTATTGTTAAATGCGTTTGTGTTTGGTCTCACTGAGAAAACTCAAAAAGCATTTGTGGTTGTATATTGTGGTTTTTGGCCAAAAACCACAGCAGAAAATATTCCTTCATATATTTCCACTAATTTAATATAACTACTGACATTAGATACAAATATCTTGTATGAGAACCTATACTAAATGTAAGAATAGGTGCAAGAAAGCACTGTTACTTTCTACAGTAGAAATGATTTTGAGAAGGCCATGTATCTAAAGATATCCGGCTTTGGCATTTCTATTTAACAGCATATCGCTTGAGATGAAGTAAAATTCTAAGAATTTATTAGTATGAAAGGGAATCAATTATTCTTTCTAAGAGATGGTAGACTGTCATCAATATTTCTTTTATATCTGCTTACAACTGGAACTATTGATCATGCTGTGAAGTCCTAGAGGAGAAAAAGGTGACCTGCTGTCCTGCATTATTTTGGACTTCAATTCTTATCAATCACAGGTCAATGGCAGGAGATTCTGGGGGTCTAAATCAACTGGAAGGACCCAGTGAATCAATTATCTTTTAAGTACTTTTCTTTTGCCCCTCCTTTTCATCGCCCAACTTTCTACTTTTTCAGAAGCAGAGACAAAACAGGAGGTTTCACACAAAAGGTGTTTATTTAATTCTAAGCTGAGCATGATGGCTCCAGAAAAAACTGAGTGTCATTTTCAAACTCAGATTTAGAAAGACACTGGCCTGTCAGCTGCGCTGCCCTTAATTACCCTCTTCATTTGGGAAAAATAGAAAGTTTTGCTGATGGAGACAGCTGAGTTAGAAGTACACATCAGCAGTCTAGGTAATCTTAAATTAAGAGTTTGGCAAAGCTTGGGAAGTTTTTTAGGTTGCTACATTAAATCAAACTTTCTAGAATGCAGTTTCTAAAAAAAAACATTAGTATATACCTTTCCAGTTTCAGAAAACAGTTTATTTGTCTGGATCGTTGCTTTATTTTTGAAATAGCTAACCCAAAACTTTCAATTTACCGTATTTTTCGGAGTATAAGACGCACCGGAGTATAAGACGCACCTTAGTTTTTGGGGAGGAAAATAGGGGAAAACAATCTGCCTACCAGGTATTCATCTGGCTAGCATCCTTAGTCTGGTCAGCTTCAGCACATTATTTTATCCCCTGGTTAGGACTTAAAAAAACCTTCTTCTGAGAGAGTAACAATGAAAAAGCCTGCAAGCCGGTAAGAGCTGGGAAAATAGTTAGCACCTGGTTAGGGCTAGAAAAAATCTACTTCGGAGCAAGTAGAGCAATGAAAAAAAATTCTGCAAAGACTTAGGGCTGGAAAAACATTCTTTGGAGAGAGTAACGATGAAAAAGCCTGCAAGGTAAGAGCTGGGAAGATCTGTTAGCTCCTAGTTAGGGCTGGAGAAAAAGCTACATTCGAAGTATAAGACGCACCCAAATTTTCAGCCACTTTTAGGGAGGAAAAAGGTGCGTCTTATACTCTGAAAAATACGGTAGCTCAGTTGTAAATTTAGAATAACAGAGCTTTTGTGGTTCAATGTTTGGATCATAGATTCTTTTGGGTATCCACTTAATAAATATTAATTTGGAACAAAACAAACATTGTAAGCCATATGTACTTACCCACAGGAGACATTTCAGGAACTCCAGCAGTGTAAGGACCATCCAGAAATTTAGGCTCATTGTCATTGATGTCCTGAATCTTAATGACGAATTCCGACTCGGGCTCCACGGGTTTATTTGTCAGTCTATCTAGTGCTTGTGCACGGAGGGTGTAGTAGGCCTGCTCTTCCCGATCAAGCCTCTTTGTAGCATGAATGTCCCCCGTGTTCTCATCAATAATGAAAATGGAACTTGCCCCCTCTCCTGACAAGATGTATTTGATGGAGCCGTCTCCTTTATCAACATCAGAGTGAAGCTGGTAAAAAATTGATGAGAGATGAGATTAACGTACAGGACAGTTGGCGATATGAATATATGTTTAGAAATAATCTGCATGTCATGCCTTAGTACAGTGATGGCGAACCTTTTTTTCCTCGGGTGCCGAAAGCGTGTGTGCGCATGCTATCGCACACGCGCGAGTACCCACACCCATAATTCAATGCCTGGGGAGGGCGAAAACGGCCTTCCCCGCCCCCCCGGAAGCCCTCTGGAGGCCAGAAATGACCCATTTCCCGACTTCTGGTGGGTCCAGTAGGCTTCCCTGGAACCTGGGGAGGGCGAAAATGCCCTCTCCTGCCCCCCGGAGGCCAAAAACGCCCTCCCAGAACCTCCGCATGAGCCGAAAATCATCTGGCCGGCGTGCACATGCGCGTTGGAGCTAAGCTAGGGCAACGGCTCGCGTGCCGGCAGATATGGCTCTGCGTGCCACCTGTGGCACGCGTGCCATAGGTTCGCCATCACTGCCTTAGTATATGAACTTGTTTGTTCTTGGAAAATTAAGGCAAAATGTTGAATGTGCACAGCATGTGGCAAATGATAGGAAGCTTTCAACTAACTTTGTTAGGCAGTCCCGTGTCATACCCAACCTTATTTTCAAAAGCTGTCACGTCAGATGAAGCTTTTTCTGAGAACACAGTTGATTTTTCAAGCCTTGGTAATCTAACGCGATTTACTCAAGAGTAATCCTGATAAAGCCAGCTGAAATCCTTTGAAGAAACGCAGCCTGTGCTTTGCATTCCTTTGGGGATCAATGTACTTGCTTGCTACATGAAACTTTTAATATTTAGGTTTCTCCAAGTCATGGAAAAATAAAACAATGAATCAGCATACAATCTCCATTCCCCTTTATATTTATTACAGTGGTTTATTAACAGGAAGTAGGTCTATTTCCATTTTGAAAGATCACAGAACTAAACATGAAGCCAAAATAATTCATCCTGACATCGTTAAGTATTTTTATTTTTAAAAGGCAGCATTTATAAACCATAAGCATGAACTAAATGTTATCACTGTATTTAGGTAGAGACAGTAGCTATATGATTGCTAATCTACTTCATCAAGTTTCATTGTGATGTCTTCTCCAAATCCGTCAGAGTTTTAATCCTAATATGCCACTCCCATCAAAAGATCAAGCTTTTGAGGGAACACTCTGTAACTACAAACAACTTTCCGTATGTTAGGCTGTTTGTAACCTTCAATTAGATAAAACAGTGCATCACAAGACAATAATTTTTGAATCTAGGTACATCAAATATGCTAAGTCAAATAATTACAGTATGTACAAAATCTGGGATCCATTACTCCTGTTGAAGTGAGATTTCAAAGATCCTCAGATAAGACCTCTTATCCTCAGATAAGACCTCACCCCATTTCTAAGAGGTCCATAAGGGGCGTGCATAAGCGCACCACTGTACCTACCGTCCCTGTCCTACTGTCCTATTGTCCTCTTTATTGGAACTTTTTACTTATGTTATGTTTATACAAACAACTACTATCCTGTACATGTTTGACAAATAAATTAAATTAAAATAAAATAAAATAAGTTGTATTTTCAAATTTGTGGCTACTGCAATGCCACCATAGTCAGTTGCAATCACATTCATGATTTCCAAAAATCCCAATTGCAAGCAAAGTCAATGGGGATGTATGTCGGAAGTCAAAAATCGCTCCCAATCCCACTGCTTTTTTGTCCCTCCCCCTCATGATCATTCTGTTTATCTTTTTAGGTAAGGCAGCATCTCTGAAAGGATAACCCAATGGGTCATGGGTTTTCTAGTAATAATTGAAACCCACAATTTCTAGATGATATCAATCTGGGAAAAAAACTTTATGCAACTTTTTTCCATATATGCATGCATGTATGTATGTATGGTATGATGTATGTATATATATATATAATGAATACTCATGTATTCATGCATAGACACACAAAGAGAGAGAGAGAGAGAGAGAGAGAGAGAGAGAGAGAGAGAGAGAGAGAGAGAGAATGAATGTATGTGCACACATGTGCACATACACAAAAACAGTTCTGCTGCATGGAAAAACATGTGAAACACAAAATATAGTTTACAATTTAAATAATGATTAAATACTTACTATGGACAGGAATATTCACCAAAGGAATTAAAATAAGTGTATTTGTCAAAAGGTGAAAGAAAGAACAAAAGAGTCTAATATCCTAGACTTAACCCACAGCAACAAGAAGGAATTGGTTGAATAGCAATAGCAATAGCACTTACTTATATACCGCTTCATAGTGCTTTACAGCCCTCTCTAAGCGGTTTACAGAGTTCAGCATATTGCCCCCAACAATCTGGGTCCTCATTTTACCCACCTCAGAAGGATGGAAGGCTGAGTCAACCTTGAGCCTGGTGAGATTTGAACAGCTGAACTGCTGAACTAGCAGTTCAGATTGCAGTGCTGCTTTTAACCACTGCGCCACCACAGGCTCAATAGAACTGTAGAACTTGAAGAACTGTACGTTGAAGAAAGTCATCACTATCTCCACGAAATTGTAAAATGCAGAGCAGAAAGAATAAAGAACATTGTAGCCTGCATACTAGACTTTATCAAAACAGTTTTTGATGAACACTGAAGGAAGAAGGTAGGCCAGATATAGTGGCTTGTAATACTGAAGGAGAAAAATGATCAGATAGGATGGGAAGTTCTGACTTTCAGAGGAAGAAGTGGCAGACTGAAGACAGCTATATGAAAATTGGAGCCAATAATTATAGCAAAGAATAGAGAGCCAGTGAGTAAACTGGCTCTTTGGAATCTTCTCCAGAGAAGGAGAGGACAGAAGATTGCCCACATGCACTCCAAACAGCTGCTCCAAGACCCCAATTTTGAGCTCTGGGAGACATCAGAAAACTTGCTCAAAAGTCAGTCAGTGCCTTTGAAAGGACACTAACTTTACAAACTATCTTTTCTAAGCAAGTTTGAAAATTGCTTGTTAATGCTTTCAATTTAATAAAGACCTTTGAATTGACAAGTATGAAAACACCAGCTGAGTTTTCCTTCACTTCTTAATGAAAGAAAAATTTAATCAATTTTTTTTAAAAAATTACATGAAATAAACAGCAAAAAAGCTAAATAAAACAATAACATTAGAAATGGATTACAGATATAGATAAATTTGTAATAAGATTTTGTAGTTAATTATAAAGAATTCTTCTCATGAAAAGTAGATTTGTTTGGATTTTTGCAAGATGAAATAAAATAAGCAATTTTAAAAAGTGGAAGGGAAGGATAGATTGTAATTAAAGAAGAAAAATAATAAAAAACTGATTAACACCTAATTAACTGAGACATAAAACAATACAAAATATTGAAAATATTGAAGGACACTTTTGAACAATTCAGTTGGAATTTAGTATCAACAGTGTCAATAATAACATTTACTTCTATGGATACAGCATGTTCAAAAGACATTACAGAAGAAATAGCAGATGATGAATAAGATTTATTTCAAAGATAGAAATGGATCTGCAAAAGACGGCCTGTGGGAATGAAATGGAAAGGGATGGTTCATTGGGCATATAAAAGAAACTGACTGATGTTTGAAAACTCAAAAGGAAATAAAAATAATAAACTGAGAGTGATCTGGATATATTTTTATATTGGAATTAAAAAAGAGTCTTGTTAAAGCTTTGAAGAAACTTATGAAAACAGATAAATAAGAAATGAAAATAATCAAATTCTAAAACATAACTTGAATGGATTAAAGATTAAGACTAGTAGAAGAAAAAGGAAGGAATATAAAGTTGGTTTATTTGATCAAGGTTAAAATAAGATATATTATCATTTTTGGTAACCCTTAATGGAATTTCTGCTGACATTAGGGCTAAAAAGTTGATTTGTCTGTTGATCAGAGATTGGATATGAGATGAAGAGATAATTGGCCATAAAGAGTGAGTGACATATTAAAAAACTTGTTTATATTTGTAGTGATAAGGCTTGAGAGTCACTTCTTTATATATTTCATTTCTCTCTTTACTAGATTCTTTTATATTGCATTTTTTCTTTCTCTTTTGCACCTTCTATTCTTTCTTTTCTTCTTCCTTTCTTTTAGCCTGAATTGGATTTTATTATTGTAATTAGAATTTATCTGTCTGTCTATCTGTCAATCTGTCTGACTGTCTGTCAATCTGTCTGTCTGTCTAGGAAGGGAAGTTTTATGAAATGAGGTCCTGAGAATTGAAATATTCCCACAAAAAGGAAAAACAAGAAAATAAATAAATTAGCCAGCTTGGATATATTCAGAAAGCTCTAAAATGCTGAAGAGAAATAAATAAATGATGGGAAGTAGAAAGAAGACAATACAAGATACAATTGACTTATGATGGGAATTGGGATTCCAATTTCCATCACAAAGTGATATGGCCATAAAGCCCAATCATATTGATTAGTGACCTGCAGTCCCAGTTACCAAATCCCATGATTGTTAGGCAAGGCAACTACCTGCTGGCTTCCTACAACCACGTCAGCTGAGAATGAAGCAGAAAGCTGAAAGTACCAGGTGGCTTGCATTCAGGCAGGCAGGCAGATAAGTGGCTGCTGCCAGGTGGAAGGAGGGTGCAAGGAAGACACTGAAAAGGACAGGGAGGGTGTGCAGGCATGTGTGAGGAAGGCAAGAGTCAGGAAGCATCTGCAAAGGTACAAGGGAAATGCAACAGGGGTCAGGGTAAGTGCAAGTGGCCAGCACAGAGAGGATGACGGAGACTGCACAGCAGTGGTGGGTTGCTGCTGGTTCGGACCGGTTCTTTAGAACCGATAGCGGAAATTTGCCGCCACTCGCCGAACCGGCAGCGATGACCAGCGGTCCATGCTCCTGAACCGGTCCCCCGGTCTGCAAAAAAACCCTCTGCGCGTGAAATGTGATGAGAACCGGTAGAGAAGGTAAGTGGAACCCACCCCTGCTGCACAGGTGAGGGAGACTTTACCTTAATGACTCTCAGAAATTGTCTACTTTTGCTCTCCCCCATCTGGCAGCATATACCTGCCTGCCTGAATGCAAACCACCTGAATTCTAGACAACCTCTATATTCCTTTCCAACTCTAACTCTATGATATTTGAGTCTTAATATTGATTTTATTAACATTGAATATTTTATGTTTGACCTCTTTCATACATTCTTTAAAATTCTGTCTGCAACTTTTTTCTTCATAACCATGGACAAAAAAAAAAGCAAAGAATAATAACACTTGCATAATGTTCTGCTACTTCATCTTTAATATACTGATATCCCTGGTCTCATTTTAAATTATTTTTCTCCTTCTCTGTCTTATATGATATAATGTAATTAGAAGGATGGATAGGAACAGAAAAAAAAGACTTTGACAGAGAAGAAAGATTGCCATCTGGATTGTCAGGCCAAAGCCTAAAGATGACATAGTGAAATCTAATTAAATCCAATCCTTTATACCTAATGGACAGAACCTTGCCAAACTAAAACTATAACCTTCTGACCTATTAGATATATCCTGAGAGATTCTAGAGTATGGCTTTATTTTATTTATTTATTTGTTTGTCAAACATGTACAAGATAGTAGGTGTTTGTATATACATAACATAAGCAAAGAAGTACAGATAAATGAGGACAATAGGACAGTAGGACAGGGACGGTAGGCACAGTGGTGCGCTTATGCACACCCCTTACAGACCTCTTAGGAATGGGGTGAGGTCAACAGTAGATGGTCTAAAGTTAAAGTTTTGGGGGTTTGGGGAAGAAACCACAGAGTCAGGTAGTGCATTCCAGGCATTGATCACTCTGTTGCTGAAGTCGTACTTTCTGCAGTTGAGTTTGGAGCTGTTTACATTAAGTTTGTATCTATTACGGCTTCTTTAAATTTATTCCATTCCCATCCAGCTCAGGACTGAAAAGTCTCTTAATGTGAGCTTCTCTGTGGAATGCATTGTCTCCTCCTTGGGAAAGCTCTGTGCTGCCAAGATTCCCCTCCACTGCTTCTCCAGGTGCACATTCCATCACAGGATCAAGAAAATGCACAGTGCAAATCAATTAGATGATAAGCCAGATCCAGATTCACAGTGCAAAGAGCCATTATCATTTCCATATGATAACCCAAAACAGGTTATCATATGGAACCTGAGGTCCATCAGATGCTTTCTTCTTTCAACTATAATATTCACCCATCAAAGTCAATGCACATACAAGGCGCTGACTAACGGTTCAGGCCAGAGAATTATCATTTTAAAGTTTTCAGGTATAATTTAGCATAGGAAAGATGTCAAAGATGTATTTCAGCCGAGCCGCAGAACTTGTGAAATTGTTCCTAAAGTTATCCATGGTTCTGCAACTGTACCTAGAACCTATAAGATGCCAGTGTAAGCCATCTTCAAGGCTACATCATTTCCTATGGAGGAGTACTATTAATATTTTCATATACATAATTTGATCTGCCCATTTCCAAAATAGGTATTTTGGGAATTTCTTGTGAGACACCATTGTATGATCTCATACGAAACCACAGTAATCTCAAGCGATTTTAATGTTTTCATGTAAGAGTTTAAGCCAAATGGTGGATCAGGAAGTTTATTGTTGGCCAACCAAAGACACAAGAAGCATAGTCAGGTGTACTATCAGTAACTCTACTTTTACTGAAAGTTTACATTAACAGAATCTTGCAAGTCTGAAATTATCCCATCCCCACCCCCCACTTTTACTCTCCTGAAAACTAGGGAGGGTCCCTTCTTTCAGACTCAAATTTTGTTTATTAAATTATTGTTTATTAAACTATTGTCTAGAATCTTTCTCCTATTTCTCAAGGTCATTCCCACATTCCATTACACCTGTAAATAATGATGTCATGGCACATTTTCTTTTTTAATAAAAAAAAATCTATTGGATTCATGGTTACTTTAGTTAAGGATTTAGATTTAGTTAATTCAGTGCCAGCACTGCTTGGATGACTCATGATCTGGGAAAGAGTTTAATGGATCTTTGTTTTTCCAAACTTTTTTTATTACTTGATTTCTCTAATGACATCTTTGGGGAAACTGAGTCAGCCAATAAAAAGTGCATCCCAGTAGCAGAAGAGAATTTCTGTCACCAGACATTACTTATACCTTATCTTAAATTTTCTACAGCCAGCATATCTTTGAATTGGGATCATTTAAAGAGCTTAGTTTATTTGAGGAATAAAACATAGATTTTAAAAATTATTAGTTATAAGGGGGTTCCTGTTTCACATCTGCATTACTAAATTTATAGTCACTGTATGACTTAAATTACTGTATTTGCTTTCTGTGCACTTATGATAGCAATTAGTGTGTAGTAGTTTAATGAATAATTGCTACTCAGAGAACTAAAAATATTATAGTTTACTTTGATTTCCAAAGGCTAGCACTTCTAACATAATCTTTAGGACTATATTCTCTGGGTTTTCAGTAAAAGTTCTTTTAAAAAGCACAGTTCTGTGCTTAAAAACATTGATCCATTTTTTTGCTGTTGTTTTGTTTTACAATTACCATGGGTTGGCTCATTACAAAATTAGCAATGTTCCCACTGCTGTAAAAAAAATACTCTGAAGAGTTTTGTGAATGCTATTTTGACTGTTTTAGTGCCAAGAAGTGGAAAATAAAAGGACATGACAAGGAAACAATGTATTATCAAAATATGTTGAAATGAGTCAGCTTCATATTTTCTCAGCAATTTTCACAATTGTCATAGTTTAGATACACACACACGCCACACATACTATCTCTCTCTATGTGTATTACTCTATAATGATATAAATAGATTAGAACAGGCGTTACCAGCTTTCACGTGTCTTAACACTGAAATTCTAGATTATCAATTAGCATAATCAGCATCCACTTAGAGAACTCTGTAAGAAACTTTTCTAACTTACAGTGTTAGCAAAACATCTTCCCTTTTGGCTTTCAGCACACGAAGAGAAAAAGGTTAGCCATCACTGTTCTAAGGTGTAATTAATTCTGAGCCCACAGTTTCTTATTCAAACAACTTTCCATCACCAGCAAATTATATGGACATGATTCAGGATGGAACCAACTGCAAGGATACTTTGGTCTGGATTTTAGTGAATTCATTGTGATGATGTATGTCATCACTGGACATCACATTTGATGAAGTGAAGGAAGGGACAAGGGAATATAATCAGTGAGGTCAGAACGTTTCCATTTGTCAGAAGAATATTGACTGATTATTGATAAAGAGGAAAACAAAATCAGAAATAAGACAGAATGAAGGGGGTTATTCAAAAGACATGAGCATTATTCATTATGTACTTTAAGTGCTTAGGTTCTTATGGCCACTTGTATTATTCAGCATAAATGTATTCCAAAAATATAAACTTTATTTTCTCTAAACAGTAATATTATTCTTTAGATTTACCTTTCAGTAATATTGAACTGAGAATCTATCACTGCTCTACAATTAACACCCCACCCCACCCATAAACACACATACAATGTCTATTATTTAATGTAAATAATTGCCCAAAATATCTGAGATACAATCTGACAACTGATTTAGGATATGAATCAGAATGTGAGCGATTGGACACAACTGCATTAGTCTGCTTCATGACTGAAAAATCTCAATTGAGATTTGAAGTTTTATTAAAACCATAAAACTAAATTTAGAAATAAAACATTGAGAAGAACAGAAATTTTCCATATTAGTCTCAAAAAAAAAGCAAGCAGCATGTAAAATAAAAAGGGTTGAAAAGAATAGTGACTCAGAAGGTCTGTGTGACCTGTTCAAATTACATCAGCAGCTATTTTCCCCCCTTAATTTCACATCTGTATCTGCCTTCAAGACCATTGTCATCATATGTTTTCCAGGTGAAGACTTGATGTATCCTCAAAGAGCCAGCACATTGCTGAAGTGGAGAACACGACCAGGCAGTGAACATAGCTTCTCTGGATAAGGAGAAGCAAAAGAGAGTGTCCATATGCACTTTGGAAGACAATTTCCTGTGAGGAAGTTTGCAGAAACCCTGCAGGTGACTCAAAAAAAGAGCACCAGAAGCCAAGAAAGAAGGATCATGTTCCAGCCTCAACAGATTAGACCGGAACTGATCTAATTCCACTTTCTAAAATGCATTTGTATTATAACTATATAAAAGCTACAGAGATCTTTAGAGCAGCTGAGAAATTACACCTCCTGGTCAGTGTTCCTATGATCCCGAATGTGAATAAAGCGAAAGACATACGTACAAGGATTAAAAAAAATAATCTACAGCAAAAAGCTTGGAATTGGAAGAATTGGACTACGAAAATTTAAAATGACTAATGGTTTTGACTAAATTTGGATATTGCTTATTTTAAATATTAAGTATACTGTTCAGGTCTTGCAAGTGAAATGATTGGGGGATTTTTATAAACAAAATATATATATCAAGGAACTGTTGTTAAAGAGCAAAGACTGCAGAACATGTCAAATAGGATTAATAAATTAAGAAGATGGAGAAAGGGAAAAGAAAAAAAACCGATAAGAGCTCTCTTTTGGCAGTTACTTTCCCTTGTTGAACAAATTCAATAAAAGGGAGGGAGGGAAGGGGAAAGAGAGAGAGAGAGAGAGAGAGAAATGGCTGTTATCAGAGAAGCAGTGAGAAAAGTGAGAAAAGGGTCATTAAGCTGCATTACACCAGGGATGTTACAAATAATGTTGAGAAATGGAGAAAGAATATAAAATCAGTGACAACTTTACTGGCTGAAAGATTTGCAAATATAGAAGACAAAATGAATAAAAGATTAGAAGAATCTGCAATACAAATAATTGAAGAAGTTAAACAAACTGAGGGGGAAAATGAAGATCCTAGAAAATAAGCTGGAAATAACAACCAGGGAAATGAATGAAGATCTGAATGTGGCATCAACAGAAGTCTATGGAACCTGAAAAAGTAGGCAGGACCCTCTGAGATGCTAATTCAGTCACTTGTGTATTAGATCTATGCCCCTCCTGACTTATTAAGGCTGTGCATGAGGGGACATAGGTCTGGGTGGTAATTAACTCCTCCTTGAAAGAGGGACTAGTTCCACCAGCTCTTAAATAGCAATAGCAATAGCAATAGCAATAGCACTTTACTTATATACCGCTTCATAGTGCTTTACAGCCCTCTCTAAGCGGTTTACAGAGTTCAGCATATTGCCCCCAACAATCTGGGTCCTCATTTTACCCACCTCGGAAGGATGGAAGGCTGAGTCAACCTTGAGCCTAGTGAGATTTGAACAGCTGAACTGCTGAACTAGCAGTCAGCCTGCAGTCGCAGCATTTAACCACTGCACCACTTCAGCTCCTGTAACTATCCTTAAAGATAGTTCCACCAACTCCCTCCTCAAGGGACCATCGCTCAACCCAACCAAGCTGGACAGTTTTCATCCATTTGACAACCTTCCCTTTTTAGTGAAGGTGGTAGACAGAATGGTTGCATGGCAACCACAGAGGACCCTGGATGAAGCAGTTTACCTGAACCACTTTCAGTCAGGGTTCAGGCCAGGGTTCGGGACTGAGACAGCATTGATCACACTCATGGTTGACCTCTGGTGGGATTGGGATGGAGAAAGTACATCCATCTTATCTCTTCTTGACCTCTTAGTGACATTCAATAGCGTTGACCATGGTATCCTTCTGGGAGGGCTTTGAGATATGTGGGTGAGCAGCACTTTGGTGTGCTGGTTATCCTCTTTCCTCTGCTATCAGTTCTAGTTGGTGTTGATGGGGGGGGGGAAGTCCATCCCATGACCTGTAGTTTGCGGAAGACTCTGGCCTTTGTTCTCCATCCTCTCCTATTTAGCATCTACATGAGTTCACTGGGTGAGGTGATCCATTGGTTTGGGTGAAATATCATCACTCATGACATCCAGCTCTATATATCTACTCCTGAGTGATGCTGTTGATGTCCTATACCAGTCTGGAGGCTGTTTAAGTCTGGGTAAGATGAAATGGGCTATGACCCAGTTCTAGCAGAATTGAGTTGTTGTGGGTATTTTGACCCTCTGGAGACAAGACTTTTCCATCTCTCATTCTGAATGGTGTGGCTGTGGCATTGTCCAGACAGAACTGCTGCACAATCTGGGGGTCCTCCTAGACTCACCGCTCCTGCTTGAGGAACAGGCAGCAACTGTGGCTAAGAGAGCCTTTGTACATGTTAGGTGATGCATCAGTTACACCCCTTTCTGGACCAGGAGGCCTTGCTCACTATTACCCATACCTTTGTAACCTCTCACTTACTGTAATGTGCTCTACTTGTGGCTGCACTTGAACAGCATTCAAAAACTTCAAGTGCTGCAAAATGCAGATGCACAGGTGGTAAAAGGTGCCAGCTATACGGCACATGTAACACTATTATTATTTTGTGTGAGCTGCACTACTGTTGCACTGGTGTTGCTGGGTATTATTCAATGTGCTGATTGTCACTATTAAAGTCCTACATGACTTGCGATCTGGTTACCTGGGGGATCTTCATTTTTCCAATAGTCTCTATATGTTGGATCCAACATATTGCAGATTCCATTAGTCAAAGAGCATCAAAGAGCTGGTGGGGACCAGATTATGGTGTTTTTCTACTTCAGCCCCTGGTTTATGGAATATTCTCCCCTCACAGATTAGAATGATTCCGACTCTGATAGCTTTTCACAAGACTTCAAAAACTTGGCTATGTACCCAGGCTGGGGCTCAATCTGTGTTACGCGTCCTGTTTCTTGACTTTACTGTTAGTTAATTATCTCAGCTGCTCTTTGTATTTATTTTCTAGATGTTTTTACTGTTTTATTGTTTGTAATTGTTTTATTGTTTTAGAATTTTAGAATTGTAAGCTGCCCAGAGTCAGTTGGTTGAGTTGGGCAGCTATAGAAATTGAATGAATGAATGAATAAATTTAATTCTGCCCAAAGAAATATTTATTAGAACATTGCCTATGATGAAAGAATGCAAAACAAATTTGTTTATCTTTTATCTTAATGTTCTCTTTTATATTTTATCATTACTTTTATTCAAGTAAAAACTCTGTAGTGAAATTATATATAAAATAATATCATCATTGTAGCCAGCTTACAAGTAATAGAAAAATAATAATATGAATATCAGAATAACAGAGTTGGAAGGGACCTTGGAGGTCTTTTAGCCAAACCGCTCACTCAAGCAGGAGACACTACACCATTTCAGACAAATAGTTGTCCAATCTCTTTTTAAAAACCTCCACTGATGGGGCATCCACACCTTCTGAAAGCAGCCATTGTACTGACTTAATTGTTTTGTCAGGAAATTTCTCCTTGTTTCTTGGTTGGTACTTTTCTTGATTAGTTCCTGGCCTCTTGTTCTGCCTTCATCTGCTTTGCAGAATAGATTGACTGCCTCTTCTTTGTGGCAGGCCAGAGGTGGGTTTCAGCAGGGTCTGACCAGTTCTGGAGAACCGGTAGTGGAAATTTTGAGTAGTTCAGAGAACCAGTAAATACCACCTCTGACTGGCCCCACCCCCATCTATTCTCTGCCTCCCGAGTCCCAGCTGATCGGGAGGAAATGGGGATTTTGCAGTCACCTTCTCCTGGAATGGGGAGGGAATGGAGATTTTGCAGTATCCTTCCCCTGGAGTGGGGTGGGAATGGAGACTTTACAGTATCCTTCCCCTGCCATGCCCACCAAGCCACGCCCACAGAACCGGTAGTAAACATTTTTAAAACCCACCACTGTGGCAGGCCCTTAGATATTGGACCACTGCTATCATATCACTCCTAGTGCTTCTTTTCATTAGACTAGATATACCCAATTCCTGCAACTGTTCATATGTTTTAGCTTCCAGTCCCTTAATCATCTTTGTTGCTCTTTGCAACACTCTTTCTAAAATCTTAACATCTTTTTTATATTATGGCATCTAAACCAAGATGCAATATTTCAAGTGTGGTCTTACAAAGGCATTTTAAAGTGATACTAACACTTCATGTGATCTTGATTTTGTCCCTCTGCTAATGCAGCCTGGGACTGCTCATATAATGAACAAATGTTAAAAAATGCTGAATAAAAATCTTCACCAGGGCCAGAGAAACAATCAAGATAGCATACAATGAGATTCTCTGGAGAAGAAACACAGTTATTTCCATTAAAAAGAGATTCTGTAGAGTTGAATCAGTCTCAGTGAGCCTGACAATGGTCCCCCAAACCAACATTTAAGAATTTAAAATCCAGACAACTAAATGTCTGGAAGATGTTTCAAATAAACTATGAAAAGAACCAGTAAAATTATAATGAATAAAAGTGACAGAAGGTATATAAACATGAGGTAATGCAGAAAGGTATATTTTAATGGGCTACTAACCCCTTGTACTTGATGTTTTATAAATAGCTGACTTTAGAGCTTTGCTGTAAGTCAAATGTAAAAACAACAACACCCACAACTTTATATAAATACCATCAGTTAGAGAGAACTATTTAAATCAGCCTCGATTTGAAAAGTGAGAATCGGTACAAATGACTCAACAATATGTTCAAAAGATACTGTGCAATGGTCAAATAGGTAAATATGATTATTAGAAGAATAAGCAATTTTGCAGAAGGCACCCTTATCATGAAAATCACCAAGGTCTGGACAATTTGCAGGGTTGCATTCAATCACGAAAAGCTCTTATTCATAGAGAGGGAGAGAGAAAACCAATTGGACAGAATCTCTCCAAACTTCTCAAGTTTGAAAATATTTACAGGTAATAATCATTTATAAGATTGTGAAAATGTGCATTATATTGTGCATTATACAGTGAGCCACCTCTTCATTTGAGTCATATGCCCATGAAGATATTCCTTCAATTTTTGAGAAAATGTGGAATTTGCATAGTGTCAAGCCTGGACAGTATTGTGAATGGGATAAAATTGTGAAAGCCACCTTTGCAATTGCCGTCATAGCTGGCTCATCAGGTGTAATGAGCATTGCCATGCTGCAGCAAAATTTCTTATTATCTGTCCAAAATCTGCTTAATTGTTGTTTCAAAGTTTTTGAGAAACTGCAGTATAGCACTCCAACATGATAGTGATGTGAAATTCAAAGAAATCCATGTGAATACACAATCTGTGTCCCCGTCCCCCCCAAAAAAAACTATAAACATGATTTTATCTGCTTAAAGCTGTGTTTTGCATTTTTTCCCTATGGGCCAAGCTTTGCGGAGATATGTCGTGGATAAATGCTTCAAAAATGGAACATGGACTTCTAGTAGAATGTTTACCAATGCAAAAAATATACGTAAGCTTTAATAGAAAAGCCTATTGCCGGAAAGAGCACAAAAATATGTTTGCACAGACATATTTTCTGTGCAAGATGTAAATGATATAAGTCACTGCTTCCCATTTATAAGAAATTTTATCATTACTCTGAGAATAAACAATCATTTGTCTATAATACACATGCACACATTCCATGTGAAAGTGTTAACACTGACTTCAGTTTCAAGATATTTGCAGCTAAGATTGTACCAAAAATACCAGGAAAAAATGAATAAAAGAAAATTAACTACAGATGGGATGTTCCCATCTGTAATTCAAAAAGGCACATATTTATGGAACAGCCAAGCCAATTTCTCTTTCTAGAATCTGAACCTAGCTTTTGGCAGTCTGAGCTAAGTAGACTTACAGGAAATATTGCTTTTACTAGACCTTGTATTATTATTATTTTAATTATTACAGGATGCCTGTAATATACTGAGTAATATCAGCTGCTGAACCACTTCTGATTCCTTTAGGGTTCACAAGGATGACAAAAACAAAGAAAATAATAGGACTTCCGGTTTGGAGCGCTCCATCGCGGACGTCCCTTCGTTGGACGCCTTTCCGATCTTTGTTAAAAGCCGCCAGAACAGCTGTCTGGCGGCTTTGAAATCTCTTCCCCGGGCAAAGGGGAGAGATGAGAGCCTGACAGGTGGGGTAGAGCCCCCCCAGCGCCCTAGGAGCCATCGGGTAGGGCGCGAAGGGAGAGCTCCCCATGCAGCCTGTCTCCAGCTCCGAAGATCAGGAAACCTCCGTCTTTGCGGAGCTAGATGGAGTGACCAGCCGCTGCTTCAAGAATGGGATTTATAACTACATTTAAACTATAGAAGCAGACAGAGAGAAACAGCGTGAGATGGGCAAGTACTGAAACCTCTTTTTTTCTTTTTTTTCAACTCCTGGGTAAGCTTTCACTTCGGCAAGGGAACAAAGGAAACAGAGTAACAATATGGCGATTGAGAAGTGAAAGTGACTTTCGTTTCCCCAGAGGCTTTTTTTCTCTCTCTCTCTCTCTTATGGAAACTTTTAACTTGGAAAAATGGTTTTTTCTTTCTCTGTCTCCTAACTCTGGATTAAAGTTATAACAGAAATATTTCCAATAATAAAAGACTACCTGATTTTTAAACTGGAAAGAACTTTAACAGGCACCTGGCTTTCTTTCTTTTTCGTACTCTTTTGAAACACCAATGGCTTCAAAGTCTGGAAAGATTGTTTTGACTAAAAGAAATGACTATTCATCTGGATATATTTCTAAAATGCAATTTAACACTGAGCTAACACCTCCACAGCCTTTGACACCTGAAAATTTATTAAATAATTTAAAGATTATGAAACATGAACTTACTTTGGAATTTAATCAGAAAATAAGCGAGATAGACAAAAAAATGCAGGATGCTTTGAAGAATATGAATCAACAACTCAGATTTGATGTGTTAGAGGTTTGCAAAGGTTTAGCAACAAATATTGAAGTTTTGGCAGAACGTATTGAAACAAATAAACAAGCTTTGGCAACCTCGGTGAATTACATAGACAAAATCCAAAATGATATTGCAAACTTTGAAAAAGAGGTCTTGATGACACAGTTCATATCCATGGAAGTTGCTATAAGGATCAGAGGTTTGAAAGAAGGATTATATGAAAATTTAAAAGGCAGGATGGTTGATGTACTGGATCAGGTGTCTGGAATTTCCAAAGTGGAATTGGCTACACAAATCGACAAAATATACAGAATCAATTCGTGGTACGCTAAACAAAAGCATTTACCAAGGGACATTGTCATATATTTTACCACAAGAGCTTTACGGAATAGAATTATACAAGCAACGTTTAACAATAATCTTATGGTGAATGGTCAGGAACTAAAGATTTGGAAAGAAATCCCCTCTAAAATGCTTAAAGCCAGAAAAAGCTATACTTTTTTGATTGATGAATTTAAGAGATTAAATTTACAATATAAATGGGAAGCGCCAGTTGGAGTAGCAGTAAAATTTTCTGGAAAAAGATATCGGCTCAACACGATAAAAAAAGCTACTGAATTTTATGTCACAAAAAAAACACAAAAGGAGTGCCAGAACCAGATAGCCGGGGAAAAGGAGATGGAGATCTGGGATCAGATGGGAGACGAGTCGACAAATCTGAATTTACTGAACTATTAAAAGATGAACTATCAAGATACAAAACGATGTGATGTTGAAATATATTGGACGGATAGAGATTAATATGATTGCATTTTTCCTTTTCCCTACTTAATGATTACCTATGCAATATTTAGCTAAGTTTTATATATCTTTGAGGTTACTTTTAATGTTAATTATATTAGATATATATAGTTTGTTGAAGATTTGTTTATTCTTTTTCCCTTTCTTTTTTGTTTATTGAAGTTAGTAAGTTAATTTAGAATAATATTATGTTATTAATATTATGATGAAATTCAATATTTAATGATTACTTATGTAACATTTAGTCAAGTTTTATCTTAGAGGTTATTTTTAATGTCAATAATATCAGTTTAAGCATAAGCCTAAATGTGTAAAGTCTATCACAAAATATTAGTTTAAGATTTTTGTATTTTATACTTAGTTATTATTTATATAACATTTACTTTGTATTAGATAGAGGATTGAAGGGAGGAGGTAGGAGAAAAAAATAAAAAATGTTTGTACTTTATATTTAATATTTTGCTACTACTTATGTAATTTTGTACTAATAAAACTTTTTGAAAAAAAAAACAAAGAAAATAATAATAAAGCAGGAAAAAAAGACTAACTGTAATTGCTAAAAAAAATTCATTGCAAATAATGCTGCCGTCTCTTGGGTAAAGTCTGAGATAGATATAGAAGCCACTCACTCTTAAAGATGTTCGGGCACAATTTATAGAAGTAAAGCAAAGCAAACTAGACCAAACTCAGTGGGAAGATTAAAAATAGTTAAATAGTTCAGTTTCAATACCCTTGGAACCCCCTGCTGTACCTGGTTTTCTACTGTAATATTCTTGTAATTATATATAAGTGAATAAATAAGAATGTTGCAATCTAAAACATGACCTGTATTTTTATAAATAAGATCCCCAGGCAGCCTTTAGAAACTTTCTTAGGAAAGAAATTGAGGGTGGTGTGAGCCCCATATTTGAATGTCTCATCCCAATGGGATTGGACCGCTTCACTTGTGCTGGCAGAGGAGGCATGCCGTGAACCCCATCGGTCTGAGTATTCTGGCTGGCGGTTTCCAGGAGAAGAGCCTTCTCTGCCATTGCACCTGCCCTTTGTAGTGAGGTCCGCTCCATCTTGCCCGCCAGAGTGAGGTCCGCTCCAACTCTCCTGACCTTCCTTAAGACCCTAAAGACCTGGCTCTGCCAGTTAGCTTGGGGCTCCAATGAGGAAGTATCACGGTAGAAGTGGTTGATACATTAACAACAGATCCCATCTCTCCACATCCTGCTCCCACCCTCCCCATCTTTTAATTGGGGACAGTATTTGGATCTTCACAATATTTTATCTATATTTTTTAGCATTTAGAGTTTTTATCTCTTTAAGATTGCAATCCACCCAGAGTTACCCTGTGGTAAGATGGGTGGCCAATGATTTTTACAAACACACAATCAAACAAACAAGATTTGTTTTTTCCACTTTCAAAATGTCAAACATATGAAAAAGTAGAAAAATCATCCTACGAATTTCAAAAAGTGATAGAAATCAATCTTGCAACTTGGCCTCCATATAAATTGGTTGTTGGTGCCTGGCTATGCTCTTTATGGCTACTACTTTGAGGACTTGCTGAAAGTGCCCCAACATCTTTTCAAAATATCAAATATGCTTATCAGCCGCAAAGGATTTGGTGACAACTGTACTAGTACTGTAGGTTTCTAAACTAATCATCATGGCTATGTAGGGAAATAGAAGAGGACTTTCCAGAGTAAAAAGAATGAAAGTTTAGGTATGTAGAAGAAAATAAATGAATTCCCAGGACGAACATGCTTCCAGAATTGCTTGGTTTATAATTCTAAGTATATGTCAAAGTCCCCAAGCTACTATTTTGTACTTTCCTTTGGTTGGTGTCCTGTAGGGTTCTAGGAAAAATCAAGGTAGATCCCACAAGCCTGAAATCAGTTCATTCTTCAGTCTGGCCATCTGATCATGCTTGTATTGTGTGTAGTACTTGACAGCATAGGGAAGAAATGTCTCCTAGCACAAATCGAACTGCTCTCTCTATGCTGCTAGCATAGAAAGACTTCTTTCTAAAACTGATTTCTTAAAAATTTTCAAGCAATATTCGAAACCCATATACCTTGTAAACAAAAACACATTGTTTTTTTTAACAATTGCCAGTCTTTATTCAATTAGTTAATTTATATATGCAAATGAGATTTTCCAGGGAATATGAAGCATTCAAATAAATGTGTTAAGAAATGGATTTTAATATTCTCAAATATACGTGTATGGGAATGTGGACATGGGAACATTTGACCGCTATTAAGAATGATGTACAAAGTGGAGTTCCCATGAAAATGCATCAAAACCAATACTTTTTAAATTGTTTATAAAGGACATTAAGGATGATCAAATAAAAAAAACCAAGTTTGTTGATGACATTAAATTATTCAGGCTTGAAAAGTTCAAAGAACTGGGTGAATGAGTTTCAATTTAGTTTTATGTTAACAAATGCAGTCTCAGAATCATGTGGAAAGCTCAGTGAAAATATCATACTAGTTTTCTATCTATGAATTTTATGTTAGGGATCATTAGACAAAGAATTGTAAATAAATTTCTGTTAAAATTTATTATAATTTTTGATGTATTGTGTTGCAACTTCAGAGTATGGTAGAGCAATATAAGAGGTTGAAAATGACAACCAAAATTTTTAGAGGAAAGGTTTAAAACTTATTTTACTTCAGAAGAAAAGTAGATAACAAAATAATGTGTTTTCTATCTCTCTATTTTTCTATCTATCTAGTATGAAATGGAAAATGTGGAGAAAGTGAAGTTTTTGTTGTTATTGTTTCTTCTTACCTACAATGTTTGAAGATGAGTAGATCCCACAAAATTAAATGAAGGAATATTCACAGTTTTACAGTTCATAGTCTGTAGACTGTAATAAAGTTCAAAGAAATTTGAAGCTGCACAGGTGTTATAGCTTCCAGTCACCGGTCAATTTCTACAGGAGAAACCTAAAGCACAACCGTCCTCGCTGAGCATCTGAGTGAAAAAGCTGTCAAGCATAGCAACAGGGGCGTGACCTGAACAGCTTTGACAGACTCAGTCCAATTAGAGAGCAGACGGAAATATCCCATGCCTGGATGCTATATCCACCATGATGGAGAAGCATCTGTTTAGAAATTCACAAGCAAGCTATGGAATTTGCTGCCAACAGTTGGTGAAGATCAACTTTAAAAAGAGACTAGACATAATTTGACTATGAATAACTGGTAATCTTAATTACTAGATATTGATAGCACTATCACAATAGTGAAATTGTGATAGTGATATTGATATAGATATCACTGGAGGTTTTTAAGAAGAGATTAGATACAGCCACATGTCCAAAATGAGCAAGACATCCAAAGTCCCTTCCAGCTCTATTCTAACGGATTGAAATGATTACTATACAGTATATCTCTTTCTAAGTTCTCTCCATGATTTAAATCTTTAAAACCCGTTGCTCGAAGGTTATAATTGAACTTCTGTCCATTGGGCCACAGGTCTGCACTAAGTTGACCACTCTATTGCTGTATGCTTGTCTGTAAGTACAGTAAGTATAGGATAGAGAACATCCATGTGTTAACATCCATGCACTTATTTGTAGGAACAAAGTCGTAGTGTATCATATTTGTCTTAGTAAAATATTTGGTTTGCCTCTTTAAAAAGTTCCCCAGAGCAGACTTGATCACATTATTTTGTATGGAGAACAACATAATTAAATCAAGTTGTGCCTCTCTGGGTCCATAATGCTGTAACGATTAACAGACACATCTCTCTTGCTTGGGCTTTCTTTACATCCATCTGAGCAAGTACTGTAGTAAGCTTTTTTCTTTTCTTTGTAGTTTAATAATAGAACTGAAAGCCCTTTGGCTATAAAGAAATGTGAATCCAGTCCATTAAGATGAGTTCAACCACAGCAAAAGCAGAGGGCAGCAGCTGTGGCAAGTAGGGTAGAACAGGAAAATGTTGATTCACTGTGGAAATACGATAAGTGTTAATAGACCATCAACTTTCATGTCCCTCAACCCAACAGGTGTATGTCAGTAAGAAATTTAAAATCCCATTCAGCAAGTCTGGGTGATAAAATCAATGGTATACTACACATCATGTCATTATTTGATACTCACAGGTAAAGTTGCAACCCTATAGTGTTGAATGATCTGCTTCTTTATCAAGAATCTTTATCTAAACAGCACCCACATGTCACTTTTAAGCCTCATTAAAAAAATGTAAACCAAGGTTCATATTACCATCTTAGCAATGAATATATCCAGGGAATTCAAAGGCATTAAAGGGAAACTAAGCTGTGTTATAATGAATTATGTATTTAGGCTAAATTTTAATATGATGAAGAAACTATTCTACACTGCAGAACTGTAGCTATAAAAAGAAAGATAAAAATTATCTAGAAATAAATAGCAACACTTGCAAAAAAAATTAGAAGAACTGCAATACAGCCACATTTCAAACAGATACTTTCTGGATGATAATTGTGGGGTCAAGTTATGTTGACTGAAGGAAAATTAAATGTCACTTAATGCAACCAATTAAATGTAGCCTTTTTTTAAAAAAAGCAGCCCAAGGTTTTTTCAAGGAAAAGTGGGCAAATAATTCTGAAATAATAATGAATTAGCTGATTCATTCTTTTTATTCCAATTAGCTTCATGCATGCATTTCCCAATTTGCTTGTTAATCAAAATTACTCTAGAGGAAAGTTTAACAGATTCTCTGCTCCTTCAAAGACAGTAATGTAATGATTTCTCATTATTTAAGTGCATTTTAATAAAAACATTTGAAATTCATGCTGTATATTCTGGTCCTTATTAAAGTTTTTACATAATGTGTAGCAAAGAAGACATTTGTGATTAGCAACCAAGCTTACTTAATCAGTCTCTGAATATGTTTAAGTTCCATAATCCCTTTTCAGCACATCAAACCTATGATCATTGGTACCAATGCTGAAGAGGTAGAAGATGTGACTCATATATTATTCGATTGCTGTTTTTATAAGGCAGTGAGAGATAAGTACCTTGATCCACATAGTAAACATATGGCCCAGTGGGAGGCCCATATTAAAACAACATACCTCATGTGTGGCCAGAATCTGAAAATGATATTTACAGCAGCACAATTTCTGACTAAAATGGTCCAACTGAGATGACATATGTGGGCCTGATTAGGGTAGATTGCAGGGGTGATAAAGAAATATAATTTCATGTCATTTTATTCTATTTTATATATTTATGTATTAAGTTATTGTATTTTATCCTATAATTATTGTATTTTACCCTACTCTCATTTCAAATATTTTGTTTAGAATTTTATTGGTAATATGTATTTGAACCTGTATGTTGATATGGCCTGTTGATATATATATATATAGACACCTACATACAGGATCCCTGTTTCTTTTTCTTAGTTACCTCTGCTCTTAACTTTATTTTCTAGTATGTGCACAGGATGAATTCTATTAATTCAGAACAATTGTTGGTTTGAATGCACATGTAATTAGTTGCTTTCAATATCTGAGGTATTAGGTTTATCAAAATGTGCTTCCCAATTTTGCTTCCTGAATTAATTCATAAACTCTGCTATTAAATATTGTTAATACGATGCATTATTGCTGATATTTATTTTCTACCTAAGTTCATAACAGGTTCATTTTTGTTGTTGTTGTTAGTTGCGAAGTCATGTCCGACCCATCGCGATCCCATGGACAACGTTCCTCCAGGCCTTCCTGTCCTCTACCATCCTCTGGAGTCCTCTGGACTTCAACTCCCAGAATTCCTGAGCCATCCATGCATGCATGGCTGGCTCAGGAATTCTGGGAGTTGAAGTCCACAGGTCATCAAAAAGGCGTAGTTTGCCCACCCCTGGCCTAGTAAGATAAAAAAAAAATAGTTCTCGTAGTAGAAGCTGTTTCCTTCATAGTAACATATTCTTTGCAGACATGATCATTCATTCTATGTATTCTGTCATTTGAATACATGTACTATGCCTCTAATTGTAATAGTATTAACATTTACTGTACTGTTGTATAAATTCCCCTCTATCAAACTTTTCAAGATGTATTGGCAGCATAATACTAGGATAATGCTAAAATATGTGATGGTATGGGAACACTTAAGACTTCTGTATTTTATTCTAATTTGCCCTACATGTGTCTGTCTTCATTTTAATAATAGGGACAAACAATCATACAATCAATGCACATACAATCTCTTCGAGTCCGTTAGAAACCATGCAAAAGCCTGCTCTACTGAGGACTAGGGATCAGGGAATACTAGGCTAATAAATAAAAATAATCTTAGCAGAAGGCAAAGGCCAAGCTTTTCCTTAGTGTAGGCTAGAAAATTACATGAATGTGCCCGCAAAAGTCACCAAAAGCTGACTTCAGCTTCAACTTGAAGATACAGCTGTTACATATGCATCATATCACTTGTAGAGCTGAGAGCTGAATGTATTCACCAATGTCTAATGAATATGCCCATAGTGATTCAAACTTGGATAAGTAAGCAGGATCAAATAAAAAAGAAAAAGTCTAGATGGTAAAGGGAAACCTGCTTTACAGTAATCCAACAAAAAAAGTAAAGAACAAAACCTGAGCAAACCAAGAGGTCATAGACTGAATGCTGAAATGCACATCTTCTTGTTTTGATGGGGATTGAATAATACAGCTTCTTGAAGCTTTCATGTACTGTATATACACAGAAACATCTCAGTCCATTTCAAGGCAATCAAAATTGTAGCAAGAAAAAAAGACTAATGCTTGCTTTACAGCTCAATCTCTCAGTGAGTGTTCTGACATAGACAAGTGACTGGTTGAGAGCATGCCAATATGATTTTTAAGTGTGATTATTTTTATATGGATTTGATTAGGTTGGTCATTATAGTCTTTTTGCATTATTCCCCCCCCTTTTTTTATTTTGTTCTGTTAGTTTTCAATCTTATGTTCCCCAACCAGAGCCATAACTGACAAGATGTATGGCTGTTTAAATTGATAAAATAAAAGAATAAATAGGGAGGAAGCAAAGAACAGGGGTTTTTCCCCCTAAAATTCATTAGTGTTTTTTGAGACGGGGCAAAGATAATTTCTCTCCAATCTTACAATGGAAGAAATACATTTGACTGTATACATGTGAACTATAAAGGAGGTTTTATTACAATTTCACAAAAGTAAAATAGACATATGTTCCCTGAGATACTGACATTATTGACTTTTATCTGTATTGTTTAATTGATTCCACAATAGAAGTATAGAACATTATTTTCCATATATGTTCTGTTCAATCACATCTGATTCTCGGAAACTGCTTGGACAAGTTCCTGAAATTGTCTTGGCAAGATTTCAGAAATGTTTTGCTATTGCCTCCTTCACAGAGATGAGAGTGAGTGACTGGCTCAAAGTCACCCACTGGTTTTGTGCCCAAAACTAGATTCGAACCCACCAACTCCCAGTTTCTAGCCTAATGCCTTAACCACTGCATCAGACTTACCGTATTTTTCAAAGTATAAGATGCATCTTTTTCCCCTAAAAGAGGCTGAAAATTTGGGTGCATCTTATACTCCGAATGTAGCTTTTTCAAAGCTTTTTTTCCAGCCCAGCTCTTAACAACTTGCAGGATTTTTTCATTGCTACTTCCTCCGAAGAAGTTTTTTTCCAGCCCTAAGTCTTTGCAGACTTGTTTTCATTGCTACTCCCTCCGAATAAGATTTTTTTTCAGCCCTAACCAAGGGATAAAATAATATGCTGAAGCTGACCTGACTAAGGACGCTAGCCAGATGAATACCTGGTAGGTAGATTTTTTTCCCTATTTTCCTCCCCAAAAACTAAGGTGCGTCTTATACTCCGAAAAATACGGTATTTATATAACAAGATACTACTTTGGTACTTCTGTAAAACAGTTTGAAAGTTAAGATTTGGTTGCTATACTTTGAAAATTACTAGGTGAGGTGGGCTGACCTTTAACTGAAAGTCGTCAAGCTAGATATTTTAAGGATTGTTTAAACAGGCAGGATATTTTAAGTTCCATAAACATTATTTCTACCAAGTGTACTACATGGCGATGTAAACAGTTGCTCCAATCAGAAACCCAATTGTTCAGATAGGAGAGAAAAGTAAACTCCTATAAGGTTAATAGTACGAAACAGCCTTACAATCATATTTCTCCTACATATTTTTCTTGCATGACTCATAGTACACTGTATGATGTAATTCCTACACAAGTCTACACATAATCTTTAAATAAAAATAATAATAATTGTTGAATAAAACACAAGTAAAACTATTAAATATTTCACAAATCCTCTAATTCTTAACTCTTTCAGGCAATTTAATTGATAAAAATGCATAGCAGTAGAAAATGATGGCATAATATTAATGTCATGTCTTCCACCTTCACTGAAGGAGCCTTAACTGGTAAATACTGTGCTTTCTCTTCTAATTTTGATGAAATATTAATGAAAATGGGACCCAGGGTATATAATAAAAACTCAATTTGCATGTCTTCTGCAAAGATAAAGACATCTAATTTTTTGTCTATAACAGAATTTCTTACTAAGCTAAACAGAGTGTTGAATAATTTGGAAACACACATGCACGTATATGCAAACAGATAATAAAATAAAAGAGGGAGAAAAAAGGAAACCAAAAGAACTGAGTAAGATACAATGGGTTTTCACTTGAATTATGCCAATTTAGGAAAAATGTAAGTGGAAGAAAATTTCCAAACTATAAGCATATGCTATCCGGACCTGTAACATTAATCTAAAGACACAAGAAAAGAAGCATTTAAACGTGGAATATATGGCAACCCTATGCAAATTTATTCAGTAGTAAGTCCTACTGGTATTATCTTCACTACTAGCATGATCTGTGACGTTAATGAGATAATCCTAAATGAGATTATAGTGATGTAAAAAATGTAAACCCACCATCTTTTCCCACATTTTACATGCTTACAATAACCTTATTTAAAGGTCATTTTTCCCCTCAACTTTTATTTTAATATCCCCTTTCACATTTGTAAATACTTGAGTTAGCTACAACATATCTCAATGTCTCAATTAGCTCCTTCTTTATAAATGATAGCTCTGCCCTTTGTGTGCCTTTATGTTATCAACAAAAATAAGATAGCTAAAATAGATAAGAGTCTCTGCACCAGGGGTGTCTAACTTGGCAACTTTAACACTTCTGGACTTCAATTCCCGGAATTCCCAGCCAGCGTGATCAGACACCCCTGCTCTACACATTGGTGATGGTCCTTTCTACCCTCTACTATTGGAATGGGGTCTCTCCAATGTCCAAAAAGAAAGAAAGAAAAAATATATGTGTGGGATGGAAGAAAGATTAAATATTTATGGAATCCTAATATATTTCAGGATTTTAATGTTCAGTTACACAACTAAGCAGCATAATTTATTAACAAGGATGAGTTCATTAATAAATTATCTGTTTCTTGATATAGTAGAGAATTAACTACCTATCTTATTACCTGATAGAAATGTATAATTCTGCTCTGACATATATATTCAGGTCAGCTATTTTATGTCTTATAATTATAATAAAAAAGAAAGGGTTTTTTAACATTCATGTTAGGTTTTTCTAAGAACAAAAAACGAAACAGACATTTCTTTTAATATTAAAAGAACTGACAATTCTGCCCCCAAACATTTAAATTTTACAATTAGATTCTCAAATTGTGAAATAATGGAAAATTTGTTTAAAATTAATTGAGATTATTAATAGCTTTCTATTCATAATTTCCAAAACAGAGAAACAAACATATATGTACTGACATTATTCTGTAAAGCAGGCTATTTATTCTAAGCAGTTATAAATTGTATAAAGAGAGTTTAGACATAAAATAGGAAAACAGGAAAATTAAAACTATAGAGATATAAATTGTGGGACAACACATAATCAACATATATCACATAAAATCAAAAGATCATTAAGATCATTACTGCTAAGAACAACTCAAACAATTTAAAACTAAGTGGAGTTCACTTACTAGTAAACATGAACAAGCTATAAAAGATATTAACATCAAAAAGATATTAATTTATTAAAATAAATAATAAATTATTCATTTAAGTTTTGTGGCATGGAACTTTATGTTGATGGCCATTTAAATAAATGACAAGGGGGCATCTCAGCTCACTAAATTCAATAAAGATGACTTACAAAAAGAGGAAAGTAACATACTTACCTGGGTACTGAGGGGAGACACATTAGAGGTGTATTCAGGAGGTGGGCCAAAGCAAAAGAGAGTACAAAAAACATCAGAATCCCTCCTAAGTCATCACTGCTGTTGGCAGTTTTATTGTTTCATAATAGTTCAGAGCAATAACATAAAAAAAAATCACTGGGAATTCTGGAGAAAATAAATGGAAGCTGTTCCTCCAAATCTTGCCCACTAAGATGCTGATGCTGATGTTGGAAGTATCTTTTCTCCTAATACCTATTCAAATGAATGCTAGATTGTGACAAAGCATTCTTACAAAGCCACTAAGAGATGGATTGAATATGGTAGCCACTTCTGGAGTATCATTGCCGGGTTTGAACTGTGCACACACAAACAAAATGCAAGACAGAGGAAAAAGGTTTTATTTCATTCTGCTGTCTAGGCCTTCACTGAATTTGGAGCCAAGTTGTGATGAATTATGTTTAGTTCTGATTGCATATATGTTACATGAACAAAGGTTGTATAATTTTTATATACCACAAAGGGCTGTGATGGCGAACCTATGGCACACGTGCCGGAAGTGGCACACAGAGCCATCTCTCCGGGCACGTGAGCCATCGCCCGTTGCTCTTCTGGGTTACGGCATGCTGGACAGCTGGTCTTCATGCATGTGGGAGCAACAGAAACAGGAAGAGCAGCTGCCCAGTGCGCATGTGTGTGCTGGGCGGCTGGTCTTCCAGTTTCCGGTGTGCTCATGCGCACCGGCCACCTGGTCTTCTGGTTTCTGGCAAGCATGCATGCGCAAAGACCAGCTGGCCAGTGCGCATGCACGTGCCGGAAACGTGAAGGTCATCTTCCTGGTGCACACATGCATACCAGGCAGCTGCTCTACTGGTTTCTGGCATGCACATGCGTACCGGCCAGCTGGTCTTCGCACATGCATGCATGCCAGAAACCAGAAGACCAGGTGGCCAATGCACATGCACACGCTGGAAACCAGAAGACCAGCCGCCCGGTGCGTGCATGTGCACCAGGTGGCTGCTTTTCCAGTTTCTGGCACACATGCACGCACGCTCCCGTTTCAGCACTCGGTGCCGAAAAGGTTCGCCAACACTGACATAGGACACTGATACATTCTATATGCTGACAGTAAGCTGCATAGGAACATTTCTGATACATTTGGTTCCTGTATCGCATTGTCCCTTTTCATGATGAGGACATAATGCTGTATTTGCTGATATGCAGTCTATTTTAAATATGCTGTAGTTTCTAGATGAATACACTATGTCCTAGTCTCTTCTCTATTTCCTTGACCTCAGCATTAACTTCTAAACTTGCTTAGTGTGGGAGGGAGGTTGTTCAAGGTTACATCACATTAGATAAAACAGAAGCCCTTTCAGCAAAACATTTTTCCTTAAAAAAAGTGCTTAAGCGTACAGTTTACCAACAATTTAGCAAGCAAATGGCCCCTCAAGAAGATGCACAGAATGGATAGGAAGGTTATCACACCCAGAAGGCCTGTTTTGTTTTGGTGTTTGTTCATCAGATTTATTTCCTGTCTTTTGTCCAGGAATTCAAGACAGCACATGTAACGTTCTGTTTTCCAGGTTCTCATTACAACAAGAACCCTATAAGGTCATATGGGCTAAAGTCACCTAGTAAGTTTCTATGGCTGAGTCTGGATTTGAACCTAGGTCACCCTTGTCCAAGTCCAACAATTTGTCGGTACACTAAACTGGCTTGAGTGTCTTAGCAATAAAAGCATGAAAGTAAACTGGGTAGATGCAAATAAGTAAAGATTTAAAGAAGAAATAAATAGCAAGCACAAAAGGATCAACAGCAACAAAACATATGAAATAATGTTATTATAGGTCCTCAGATAGTAGCACTGCTGCCCTTGTGATTACGTAAGTCAGTTGGCTAAAAATGTTGGGAAGAAAAGAAAAGAGTTGTTTGAGAGACCTACATCCATATAGGTTGGGGAAGAAGCATTTCCCAAAGGGATGGTTTTCATGTCCTGATTAAGGAAGACAATAAAAGGCCTACACAAATGAAATAAAACCAAGTACATTTTCTCACAGCCGTGTTTTCAAGAATGCATTCCTACTAAATATAATGCATGGAAGTCATAGATCCATGACAAATTCCTGATTTCTTATTTCATCACTCAGAACTCCTTTTCTCTAAAAATAAAAAACCCACCCAAGGACCAGAAATAAATTTATTCTCTTTTTCCTTCTTTTGACAAATTATGTGGAAACATCTGTTCTTTAACAATGTGGCAAGAATGCACAGAAGAGTGAATGTTTCCTATCTCGTGTTTTGGTTTCTCTGACCCTTGAAGGGTAAAAACAGCAGTGGTGCACTTCACGATCATTTTCTAATGCTGAATAATGACTTTCTAGTTTCTTTCTGCTCAGAAAATAATTGAGAGAAAGACAGAAATAGATGTGCCCACTAACTTTGTGTATTTATTTAGGCTGCAAAATCATCCGTACAATGACCATCAACTAAGAACTCTTTCCTAAACCCCACTTGAAGTATGTCAAGTGATATAAAAAGAAATGGATACCCGCCGTTTCTCATTAGCAAAAGTCCTTTGAAAAAGTACATTCTGGAACAACAGAAGTTGTCAAGTATATCCTGGTGGCAGCATGTTCAAAGAATGGAGGTCATCAAGAAGATAATCATAAAATTCTACTTAAATAGGTTACTTTTCAGTATCCTTTCATATAGATGATGATAACAATGATAATAATAGCTCTACTCCTTCCAATACCTGAGGTTCTCTGAGTAGATAACATTATTAAAGCCATTAAAAACAGTAACAGAACAAGGAGGGATAGGAAGTGTATAGAGTATAAAAACACTAACCCAGGAGAATGTTATCTGAATACATTAAACACTTGAGAGTGGAATAGTAATTCTCCCCACCATTATCTTAGTTAAATCTCTATTCCATTAATTACAGTTCTGAAGTGGTAACCAGATACTGAGAAAATGGGTGATAAATTGGAATTAATAAAAGGGACAAAAAAGGTTTGCAAAAGCAGAAATGAAAAAAAATAAGATAACTGCACACAAGAGCTAAAGGGCAAGCTTCAGGAATGAATTTAGTGGATATGTAATACGTAATTATTACCAACAGGTAGGAATAATAAAACATCAGAGATGTTCTCTATCATAGAACAGTTCAGTGAACAGAAACAGTAGAATCATGTTCTATTCAGTCATACATACTCTCAGAAGCATTTACGCATTGCCCTCTTGAATGTCCTCGCTGCTGTCAACTCTGCAATGCCAAATGCTCCCTCTGAGCCAATTAGACCTCTCTTCAGCAAAACAGTTCAGAGGTGCAAAAATTCAGCTGGCACCACATCCCTTGCACTGCAAGAAAAGAAAGTCTTCCTCCCCCCTCCCCACTCAGTTTGAGAAGTTGGATGAAATAATATTAAGAGAGGAAGAGAAAGAAAGATGACCAAAGAACCAGAAGATGAGATAAGGAAGACAGTAATAGGAAACCATTAGCCAATCTGAGTCAGTCACCGGGACCATAAGTTAGTTCTTCCAAACTTTGGGACTTGTGCTGGAGCCAGGGGTGGGTTCCTCCCGGTTCGGACCAGATCGCCCGAAACGTTAGCGACCCGCTGGTGATGTAATTTTGGCGTCACGGATCCAGTTCTGTCTGTGCCGGTCTGTGCTCGCCGCCATCTTTTTTTCTGAATTTTCGGCTGATTTTCCTGTGTTTGAATGGCTTCACAAAGCGTTCTGTGCTTTGAAAAAAGCCCTGCCGCCCGCCCCCGGATTAATACTGACCTTTATTTCTTCACCCGAAGCATAGCTGATGAGCTCCTCAGCTGTGTTTCGGGTTGAATCCACCTTCTGAGCATGCACAGAAGTGAAATCACGCGAGGGGACGCACGCATGCGCACGCAAAACACAAACTGGTGGCAAAGGTAAGTAAAACCCACCCCTGGCTGGAGCCCATGCTTGGGGAACTTCTCTCACACATTCTGGAGAGAGAGAGAGAGAAGTTCCTTGAGGATGGGCTTTGGCCTGAGTCCAAAAGCTTGGAAGAACAAGCCTCTCATCCTGGTGACCAGCTCAGATTGGATCCTGCAACATTATCCTGGAACACATATATTTGTTTTCATTCATGGGAAATCATTAGCTCCACAACTCCAAAGTTAATGGTGCAAAACTCTTTTTACAGCACAGATGTTGGAAGTGAACGAGAGAGTAATCTGTTTTCTTGGAGGAGCTATAGAAGACCCATGATTCTGTGGGAGCAAAGGGGCATAGCACTGGCTCTGAATTGGCCCAAGCCAAGCATATGTAAGGACTTAAGATTCATTTTAATATCTTCTCATTGGAGCATTTTCAGATCCTTGCCTTTTCCATAATTCAAGGTAATGAAGTAAATGGACCATGCCAGGTGTCATATGCAATAACATGGCAGCTGTTCCAGCATTTCACTTTCCTTTTATCTGTTCCATAATAGCTCAAAAGCACAAGCTTTAAACCAATTTAAACAAATGTTTTATGTTTCAGTTTGGTTTAGTGCTGGTCATTAAGATAAGCTCTTCCAAATAAAAAGTATGATATAATTTAAGAATTATTTATTATCTCTGCCGCAAGGAGCCAGGAACTACACAAAGAGGATGCATGCTTGAGTTGCATTTTGATATGAAATTAACCAGTTTGCATTCTCAAAAACTTGCATGTTTCCAAATTTTAGAATGCAGGCTGTTAACTCAAAACAACAACAAACAAACAAACAAACTACCGAACAGAGAAATGTAAAGAATGGAACCATAATATACGCTGGAAATCAAACAAAAGTAAACCAATTATTGTGGTTATAAGCAACATGCATAAACTTCAAATTATTGGAAAAGAAGCTGGGTACAGAATAGGTGGTTCTGACGAATCACCTGGAAAAGTGGGCGAAAGATATCGTGTAAAACTTGAAGTGGAAAAATCAAAAGTCTCAAAATATCACAATGTGTATGCACCCTGTCAATCTTCAGTGTTATCAGGCACAGTCAGGCTTTTTAAACCCTTCCTAGAGGGAAGATTTGTCATCCCATTATGCTGCTAATATTCCTTGCATAAAATAAATGTAATCTCCTCCATATAAGTAAATGAGACCTACTCACTTAACAAAGCACCTTGCAGCATTTACGGTGCAAATGAAGACATTAATGGATTACATTTTAGACAGCGGTGCATTAGCTCTTCTCCCCTCACCTAAAACAGTAAAAATGGCATGACTTTGTATTTTGCTATACCCTTCTCCCAGCGTTTCTTGTAAGTTAGCCATGATTGTTAATTGCTGGTGTTATGGTGGATTTATGTTCCATTAACGATACAATAGTGGGAAATTATAGAAATGACTTGTGCTGTTATATTTTGGTCCTGTGGGTTTGCTGAATCTTCATTAACATTCAAATTGTGCTGTCTGAGCAATTCTTGAAACAGCTCAGAGTCTGCTAGAAACATTTCCAGCTTCATATAGACGATCTTGCTGCTGAGAAGCTGGGATTTTCCTGCAGACTCCCTTGATTAGATTCCATAACTCAGACACATCTAATCCTACAAAGTAGTTGATGGAGGATATATTATTTCAGCATACGCAAAGGTTTCCTAAACATCACTGATTGAACTTAAAGAGTTTTCTAATCTAATCCTCCGTTATTTTTTTCTCCTGCTATCTCTACCTCTAAATGAAATGAACTCTAGTTAAACACAGTGAGCTCCGCTCACTAACTTTTTATTTAAAGTGAAAGAATGTATTCAAAATAACAGGTACGAAACTAGTTATTTTCATTAGTTATTCCACTAACAGAAAACTAAACCAGATTTTTCCTTTCTCTCCTGCCTGCTTCAAATCTATCTTCATTCTAGTTTTGCTAATGTGCCTACTAGACTTTTACACGGAGTCTCTCATCAGACATCTCCAAAAAGAAGCCATTATAACTTCCAAATCCTGCCCCCCAGGCTGGGTTCCTGCCGGTACGCTCTTACCTGTTTTTCGCCGCAGAACCGAAGAAGGCGGTGGCGTTCGCGGCACGGGGCTTCCCCTGCCCGCTTTCCCCCGCCCACCTGGATGCCGGCATTTGCATTCTTTTGCCCTCTGCACAAGCAGAACGCTTTGCGCATGCACAGAGGGCAAAAAAACGCAAATGGCAGCGTCTAGGCGGGCGGGGGAAAGCGGGCGGGGGAAGCCCCGCGCCGCGAACGCCACCGCCTTCTTCGGTTCTGCAGCAAAAAACAGGTAAGAGCGTACCGGCAGGAACCCATCCCTGCTGCCCCCCCATAAAATATAATTTCATAATCTTAATTTCTCTCTAAACTTGTGTTTGTTTATATGTCTAAAGTTGATAGTGCTTGTTCCAACTGTAGTGAATGATCATTCTGAGGTTTCTTTTCACAAAGTTTGTAAATGTTTTTACCAGATTGTCTAAACCATTTCTAATCCTAATTGATTCAATTTGTCAATCTCATCCTGGCACAAATGCTTTTTTGTTTTATCCATGTGGACTATCTGAGCAGAGTCTTATTACTATGACTACGAAACATATGGTAAATAGTTTGCAGGACTTCTATTGCCCCCTTTCACATGCTCACGTTACAGCCTTCTGTCTCCAAGATATCGCAGAGAGCTTTTATGTAAAGTACTACAGTTGCATTGAACGGCCTTCT
This sequence comes from Diadophis punctatus similis, assembly GCA_023053685.1. Taxonomy (NCBI): domain Eukaryota; kingdom Metazoa; phylum Chordata; class Lepidosauria; order Squamata; family Dipsadidae; genus Diadophis; species Diadophis punctatus. Next base: position 149,946,844 of record JALIGW010000003.1, read on the forward strand.
GTCAATACATATAGCTTGCTTTATAAACGCATCATGCTTATACAGTAAAGTGTGTAATTTAAGTCTTTTTACTGTTTTTAGAATGCTTGTTTTATTTTACACCCTTTTTCCAATTATCTTTAAAGAGCAATGCAGTACGCTATTTATATGCATTTTTTTTACTCAAGAAAAGATCAATGGGAATTTTGCCAACGACTTCAAGTGCATCAGCTCAGTATGTACCCATTATGACTGAGATATTCAAATCTAAATGAGCAGGCAATCCAGTCCTCTAGATAGGAGTACTTCTTGGAAGTAAATCAACTCAAAACAATGGGGTACACTCTCAAATAAGAGTGCACTGCGGGTCACCTGATGTAACTTGCATCCTGAATAGGCTACAAATGACAAAACTTTACTGTAGAAGTTTAATATGCATAACCGTAACCAAGCTAATTTTGTCACAGAAGTTCATATTTGATGTACAAGCCTTCATACCTTTCAAGTCTTAGCCTTCAAAGTAATGCTGCATCTAACAGCATTTTCATCTAATGTTCTGGAAGCAGAGGGTAATTGCCACCAAGTATATAGACAGTTCACTGGTAAGATAAACTAGTTGCCAATAGCTTTCCTTGATATTCAGTTTCAGTTTATTGTCCCTCCTTTAGTCCATTAAGGAAACTCAAAGCTTTAGAATTCTGTGATGCAAATGAAGAATGCTGTACTCAGCATTGTAGAACTCTCTTGCTGGCATCATATATATATTTTCTGCAATTAAAATATTACATTGGTACAAGTTCCTGTTGATATGTATTAAGTAACATATATTACGTTTGTTTAAAACATGTTCTTTTGCAGCAATGATGTATTGGCACAAAAATTATGGTATTTTCATTTATCAGCATAGCATTTTTAGTTATGTATTGCCCATATGTAAGAATCTATGGAGTTGTCTACTTTAACTTTTGGAGTTAGATGCTAAACAGCCGTGCTAGTAATGTAAATAAAATCCTTAAAATAAGTAGGGGTGGGATTTGCAAATTTACTGTGTTAGCTTGCCCTTCCTTCAGGAAGGCCCAATAAAATTTCCTCATCTGTATTCAGATCAAATACTGTTTTATTATCTGATTTTAAATGCCAGGCTTCCCAGATCCAGCCAGTTTTATAAAAACTTCAATTTTCAATTATTGTGCATTACAACCAGTAATAAAAACTCAGCAAACAAGGTTATATACGGCTGCTGATGGAATGATGAGAGTTGAGAGAAAGAGGAAACAATGCAAGAGATTATCTTTTATTCAACTTTCACCTTTTTTTAGCACTTTTGGACAACAACATACTGAGACCCAATTATAAAAAGCAAGGATGTTCCTAAGGAGAGTGCAAATAGTCTTATGATAGAAGATAAGTGTTTCTTAATTTTTCTAATTTTTCCCCCTCAGGAACCCATCCCCTTCAGGTTCCTTACAACTATATTTTAAATCCTAACCCTAACCCTATTCTAGGCAATACCATACCATTTCTAAAAAAAAAATCAATTAGGAAGACTATGGCTGAGTCTGTTAATAATTACTATCGGAGTAGATAAGTCTAAACTCACTGGACAATAATCATAAAATGTTATTGTGCATTCTTGGAATAACAAATAAATTAAACAAAGTTAACTTTTTAATCTTTATTTCTGCATGGTGAACCCAGTCCTAAACCTTTTAGCCAACCAGTTTCAGAGAGTCTAATTTCTCTACCCTGAACACCACCACAATTGTAACTCTTTTTGTTTGGCTTTATATATTAGAGCAGTGTCTCTCAACTTTGGCAACTTTAAGACATGTGGACTTCAATTCCCAGAATTTCCCAGCTTAAAAGTTGCCAAGATTGAGAAACACTACATTAAAGGCTCATGAATTGAGTCCTTTTATAGTCCAAGTGAACACAATGATACATCCACATTTATGTAGATATCACTGAACTGTTAATATTAGTAAATCTTTTGTAAAATACAATTAATTTAATATGCAGGCCACAAAAATGTGTGCTATTAATTTATTACATATGTCTGTTATATTTACAACCTGCCTTCTCTTCAGAGTTCAAAACAGCATGCATGGGGTTGCTCTCATTTTCTCTTTATACAACAGATTTAACAGATTAACAGAGTTGGAAAGGACCATGTAGGTCATCTAGTCCAACCTCCCGCCCAAGCAGGTGACCTTACACCATTTCTGACAAATGGCAGTAAATGCCTTAAACCACTACACCAAACTGGCTCTTACAAAGTATAACATACTTACTTCTGTTTTTAAAGATAAATAATCAATCCTTTCCAATGTTCAGATCAATATTTATTCATTCATTCATTCATTCATTCATTCATTCATTCATTCATTCATTCATTCATTCATTTATTAGTGAGACTTATATACCGCCTCATAGTGCAAGCACTCTCTAAGCGGTTTACACCAGTAAGCAATGTATATTTTATATTGCCCCCAACAATCTGGGTCCTCATTTTACCTACCTCAGAAGGATGGAAGGCTGAGTCAACCTTGAGCAGGTGAGATTTGAACAGCTAAACTGCTGATCACAGTCAGCTAAAGTAGCCTGCAGTACTGCACTCTAACTGCTGTGCCACCTCGGCTCAATATTGATGAACAATATAATAATAAAATAACTAATCAACTTAACATAGTAATAAACAATGAAACCAAGCAATTAGCTTTTAGAGGAAATAGCTTAAAACTTCTTTCTGGAATTGTAAATGTTAAAAATCATAGGTGTGCAAGATAGAAAGCTGGTTACCCTTTTCTGCCTACGATGAAATCCTACATTCAAAGAAATATACCTGCACCCAGGGCACTAGCATGTCCTGAACAACATTATAATAGAATGAAAACTCAGAACATACTGAAAGTCTAACCATGAACTTTGAAAACTTCTAGTTCTATAGATTTCAGTTCCCATAATTCCTAGCTAGCATGCCACTGCTTACAATTCTGGAAGTTGGAAGTTCGCACAGTTGGAATTTGCCAACTCTGAGGAGCACTGCAATACAATAGTTGTATTGCACAGAGATGATCCAATGTTTTTGTTTGTTTGTTTGTTTACAATAGGTAGCGTGACAAGGTTCTGGTTTGGATCAGAACTACCATTAATAGGTTGAAAAGAATCAATTATTTCCCATACTAGGTACTTTAATTTGGATTTCTTGCCTTACATTGCACAGGAGTTAAGGGAAATATTTTTGTTAGTGTTAATAGAAATTCCACCCCACTACCTTACCCCACTTCTCATGAAATAGAACAGTTTAGCTACAGCATTCTACAACTTTAGGATGCTACACTCTGAACCACATGTACATCACAAGCTCTAACAAGATTTGTACTATATCTACCCTTTTCTAAATTCTTTAGTTACCCATGTTTGTGGAATATAGATGTATTGACTTTCAGTATCTCTGAAATTACCCCCAAATCACATTTTGAATCATCTTATATAACACCACGTTGCACTGATTTTAAACAGAATTTGGTAAAATCCAGCTATACTTCCATGGGCCTTCCAATGCATTCTCAGAGTATGCTATTTTTTAAAAAAAAATGTTTAAGAGCATGAGGAATGGAAGGTGATCAGGGCAAAAAAGAAAACTACTAGCCTACTTTTCTCAACAGGAAGAAAAAATGGTATCATTAATAACCATTCAGCCAGTAGCATTTATCTTTAGAGAATACAGCACCATGGACAGCGGTCTCCACTACAATAAGCAAGTTAGTGTGGGAGATTTTCAAGCTTTTTCAGGCTAGATAGCATGTTAATAAGGAGGGGGAATCCTGATAACCTGATTAAGAAGAAAAGATCTAGTGAAAGGAAATTAATTGCAATTCACATGCTTTCATGCTTTTCCTACGTTCTTTTGAAAATTTAGTGTTTTATCAAACAGTTTCAAAATCTCTATATTAGACAATGGGGATTGTCTTCGCTATTAAGGTGAGAATAAATCTCATAGAGGCGAAGTGGATCTTTTCTTGGAATTCAGACATTTAGAAATAAAGCCGAGATTATAAGTCTAAAAGAAAATATTTATTTCGGTACAAAAACAATAAATCATATAGTTACATCTTGCTAATAAATCGTGACCGCTCCGGTCAGAATCAAAGGCAGAAGAAGAAGAATGGAGAATCAGGAATGCACACATGCGCAGAAGATCACATCACGTGTCCTGCTTGTATTGGAATGTACCATAATATAGGGATGCATCACCCTGCATAGACATACAACTGGCAATATTCACCACGTGACATTCCCACTCTGCCCCCCCCCAAAAAAAAATACTGTATATTTTGAGTTTTTCGTTCCAGGCTTGCCTAGATAAGAAACAGACACGCTCCTTTTATGTGCCAAAGACAACCAGTGGTTTCCAATAGTCCTGTAATTGGACTACAATTATTATCACCAAGGCCAACGTTTAAGTGTTGTGAGAGTTCTAACCACTATCTCACCAGGTTTTAGGTAAAATGTTGTACTTCACAGATTCAAAACCCTCCTTGACCACTATCTGTTTGTTTGTTTGTTTGTTTGTTTGTTTGTTTGTTTGTTTGTTTGTTTGTTTTGCTGGAAAAATAAAATCATTAAAATTAAATGATATTTAGACCAACAGTCGGTGGATTCTCATGAGACAGGCTTAAAATATAGAAGCACGTTGTTTCAAAAGGTTAAATTACCCAAAGTAAAGCTGATAGTTTGGTCAATCCCTTCTTGTCTAAGCATTAGATTGTTAGCTTTTAGTGGTTAGAGTTGATTTAGGATTATTGAGAAGAAGAGTATCATGAATGCTTATAATGAAAAGAGCGAGGACATTTCATGCATATGAAGGGCAAGATTTTAACTTGCATTTTCTTTTTCTTTTTTTATTGTGGTAAGTCTATTCTGGGCTCATTGTTGTGATATTCATATTTGTATGAAACATGGTGATGCAATTGATGGGGTTGTACCATATGAAAGGATTCAGCGGCCATTTATTGACCAGGGTTAGCCGGCTGCTTAACCACCAAAGTAGAGCTATCTTAAAGGACTTCATAGGTCTACTACTGGCAACTGAACTGAATTTATATATATATATATATATATATATATATATATATATATATATATATATATATATATATATATATATATATATATATATATATTAACTCCATCAGTAAAACCCTCACAAAAACAGCTCAAATCAATAACTTCAGTCATTTATCAAGTTGTTTCCCCTTCACTAGAGATGGTAGAAAATGAAAATGCAAGATGAGTCTTTAATATTATAATTGCAATGCAAGACAGGTGGCAGCTTTGTAGTGGTTTTATACTTGAGGAAAGAAAGACAAAAATCCATAAATAATAGGTTCAATATCTCAGCACTTTCTTTTATGTTTTATCAGTAAAAAATAAAAAGAATTTATGTTCCTAAACTTAAGGGAGAAAAGTTTTACCCTGAATGAAAAACTTCCATATATCTACTTTACATATATACAGTGTGTGTGTGTGTCTGTGTGTGGTGCACACATACTGTATGCCCCTACATTCATGAACAAGCAAAGCAATTCTAGTGCCAGATTCACTGGCTATGGGATTTAAAGTGGGGATGAAGATGCTCTCCATTCATTTGTTTAATTGGGTTCTCTTTAGCTAGATTTAGGACTTGTGTGAAGAACAGATCACGTTTTAAATCCTATTGATGCAGTAATATTGAAAATTTTCAAGGGTTCACAAGCCTTTAAGCACCATTGCAACCAATGTCACAGATTTATTTAAAGTATCATTTCTTCAAGTCTTACTCCTCCTACAACAGGATCCTAAGCATATAATTTTACTATTTTGCTATTTTACCTCCTTGTTTCACTTTGGTTTGCTCAAACCCAAAAAACAATATCACAAAACATTTCAGAGTTGCCTTGAACCATGACATGGGTGACAAATAGATTTGCTAAATAAATAAATAATATTTTTTTATATTTAATATGAATCTAGAAATATGCAGTTAAGTTTATTGCATCTACCTCTTACTTGGTAAGTATTCTCTAGATTAGAGATCCTGGCTTGCGCAGAAAATTATGAATATCCTTGAAGTAAAATAGGGCTTTAGTTGCAAATGTGTCTCACTGATATTGACCTAAATATGGCCTATACTACACAAGTGACTAAGAAGTGTAACCTGGTCCACCTTTTATCTATAGTACTGTATATGAAAGCAATTATGGATCAAGGCCAAGAAGGCCAGAGAGATCGGTATCTATGAATCAAATGATATTTCCTTTCATATTTCTTTTTCTGTTTCTTATTTTAAGTCTTTCATTGCTTTTCCTTCCTATTTCTTACTCCTTTCCTGCATATTGCATAAAGTTGCTTAACCTGAAAAGAAATACAATAGCATGATTGGTTAGTGAGTTCCCTGCTGAGCATGGACATTTTCTGAAAAAGGATAATCTTTCTAAGTATCGCTATAATCCTTTTAATAATTAGGAGATGTTGCTAGACATGGATGCAGTGAGGAATTTTTGTTACCCCTTCTTACAGAATAAGATACAAAGATAGGTAAGAAAACAAAATACTATCCAAACTATCTTCAAATCATTCACAACTTTTTCCTATGCCCCTTATCAATCTGTCATTAAAGAGCTATAGAATAGAGCTACAACAGGTAGCCTGAGCTGGTTATGTATAATCACAATCAAAGTCTTTGGAAAGAACAGACCATAAGCTTTACAAGGAAAGAAATAGCCTAGAGTATAGTATTGTCCACAGGCCTGAAAGCATTTTACAGCTGTGAAAGCTGGCGGGGAGTGTGGGGAGAGAAGTTGAAAAAGTATACGAACTGTAGACCTGATGAGAGTACTAACAAGCATTTGGTATCTTGGGAAGAAGAGATGCTTAAAAGCAAACTGAGAGGAAAAGTTACTTACTACATCAGGGTTGTCAAACTCGCGCCCCGCGGGCCAGATGTGTCACACGCTGGCTACGCCCATGCCCTGTTTAGCGAAGGGGGGGAAAGTCCCGCTATATCACATGACACCACTGTAATGACATGAGTTTGACACCCCTGTACTGCATGATTTCCATTATGATTAACTTTAGGACAGAATAGTAAAATTTTGAGACAAGGAGAAAAATTGCATAAACTCCAGCTGTTAGACTTGCACCATTTGCAGGAATAAGATATTGTGACAACCAAGCATTAAAACTATGGGTAGATATAACTAGGGCATAGGGTGTTATAAAGTTTCCTTCACAATTGTTTTGAGTTTGCTTTCAAACTGTAAACAGCTGCCTTGCTATTTGGTCCAAGGCTACTCTGAAGGCATATGTGGAACCTGAAAACATCCAGTTTTCCATTCATTCCTCCCCCTTCCCAAATTGCCATTCCACTGTAGATGATCAGCCGCTAACCATGCCAGTTATTTGTGAATGGTTTGGGGTTTTCAGTGTCTTTCTTTAAAGTGTCTTTCCCCAAACACAGATTTTGGATTCTGCCTCCTCCCTTGCGGTGTCCTTTCTCCATTTAGAACTGGAACTGGATCGAATCTTGGGTGGATATATTGAACTGTTTTAGTTTCTTTATTATAAATTTCTGCTGATGTTGTAAATTGGTTAATGGGTTACAGCAATAATGTCAAATGATTAGAAACCCATTTATCATTCAGCTTGTTTAGGTTCCAGGTTTTCTTTTATGATGCTGTACTTTGCTTGCTCATTTATTTGGAAATGTACGATAACAGCAAAAACTATTGAAATGCAAAACTCATAGCTTTGGGATTCTTATCAGTACCAAAGACAAAAGAAAATAGATTAAGGAACATTGAGGTTGCATGCTTGAGCAACCAAACAAAATACGGACATTATCATACTATGGTCCATGTACCCTGCTTGACATGCATGCATTTCCACATATGTGTTGCACAGCTTCCAACACATGTGCACCGAATCTTAGAATATTGTGCCCTTATTTGCATGCCAAACAACACTTTGCTTAAGTACAAAAACCATCAAGAAATCAACTTCACCTCAGAACTGGGTAGCATCTAGTCACTCTGAATAATCTACAAAATTAAGAAGGGTTGGCGTAGTACAATTACTACGCCAACCCTTCTTAATTTTGTAGTCGGCTACTATCGGGAAATCCTAGTGCCATAGAATAGGTTAGGGAGGTTGCAAAAACATTTTCAAAGAAGGCAAATGGCAATTACTTCCAATCATGGCAAGAAAATTATATAGATATGCCATGTAGGTCACCAGGTGACTTGACTTAATCCATTTAAGCCAGTGTTTTCTTCAGTAATAACAAACATATTTAACTAGTCTGGTTCCAGTGCACCAATCATTGCCAGCTATTGCTAGCATATAACCAACTGAATGAACACAGATATTAAATGTCCCCTTATTATTTGACTCAATGTGGTTCTTGAGTTGTTGAAACTGCAGGGACAATCCATGGCCTCCAGAGATTATGGTTGTACTCCAGAGGTGGGTTCCTGCCTGTTTTTGCTGGTGCGGTTAATAGCTGTTGTTCGGCGCAGAGCCGAAGACGCTGCTGCCGTTTGCGGCGTGGGAGCTTTCCCCGGGCGCTTTCCCCACCCGCATGGACGCCGCCAATTGCGTTCTTTTGCCCTCTGCGCATGCAGAACGCTTTGCGCATGCGCAGAGGGCAAAAGAACGCAATTGGCGGCATCCTTGCAGGCGGCGGCAGCGCCCGGGGAAAGCCCCCACGCCACGAACGGCAGCAATGTCTTCGGCTCTGCGCCAAACAACAGCTATTAACCGTACCTCAGGAACCCACCTCTGTTGTACTCCCCGAGCATGTACTGCTATACCAAAATGGTTTTTTCAAGAGGCAACTGGACTTTGTTTTTATTTGAAGACGTTTTGCTTCTCATCCAAGAAGAAGCTGAAGAAGCTTCTTGGATGAGAAGTGAAATGTCCTCAAAGAAAAACAAGGAAGTTCAGTTGCCTCTTGAAAAAGCATCTTTGGGACAACTATGACCTGGATGACTGAGAATCTCCATAGGCATGTAGTGCTGTAGTTCTCCAAGGCAGTGCAACTCTGAGACCATATAGGAACATAAATACCCTAGTAATGGGTAAACACTTGGGGACATAAAAGTCATAATGCCGACTACTTTTTGAAGTAAAAATTCTTAGAGACGTCTGCAAATAAAAGAATTGCTTAAAATTGCAGTCCTTGCATTATCAGTCTCATATAGCTTTATCTATCTTGTGTTCTGAGTAGGCATTTGGGAGTTATAGCCTACACATAGCAAGATGACAGCTGGTTGAAGATGGACACAATTCAGAATCACATTGTAATGGTTTTCATTAGGCAAGAAGTTGTGTCATATGAAATTAGATAAGTTCTCCTACCTTTCCTACATAAAGAGGATCGCTTCCCATGTATTCCTCCAGTACAAAGAACTGATTCCACACCCAACTGCGTTTGGTTCGTGGCCTTCCAGGTTGGAAGTAGGGCTTTGATCCCGATCTTGGCAGTTCTCCTTGGCTCATCCCAGAAAGACAGAGGAAAAGGGCTAGTATCTGCAAAAAATGGCAGAGCTCTACTTTGCCTAATTTCATGTTTCTTCTTCTCCCTGTGCAAGGGAAAAATAAAGCAACAATAACAAAACAAACAAACAAAAGAAAACTTGAGAAAAAAATGGGCAAAGTTCCACTTGGCTTAGCAAGACATCCGCTGGGATTCCAGAGGTAATGACTTGTGTTCGATTAAAAAAAAAATCACTCTCCACTACTGAACATTCTTCACAAGAGACACAGCATAAGAAGTACCTATAAAAGAAAAGGGAAAGATAAAGACGAGAACTGTTGTCAGATATATATACCTGAAAATTACATTTCTTTTAACTTTTAAAATTAACTTTCTTTTAATATGTGAACAATGAAGTTCACTCAACTTTTCATTTCTTCAATCAGGTATGAGCTAGGGGCAGTGTTTCCCAACCTTGGCAACTTGAAGATGTCTGGACTTCAACTCCCAGAATTCCCCAGCCAGCGAATGCTGGCTGGGGAATTCTGGGAGTTGAAGTCCAGACATCTTCAAGTTGCCAAGGTTGGGAAACACTGGCTAGGGGTAATATTTCAACCTACTGAATGCTGTTCTTTCAATTACATTAATACTTTTCAGTGGTGAGTTTACATCTAAGTACTATGGGTATGAGAAGGAAGACATGTCTGATGTCCCAACCAACCAACCAACTGGAACTGATGAGAGCTCATTTCAATTTCCAAATCTCCCTCCCTTGATTTCTTCCTTTCATCATAGCAGTCAAATTAACCAGAACCTATTGAGGAAGTCAAACAGTCCAATTACATGCTAACCATGGTCTCATAACCTGAGAAAGGAAAACAGATATTCATCCATTTTTTCAGACTCCCCCCCCCCAAAAAAAAAAACCTGAACAGGAATAACTAAAGAATGGTTCATGGCAGGTTTTTAATTCTACCAGCAAATACATCAGTATGTTTTTATATTTCAAAGCCACCTATACACTGCCCTTAAGCTGTCTCAGTGGTGCATATCAGATACCGGTTTGCTGGTAGATAGTTTTATCATTTTGAAAAGCCACATCAGTAAGTGGGAGAATGAAGGCTATTTAGACATTGTAGCTCAAGATTCCTGAAATAGGTACTGATTCCTGCACTATGATATGCTGTAGCAAATCAAGGTTGAAATACAATATGGAAATGTAAGCATTATTTTCCAGGTCTCAGTTTAACACTTGATACTTCAATTTCAAAAATAAGCATTACTCATGTCTTAATAGTTACGAACAACAGTCTGAAAAATATGCAGACATTAAGTGTGATAAAGTAGAACCAGTTTATTATCTATAAGTCCCCAGATTGCAGCATACTTATCAAATCAAAGGCACTGGAGAAAAAAAGGATTATTTAACTTAGCTTAATTTACTAATTTATATTCCACCTTTCACCATAAAATGAATTTAAAAAGTTATACAGCAATAAAATAAGACAAATACTATAATAGAAACCAATAGTACACAATAAATACATTATCAAATATGAATGCATTCCAATTAAAAACAAATAATTCATTAAAAGAATAATTAACTAGACAGAAGGATACAATACAAACCAGGTATAATCACACAAATGTTTACAATCAGGTTGCTAGAACTCTTGATATAAATAAAAAAAACATTGCAACCATCTGATCTGTTTGGAGCCAAGAGTTAACCCAATTAAAATCAGGTGACCTATTAATTTCCAGAAATTGGTTTATATTAAATGCTATTCATAAAGAGTAGAAAACTATATTCAATCATAAGACCTTAAGATTTCATAGGAAGACACAATGTACGCAGGGCAAGACTGAACCAGTCACTTGTTCACAGCTGAACCTAATTCACAGGATTTTTGACAGAATGAGAGTAAAGGAGGAAGCAAATAATACAATGCTAAGAATCACTGGATGAAAATAGGATGCAAAATATAATGAACTGCAAGCTGCTTCTTGGAACAATGCCATTAGTTTTAATGACAAGAAGTTAATAATGCATGCCTCTTCCGTATAATATTTATGATATACTTTGCAATATGTCACAGCTAGGCAACATGGTATGTCTTGACACAACACCCTGAAGATACTTCTCTTGAGAAATTTATTTTTTGTTTCTTCATGTGTGTGTGTGTGTGTGTGTGAGTATATGTATATGCATGTATGTATATATACTGTATGTATTTGTATGTATATGTGTGTATATATGTATATGTATGTGTGTGTGTGTATGATATCTTTTAATTAGGAATCAAAGAAAAATAAAAATGAATGTCAGTATCTAGTAAAGCATCTACTTTTGTTAGCATAGTTATTTATAACAACGCCTCTATCTCTGAAGCATTGTTAGCATGATTGTATGACAATGTTTTCCTTAAAAACAAAAAAGAACAAAGAAAAATAAGGCTTAGAGAAGATGGAAAAGTTAGCTAGGCTGGTAGAAAGCGTGGGGGGGGGCTACTTTTAGAGCAATCTTCTAGTAAACAAGGGTCTTCAAGACTCATTCCCACTTTGGCAACCACTTTTGAGAAGAAACTTTTGAAATTCATGCTGTAAAACTGCATGCTCTTAAAATTAAATATTTGTTCAGCCCTGAGATAGAAATAGTAACCGAGATGTGAAAACTTCTGAATAACTGCCGAGAAACAGTTTGTTTTATGAAATAACAATTCTATTTATGGATTTCATCCTTAACTTGAAGCAGATGCTACCTTCCTTTCCTTCAAATCTCCTGGACCATATAACAACATTCAATTTGAACTATTCAAACTGGGGAGCCAAACAATTAAAAATGAAAGGTGGGCACATATTTGCATTCTTTACTGAATGGCTCAACTGTTTAGAATCAAATGTCCTGGACATTCAGCCAAATATTGAACTCCTGACTGATGGGGATTGCGTCGTTGATGGCGGTGTTTTCGGATTGCTCGCAAGGCATCTATAACTATTGGTACCATCTTTGCTTTCTTTTGCCACAAGCGTTCTATTTCTATTTGCGGGTCTTTGTATTTTGTGATTTTTTCCCCCAGTTCTTTCTCTTTTAGTTTGCTGATTCCAGGTATAGTTATGTCCGCTAGTCTTTCTTATCAACAATTGTTAAGCCTGTAAGTTATGTGGCAGGTTTTTGTCTGTTTGAATTCTAAAGTCCCAGACTTTCATTTTCTATTACTTTGTCTATTTTGTGGTCCCATCAGGTCTTGCTTGCAAGCAAATGGTATTTCTTGCAGCTATGCCACTGCATCACTGTGACTATTTTGTCATCCTGTTGTTTGTAGTCAGTCCATGATTCTTATTTTTAGCAAAGAAATTGTTCACAGTTTCTTCAGCTTTCTTGCAGAGGAAGCACTGCTGTCTTCTCGATTCTGGCTTTGTATGCATTTGCTCTTAAGGCTTGGCCTTCTGTATTATAGCAATAGCAATAGCAATAGCACTTAGACTTATATACCGCTTCATAGTGCTTTACAGCCCTCTCTAAGCGGTTTACAGAGTTCAGCATATTGCCCCCAACAATCTGGGTCCTCATTTTACCGACCTAAGAAGGATGGAAGGCTGAGTCAACCTTGAGCCGGTGAGATTTGAACAGCTGAACTGCTGAACTGCAGTGCTGCACTTTAACCACTGTGCCACTTCGGCTCATTATTATTATATTATAATTGCTCAATCAGCCAGATATTCAAATTGGATTTGGCATTTTTTTTATCTACCAATCAAGTTCTTCCAAAGAACCTAGTATAGGCAGATATTGTTGTTTAATAGTGTTAAAGGTGCTGTCACAGACATAAGTTGTGTCAAGTATAGCTATTTTTTTGCAATTGACTGATGGTGACTTTGTCAATGCTCATAGTGTTCAAACAGTGCTCAGATGTTTTAGGATTGCATCCGAGGCTACTATTATTATTATGGTTCATTAAACAGTCAGCCAGCTGTTTAGACCAGATTTGGCATTTTTTTCCAGCAATCAAGTCCTTCCAAGGACCTGGTAAAGGCAGATGTTGTTATTTGATGACATTAAAGGTATTGTTGCAGGATGTCAGCTGTAAAGTTGCCTTTTGCAAATGACTGATGGTGATTCAAGTGGTGCTCCAGATCATGGGTGGGTTCCTCCCGGTTTGGACCGGATCGCCTGAACCGGTAGCGACCCCCTGGTAACATCACTGAAGTGGATCCACCGGTGCCGGTCCGTGGGCGCCGCCATCTTTTTTTGTGATTTTTTAGCGAATTTTTTTACTGTTGTGAAGTATTTTTCTGTTCTACTGCTTGTAAAAGGGCCCTCCCACCCACCCCTGGTCTATACCGACCTTTATTCCTGCGCCCGAAGCACAGCTGATCAGCTCCTCAGCTGTGTTTTGGGCCGATTCTAGCTATGGAGCATGCGCGAATGTAAAATTGCATGAGGGGATGCGCGCGAAAGATCGTGATGCGAACCGGTGGCGATGGTAAGTGTAACCCACCCCTGCTCCAGATGTTTTGGGACTGTATCAAAATGCCTCTATTATTGATTGATTTGATTTGATTTGATTTTTATCCCATCTTTCTACATTGCTGCTCCAGTGAGAGTTGATAGGAAAAAAAAATTGTAGTTACCAGTCTAAGATTGAAAGAGAACAACTGGCCTAAAGTCATCCTGCAGGTTATGGGTCTCCCTGCTGTTAGTTCAACACCTTAAACAATTTTACCACACTAATTCTGATACAATATACATGTGCCTCTGCCCATGTGCATACACACACACACACATATACACTTTTATATATACAAAATAAAAACATCAACATCCATGTAGTATACACACAGACATAACAAAAAGCTTTTTTAAAAAAAATCTTTTCTTTTAAAGGGCTTTGTGATTCCCCCTCCTGTTCCCATAACTCCTGTAAAATCACAGTGTTTGTAATTCTTGTCTATAAGTTAAAGTGACCAGATTTTTTTTTTAAGCGGGATGGGGGGCGGGCCCGCCTGGGCGCCGCCATTTGAATTTTGCCCTCTGCGCATGCGCACAACGCTGCGCATGCGCAGAGGGCAAAACAACGTAAATGTCGGCGTCCAGGTGGGGGGGAGGCGGGAGGCCTTTCCTCGCCTCCCGCCTCCCCTTTGGGAGCCGGCAGTGGCTTGGGCTGGCAAGCGACGAACGGGAGGCGGGAGGCGGGAGCCGGGGAAAGGAGGCAGCCAGCAGCTTACCTGCGAGGCGGTGCTCGGGGGCCAGGTCTCTGTTGCGAGCTCCAGGCATCCAAGCGCCGCGGTCTCCCGGTCACCCGCCCGGCCCCAGGGCAACGGCGGCAGCGAGGCGACTGGGGGAAGGAAGGGGAGGGGGACGAGGAAGGGCTGTTTCCGCAGCGGCGCCTCAACCCCCTTTTTCCGCCCGCCCGGCTCCTCGTCCCTCACCCCTCCACCCGCATCCCAACAGCAGCGGCGCCTCCGAGGGCGGGGCTAGGGATGGGGCAGGGGAAGGAGAGGAGGAGCAGCCCCCCTTCCCCCTCCCCCCAGCTGGCACCTCCGTCAGGGAAGCCTTCCCTGATGCTGTCCCCTGCTTTCAAAGAGCCCGACTTGCTTCCGGTTTTTATTTCGGTGCTTCCCCTTCTAAGGTGACCAGATGTCCCGCTGTTTCGGCATTCTTTCCAAAAAAGCGTGACTTTTTGGAAAGAATGTGGGACGCGGGACACACGCTTGAAAAGCGTGTCTGTCCCGCCAAAAGCGGGATGTCTGGTCACCTTACTATAAGTTAAAGATTTCTGGTTCAAAACCCAGCAGAAATATGCTTGTCATTACGTATTTTCAAGCTTCCTTGTACACTGCATTTTTAATAAGTTCAGATTTCACCATTTTCCCATTGTCCTAGCATTTGAGACAGGACGTTTTACCTCCAACTCCCAAATAATAACCTTTGATTTACAATGCAAAAGTTATACTAATTATGCTACTGCATGACCACAATAAATCTAAAAATGACCTCATGACTTAATAGTAAGTACTAGATTAGTTAAAGGGGTGTTCATTTCTCTACAGATAAGGAAGTTGTGACATCTATTATCTGTGGTAGAAATAAAACTCTAGGGACTTCTAACATCTCTGTTTGGAGATTTAGTGGCTGTTCGTATTTTTTGCAGCACAGATACAGTAGTCCTAAAATCTGTTTTTCATCATTTCATGAGAAAACAAGCACAGAAAATAGAGGGCCTTGAGTGTTAAAATCTGGGTTGTACTACAAGCATATTTTATTCCTTTTTAGAGGTTTTAGGATTAAATCAAGGTTTTTTTCTCCACTTTTTTCAAAGCAAAATATCAAGCAGTCAAGACATTTTTTTTTTAAAAAAAATTCAACTGCTTAATATGAAAACAAGAAGGCAATTAAAATACATACCAGGTCACATGCTTTATGAGGAAAGGGGAATATATTCTAGGAAACCACAATAAAGTAACAATTCACCTCTGCCAACTTCGGTATCAGTGAACCGCTAAGCTAGGAAACATTCTAGATGGTAAATGAATTTACCTCATGTATTTAATAACTGTCATCTGCCTTAAAAGCACACTTATGCTAACAACCTCTGGCTCTCTGCACAGTTCTTTCAGCTTTGCAGCTTGTGTGTAATACTTTCAGAAAGGTATCCAGAGGGCAAAACCATAATGCAAATAAAAGCATTTCTGATTAGAGAATCCATTTAATGTCTTTTAGAGTAATCCCTTCTGAGGTACTTCTTTGCCCCAAAAGGTCTATAGTTAGGGGGTTTGCTTGTGGAATAAACCAAAAAAAGAGCCAATGTTAACTAGGTGGCAGCAATTTAAAAGCACTCTCTTTCTCTCCAAGGTGGAAAAAGAAAATAATCCCCCAAATGTCTAAAATAGGGCAATGGCTAAGAGGGAATCATAGATTAAGATTTTGTTGTAACTACAACCTATTATTAACCCACATTGTACCTATTAGCAATAGCAGCAGCACTTGGGCTCATACACTGCTTCATAGTGTTTTACAATATTCTCTAAGTGGCTTACAGAGTCAGCATATTGCCCCCAATAATCTGGGTCCTCATTTTACCAACCTCAGAAGGATGGAAGGCTGAGTCAACCTTGAGCCAGTCAGGACTGAACTCCTGGCAGTAGGCAGAGTCAGTCTGCAATACTGCATTCTAAACATTCTAAGCACCACCATGGCTCCTCAGTCATTCAAAACACGTGAACCTGGTTTTTTTTTTAGTTGCCATCATTTCTTTTGATAGTATTTGTTGACTCTTGAGATCAAATGAAGCCTTATGAAATCTGAGCTGACCATCAACTTATGATTTGATTTGAAGCATGACTGGCCTCTTGTAACTATCTCGGAAGTCTCTAAACCAGTGGTTCTCAACCTTCCTAATGCCGCGACCTTTTAATACAGTTCCTCATGTTGTGGTGACCCCCAACTATAAAATAATAAAATTATTAGGAAACTCAGGGGTGGGTTCTAACTTACCTCACTGCTGGTTCGCTTTCTCCTGCAGCCTTTGCACACGCACACATGCGCAGTGCCAAAAATTTTTTTTAAAAATTGCAAAAAAAAAACAACAGACAAAAACAAGATGGCGACGCATGCGCAGTGCCGGAAATTTGGCTTCTGCGCATGCTCAGAAGTTCCCATGGTACAGATTTTTTTTGCAGTAGTCGATTTACATGTGGGTGGACCCACCTGGAGACTGATAGAGGAGCGATGTCTCTAAGACCATCGGAAATATGTGTTTTCCGATGGTCTTAGGCGACCCCTGTGAAAGGGGGTCACGACGCACAGGTTGAGAACAGCTGCTCTAAACACACCACAACTGAAAAGAGGTAAATGATTACAGTGGTGGAGATTTCATTTTAGAAGAACACATATGAATTGCTCCCTTGTTCTCCTTATTTAGAATGGAATGGAATGGAATGGAATGGAATGGAATGGAATGGAATGGAATGGAATGGAATGGAATGGAACGGAACGGAACGGAACGGAACAGAACAGAACAGAACAGAATAGAATTCTTTATTGGCCAAGTGTGATTGGACACACAAGGAATTTGTCTTTGGTGCATATGCTCTCAGTGTACATAAAAGAAAAGATACATTTGTCAAGAATCATGAGGTACAACACTTAATGATTGTCATTGGGTACAAATAAGCAATCAGGAAACAATCAATATTAATATAAATTGTAAGGATACAAGCAACAAGTTACAGTCATACAGACATAAGTGGGAGGAGATGGGTGATAGGAATGATGAGAAGACTAGTAATGCAGCCTAAGTGAATAGTTTGACAGTGGTGAGGGAATTATTTGTTTAGCAGAGTGATGGTGTTTATCCATATTAACCATTCTTTGCAAGTGTGGGACTAATCAATACTAGTTCCAATCAGGGGTGAAATTCAGCAGGTTCTGACAGGTTCTGGAGAACCGGTAGCGGAAATTTTGAGTAGTTCAAAGAACCAGCAAATACCACATCTGGCTGGCCCCAGAGTGGGGTGGGAATGGAGATTTTGCAGCCTCCTTCCCCTGGAGTGGGGTGGGAATGGAGATTTTGCAGCAATCTTTCCCTGCCACACCCACCAAGCCATGCCCACAGAACCAGTAGGGAAAAATTTTGAATTTCACCCCTGGTTCCAAATTTTAAAGGTGACAAGCCTCAACCCAGTTAGTTACCATATAATTAGTCTACTAACCCACACTACTGAACTGTGTCCTGGGAAATAGTTTTATGAAACATATTGATTAACACAACAGAAGGAGCTGTTAAGAAACAAGTTGGTTTTGGAACTAAATAGTCAACACTTGATCAATGCATCACATTTCAGTATTTGGTACAAATATCCCAGCTGCCTAAGAACAACTCTTTATGCTACCCTTTCTGAGTGAAAGGTAGCTTTAACTTGATCATTAAAGTGAGGCTTTAGAGCAGCGGTTCTCAACCTGGGGGTCGCGACCCCTTTGGGGGGGTTGAACGACCCTTTCACAGGGGTCGGAAGACCTCGGCCGGACACTGCCATTTGAGTTCTTTTTCCCTCTGCGCATGCGCAGAACGCTTTGCGCATGCGCAGAGGGTAAAAGAACCGAAATGGCAGGGCGGGGGCGAGCGCGGAGGCAGGGTAAGTCACGGCTGGGTCGCGGGGGCGGCGCGCGGGGCACAGCATTACGTAGGTTGAGAACCACTGCTTTAGAGAAAACTAAGTCTCCTATATACATACGTTTACCAAAGTTTATTATGATGCTGTACAAGAACATGTAATAGGTACTGATACTGTAAGCATATTTATTTTAATTCCTATATGAGGGTGATAATAAAGAAACAGCATATTCTTGCACCATTTCTACTTAACCTTTAGACTCAATCTTTAAAAAAATCTCTCCGAAAATGAGTTTCATACCAAAATGTTAGACCACAATCCTATTTCTATTTTACTATAGGCCGAGAATGATGTAATACGTTCATTAATCCATACTGGTCTTTGCTAAATTCTGCAAGTGCTTGCAACATTCTCTTGTGGCGAAGAATTTAACATCAATTATTCCAAAAGAAAAGTGTCTAATGGTTTATTAACCCTGGTGCAAACTGCATCATAGGTGGAAACCCAATGAAGTGACATGCAGACAGAAAAGACCAAGATTTTTAAATACCAAGGAATCTGCTTTCAATTTTCTACTGTGTGGAGATATCAAACTGATAGCCTTTCAGTTTTTGCCCAGAAGGTTTTAAATGCTATAGTGTGTTTTGCCAGTCATAACAGAAACAATTTTGCTGCAACTGCTGCCAAGCTCTTTAGAGCAAAGGGACCAATCCTCTGGTTATATGGAGTACAGCTCCATCTCTGTAAAGGCTTGAACGCAGCAGAAACAATGCAATCAAACATTTTATGAACTTTGTTTTGTGACCCTTGCTATGTGTCTAACACACTTGTCCACTGGATGTTTGGTTTGGCTCAAATGGAGCTAAAACGGGAATCTGACAATAAAAAATGGTTGAAAACTATTTGGGATGAATTCTTGGTTCAATCCATCGTTATGACTGATCTATTTTTTCATGGGAATAAAACGATATAGTCAGGTCTTAGTCTACTGCTGCCTTCCAAATGAATCTCTCATCATGCTAAATTCTCTTTCTATTGCAATTGTCATCCAAAAACATTGGGTTTGAATTTGTCCGTTAATATTATTCAAATATCATTTTATTGCATTGTTCGTTTTTGTTTCCAATGGATAATTATTGTATCACTTATGTATATGTTGGTCTTTCTTGAGTTTTGGCCTTTGACTGCTAAATAAATAAATAGAAATTACGGGCTATGAAAGTTGCTTAGGTCAGCTTTAAAAAAATAAATGTTGTCATTCATAGAAACCTAGTTGGCTTTTGAGGTTTCTCTTCTACTTGTCTACATAGAATTACCTCAGGTATATAATTGAAGAAATAAAGATCAATAGAAAGAAAAAAAGAAAACATTATTTCATTGCTGTGATAACTATAATTATATTTGATAACCTCGCTGGTCATGAAATAAGCTACATTGAAATCATTAATTGATAAATCGCAAATACTTGCCATCTGAAACAATTATTCAACAAAAGAGAGACAAACTGAGCGCTGAATATTGGATTGCCAATATTTTGTCCTATTAAAATCAATGGCTTTTAAAGTGTACAGAATCCAGTCCTGAAGAAGTTAAACAAAACAAAAATAGTATACAGGTAGTCCTCAACTTACAACAGTTCATTTAGTGACTGTTCAAAGTTACAACAGCACTGAAAAATGTGACTTATAACCACTTTTCACAGTTATGACCTTTGCAGTGTCCTCATGATCATGTGATCAAAATTCAGATGCTTGGCAACTGTTCTTATTTATGACCATTGCTGTGTCCCAAGATCATGTGATCCCCTTTTGCGACCTTCTGACAAGCAAAGTTAATGGAGACGCCAGATTCACTTAACAACCGGGTTATTAATTGATTAATTAATTAAAAAGAGCTGAAGTGGTGCAGTGGTTAAATGCAGCCATTGCAGGCTGACTGCTAGTTCAACAGTTCAGCTGTTCAAATCTCACTAGGCTCAAGGTTGACTCAGCCTTCCATCCTTCCGAGGTCGGTAAAATGAGGACCCAGATTGTTGGGGGCAATATGCTGAACTCTGTAAACCGCTTAGAGAAGGCTGTAAAGCACTATGAAGCGGTATATAAGAAAAGTGCTATAAGTGCTATTGATCAGCTGTAGTAATTCACTTAACAACTGTGGCAAGAAAGGTCGTAAAATGGGGCAAAACTCATTTAACAAATGTCTCAACAACAGAAATCCTGGGCTCAATTGTGGTCATAAGTCAAGGACCACCTGCAATGAAAAGCTATACTACAGTATAGCTGAACTATAAAAAAAATCTAACACTGACACGATGGCAGTAAGACACAGAAAATGATCTTTGTTGCCATCTAGTCACTATTTCTACTTTCACTGCTTAAATATAGAAGTCTAATATAATTTCATCTTTAAATAGAGTTAAACAATCTACATAGTTCATGCGTAATTTAATCTGGTTTCAATTCAGTTATATAGTAATGCTTGTTTTTTCCCTCTAAACCAAGGGTGTCAAACTGGATTTCTTCCAGGGCCGGATCAGCATTGTAGTTCTCGGAGGGCTGGTGGGGAGCGGGGAGATGGGACAGATGCCTCCTACAGCACCCTGCCAGTCAAAATGGGTGCAGGGGCCCCCACAAGGCCCCCACATGGCCCATTTTCGGCCTCCCCGGCCTCCAGCAGCATTCTGCTGGCCAAAAACGGAAGCCGTTGTGTGGCCCATTTTTGGCCGACAGAGTGCTGCAGGAGGCTGTGGAGGCCAAAAATGGACCACGGAGGGGGGGCACACACAGCCCGTTTTGGCCAGCAGAGGCACCGTGGGCCAGTCCTTTGATATTTCCAGGCCAGCCCCGTGGGCCAGATTTAAGCACCCCATGGGTCGGATCCGGCCCGCAGGCCTTCAGTTTGACACCCCTGCTCTAAACCAACAATATGTTAAGGGGAAAATCTAACTATAAGGGGACTAGTACTCTGTTTATCAGCAAAATAACTCTCTGAAAATTGAATAGGACCAAGGTCGGTGGGGTAGGAAATATTATATTTAAAAAAAACAGATTAAGGATGAAAATAGGAGAAATAATTGAACAATGGACTTAGGGGATTGGCTACTGCCCAGACGTCTCCCTCTTCCCCTGTCACAGGAGAAGCCTGTACTTTTATGTTCCTACATACACATAAACACAGAGGTACAACACAAAGTGAGCATGGAAACACAGAGAAAGATGCTACTTACACAGAGATGCAACAAGAAAATACATATACTTCTTACAGCCAATTCAGGTAAAGAATATGGAAAGAATTCAAGAAACCAAAGTCTGTATGCCTTTTCCCTATCATACTTAATGTGCAAGAACATCGCGGTAACATGCAAAATCTTAATTTAAAACAAACCATGATTGGGAACATTCACTCTCCTGCTTCTACTTTACAGCTGGCTGCAAAGCAAGAACTAGGGCTGTTTTGTCATTCATAAATCTTACCAACCAGATTTAGTATAAACCATGCATTCCAATCTTATTCTAATCATGGTTTCTAATTTTCTCCCTGATTGCAAACCCTAGTACATTCAGCTGAACCACAATTAAGCTTAACCTTTGTTGTTCTCTCAGCTGTCACTAAAGTCACACAACTCCAACTTGGTTATTGTAACCATCTGATATTGATAAACTGTCATCTTATTTCAGAGAGGCAGCAGATTGTTATTTAACGGGGATAAAAATACCAACTCAATTTTCATAAGAAATGTCAGTAAAACATTTGCAATGTGTTAGGGTCTTTTTTTTTTCCCCAACCACTCTGAAATGTCTTGCTCTGAAGAAACATTTATATTCCAGGACTCCCATAATAACCTTGATTATTGTGACACAAAATTGCTGCTACTTTTCCTTCTAAACTTGAAGAAGGAACATGAAAATTGCCATATTGGAATGGAGCATTAATGTACAACTTCAACCATAAATTGAGAAGAGTCAAAGGCATTTTTGCAATGCCATTGTAAAAAATTGTGCAGTATCAGGAATTGGGGGCTCCTAAAGAAACTAGCAGAGAACTAGGTTGGTGTAATGATTAAAGCATCCAGCTACAAACTGGGAGACTGTGAGTTCTAGTTCTGCCCTAGGCACAAAACATACTAGGTGACCTTGGGCCAGTCATTTTCTCTCAACTCTAGAAAGGAAGCAATGGAAAACCATTTCTGAAAAGTCTTGCAAGAAAACTGGAGGTCTTTTCCAGGTAGTCTCTGACAGCCAAACAGTGTTGACTGGCAGGGCCTAGGGGGAGGGCCTTCTCTGTAGGGGCCCCTGCTCTCTGGAACCAACTCCCCCCGGAGATCCGAATCATCCCCACCCTGCTGGCCTTCCGAAAAGCCATCAAGACATGGCTCTTCCTGCAGGCGGGGTGATGTTGAGACGACTTTCCATCTGACGTCTCCCCCATGTATATATGATATGTTTGTTGTTTTAAAATTGTTTAAAATTGTTTTTAACATTTATTTGATGTTCCCTAAAATGTTGTACGCCGCCCTGAGTCCTGAGGGAGTAGGGCGGCATAGAAGAACTTTGAATAAATAAATAAATAAATAAATAAAATCATACGGGGAGGGGGATGCCCCATATTACACTTTTCCTCTCCATGAAATACAGTTTCCAGAAATGTTTTGCCTTAACTTCTTAACTAAACATTATTCCAATTCTGCTTATATCGTAAAGACAATCTACAGCTTTCTCCATTTTCCAGAGATCACATTCTTGTAATTTATACCATTTGAGCATTCCGGTTAAACTGTGACTTTGTAGTCACCCAGAAATCAGCTTCCTGCTGACTATGCACATTCATCAGTGCAAAAAATTTGTTGAGACTTTGGAAACAATTCAGAGAAGAGCAACCAAAATGATTTAGGAGCCTAGAAGCTCAAACATATGAAGAACTATTGCAGGAACTAGGCATATCTAATCTAGTGAAAAGAAGGACCAGGGGTGACATGATAGCAAATTTCCAATACTTGAAAGGCTGCCGCAAGGAAAAGAGAGCCAAGTTATTTACCAAAGCACCTGTAGGCAGGACAAGAAACAACGGATGGAAATTAACCAAGGAGAGAAGCAACTTAAAACTAAGGAGAAAATTCCCAACAATGAGAACAATTAACCAGTGGAACAAATTGCCTTTGGAAGTTGTGGGTGTCTCTTACTGGAGGCTTTTAAGAAGAGACTGGACAGCCATTTGTCAGAAATAGTATAGGTGACCTGTGAGAGCAGGGGGTTGGACAAGATGACCTCCAAGATCCCTCCAATTCTATTACTATTACTAACTGTCCACCCCACCAGCACCAACAAAGTTATAGATGTTGGCTTCCATATATTTTGAAAATGTAAGGGCAAAGGTAATCCACTGGCATAGGGGAAATAATATCTGCAGCACTATAGCAATAGCTATAGCACTTAGACTTATATACCGCTTCATAGTGCTTTGCAGCCCTCTCTAAGCGGTTTACAGAGTTCAGCATATTGCCCCCAACAATCTGGGTCCTCATTTTACCCACCTCGGAAGGATGGAAGGCTGAGTCAACCTTGAGCCGGTGAGATTTGAAGAGCTGAACTGCTGAACTGCAGTGCTGCATTTTAACCACTGCGCCACTTTGGCTCTACACTAATGTACAGACCATGGTCAGGTACAATAATGCCTCAGGTAGGGTTCCTGTATTTCTAGCAATATACCTGTCTTGATATAATAAAAAGCTTTCTTAATAACAGAGAAAATCAAAAGCTCCCTCAAGAGAATGTGATATTGGAAAGAATTACTATTCTAAACCAAGGGAATGGTACACGTCACACAAAATACCCGGAAATGACCCTCTGCGCATGCGCAGAAGCCTTTGCGAATGCACAGAGGGTTTTTTTTGCAAGCCGCAGCAACCGGAGGACAGGTTCGGGAGCGTGGACCGCCGGTCATTGCTGCTAGTTCAGTGAGCGGTGGTAAATTTCCGCTACTAGTTCTAAAGTACCGGTCCGAACCGGCAACAACCCACCACTGGAATCGTGGCCCAAAATAATTATAGCAAAAGGAAGAAAAGAAAAATCTGGGCATACCCAATGTCAGACATTCAGAGGTCTTTTTATCTATCTAGGATACTAAATAAAATGTAAATGAGTGAGTAAGTTTGGCCTATAGAATCCTTGCATCCTTTGCAGGAACTCATTATTTGCCCATTGCAGAAGAGTTTAAAAGCACAGAGTTTTGTCATTCTAATTATTTTTGTTCAGTTAAGTGGCAACACATTTTTTCCAACTGGATAGTTTACTTGCTTCGGCCTTAATGGTTGTTATTTTATCTGCAGAAATTCTTTACTTTTATGTTGTTGCCTTTCCAGTTTGTTTAACATGGCAATGCATTCAGTTTGTTAAAATATGAGAAAACTGTCTCTCTAATACCCTTGCATTCTGAGGAACAGCCAGTTGTTTATTAAATATGCTTGATTGTGTTTCATATAGATGTATGTCTTAGAACAGTAAACACATATACACATTACTAGGCTCTGTGAGCGTATGTCGGAATAGCCATTCTTTCAGGATCATTTACTGTACAAAGTCATTAAATATCATCATGGCTTTCAAGTTACAGAAGGCCTTTTAACTGCCAAGGCGTACATTTAGCCTTATGTTTGTCAGCTTGAGCAACAGATACTAATGCCACCGAAAGCAATAACGTGATTGTACCTTCCTCCTACGATTTAGGTGTCATTTGTGTCATCTCTGCTTCAAGGAATAAAGTACTAAGTGAAGGAGAAAGCAACTTCAAGTTTTTGTTTTAAAATGTACTTGTCTCAACCTTGAATGTCTTTAGAATATACAATAAATGCCTGGGCAAAACACTAGAGGAAAACATTTTGCAGTCCCAATACATATGCTAAAAATCTAATGGTAGCCAAAGATCAAACAGCGCACAATTTTTGTTTTTTGCTTTTAAAAAAACCTCCCTCTAGTTCCATATATCTCATGTTCTGCAGAAAAAGAGACTTACTTTTAGACTGATTTTTTTAATGTAAGAATGAATGACTAATAGGGTTAATTGCTTCATGAACAATCATATTGAAGGCGTAACTATTTTGCAGCTAAGAGTCGAAACCAACTCAATGGCATTTAATCAGTAAAGTATATGCTGTCACATATAGCTAAGGTTTTATTCATCTTTTTAAAATACTAATTACTGCATTTGATGATAATGATCGTCAGTATAACCCAGACAGACAACAGTATGTAGCCAAAGTTAACTGATCTCAAAAAGCTAAGTTAAAGTTAACTCATACCTGGTTAGCTGAATGGAAATCATGAAATCCTAGGATTTAGACCACATTAGGAACCTGAAATAAAACACCCCGGATCCATATTCCTGACACAGAAATGTGTCCATGTAGTAGTCCCCAAGAGCTGAGGTGATCTCAAAGAAGGCCCTACCTTTTTATTCCCAGTAGTGTCTTAATTAGAATGTAATGTAGGTGACTCTGAGGCCTTGAATCATTGAATGGAACTCTTTCCATGACAAAAATAGCATGTTTAATTACAGTAAAATCTCCTCCTACTCTTACTGTTTTTAGAAGTGCTGTTTTTAACACCACTATACTCTTTTTTGAACTCATCTACAGACTTTTGTATTACAGCTATCTGCCTTTCATATTGCGCTGGCCTCTGCTTGATTAATATCTCTCTTTGTCTCTGTCCTCATAACTACTCCCCAAAGCACTACAATTGTAAAAAAAAAAGTATCTTAGGACAACTATCTTTTTCATGGTAAGATAGAGTCTTCCCAGCATAGATTCTACAGCGGAGCTATAGTTCTTGTTTGCAAATACACATGTAGCTTTTTAAAATCCTCCATGAATTGCCTCAGGGTTTTTTTTTTCTTTTCTTAATGCCACCAAATAATTCAGTGTTATGAAACTGACCAAATGTTGGCCCTGATTCTTACTATCTCTTGAAATACCCTTTACAGGAAAGCACAGACAATGCTTTCTTGAAAATCATATCTATGGAGGTCACCAAGAGTAAGTCCTTCAGCTCTGAGATCTTTATTTGAAACAATTCCCACTGTGTTGCAATAATCCTAATGTTGATTAATACCCACGGCATCTGAACGATCACTCCTTCAATACTGCCGAAACAGCAAGTTTGTCCCATGATAAAAGACCAGATGTAGTTTACAAGCTTTACAATTCATCATTTTGTTTCAGAATTCCCCTAAGAAAATTGTCACAACTTTTGCTCCCTCCTGTGGGTTTTTAAAAAGTACTACTCTGGTCTTGGGAATTTTTCTTTTCTTAAATTCACAATCAATGCTGTATTTTTTTTCCTGTGAACAGTTGCTTTTTAAGAGAAGGAAATTACAGTATGCATTATATAATTAACTGACAATTAATTTAGATTACAAGTGCTGATTCGGAATACAGTTTATTGGGAAAAGTCTGGAAAGATTCCTTCGGAAGATAGGTCTTTGAAACTGAAGCTGCATAATTCAGGTCATACAACTTTTTCTAGGTAAGTATACTAAATTCCAAACACTTGCTCTTGTTATTAAAAATGAATGCCGTACAGTAACACATATATTTTGTGAAATCTGAATGAGTGCCACCTGTCCTACCCTATTGTCTTGCTATACTGTTCTAACTTCAGGTTCCCTCAAATGCTGCAAGTTTACCCACAAGCAAAAGGCACACTTTTGTGAACAGCACAGCTTTCTACTAATAGGAAAACAGAAAAACAACTACAATCCATTACAGGAGGCTCAAGAAATAGTGCTGAGTTGCAACAATTTGAATTGCTTTGATAAAAGAGTGCTTTGATTTGAGAAACAGAGCTGGAAAATCCACATCATTTGTTAACCGAAGTCAGAAGAAGCCTTTCATATTAATGAAAGACAAATCACCTTGCAAACTTTTCCAATTTATTTCAAATATGCATTGGTCAGTTCAAATATGTAGAGAAGGATTCCACTGCACCTCTTCGAATGCTTTGTCCTTTGTAATGGCAGCTTCCCTTGCTTGCCCTGATGATCACATAACCAACCCTTAGTCCTTCAATAGCACATGTTCCATCATTTGAACTGAAGATAGAAGGATGACCCTGATGTCCATATGCAAACAGGGGAAAAGAAACACTCTATTACACACTGATCTATCCTATAGGCATTCAGATTCTAGCAGTCATTTTTGCCTTTATCCATAATTTCCAAGGATGACTTTGTGACAGTTCCCTGCAGAGCCATTATATTCCCAGAGGAGGCACTCATGAACTGCTGCTTATAGCTGCATGTACAGCTGTGGCAAAGGCTGAGGTAAGCATCATCTGTCTTTACTATGCTCCCTCTCCAAGCAAGGTTTAGCTGATGCCTTACTCTCCTGAAAATGCAGGACAATGGAGCTGGCGTGGAAATATATTCAGGAACAAATGGTGCCTAATCAACTAAAGTAAGTGAGGATAGTAGCTTCTCAAAGGTGCCCCTGAAATAGTTGGTGGTGAAATAGCCAATGAGATGCGAATTCAAGTCTCAGTTTGTTCCAGGCTATGCTATATAAATAACTGTCTATTTTCAGTTCCCTTAGATTTCAGTTCCCTTAGAAGTTGATAAGAAGCAACTTATGATTAGCCAACTTCATTTGGAGGGCTTTGATAACTAAAACAATCACAATCACCTGTCTTTTGGGAAAAGGACATTGATTTAGAATGAATCAAATAGGTTTCCATATGAGTGGCAAACAAAAGCTTTGAGAAGATGATTTTTTTTCTAAATACTAAGCATATAGCTAAACATCTAGGATGCTGCTCTGAGGCACAACACCCAAAGGATAAAGGCTGTATCTTTCACAAAAGCAATTGGCATAAGGCTGAACTACAATTCCACAAAAGTTCTACAATGCACTTTTACATATTAGAGAAGCATCATAATCATAAACAAGTAGAAGGAAAGTTGTGAAAGTAATGTTAATGCCATCCTTCCAACCTACCAAGATATTTATTAATTTATTATTCTACTTTGCAAAGATAACCTTGTCTTTTGGTAAGACTTTAGCGACTTCACATGCATGCACGTACACATTTGATGATTTGCACACACGCACACACACACACAACTTATGAATGGGGGAAGTTTTCTCTTTCAGATTAATCAACCCAGTCCTTCCAGATGTAGTTCTAAAAAAAGCTATAAACTTTTGACATTTACATTTGAAGAGCCTTATTGATTTGGGTAGTAGATTATATATTGCTATGTTCTGCTTACTGGTCTAATATGCCAGCAGTGATGCTTTAGTAATAGATCTAAATCAGCAAAACCTTTTATTTATTGATTCCCCCCCTCCTCCCATCAAACACTCTCAGCCTTATTTGTTGATTAGCTGATTCTTTGTCATTATTTTTAAACAAAACAAGATAACCATTTACAGCTGAACCCAGTCTTTAGGATGCCTTAGAAGCTATATTTTTCCAGAAGCCTGAACCTATTTTTAACCACAGATTTCAAAGGTAAACATAATATAGGAGTATGTGCTTTGTATGAGACCCACAGTCACAGTATTGCTAAACTCTATGACCTTGATGTTGCTTAACATACTGACATTGTAAGGATGCTTCTTTCTTGCTAGTTTTTCATTGGTTGTTTTTATAATGTGTTGAGCATAATATCCCACTCAGCATTCCACTTTTTCAAAACCAGTCAAGCTTACCCCATAAATTACAAATATATATTCACCTTTTTTGCATAAAAGGCATTTGGGGAAAAACATCTTTAGGATTAACTTCAAAACAACTTTCACCAAAATTGGTCACCAAGGAAAAAAACTCATCCATCTACAATAGGTCCCCCCCACCCCAATCATTGCCTGATACAGGAGATGTCAGTGATTGACAATATTGGGTTCCTGTCAAGGTACTCCTGGATTTTGTCTAACAAAGGGTTAAAATACCCCCTTTACTTTGTAGGGGAGGGGGCAAAAGAGATACACCAATAAGACTTTTGAGAAGAAACCATAATGACAAACAAAGCCAATTCAAGTCTGTTCTGACTCTAGATGTTACCAAACAAGGCTTCTAGATAATAACAAATAATAATAATAATGGAAGTATCAACGATTCCATTTGCACAGTAAAAAAAATCCCCTAGCCGCAAGCTTTTTTTTTCATAATTGTATCCGTTTTTGTTTCTTAAAGTAATGTAAGGTAATTAGAGCCCAACTGAATCACAAAAGCAAGACGTGAATATTAAGTCTTTTTTTTTTTACTTTATTGATCTAACTTGACATCTGAACATGAAGTCCAAACAAGGCAAAAAGCCAGCACATTCTATCTAGGGCAATCTACACACATATGCACACGAAGCAGGTCAGCAGGAAACCTTCAACCCCGCAAAGTCAAACCTTACAAAGTGAATGCTAATTTTAAAACATGCCCGCGTCTCGCTTGCAAAACCGGGAAGCCTCGTCACAAACAGAAGAAGAAGAAGTCAGCGGCAGCGAATTTTCCCCGCATCACTTGCTGTTCAGCCGACAGCATCAGCGCCAAATATCAGGACTAGCCTTAACAACTGGCGGCACCTGAGTTTGCCCGCAAACACTGAGAGAGGGCGAAATGGGGTTGTTATTCGCTCCCTTCGTGTTTTATTTTTGCTAGCGGATTGGCGGGTCGCTTCCTTTTTCACAAGGGCGGCTGACTTGGTCCCAGCTGCCTACGTGATTTACCACGGCCGCCGGAGAAATGTTCCGGCGGCTTTCTATTTTTTTAAATTTGATTTTTTTAATTATAATTTTTTAGGGATGGTTTAAAAGCAGGACTTTCAAGGTTGACTCAGCCTTCCATCCTTCCGAGGTGGGTATAAAATGAGGACCCAAATGGGTTGGGGGCAATTTAATATGCTGACTCTGTGAACCGCTTAGAGAGGGCTGCAAAGCACTGTAAAGCGGTATATAAGTCTAAATGCTTATTGCTATTGCTGCTATTGCGCCCAGCTATCTCTTTGCTGCATGACAGATCCGGGCGGGTGGGGGGGGTGGAGGAAGGGAATAGGACCGATCTGCTCCCCACGAAAGGCTTTTTCTCAGGACGCTAGATCTCACTTTCTCTCCGGAAAAAAGCTACCTGCATCGTCGGGATCTTGGCTAGTGGAAGAACCGCGCGATGGAAAGGAAACTTCGGAATGTGTGACCGCCGGCTCGGGAGTCTCCCTGCAGCCTGGCACCTGCCTTTTGCCCTGAGACTAAGGAAGCGGGGTTGCGAAGAGGGCTGTGAACAAGCCCGGTTGTTCAAGGAGGCAGCCTTACCGGGTCGTTTTCTTTGGGCTTCCCTTTCGCCGCTCAACCGCCGCCGCCGCGAGGAACCGTTAATCCAAATGGAAGGGATGCAGCGGCGAAAGTCCTTTGCCGCCCGTTCTCGACCATGCGCCCGCCGGCTCCGCTATAGAACTTGCTGGCTTAGGCAAGCCCCCTGTGCTTGAGCAAGAGTCCCCTGCACAGGGGGGTTCCCTTCCGTCCAATCAGAGCGCGCCCGAGAGGCCGCGAGAGCCAGTCAGCGGCGAGGGGGCGCTGCTCCTGCCGTGCGATCCCCACCCCTCCTCGCCCAATGGGCTGTTCCCGGTCTAGCGCGGCGGCGGCGGCGGCCGTTCAGCCCGCGCGCGTCTTTCCCTCCTCGCGGAAAAGAAGAAGCGAGCCGACTGCCGCTCCTTGGGCGAAGCGGGTCCGCTTCGCCGCCGGTCAGAGGGAAGGAAAAATATTATAATAATAAAAAAAGAGCGCGGAGAGAGACGTTTAGTCCTGCCCTGCCGTGGGAGGGGGTAGAGAAAAGCGGATTTTAGATCGAGAAAAGCCTTACCCTTAGGAAGATCGAGCCCGTCCGGAGTTTCGGAGAGCCCACAGCACACTGTAGCAGGCAGCCTCCTGCGCGCCCACTCACCCCGCCTTCCCCCCCCCAACTCCGGGCTTTGCAATCGCAGCACAATCTCCCCACACACACACACGAGGAAATCGTCCTGCGTCAGCAATTTAGGGAACCTGCCTTTAACAACCTGCCTTTTCTCGAGGCTGAGCCTTCCGGGTCCAGGTGGTCGAGGACATTCGCCATGTGACAGGCGGGAGTTCTCTAGGTCAGGCGGGAGTTTTTCTTTTAGCCGCAGCTCAGGACGCCGGCGGTAACTGCGTGTGGATCATCCCTCAAGAGAGCCCAAAAAAGAAGTTGAATCTTTTAGGTGGAAGGAGGCCGGGTCTCTCTTCTTCCCTCCCGCGTTTTTCTTTTTAGGCACATCAAAAATCTCTAGTGCAGGGTTTTCTTTGCAACCAGGGACGATTTTTTACTCTCTCTCTCTCTCTCTCTCCCCTCTAATCTCCATTCCCCCTCCCGTCCAATTCTAGCCTCTTACCATAACCGCCCATGACCTTTGAGAAGGACGAATTTAGATGGGCATCAAAGGGGAAAGGTAGGCAAGGCTTTTTCCCTTGACCTAGGGGCAGGGTTGGCAGCTAAACTAGCTTCCTGGAAAGGGATTTGCTTGTTTAAAAGTGCATGAAAACTGAAGCTGGGTGTGAATGCGTGTGTGAGAGAAGTGTGGTATTTACACGTAGCTTGTCATAGAAAGCAATGATCGATTGGGCTCCCTGGGCAGGTAGAGAAATCATGCCCTAATCAGAAGTTATTTTCTTTATAGGTTTGCTTTTTCCGCTTCCCCTGTCTGTCCTAGTTCTACTTTCAAAGAGAACTGTAAGTGAACCTTCCCACCCACCTTTTCCATCATTCCATGCTTATCCTCCCAGTTGCAAATATGGAAGAAGGGTTAGGAGACAATCCATACCTGAGGTGGTGACCCCAGACTTGCTGCTCTGGTGATGGATCTGAGGCTTAAAAACAATAAGATAAAAGAATGTCGCACTATTTTTCAAAGAAAATCCCCAACAACCTAGATTCAAAGTCCAGGAAGGTAAAGGATTGCTATAGTAAAGGGATGCTTTCCAGAGAGTACAGTCCACGAACAAGACCCAATCCTTTTTTCCCTCAGGAACCATCTGCCTCCTCACTGAAGGCAGCAGGAGATCCTATAAGGCCCCTTGAAAATGATCAAAATTCAACCAGCTGACCTTAGATTACTGCAAAGCTAACACTTAAACCATAATCATTAGTTACTCAGAGGTAAATGCCATCTTCTGAGGGGGGAAAAATCAATTAAGGACACAGGTCTATCCACACTTCCTAGGAACAGAGCTTAATTGGCCATAGGGGGACATATTATTTCAGCAGCATTCCTATGACTGAATATTCTTTTGGTAATATTTTTATGAATCAGTATAAATGTAATAAAAGGTTCCGAATATATGCAAGTGCAGCTCTCCATTCTGTGTTCTGCAATATGACCATCTCACTAGATTTAGGAGAATAACGCATGCAGCATTATTCCCTAAAATCTTGAATCCCCAGTAGGTTTTCTTATAGAGAGTAAATATTACTTGCACTGTCCTAACAAACATAAGACAATAAATTACATTTTCAAAATCAGGATAAGAAAAGCTAGGATTTTTTTTTCTCACACACTCCAGTTTAACCTGAGATTTTTCTCTCCCTTCAGTTAGCTGCTCCCTTTGCAACCCAGGATTTTTACTGGTTCTATCTGTTGCTTACCTTATTAAGCATTTCTTATTTCTAGAATGGAAAGGAAAGTGTGAGAGAAGCAGGTTGCAAGTGGGATTAAGGGAGGGAAA
The DNA here is from genome assembly GCA_023053685.1 of Diadophis punctatus similis. NCBI lineage: Eukaryota > Metazoa > Chordata > Lepidosauria > Squamata > Dipsadidae > Diadophis > Diadophis punctatus. The sequence continues at coordinate 149,980,170 of JALIGW010000003.1, forward strand.
CTGATTTCAGAAGTAAAGAGAAAAAGAAGCACATAGTGTTCAACTTAATAAGAAAAACTTCATGTTCTAAAAAAAACTAGAATGAAGTGGAAGGGTCATGTTGGCAGGATGCTTTAGGAATATCGTGTGTGGGAAGGCTGACTTGCAAGAGGAGACCAGTGCAGAAGTTTTCAAAAAAAAACTGTGATAGGAAGCAACTTTGCATGTGCAGATGGACAGAATTTAAAATGACTTGAGTAGATACTGCAGCCAGTGCTACTTCATTCTGTCAGTCAGATCCTCAGTGTTCCCAGAAAGGAAAGGAAAGAAACTCTTAATGGTGTCATTCAGAACTGGAAAATAATTTTCATTCCTAATTCTGACAGCCTGATTTAACTGTTGCAATGCCATCTCCTTCCCTGAACATTTCAGTTTGCCAAGATTTTCCCCATCTTGGATATTGACTGCAAGTGGATATTTGCAAGATTTTCTCTAGGCCATGGGTGTCAAATTTGCGGCGTCACATTGCTGTCATGTGACTTGCGACATTTTTTTCCCTTCACGGAGCTGGGGTGGGCATGGCCTGCGCGTGACGCATCCGGCCCTCGGGCCACCAGTTTGATACCCCCGCTCTAGGTCGTCTTCATTTAGCAGAGAGGGGCCTACTGCTATAAAGTGAGGTCAATTTCAATCTGAAATTCTTAATGTATATTGGGAAGTATGTCCATATGACTTCAATCAATGTATGATGAGTCAGAGCGCATATTAAAATAACTATTGGAAACAACACAAATGAAATCTCCTAATAAGGCTAACCTGTCCTCTCACAGCTTCTCACTAGACCATAATTTCTATCATATTTATTATACTAATAGTTATTATTAGTAATTTATTATTATACTAATAGTTATATGATACGAAGAGACTACATTGCATCTCAGAAAAATAGCCTGGTAATGCAAGATGGAAGACCTGGTAAAGCTATGAAGCAGCAAACGTTGAATTAGAATTACCTAGGTCCCTATCCACATCATTTCTGTTTGTGAAAGAAGAAAACCGCAGGTATAAAAGATTAACCTATATACTAGAAAGATGCAAGGTACCTTTGAAAGTTATTGGGAACTCCTATGCTAAAGCACTTTGATACTTACGGTATGCAACCATACTTATTTATTTATTATTTATTTATTTATTTTGTGAGATTTATATTATACCTCACAGTGCAAGCACTCTCTAAGCGGTTTACACCAGTAAGCAATGTATATTTTATATTGCCCCCAACAATCTGGGTCCTCATTTTACCTACCTGGGAAGGATGGAAGGCTGAGTCAACCTTGAGCCGGTGAGATTTGAACCGCTTACCTGCGGATCAGTGTCAGCTAAAGTGGCCTGCAGTACCTGCCTCTAACCGCTGCGCCACCTCGGCTCTTATTCTTTATTCTTTATTCTTACTTGGAATAAATTTGGGGTATTGCAGTGGAATTCACTAAATATCTTTCACCATCTCTTATTTTATGTTAACCATTTAATGACATCCATTATCCTGCTACTTTGGAGTGAGCAGTGTGCAGTATGAACAAAGAAATACAAAATATAGCAGTTTCAAATATTATCCCAAAGATGCTTTTTTTTTCCAAGAGGCAACTGGATTTTCTGTTTTTTCTTTGAAGACATTTCACTTCTCATCCAAGAAGCTTCTTCATCTCTGAGTGGATGATGGAAACTTCTTGGATGAGAAGCGAAACGTCTTAAAAGAAAAATCAGAAAGTCCGGTTCCGTCTTGAAAAAGGAAAAAGAAAAAGCACTTTTGGGACAACCATGACCTAGATGACTGAGAATCTCCATAGACATTTCAAGTATTATGCTTTTTGTGTCTGGAAAATGCGGTATTTTACAACATCTGAAAAATCCATCAATTACTTTTGACATTAATTGAAAGTAATTTTCTCATTAAGTATTCTGATATTTTTTTTACAGGTTTTTCTTTTGCTCCTATAAGGTGGTGGGAAGAACAACATAAGCTAGATAGATAACACCATCATAGTCATTTTAATACTTTGCATTTTTATTTGATATGTATTTAGTGCAGTGATGGCGAACTTTTTTTGGCTCGGGTGCCAAAAGGATGTGCGCACATCTGATAGTGCGTGCCCACACCCATAATGCAATGCCCTCCCCCCTGCGCATGCGTACAACCCCCGCGCTGTCCCCCACACATGTGCACAACCCCCCCGCGCTGCCCCCGCGCATGCGCACAGGCCTCACTGAAGCCTCCGGACTTCCAGTAGGCCCGTTGGGTCGTTTTTTGCCGTCCCCAGGGTTCAGGAGGCTTTCCTGAAGTCTGGGGAGAGCGAAAACGGCCCAAAACAAGGCCAAAAATAAGCTGGCGCCACTGGAGCTGACATAGGATAATGCCTCGTGTGCCCTCAGATATGGCTCCACGTGCCACCTGTGGCACGTGTGCCATAGGTTCGCCATCACTGATTTAGTACATTACAAGAGCTGTTTTTCCTGCAATATAAATGCCAGACAATACACTAGCATAGTTGGTATAGAAATCACATTTTTAAGACATTTTTTAACTTGTCCTGCTCCTACAACCATGGATCACAACCATGGAAATCTAATTGAAATAAACTTTGTCTTTTGATTTGTCTTTTAGACAAACTAGCTTTTTCTTCAAAGCTCTTGTACATTTTCAAAGAAAAAAAGCTGTTATGTGGATTTCTAATTAAATGTAGTTCTTTAATTCAAAGCACATTTTGAACTCTGGCAACACTGATAAGAAAATATCTCAAGAATAAAGCAGTTTCCCTTATTTAAAAATGAAAATGGTGATGGTGTATATGTTTTGTTAATCACCGAGAAAAATCAAATATGTCAGTTTCAAATTGTGCAGCTTTTGAAATGCAGCCACAAAAGAAGATACTTCTCTAAGCATAAAATCAAAGAGCAGTGTGATCCTCCAATGTATCAAGTCCTCTTAACCTGATTTTTAGGTCTGTATTTTTGTTGTCATGCTTTTACTCAGAGTCCAACAACAACAGATTATTCTTACACTATGCGTTCAGGGAAAAATGTTTGAAGCCACAAGAAATCTGTCTCAAACCTATGCACCCAAGGCTATTGAAGCATTATAATAGGATCCATTCAATCACAGAACATCTGCAGTATTCTTCTGTGTAGCTCCATACAGACTTGGTACAGTTAACCATGGAAACTGTCCTTCAGATACATTTCTTTTTATGTAAAAGCAGAGATAAGAAGAGTCAAAAACAAAATATATTTAGAACAAATGCCTCAATTATTTCTTGGGATGAGATCAAACATTTTAGATTTAAAATAAACTAATACGTAAATCGTCCCAAAGGTGCTTTTCAAAAGGCAACTGGATTTTCCTGATGTTTGCCTTGAAAATCTTTCACTTCTTGTCCAAGAAGCTTCTTCAGTTCTTGAGCTCCAGCTTCTTGGATGAGAAGTGAAACATTTTCAAGAAAAATGCCAAGAGAGTCCAATTGCCTTTTCAAAAGCACCTTTGGAATAAACATGACCTGGGTTATTGAGAAACTCCATAGATATTAATACTTAAATCCATGTTAAAGAATAACATTACAATGCTAAAAAAAACCAGCTACAGCATAAACAACCAGCAAATTGTTTACAGACCAATAGTTTTAGGGCCACACATACTGCTTTTAGAAGAAAGAAGGGCCTATCAGCTAACTGGACCTTGTTAGAGAGCCTGGAGCTGAAATTCTGAGATGATTTATAAGGATCATTGGTTTCACTCAATCCCTCAGATAACCTCAGCTTGTGTCCCCAGAGAGGTGATTATCAGTGGCTGCTTACTAGTGATGTGCAGTGAGGGTAGAGTCAAGAGTGAGTGGAAACAAAATCTTTTTTTTTTCTCCCACCATCATCATTTTTGCTTCTTACTCCTGAAAGTTGAGTTGCATTTTCAATGCATAGACCCTATTCTGTCACCTTCTCTGTATCTCCAGTTTGAAAATTAAGCATATTTTACTGGATGATTTTGAATGCTTCTTAGATCTCTTCAGTGATGCTGGTTATAGAAAGGACAAGATTGTGCCAAGCTCAGTTAGGAGAATGTAAATGGTGGCGGTACAAATATCTGATTGGATCTTAGATATATGTCCATTAGTCTTGTATTGATACTACAATGTCTCCTTTATAATAACAGTGCTGATAAATGTCATCTATTTTTAACAACTCCTGTTTCCCTGATTTGACAGCCCGGCAAGAAGGAATAATCAATTTTTGCCAGAGAGTTGCAGTAAAATTAGTGCAGGCCAGGAAAGGTTAAATTTGTGGGATTCAGGAAATCAGCTAGATTGTGGGATTCCGAAAGTAAGGACTAAGAGCTGAATTGACCTTTCTGTGAGACTCTCTGGCTTTAGGTTATACTTTATTCCATCCCTAAAGGTCATGTCATGAGAAGGGGATAGAATGACGGGGCAAAAAGCAAGATACAGAGAGGAAGCAGCTAGCTCAGAGACACATAGAGGCCCCATTTTTGGGTTCAGCAAATGAGAGGAAGAAGGGAGGGAGAAAAAAAAAAGGAAGGAAGGGTGTTTGGAATTAACAGGGTGGAGGAGTTCTCTCTAACTTGCTGGAAAATTACTTACAAGAAGAGACAAGAGAAGGCATAAAGTTTTGCACAAATAGTTATAGAGTAAGAGTTGGCAGCTTGGTCAATGTAGCATGCTAGGAACTGGAAGTTTGACCTGTGAGGTAATCGCTCAATAGATTTGGCTGGAGGAGACTCATAATTTGGAGGAACGTCAACAGAAATGGAGAGAAGCAGATTGGAGTCCAAAAGGAAGGCTCCCAAAAGAGAGGGAGAGCAAGGAGAACCGCTACATGAGGCTCTATGCCAAAACCATGACAGGAGTTATACAGTATACGCCAAGGGACAATGGAACGTTGGATTGTTTCAGTATGTACTGTACTTTTAGACTATTGTATGCCATTAAAGAGGTCATTCAAGCTCAGTGTGAGGACAAAATTCTTATTTTGGAGCAAAGCCAATATGTAGGGTACTAGAGAATTCATCCCCATTGAGATCACTAATTTAGGATTGCTTAGTATTACCACTGCATCAGTGTTAAACAGTTGCACACTGTTTCCTAATGATATAAAAGTGATGAGACATCCTCAGATATAGGTGGATTTTTTTCTCCTTTATTGAATGTCCCAGAAAGGAGGAAACTCATCCCATAGAACAGTGTGTGTGTGTGTGTGTGTGTGTGTGTGTGTGTGTGTGTGTGTGTGTGTGTGTGTGTGTGTGTGTGTGTGTGTGTTGTTAAGGCTGCAGGAGGGCTTTTGGAAATATGCCCAGGGTCACATATACTTTAGTCCTAGTGTTTCAGGTTGTCCTTCCCCTAGTTCAAAATTAGCACTTTAAAAGCGAGCCAAAAAATGAGTAAGCAACAATTATGCCTAACACAGACTCGGTGCAACATGTTCTGGATTCTTGGCCCTCATAAACACTTTGACAATTTTCTCTGTCTATCATCAGAGATTTCTGAGTTGTCCCTAAAAGTGTCTTTATATACAGCATTGCAGCAGTTCTGTTATTCTAAATATACAGTATATAATTTTGTTTTCTGAAATCAATCATTGCCCCTGAAATAAATTTCTCTGCCAAGTTTAGTTGCTTTCCCAATACCTGTATTTAGAATGTCCTCACTTTCCTTTGGAAAATTATCAACAGCAACAACAGGCAAAAACTAAGAAACATAAAACATTTTCTATTATGTCACCTGCCTAACATTCTCCTATTTAATCAAAGTTCATGATACATTTATTTTATTTGTTCCAAAGTTACACACACACACACACACACACACACACACACACACAGAGTATACACACATATACATAGATATACTTCTGAAATAGTATAAAAATACAATAAAAAGATTCAACGCAAACGCAAATATTAACTTTTCAAACATTACAAGAACAGTACATACCATTTTTATTCAATATACCATGCTAAATGATTATAATGTAAACCGCTCCAAACTCGACTGCAGAAAATACAACTTCAGCAACAGAGTGATCAATGCCTGGAATGCACTACCTGACTGTGGTTTCCTCCCCATGTCACGTGATGAATATTGTCAGTTGTATGTCTATGCAGGGTGATGCACCCCTATCCTAATATTATGGTACATTCCAATACAAGCAGGACACGTGATGTGATCTTATGTGCATCTGTGCATACCTGATTCTTCATTAATCTCTTGTGGTTTGGTTCTGACCGGGAGCAGTCGCATTTAATTAGCAAGAATGTAATTATTCAGAATTTATTGTTTTTGTACCGAAATAAATATTTTCTATTAGACTTTTAACTTCGGCTTTATTTCTAAATGTTTGAATTCTGAGAGAAAGATCAACATCACCTCTATGGAGATTTAGTCTCCTTAACACCCCAAACCCCCAAAACTTTAACCTTAGGCTGTCTACTCCCCATTTCTAAGAGGTCTGTAAGGGGCATGCTTAAGCGCACCACTGGGCCTACCGTCACTGTCCTAGTGTCCTCTATTATCGGTACTTTTTACTTATGTTTATACAAACAACTACTATCCTGTACATGTTTGACAAATAAATAAAAAAATAAATAAAAAATAAATAAATAAAAAATAGAGGTTAAAGATAAACATGCAGCAACATTAGTAACTATACTTCTTAGGTAAAGCAAGTGGAAAAATAAATTATGAATTCAAAGATAAATCATAGAAACGTCATCAAAACAATAGGTGGGCAGTCTCTGTTATAAATGTACAGCAGAAAGATTTGAAACCAGATAGAACTTGATATCTTGGATCAGAAAAAAAAAACTAATAGCAATATACCCTGCTGTACACCCAAAAGGCAATATTGATTGGCTGTATTTGTCAAGAGCTGAAAGTTCCTCTACCCAGGACTCCTACAAGTGAAACAAGCTATAAAGGAATAAAAACATTATTTGAATAACTATATTAAGAAAAGTGAAGAACCCTTGTCAAAGGAAGTCTATCAAGAACACTTGAAAACAACAAAGAGGAAGGCTAAGTATAGAAAAGAAACAATTGAAAATTGATTTGCTAATTGGAAGAACAAGCCAATGCACCATCAATACTTGAAGAATATAGAAGGAAACCCCAATAAAACATGGAGCTAGTTAAAATCAAGAGCATTAAAGAAAGAAACTGAAGGCTTTATTGTATTTTAGTGGCTCAAGAACCTGCTTTGCAGACTAACTGCATAAAAGCAAAAAAAAAATCATGTAAGTAAATGTTGCCTTTGTAGGGAAAAAAAGATGAATCAACCATTTGATCAGGGACAATTTGATCAACAAAATTTCACAAACTGACTAAAAATGACGTCATGACTTGAGTTGCCAAAATTGTTCATTGGAAATTGCCAGAGGTTTGGATTTGAATATAATTAAAAACTACTGGGATCATCAAGTTGGAAAATGAATGGGTTAAAATATTATGTAACTTTAAGATCCAAACAGATAAGCACCTTGTTCGTAACTGATATACTGTATATCTATTTTTGAAAAGAAGAAAGTCTAGTTCATTGATGCTGGTGACCAGGTGATACTAGGATTGAGAAAAAGCCGTTGGAAAAAAATTATGAAATACTGGAACATGTAAATCAAAGTTGAACACTTATTGAAAAAGAAATCTATTTTTATACTATTTGTGGTTGGAGAGCGTGGAGCAATACCTAAAGGACTTCCTTGATATCTGGAAATATTAAATGTATCAACCCTGAACTCCCTAGTTTTACAAAAAGACACCATGCTTGGAATTGCATATATACAGTATAGTACTTAGATGGCCTGAGTTCACCTCATGTATATCAAGTGGAAGACTAGCTCCATGGTTAATGAGCCGAGGTGGCACAGTGGTTAGAGTGCAGCACTGCAGGCTACTTCAGCTGACTGCTAGCTGCAGTTCAGCTGTTCAAATCTCACCGGCTCAAGGTTGACTCAGCCTTCCATCCTTCTGAGGTGGTAAAATGAGGACCCAGATTGTTGGGGGCAATATGCGGAACTCTGAAAACCGCTTAGAGAGGGCTGTAAAGCACTATGAAGCGGTATATAAGTCTAAGTGCTATTGCTATTGCTATTAACTTTATGGCTAGCAATTTCAAGAGTATGCTGCATGATTATCCCCAGGAAGACACCTTGCTAGCCTTGAGCCTTCTCCAAAACATTCACTAAATCCTTTAGAGCAGGGGTGAAATTCAAAAATTTTCCCTACCAGTTTTGTGGGCGGGGCTTGGTGGACATGGCTGGGAAAATATACTGCAAGATCTCCATTCCCACCCATTCCAGGGGAAGGATACTGCAAAATCCCCATTTCCTCCCCACTCCTGGGGGAAGGATACTGCAAAATCTCCATTCCCTCCCCACTCCTGGGGGAAGGATACTGCAAAATCTCCATTCCCACCCCACTCTGGGGCCAGCCAGAGGTGGTATTTGCCGGTTCTCCGAACTACTCAAAATTTCCGCTACTGGATCTCCAGAACCAGTCAGAACCTGCTGAATTTCACCCCTGCTTTAGAGAGGTAAAGAGAGGCTACCAATGTAGACAAACACCTTTAGTACAACTTCCAAATACTTGCCAGTTAATAAATCATTCAGAGTCTAGCAGTTTGAAAATATATATCTTTTTTGTGTGTAATTGACTTCTCTGTTTTTTTGCCTGGTAATAAAAAGCCAATAGCAGGGAAAGCTTCTTGGCCATCCAATCACTTGAACCTGATGAATGATTAAAAGAGTTAACTAGCATGGAAACACCAGAAGACCTTCTAAAATGTTGATGAGGAAAACTCTGAGCTTGAGTGGCACTAAAGGAGATCAGTCTGGTCTCTGTTGTGGAGTTGAGTGTGCACTGAAGGTCTTCCAGGTTTGGTGGCTTTGGTGGCAACTGTGGACAACATTGAAGCCATTCAGCCTGGAAACACTTCATGGAGGAGCCGACAGGGAACACCCTTCTTGGAAGCATTGCCCACCAAAATATTAAATACTAGACAAATTGCTGAACAACATGAGACAAATGTGAAGGGATGTAGTTATCACCTTGGCAATAGGGAAGAAATGAGAGAGACATTAAAAGGAAATGTTGAGAAACAATTACTCAGTCCAAAGAAACAGGAAAGTTTGAAAAAGAAACTTCAAATAACTCCATCTTGTTTTTGTAAGATGAACTTGGGAAAAGGTATTCAAGATTCTTGGTCGGGGGTGGGGGAGGGATGTTTAAGACCATGCTACTCTTCTACAATAAAGACTATTCTTGGAAATCTTGCTTTACCTGTTTCTTGATCCTGCTTACCTTGAAAAGGTGACAGCAAATCAGGTGGTTTCCTGCTTTGGCAAAGCATTTTTTTTCAAGATTCAGAGTCTGAATCATTTCATTGAAGCAAATCTGAGGTGCTTCTTACAAATCTAGAAAATATCCATGATTCTTATATATATATTCCATGGGAGTACAAGCTGCAAACTTCTGGATTGGAATACTCCTAAAATTTCTACTACCAGTAATTTTTAATGTGACAGATGAAGAAGATTATTAGAGACAGATATATAAATACATACAGTAAATGAAAAAATATTTTTTTTCCTGTCCCAAACATTTTCTGCTTCCTTACTTACAATCTAGAATACAGACCATACTTTAACATTCAATTTTTTTTTGAAGTTTACAAAAACAGTTTTAAAAAAGAGCAAAAGGGTATTGGCAAGAAGTGTAATGATTATGTGTATTTGAAATTTGTATGATGCATTAAAATGTTGCATAAGGAGATAAACGTTTCACCATAGAAAAGAAATCAAATGATTCCAGTTTATCATCTGAAATTATGGTCTTGTGAAGACAAAATTCTAATTGATTAGGGAATCTTTAGGAGCTGGTTTTGATTCATTGTCTAACAAATCATGAAGAGCATTTCTTGTACTTTGTGGAAGACATGAACTTTGTGGTAGATGAGGTCTAATACTTCATTTATGGAAGAAGATATGCTAAGTAAGAAAATATTTGTAAATGGGTCTGGCAAAACTTAAGTCTCTTTCCTCTTCTTGAAATTCTTACAATCAAGAAAAAACTTGTACATATTGCATTTTATATCATAATATTTACATTTATGTTCAGGCACATACCCCTCCTTATTTCTTCATGTTAAATATCCTGGTTGCATAATTTAGTTTAATTTACTCTAAATTACTCTAAAACTGAAAAATTACAGATGGATTGTTATGAAGTGATAGTCCTATCATGAGGTACTTTCAATTTATTTTTGAAACAATAAATACAATTTCTTAGCTGCATATTACTGTGGAGAACTATGGAGATGACATTGAAGACAATATGAGGCAGCCATTATCAAAACATCAACTAAGCCCAGAAAAACAGGATGGGTCAAGGAAGAAGCTCAAGACTGATCAAGACTTGACTTTCCAGGGTATAAGAGGGAAGCAAAGACAAACCCTGTCAAGTTTTCAGAATGATGTTATTAGAGCTGATGCCCATGAAATAGACTTCTAATATTGTGGTGTTTGTGTTATTGACTATCAGTCATCATCACAAGGAAAATGACTTTGACCTCTAGGATCTATTTTAAACAAAACTAATTTATGTCTCTAAAAGTTTTTCCTAAAAATGTGCCATTGCTACAGTTTTACCATGTATGAAATAGCACACTATTCTCTTTCAAAATTTTTTTATTGTATTTAAAAAAAAACTCTACACATACAAAAAGATTGACTCTTTTTTTAAGCGAATAAGAAATTTTGTATTGCTCCTATATCAAAGCATTCAAAAATACATGCTATATATTGGTCTTTAATAAAGTATTAAACCACCTAGGTCTTTATTCAAGTGTCCTTATCTTTATCAATTGAAAATGGAACAATTTCAGGTCCCAGGTATACTTTATTACTAGTTTTCCTTATTATTCTGAATATTATTTTGAAAATAATGCTGTTGTTCTCTTGGTTTAATCCTCCAGCACTGTTTTGAGTCCTGGCTTATTCTTGTAGTCTTCTAATCTACATATATGTGAAAAAATAAAATCATTATTAATCTTTTTCAGAATTGTAAATATGAAACACCATTCTAAGTTGTCAAAAGCATTCTGTACATTAAGAAAAATCATAATATCCTTATTTCTATCTTGTTGATAACATTTAAAATATATTGTTTCTAATATATCTCTTCAGAAAATCCAGTCTGGTCAGAATTCAATTAAAATATATTCTCTTTGCAAGTATTAGACACATTTCTAGTAGTAAATATATAATTTATCATTATTAGACATTTTCTTTTATGATTCATACTGTTTTGTCCACTGTCCCAAATAGTTGCATTCTGATTACAGTTTCATACTTATTTTCAGGTATATATGACAATATACTCAGTTATCTCTAGTCATTTAATGAAATATTCAAAAAATACATTTTTTATGTTTTAAACCTCCTGCTTGTTTTCCTGGTCTATTTTTTAGTCTTTTTTGTTCTTTGTTTCACATTTATCTTACTTTAATCTTGATTGCTAGCAATTACTCTTGTCAAATTTATTTATTTCATTTTCCTTCCACCTAAAGTATGACAATGTAGTACAGAAATGTTTTTTTAAATATACAAAATACTGATTCCAGAAGATAATGAACCTATTAAATCTGTTTTCCTTAGTTTCTCAATTTTGTGAATTTCAAAAAATCCCCTTAAAGCATATGAAAATAATGCTGTCAAGATGCATATTGTATTTCCTATTAGAAGCATCTTTCAGTTCAAAGAGATCCCAAAGTTTGGTGATATGCAGGAATTGCCAGGATTGTATCTTGAGACAATGCTAGACAAAAATAAGATGTTTTATGTAATGCTGTTTTTCTAAAGATAGTGGTTAAAGAAACATTAAAATGTACTAAAACTTCAGTAAATTCTTGCAGAGGGTAATGACATATTTCTGTTTATTTAAAGCAATGCCCATATTTGTTGTTCATCTATATAAGCAAACTGTCCCAGTACCGGCTATCATTTGAGGAGATTTCATTAATTTATTTCTACAATGGTGGAATGGATGCAAAAATATCTGATTATAATGTAGAATTTACTCTTGGAGCCTGGGGCCAATAATTGAATAGGTGAGCAGCGGATGCCTAAAGGAGGATAATATATTGCTAGTTACTCAGCTGCTTCATCTGTCTTTTTTTATGAAGACATGTCAAGGCTGGCCTGAGTCAATATGATGATGAAAAACAATGTGTGTTTGGCAGGGTAGGAGGGAGAAATAGAGAATCATTTCTCTCTTAACAATCGGGTAAAATTAACACTTATTTAATGTTATTTTTTGTAAAGGGTGCAATGGAAAGGATTAAGGCAGGTCACAGAGGAATTGGGGAGAAACCTGTCTAAACAATTATCTAAAGGGGAAAAAAAACAATGTAAAACTCTCAGTACAAGTGTTAAAATACTACCGTTGCCACTGAGCTATGATTAGCCAACTTAAATTAATGAGAAAATTAAAAAGTAACAGTTGTGAACCAATGTTAAGCATAAATTTCTTCACACTTCTTATTAAGTGTGTTTAAGATTAGGGCTGTCAAGCATTTTATTTATTTATTTGAAAGAGGAAAAGCAAGGAAAGAGAAATTTAACAGTTCCGTGCTCCTATAGAGCCATGGATTTTGTTAAGTGGAGGAAGAGTAGCTTTTGAGAGAATTTTACCCAAAGGAGGACAGAGAAGTGGGGGGGGGGCAGGGAAGACCTTGTTTCTCTTCCCTCAAAAGAATCACCACAGACAGTCCTTGAAAAGGACCAACTGTGTCTGTTGGGAAACACGTCTCAACCTTCCTCTCTTGAAACCTTCCCCCTCATTTTTCTCATGCATGTCAGTGCTTTTTGAAAAGATTCAGTCCTCAGCCAAAGCTCAAGTGAAAGGCAACAGATGTTGCTAAGATTGTCCCCAGCTTGTCTTCTGTCCTGTTTTCACCTCTAAAAGGAAGGGGGGGGGAGACTGAGAAAAAGAGAGAGTCCAAAACTTGCTTTAAATCACTGGAGCATTTTGTTTTTCAGCAAAACCTGTTTGCACATGCTCTAGTGGCCCAGCAGAAAAGACTGAGCCTCTTGTGTTCAGCCAGAGGTCAGTTTTAATGCTCTGTGAAGTGGTCCATGCTCCTTTCACACAGAGCAGCTGCCTCTTGATAGCTAGAACAAATTGAGGTGATTCAGGCCACCAGAAGCAAGGCTGGGTTGCTTCTATGCCTCCGAAAAGGAAGGAAAGCCTTAGAACAGGACCCACTGGGGCTGACCACAATAAACCGTGGGATTAGATTTGATACACTCAAAATTAAGACATTCTCCTTCTTGAGAAGTAGGCCATAACGACATAAACTACAAGACAGCTACATGGGAGAGAATGGTGCTTAAACATTTATTAAGTTACACCAAATTATTTCATGTGCGAATATGTTTGATTAAAAGGAAGGAAGAGGAAGGGGAGAAAGTAGACAGAAGCATAATGAAGGGCTGAGTCTCCTTCCCACAGAAACAAAACCTGTGTCTTTAAGAGAAGTGGTCTTCCCGCTTCCTTCCCTTTTATATCATTGCTATAATCAGTGCTTGTAGTTCTCTAAAGGAGTTGCATAGATAGATAGATGATAGATAGATAGATAGATAGATAGATAGATAGATAGATAGATAGATAGATAGATAGATAGATAGATAGATAGATAGATAGATAGATTATATATATGTAGGTAGGTAGGTAGGTAGGCAGGCAGGCGGGCGGGCGGGCGGACGGACGGACGGACAGACGGACGGACGGACAGACAGACAGACAGATAGATAGATGATGGATGGATGGATAGATAGATAGATAGATAGATAGATAGATGATGGATGGATAGATAGATAGATAGATAGATAGATAGATAGATAGATAGATAGATAGATAGATAGATAGATAGGATGATAGCTAGATATAGATATAGATATAGATATAGATATAGATATAGATATAGATATAGAAAAGAGCCGAGGTGGCGCAGTGGTTAGAGGCAGTACTGCAGGTCACTTTAGCTGACTGTGATCCGCAGGTCAGCGGTTCAAATCTCACCCGCTCAAGGTTGACTCAGCCTTCCAGCCTTCCGAGGTAGGTAAAATGAGGACCCAGATTGTTGGGGGCAATATAAATATACATTGCTTACTGGTGTAAACCGCTTAGAGAGTGCTTGCACTGTGAGGCAGTATATAAATCTCACAAAATAAACAAACAAAATAAATAAATATATAAATAAATAAATAAATAAATACTGTATATCTATATATAAATATAGATATACAGTAGAGATAGTCTCTCTTCATTTTCATTTATCAGCAAAAAATGTTACACACACACACACATATATATATATGAAGATAAAAGTGACAAACTACCATTCACACTGTTTTATCAGCTTGCTGTGTGTTTGGAAGCAACACTCTAACTGATGATTAAATAAAGGAAGCCTAGCAGGAGTCAAGCAAGCAGACTTTGGTAAGTATATTGTTATTTCTTTTCAAATGTGTTCCGGTTTATCACTTAAGAAATCGAGTTGCACTGTATGCTTTCGTATCCTTCCTGCCCATCACACTTCAAAAATCTATGCCTCAGCAATTGGACTGGTATGCAACCAAGTTCTTGCAGTTGATGGTGGTAAGCAGATCAAATTTCTCAAACACTTAACCATTCCTTCCAGTTCTAAGAATCATTCTAGCAAGTCTGTGAAATGAGACCAGACATAACAGATGAATTAACCACAACAATAGCTCACTGCTCTTCTGCAATGGCAATAGGGCATAGTGTTTAGCAACAATGCAGATCAAGCAGTGGCACTAAATTCTACTTTTATCTCCTTTTTTCCCCTCCTCTGACAATGTGGCAAGCAACAAGGCCTCCAACTACACAAATAGAAGCTGACCTGTCAGGCAGATGATTTGAGGTGCTCCATGTTATGGCATATTTATTAATTGATGATTATTTCATTTTTCCTGACAGGTAGGATGAAAGATCTTATAGGGTTTTTTTATTATTATTATTTGCACAAGTGCCAAAGTAATTTGAAGGAGCAAGGCAATTAGGTACTTTGGCTTTGATGGGAAAGAGGTATTACTATTTTGGCAAGCTTATTAAGATATCGGGAGGCAAGGAACACAGTAGCAATATTAATATACATGTATTTGTTTTGGACTTTGAACAGCATGATGATTTTATGATTCTCAGCACTTGCCAAATAAAGTTCTCTTGGATGGGCTCAGAAGACCTAAGATTTTAAAATTTTATGATTGTAAAACAATATTATAAAGGTGTAAGTAATATTGGGTTATGACTAAAGAATTAGATGTTATATTCACAGGATAAGTCTGTTTAAATATTACTTTCTTGTTTCATTAACTCTTTCTCGCTGAATTGATACTGTACTGACAATATAACCTTTAAAATTGTTCTACTGAACTCACTTTTTTTGCTATAAAATTCTCTAAAAAACGGGGTTCCAAATCAGGCTCTGAGAGGCAGGTGCTGTTTTAGTTGCTTTTTAAAGTGCCCATATGAAAAACATTTTTTACACAAAATGCCACTAAACAGGCTTATTCGTGTTTTTAAAAAACCTCCTTTTATTGTTTCTGATGTTATGATTGAATGTGAATTTTACAGGTCAAAAAATTGTTTCAAGAAAATGATTATACCTTCATAGAACATTTATTAAAGATAGGAAATGGGTGGATTTATTTAAGGCTTGAAAATGCTGGCAGAAAAGTAGTCAGTATGTGGCCTGCTGTGATATTTTTTTTCCAAAATAGGAAAAATGGTTATGCATAAGAACTTATTCTGTCTATCTTGTTATATGGAAGTGGTGGCTGGGTATGTCAGGAAAAAAATATAAAAATAAGTTGAATGTAATACAAATGATGTATGTAAGAAGAATATGTGGTAAAATAAGAGACGAAAGATTTTTTAAAATGGATGCTGGACAGAGGTGGTATTCTGCCGGTTCGGGCAAACCGGTAGTAGCTACCTGGCCCTGGCGCTATGCTGTCCTATTTAGGCACATTTTGAAGCCGTGCGCATGCGTGCAAGCCATGTGAGAGAGCAAAGCGCATGCACAGAAGGCCATGCTCATGTGAGGAAGGGGCACGGGCAAGTGAAGTGAGCATGCGCGCACACTCACATTTGCGAACTGGTAGGGGAGGTAAGTGAATACCACCTCTGATGCTGGATGAATGTAATGTAGTGAATGATGATTATGGAAGTTATACATTGAGGTCAGGGTGGGTTCCTCCCAGTTGGAACCAGATTACCTGAACTGGTAGCGCCCCGCTGGTGACATCACTGTCGGTGCCGATCCGTGCACACCGCCATCTTTTTCCCCTTCTGCGGCTTGAAAAATGGCCCTCCTGCCCACCCGCGGGTGGATTCTTACCTTTATTTCTTCGCCCGAAGCACAGCTGATCAGCTCCTCAGCTGTGTTTCAGGCTCATTCCTGCTTTTGAGCATGCGCGGAAGCCAAATCCCATGAGGGGACATCGCGATGCGAACCGGAGGCGAAGGTAAGTGGAACCCACCCCTGATTGAGGTGGTTGGTCATCAAGAATGAATCACAAAGTAAATATATATATATTAAAAAAATGAGTGAAATGGAATGGAAAGAAGATAGCAGGTCTGGAAAAAATAAAGTTGGATGGAGTTGAGATTCTGGAAAAGAGAAGCAAGAGGATTAAAGAACAAAATGAAATATATAAATTAGTACATTGGGTGAAATGAGTGCTAGAATATGGAAAAGTATACTGGATATATTTGTATAAATTTAATTAGGGGGTATTTTCTTTTTGCTTTATGTCTTTAATTTCTTTTGCATACTTTTTTTCACCTGTACATATTTTGTATAATTTGTTATCGCAAAAGGGAAGAACTTGATGGGTATGTGATTAGCATTTCATCCAACATATTTTCAATATTTCAGGTAGAAAAAAATGAAATGCGATGCCTCAGATCAAGTAATAAATTGTTGACTACTTTTCTGAAACTGCATCACAGTCTTATAAAGCAATGCAATTAGATTTTTCAAATTGGCACAGCACAGATAGCAAAATACACTTTAGTTAGATGGTGTAGATCAGTGGTTCCCAAACTTTTTCAGTCCACCGCCCCCTTGGTGCTACAAACTCATCCTCACCGCCCCCCACCCCACCCCCTCAGGTGGGCGTGGCTTAGTGGTCAGGTGACCGGGTGGGCGTGGCCAACTTGTAAAGTGTGGTGAAACTCACTTAACAACGCTCTTGCTTAGCAACCAAAATGTTAGGCTCAATTGTGGTCATAAGTCTTTCGTTCTTTCTTCTCTACCTTCCCCCTTCTTTCTTTCTTTTTCTTTCTGTCTTTCTTCCTACCATCTTTCTTTTCTTTCTTTCTGTCTGTCTTCCTTCTTTCCTACCATCTTTTCTTTCTTTCTGTCTTCCTTCCTACCATCTTTCTTTCTTTCTTCCTCCCTTTCTTTCCTTTTTCTTTCCTTCTTCCCTCCCTTCCCTTCCCTCCCTCCTTTCTTTTTCTGTCTGTCTTCCTTCCTACCTACCATCTTTCCTTCTTTCTTTCTGTCTTCCTCCCTCCCTCTTTCTTCCTTTCCTTTTCCTTTCCTTCTTCCCTCCCTTTCTTTTTCTGTCTGTCTTCCTTCCTTCCTACCATCTTCCTTCCTTCCTTCCTTCTTACCAACCATCTTTCTTTCTTTCTTTTTCTTTTTCTTTCTCTTTCCTTCTTCCCTCCCTCCTTTCTTTTTCTGTCTATCTTCCTTCCTTCCTACCATCTTTCTTTTTCTTTCTGTCTTCCTCCCTCCCTCCCTCGCTCTTTATCTTTCCTTTTTCTTTTCTTTTTCCCTCTCTTCCCTTCCCTCCCTTTCTTTTTCTGTCTGTCTTCCTTGCTTCCTACCATCTTTCTTTCTGTCTTCCTCCTCCCTTCCTCCCTTTCTTCCTTTCTTTTTCTTCCCTCCCTCCTTTCTTTTTCTGTCTATCTTCCTTCCTTTCTACCATCTTTCTTCCTTCCTTCCTTCCTTCCTCCCTCCCTCCCTTTCTTTCTTTCTTTTTTCTTTCCTTCTTCCCTCCCTTCCCTTCCCTCCCGCCAGCTGTGGCCAGGCTGCCGCCGCTCACCCAGGCCGATGGCTTGGTAAGCGTTCTCCGGGTCGTGCACCAGGTCGCAGAGCGCCATCAAGGCCAGCTGCCGTGTCAGCAGCTCGGGGTGCTGCAGCTCTTCATTGAGCTTGGGGAGGCCTCAGCGGCCAAAGGCCACAGGCTCCTTGGTGGGGTCGATGTCGGGTGGCAGCTGGGCTGAGATCTGCAGGTGCGCCATGCCGGAGGGGAGCCCGCCAAATTCCACGTGCTGGGTTGCTAGGCGATGGGGACACTGGGCGGGAAAATCCGCGCATGTGCAGGTCCCGCAGCGGGGCCTTCCCGCGGGTCTGCGAGTGCTCGCCCGAGCAGCTTCGGGAGCGGTTGGCTTCCCTCGTCGCTGTGCCGCATTCAGTACCTAGCACTTGTAACTCCGTCGCATTCCACACTCTTGGGTGCAGGGCAGCCCATTCTGAAAGAAAACATCTCGCGTTTTCTTTCAGAATAGGCTGCCCTGCACACAAGAGCGTGGAACGCGAGGGAGCTTCAAGTGCAAAAGCATGGCGAACCACCTACTGCCCCCCCTGGCCCCTCTCACCGCCCCCTGTTGCCACTCTTGCCTCTCACCGCCCCCCTAAAGGTTCCCACCGCCCCCCGGGGGGCAGTACCGCCCACTTTGGGAACCACTGGTGTAGATGCATCAAAAGATTATAAAATGAGAGGCTCTGTGGAATATAGAAGAAATTAGTCTATTGTTTTTGTTTGTTTTATTGAACTGAAGGTTAATTTTCTAAGGTTCTTTGACTCTAACTCTCAATGCTATTATCTCAGACTTCTCTTTGCAGCACAGAAAGTTGATATTTTCACTGTGGTTTCAATGTTTGCCAATCATTTTTATGTGGGCAACAGCTGTGCTCAATGCAGGGAGATAAATATCTTTACATTTTCCCAAACCAAAGTTTCAGATGATAGAAAGAGCTGGTGTCCACATTCTTCATCCAAGAATATATTTTTCATCTGGGTTGTCACTCTTTATACTGTATATATCACTTTCTTCAAAACTCTCAGCAAATCCAAATATTGTACACACTTGATTCCATGTAAGTATACAAAGATTTTAATCTTTAAAGAAACTTCTTGTGTAACTCCCAGTATTTTCCATAGAAGCTAAAATAAAGTGTGTGGGATTTGTTTGCTTGTTTCTTTTTTCATTTGTTTGCTATATGAAAATAAGCTTTTAGGGCTACCATTTGTCCTAAAATATGCATCTATTTTAAATGTGCATCAAGGAATATTCAGCATTATCTATATCTTAAAGTGTGTGTGTGTGTGTGTGTGAGAGAGAGAGAGATAGAGAGAGAGATTAGATGATAGATAGATGATAGATAGATAGATAGATAGATAGATAGATAGATAGATAGATAGATAGATAGATAGATAGATAGATGATGGATGGATGAGGTAGATGAGATAGATGAGATAGATGGATGATAGATGAGAGAGAGATGGATGATAGAGATGGGTGATAGATGAGATAGATGATAGATAGATAGATAGATAGATAGATAGATAGATAGATAGATAGATAGATAGATAGATAGATAGATAGATGATAGATAGATTGATTGATAGACAGACAGACAGACATACCAGCCAATGCCTGATCTCATTATTTGTTTATTCGTTAAACCCACCTTTCCTCCAAATTAGTCCAGGCATTCCACAGTGGGAATCTCTCATTTTATCATACACACATACATATCTAAGTTTGCAATGTGAAATAGGTGTCATTGAAAAGAAGTGTTTGACTTAAGTCACCCTCTGAGCTCCTTGGTTAAGTAGGCTTTTGAAGCTTGGTTTCCCTGATGCAGTGCAATCACTCTTGTTCTCTTATGATTTTAATTATGATTTTATCACTATGCCAATACAATTTAAAATGTACACATGCATAAAGGTTTCCATTAGAACGAGACTTTAAGTTTAAAAAAAGTGACAACCACAAATTTGATACTTTTAATAGCCAGTATGCCAGGTTACTTATTTTTATTTTATTATTTTATTTTATTATTTCCTCAGTTTTTATCTCAGCTGTCATTGATATGATCTGACATTTCTTTCATGCCTTATATGTTGCTGCCCATTAAAATATGGGCCCGGGATACAAAAACTGTACAGCACTGTGATACTTTGACAGCTGTCATGGGGGAATAAAATGTGCAGTGCAATGCAGTGCATGAAGGAATAAAATGTGCAACAGACTTTAGAAAATTATTGACATATAAGGAAGACACAGGATTCTCAGGAGTAAGAGGCAGACAACCTTGTAATTCCTGCCAGAAGGACTATAATGAGAGAATAACACCTTATATGAATGGTGTAAAAATGTTAAACTGGTGTAATAACTGACAAATATTCCAGGTCAATCTGTTTGTAGTTCTTATCTAGACCTCCATATATGGTTGAGAAACAAAACAGAACATTGTATTGCTAATTTCTGACTGGCTGAGTGCTAATGACAAAGCAAATAAGTATATTCTAAATGTACAAATGTTCAGCACTTTCATACTTTCACAAGGCTATCCCTTCTGTTAGGCAGGGTGAAGTAGTTTCTTCAAACAGTATATGAAATGGACAATCTGTCATGACTGCTCTCTTCAGTTCTTCATACTCGGCCCTCACTTGGCACCCCACCAAGATTGGTTTGATTATTTGACTAGAGCAGGGGTAGGCAAAGTTGGCTCTTCTATGACTCATGGACTTCAACTCCCAGAATTCCTGAGCTAGCATGATTGGCTCAGAAAGTCTGGGAGTTGAAGTCCATGAGTCATAGAAGAGCCAACTTTGCCTACCCCTGGACTAGAGAATGCTTGATCTTATTTTCCCACCTGACTCAGCCTGAAAGGAACTTAGTAGAAATTTGCACTTAAAAAAAAAGAATAGGAGGTTAATTAATGTCACTGTACCAGGTGCCCCATCAACAGAAGCAAATCAAATGCAGGCAGCTTGGACCGGGCATCATGACAGGACAACTATGGAGATTAGAGAAGCTAGATACTTTTGTCTCGGGTTTCAAGGGTCCTGGACTTCTTCAACTTTTGTGTCAAACGAAATTCTGAAAATATGGGGCAAGCTAATCCATCTAAGAGAAGGAACTGCAAAATCAGATCCAGAAGTCAGTATACCATTGCTGAGAAAACTGTATGGACATATTTAGACAATTTGGCTTAGGTGACAAGTATCTCAAAATGTATTTTTCTAGCTACAAGCTCTAGAAGACTGCTTCCATAGTTATGATGTAGAGTTAGGTAAGGAAGATGATCTTGAGAGAGATAGACCAGATCAATTATAAAAATGACCAGGCAAAAAACTGCTTAAGTCCAAAACAAGTGGAAAGTATGCATACATGAGTCAAAAAGATACCTTCCTAAATCACTTGAGTATAAGAAGGGGAGGAAATACAATCTTACTTGCAAGATTCCATTATTATAACCACTTAAAAATAAAACCACTCTCAATAAAAAATAAAATAGCCTTTCTGCAGAGTTGATTTTGGTCTGGTATAGCTAGCAGGGCTGACATTGTATGAAGCCATGGCTGGAGAAATGCAGGAAAATTTTATCAGTGATGGTGCCTTGTTCCTTGTTTTATAAAGACAAATACAATTGGAATATGGCATATAAAAAAATATGAACTGGGGACAGTGTGAAATTTTCAAAGTGGAAATGTAACAAACCAGATTAGATATTTTGGGAATAAGTGAACTTACTCAAATAGGCCATTAAATCATACAATTATATGATACAATATTTAGAGTATATGACCATAGGACAAAGTAGAATGTTAATGAGATTCAGCAAAGATATATTGATGATGTGCTCATCTATATCTCAATAAGCTACACAACTGCATCTATTATAATTAGTGGATGTCTGGTAAGGATCAATAGTATATAAGCATATGCCCCTAGCACAGATATAGCACTGAAAGATATTGATTAAATGATATGACAAACTGTAAGAGGGGATGACTGCAACATTTAGAAAAGGCATTGTGCCAGAATGCCAAAGGTGGAGAAGGAGGACAAAAGAATGGAAAAAAATTTAACAATGGAGGAGTTAAATTAATAGAGTTTTGCAAATACAGTTTTGTTCATGATTCAAACATATGTTCCAAGCAATATAAATGAAGATTCTACAGCTGTATTTCACAACCCAGAATCCATTTGACTATAAAATAGAACATAGAATATGTAGAAGAGCAATCCAGAGAGCAAGACCTTTTGTGGTCCAGATTGTGGATTAGACCAGGGGTCTCCAACTTTGGCAATTTTAAGCCTGGAGGACTTCAACTCCCAGAATTCCCCAGCCAGAAAAGCTGGCTGAGGAATTCTGGGAGTTGAAGTCCTCCAGGCTTAAAGTTGCCAAGGTTGGAGACACCTCGATTAGACCATCAATTACTGATATCAACCATACTGGTTAGATTTAGTAAATTAAAGAGAGTAGTGTATCAGTAAGATTTTACTTGGAAGGCCCATAGTCAAAATATAGTATCAATGTTACAAACGGATTCAGTGTAGTTAATTTTTGGGAAGGTGAAGTGGAATTGCTATGGAAAGAAACAAGAGCTATGACGCAAACTAAAGCATAAACATGTATTCCCAAAATTTCAAGCAAACTTTTTAATTGGCTGTCGAAACAAAGTCATAGCTAGGGGAAAGAGGTGGGTGAGAACCTCAAGACAGATAGGTGATGACTGAATGCAGCCTTTCAACATCAAGTAAAAAACAACAAGGAAATATATAAAAGTCAATGTTATCAAATAGAGAGGAATAATACAGAATGTCAACAAATGGAGTAAAACAACACAAAACGAAATTTTAAAGAAAAGTAAAGAAATCACTGAAAAATACTTATTTAATTTATTTATTATTAAATTGATGTGCCCACCATCTCATGCAGATACAGTTAAGGTAGGATGGATTGATATTTAGTCAACCTAAAGGAAAGCTAAACAGAAGGAAGCTAAAGGAAGATATAAGCACAACATTGAAATATTTTACAAGTGGAATATAAAATAACAAACAGTTGAAGAGAAAACATATATTCAAGAACTGATTCTACTTAGGGTGCAAAGTATAGTAATAAACTATCTGACAAGTAAAAAGCACCAGGTGTTTTCACTGAAATACTCACTGAACTATTTAAAGGAACCAGAAGAAAAGGCAATTAAAATTGCCTAACCATTTAATAAACACAGACAAACCAATTGAAGAATAAACATTATAAATACCTAAAGAGGAGATGCAAGATAATGTGAGGTGTCTGAGCTGAAGAATTTGAACTGTGGCGCTAATTTGTCACCCAAGCAAAATTTTGCTTCTGATCTTACAAAGAAGAATAGAGCCATACATGGAAACAGAAATGCCAATGAATAAGCATGTTACATAAAAGACAAAAGACCAAAAAATGGAGAAAGCAAGAAAATTTAAGAAAGTTGTTTATTGTTCCCTTATTGGCCATGGCCAGAGCAACACTTTTAGCTGCAGGTATTCCTTGTTTAGTGACCACAATTAGGACCAACAACTTGATTGTTAAGTGAAGCCGTTTTCATATAGCTAAGACCTTGGGAGATGGAGGCAGGAAAGAGATGCTGACCAGGGAATGATCAGATAAGAGAGCCCATAGCTGCATAATGAACAGAGAATGAGGTGCAGAAGAGACCCACCACCCCAATCTCCAGGTGGTAAAGAACACAGCAGGAGATTTGGACTTTTAGACTTAAAAAATTGATGTTAGCTTTTCCAGGTAGATTTCACAAGGAACACAACCAGATGAGCTAATTCTACTTTATCACAAGGATTAACGGAATCCTTAAACCTTAACTTCTATCCTCAAGGCCCAGCACTATTAATTCTTCAAGACAATTTTCAACTCACATAGATCAAGGCCGTTGAATCTAATCTTTTAAATCTAGGCTACTCTCTCTCCTCAGTTTATAAGATGGAATATGATCAGGCAAAAGGAACCCTGGAGCAAATGATAAGGAATATGGAGTGACAAATAGATCTAGGGAAGCCTTCCTGATACCAGTACACAACAGATATATTGTCATTGCTGCCAGCTATCTTGCACAGCTAGAAACATACAAACATCGGAACACTTTCTCTTTTGCCCAATGCCATGTTCTTCCCTCTGCAGTATTGGATGGTAAATATAAAAAGTACCTTTTCCCCATTTTATGGAGACATCCAAACCAGATTTGTCCTACATAGATATCCTGGTTGCCTAGATTCAGCCTAGACTCAGATGCTGTTTATAGATAAATTATATTTTGTTATAGTATATGCAGCTAGGTTTTGTGCGGCAGCAAAGGAAAATCCATCAGATCATGATGGGCCAATTTTCCATAATGCATTCCATTTAAATATACAGTAGTCCATTTAAATTTTAGATACCATCACTGTGTTGTGATTTTACATGTTATAGTATTTAATATAATTCTAGTGCTTATATTATAATTTCAGATGAGCAACGTGATGATGGCCTAGAGATGAAGATGCTCGCCTCACATTCAGGAGGGTAAGAGTTCAATTCTAGACAGCAACAGATGTTTCTCTATCAGGGCGCAAAGAAAATATATCTGCTGTGAACTCTGCGTAGGCATCAGGAAAGGGATTACAGAATTGTGTGTGTGAGTGTGAGTGTGTGAGTGTGTGTGTGTGTGTGTGTGTGTATATATATATATGTATGTATGTATGTATGTGTGTGTGTGTGTGTGTGTGTATATATATATATGTATGTATGTATGTATGTATGTATGTATGTGTGTGTGTGTGTGTGTATGTGTGTGTGTGTGTGTGTGTGTGTGTGTAGGATTTTTTGCTGATAAATGAAAATAAAGGGAGACTATTATAGATCTATTTCCAGCTATTTTGCTCTCGTCAGATAGCCATACCCTTAGTGGGAATTGAACCTGGGCAGTCTGCTTGTAAGGCAGCAGTTTTAACCTCTAGGCCACAAGGTTCTCTTCCCTATCAGCTCTTATATAAATGTATATGTTTATATGTGTATATGTATGTATGTATGTATACACACATATGTATGTGTATGTGTATGTGTATATGTAAATAATTTCATATAAGCAGCATTATGGACATCACCTATAGATGTTAGTTAGGTTGTTTTATAAATGCATTTAGCTTTGTCTTACATTTTACGTTACTTATAATTTAATAAAATAGATTACACACACACAATAATGTATTTGTACTGGTCTACAACTGTAATAAACTTAAACTACCAGAGTGTGGAATGTATTAAATATAATGGATGTGTCAGAACAAATGCTTTCTCCTTTGAGAAATGTTTACAGTGAACAAGATGATACCATACGAATTTGGTTCCGGATAGAAAAGGGAGTAGGACAGAGATAGACATAACAACAAAAGCCTAATTAATATCAAAAGATCCATTTAATAAATATAATGTTATGAAATTAATTCATCTCATATAATTAAACCTAGACTATGTACCTTATCTTCTCATTTTTGGGACACTTTTCCTCCAAAAAATCGGTAACAAGCTCATACTTTGGGTACATCCCTTAAAACCAGGACAGTGATTTTCATACCAGTTAGTGAGATGAACCTCTTTGCTATATCCCAGACAAAAACTTTTTAAGTATTTGAACAATCATCTTAAATAGAGCTATTCACATGGGCAACTCCCTACATTTCTTCTAGTGTTCTAATTTATTTTATCTTTTCCCTTCCTTCATTTCTTACTTCTCTTCCATGTGTCAAAATAATTGTAGCTCTTTTTTCATTCCATTTTCCTTCACTTAGGTCATTTTTCTTCCTTAAAAGTGTTCTAAGCCAGGATCATTGCCAATATAGCAAAGTGATTTTTAAAAATGTATTTTTATAAGGAAGGATTTTGGAAGGAAACAAAATGTTAAAACGTATTTAACTGCACATTAAGCTGATGCTTTAAACAACATTGTATATTTCCATTACCTAATTTACTAGACCCCCTATTAATTAACTTTCTCCTCAATTTGTTGGTAGTATCCAATAACCCAGTTTTCTATTCAGTTTTCTATTCAGTCATGCACTTTTGCTCCCCCCAGTGGCCACCTTGTAAATTATCGACTTTCCAATCTTCCAATTTGCCTGCCTAACCTGATCTACCAGCAATATATTTTCCTTTAATTTGAATGAAGGGAAGAACAGGCTTTGCTTGCTAAAATTAGTAAATTCAGTCACACAAACACACAAAGTAGCTTTGAACTACAAGTAGGTCTTATCTGGCATTCTCTTCAGTAAAAGCTAGGGTTGAATATTCCTATTCTATCCTATTACAAAAAACTATATTGTTGAATATTCTACTTAGAGTTAAGATCGATTATAGCCTGGAAATAATGAATTTCAGACAATTTTTCCAGAAAAATGGTTAAATCTTCAATTTAACTTTGAATAAAACTATGTAGCCAGTGCATACTTAAGTAGAAAGAAAAAAACCATGATCAAAATGGAATAGAATAGGAAAGCCCCTTGTGACCCAATTTACATAAAATCATTTCAAATATATTTTTATTAATTTTTTTTCAAGGAAACAATTGATAGAGCAAGTGACAATTGGAATTGTTAGCTCCGTTTTTTGTGATCTACATTTTGGGATGAATAATAAGTTGTCAAGTCAATGGGGTATTGTGGGGGGGAATAAAAAGGGATTGAAAATAATTTCAAAACAATATTTCAAATTTGTGCTAATAAAGTGACAAATGTACTTTACCAAAAATATAAAATAAAATAGATTTTGATTGATTCCTAGCAGCTGTTGAGATCTTCTAGCTGTGTTACTGAATTAGTTATTGCAAGGTGTTGCAGTTATAGAAAAGAATTTCATGTAAGAGATCATTAAGAAAGGGTAAAAAAATGAAGCTGTAATATCATACTACTGCTATATAAATCTATTTTTGGAATAATGAGTCTAAAAAATGAGATATAGTGGGAGGAATAGTCCCAAAGCTTTGAGAAAAAAGATTACAATATTTGGAACTTTTGGATGAAAATATATTACCATAGTAAATGGTTAAAACACAGTGTTCGCCCCCCTTCATTCATCAGGGAAGAAGGTAGATTGAAAGAAATCTTATCCCTTCTGGTCAAACTGGAACCCCAAAAAAGCTGAATACTGAGATATTCATCATGGGGAAAAGAATGTATTTCTTTTATTAACTTTACATGAATTAGCTACGATTAACGCAGAATTGGGATTCTACATTATAACCTTTTAAATCTGCATGTGAAAATCCATGATATGCATGTGGATTATACGATGTCTATGAAGTATCTCTGAATAATATGACTGTGTTGCAAAAGAATGGTCTTGCATTTTTATTTTATCGATTCTTATACAACTGAATCAGTGGTGGGTTCCTACCGGTGCGGTCCACTCTATAGCACCGGTAGCAGCCCGCTGGTGATGTCACAGTACCGGTGCAGTCAGTTGCCAGTTCCTGGGCACCACCATTTAAAAAAAAAAATTTTTAAATTTTTTTTAAAAAAATTTCTTTTGCGCATGCCCAGAAGCCGAGCTTCCGGCACTGCGCATGCACTACCTTCCTATCCCACAGTGAGTCCAAGCAGGGGAGGATGGCTGAGGGAGTGTGTGAGATGCTGAAAGAACAGGCGGCAGGAGCTATCTCTATTCCCCTCAATTCAGCAGTCCGAGAAGCCATGAACGTGCGGTGATGATCCTAGGCATTTTTGCTCGTTTGAAGCTTCTCGAGCTGCTGAGGGGAGGGGGAATGGGTGGCAGGAGCTATCTCAGTTCCCCTCCCTTCAGCAGTCCGAGAAGCCATGAACGCACGGTGATGATCCCAGGCATTTTCACACATTTGAGGCTTCTCGAGCTGCTGAGGGGAGGGGGAACAGGCGGCAGGAGCCTAGGATCATTGAATGGGGAGAAGCATTCAGGCTGGACGGAGCCTCCTAGAAGAACCACTGCTGTGGTCTTGAGAACCGCTGCAGGGGGCTGCGTTGCGGGTGGGCAATGCCCCCCCGCTTCTCCGGCCGCTGCCAAGCTCCCGAGGCCCACGCCCACCCAGTCACATGGATGGCAAGCCACATCCACAAAATAAGCCACACCCACAGATGGTAGTAAAAAAAATTAGGAACCCGCCCCTGAACTGAATGTATTTGCTTTTGAAATTTTGAAGATATTTTGGGTGCTAGTATATAGTATAATATTCCCTCTCTTATTTAACTGCAAAACAGCTGATGAATGTGAGCAGATGTTCTTCCATTGGGTGTGTGTCGATGTATGGTCATCTTTCCAATAGTCCATTGTTTCCTTGATTTCATCATTGTCTTTTAATGACCCCATAATCCCTTGGGGAATCTGGGCAACTGAATGGAGCTGAGTGTTTACTGGCCAGATGCTCTTCCTCTCGCCAATGTGGAGTTATATTCAGCAGATATATTCCCATCGTGCCCAGAATGAGAAATATCTGCCTTTACTTAGGATCGAACTCACAGCCTCCTGATTGTGAGGCGAGAGCTCCACCTCTAGGCCACCGCATCACTCCCACTGTTTCTTTGATTTTCCACATTGTATTTAGTCCTAGACTAGTGAGGAAACTCTTCCCATTGAGTGGTGGTGGTTTTTTTTTTTTTCAAATTCGGAAACGTTGGCAAGTTGAAAATCTTCAGAAAAACAGAAATAAGATACCAACCCAAGCACAATCACCTTCCACCACTTCTTTATGGCATCCTTGTAAAATTCCAGCTCACCACCATGTGAAATTTTGAAGGACAGTGGGAAGATAGTAGAATGTTGTTTGAAAATTCCAAGGCAGATTTCAACAGAGCATTAAGCTATATATGCAATATTCTAAGAGGTAGGATACAAAGCAGATTCAAACTGAATTCCACTTCAGATCTCTTGTCTTAGTGAGTGACGGTCAGGTATTTTATTGACAGAAATAGAATACCGAAGGCAAAACACTGACACATTGGATCCTAGATCTTGGGTGCCCTCTGTCATGCATCCATTAAAGTTAGATAGAGCTAAAAATGTATTTTTAGTGGTGTTATATTATGATGTAGCAACATTACCGAGAATTAAGGGGTAGGTGTGAAATAATATGTCTTTGAAATAATATGTCAAGGATTATATTCTGGCAGTGGGTGTCTCTGAAACAAGTATTAGACTACCAATTAACATTCTGCACAATTTTCTTTTATTTCTAAATGCTTGCACTCTCTTTCTCACTCTCTGCCTCCCCCACCCTCTTTTTAAACATGCCATCCTCACTCTCCTTCTTTCTAATGTCAGTAGAAGACAGATTGTTCTTACCCAAAATTTGAATTTATCACTTAAGAGAGTTTTTAAAATTAGGTCAAGGGTTGCATGCAACCTTAGATATAAAAATAAAAATGTTTAGCTGCACAACTTTGCAGTCCAAGAAAGCGATGTGGAACTAGTGCTATTGTACGTGTTCATAAATTACAAATGTAGGCTTGACGATTCTTAAGCATCCATTTTTCAAATTATGAAAACCAAATACTAATCTGTCAACTCTTACTTCTCGTTTAAAACCCTGCATTTGTTGGGTAGCAGATAAAGCAGAAAGAATGAAGAGAAAAAAATGTTGACATTGGAAATACAACTTTTGTAAGAATTCTTGAGGTCGCTGCTCCTGTGAAAGGAAATAAAGATCTATTTTATTTATGATACAGCAGGGTGATAGGAAAACTTAAGTTACTGAAGTCTATCTACCAAAAAAAGAGAGACCCTGCAGCATGTCCTCCTCCATTAGGGATGAAGAACAAATCAGCTGACAACCTGAGCTAAGGGAGGAAAGAAGTGATGAAAATCCTGAGACTATCTTCAAAAAAAACAACCAAGCAGCATCTTGTATAAATAAATGAAAAAATATGTTTTTAGACAAGGAGAGGAGATAAATGTGCAGAGTCCCTCGCTTGCTCCCAGCAAACAAAACAGTTATTGCATCAGCAATGATCTACATTGATAAAGTTTACCAGAGCATGCAGTATGTTCCTGTTCAGTAGCATGAAAGTAGATTGTGCATAGACTGTTGCACCATATGAAAGATAACATATTATCCACTGGTTCAATAAATGGGATGGTAGCCTATGTTACAAAAAGAGTCTATTTGGTGTAGTGGTTAAAGCACCACTGCTTAGGAGACTGTGAACTCTAGTCCTGCCTTAGTCACAAAGCCAGCTGAGTGACCATTGGGCCTGTCACTCTCTCTGACTTAGGGACCCAAGCAATGGCAAACCACTTTTGAAAACATTGTCAAGAAAACTGCAGGGAGGAAATGGGGCTTCAACAAATAGCATACCGACAACTAGGGGAGTGAGGCAGGGCTGCCTACTGGGCCCTACTCTTTTTAACCTTTATATAAATGATATTCCAGTCCTCCTGGAAGATCTTTTAACGCACAGCCCCCAAATAGGAGCTAGATTTATTAATGTATTAATGTATGCTGATGATTTAGTGTTGTTTTCTAGAACCCAAATAGGGATGAGGAGACTTCTCGCCAAGCTCTCATGTTATTGTACTACAAACCATTTGACTATAAATGTAGCTAAATCAAAAGTTTTAGTCTTTGGCAATAAGAATAAAAAGCATAACTGGCATATTAAAAAAAAGAAAGAAAAGAAAACTGCAGGGATTAGTCCAGGCAGTTGTTAAGAGTCAACACTGATTTAAAGGCACACAAACAAAAATAAAAACCAGCATATATTACAGTGCAGGATATTTGTATATTCATGTCTATAGAAATGAATATCTATATTTAAATACCTATGATTTCATAAAATCATCGTGATGATCAACAGCATCTTGAATATGGTAAGCAACCAAGTAATTTTAGTGCTATTACTTGCATTTTGATGGACCATCCTTTTTCCTTTTAATCGTTTAACTCTTATCTGGATTTTTAAAGAATTTCATACCTAACTTTGGAAATTCCCATCTGCTGTTAAAACATGTATAAAATTCTAACAATGTGTTACCACAGAATTAAATTCATTTGAGTTGCTTAAAGCTGGCACACATTTGTCTGAGGCAAGTTTCAAGGGTTTGTCAATTTTAATTAGAAATGGCACAATAGCTGTGCACAACGTAGCAGATTATCAGGGTGACTTGTTAAATTATTAGAGGCTGAATGAACTTTGGACTGAAGTGTCCACATTAGTATATTTGATAGGGCATCCTAGTAAAAGAAATGGCTTTTCTTCTTCTTTCGCTTTTTTTGGCAGATTGTGCTTTTATAGCCACCAAAATGGACCTTTTCTAAAAATTTCTGACTGTGGAGAATTAAATCTGACTATTTAACATTACAAGGGGGTGAAGTGTCATGCCCTCCAATCTCTCTCTTCACTTACGTTTGAGGTGCCCTCCTTCTCATATTAGAATATTAAAATTCCCTTTGTTACCCATTTTCAGATACATTTTTACAAACACTTTAGCATTCTATAGAAAGGATGCTAAATTTAATAGATTAAAAGCATGGAACACTGAAGAAATAGCATAAATTCTAGTCATTACTAAGATTTAGTTAGGTATTATAAAACTATATCAATGAAGAGAAGATAGGGATGTTTGCTCTGATCTACCTTATGGCCCACCAAAGGTTTTATATTGTGAATGCAATAGATGTAAATATACCTTTCTTTATATATAGAAAGGTATATTTACATCTATTGCATTCACAATATAAAACCTTTGGTGGGCCATAAAGCTTATTTATACAAGCCAAGTGACACAAAAATATGTGGGATGCTTCAACCAGAAATTATTGACAGATAAGGAACACCAAACAGACCAATAATCCTGTTGGATGTCTATTGGATTGTAATCGCTGCCCAGAGTCCCTTTCTGTGAGAAGGGCAGGCATATAAATTTGGTTAAAGAAATGAATAAATACTAAAAAAAACCTGCCTGCACAGAACTTGAAATTATGAGGAGCTGAGGATGGTTGGCCTTCTGCACAAGGCAGTGACTCTACCATTAGCTCATATACGTTATATATTTACAATACTCCCCCTCCATCCTCACTTCCCTATTTTGATGGGGAAATAATTGTTCCTTCCTCATTAAAATTGGCTGAAAATAATTATAGCATGCAGCACCATCTGAAATGTGTGCAGTTAGGTTCAGATTTCCTGACTGTTAAACAAAATTATAACTACCTTTAGCTAAATATAGTTACAGTTTGGGTAGTAGTACCTTCAACACCATGAGAAAACATTCCCGTACCTCCTTTAATTCTCAGAATGTTTGAACCAAGGATAGAATGGATATAAAACTAACATGCAATTGGGAATGCATTCTTCTTTTGTGAGAAAAAAAATCTTGTATTATTCTTATTCCTACCACGTTCTGTTGAGTTCTGAAACAGAATATTAATAAAAGATGAGGGATCACAGTATCCAGCAACCAGTGAATTCCTAGTTCCCCAAACCAGCAAGCAAACTGACCCACTAACAAATATAAAACTCAGTGAGTTCACTGTTAACTCATGACACAGATGTCTAAACTTTTATTGTTTGGTTGATTTAGAAGGTAACTCTGACTAATTCTCCTGGTGGCATTCTTTCTTCGCTGTCCATCAAGACTCTGCAAAAATTTGAAATCTGTTAAAATGAATTTAGTTTATATCTTTTGAAAATGTATATTAAAAGGGCAATTTGTTCTTACCCTTTTTTATTCAAACTGCTCTTGGCCTCTTAAACTTGGCCTTGAAGTGGTAATACCATACCTCAGGAAATGGTTCCAATATTCTATCCAAATCTTTTAAAATTTATTTATTTTTCAAATGCCTTCACATACACTCGCTTCTTCTCCTTTATGCTTTCCAGAAGCACATCATTAATTAAACAGTTTTTTTAAAAACACACACCATACGCTGCATGACTTTGCAAATAATATAGATGTGTTTAAATGTCTTCTCCTCTGTGTCCCATTTTAGTCCTACTGATAGGTATGCATGTGGAAATACATTAGGAAGTTATCAAAGAGTTTTAGGAGGTGGAGAGTTGAGGTAACAGTCATCCTGTCATGGCAAATTATTACTGGGAGCTTTCGGAACACAATGAAATGGTCTCATCAAGCACTTGCCAGATTGAAAAATCAGATAATGCCAAAAGCCCAGCACTGATTTTTGATAAAATGCAAAGAAAGCTAATGTAGCAAAACACCAGCTTCAAACAGAAGTTATATTTCCTACAATGGTTTTGTGTCTCTATGGTAGAGGGTCCTATATGAATAAATAATTTACGTAGTTTATGTTAGACACATCTGGTTTGGAACAAATTCCATAACGTTTAACACAAAAAAAATTGTATAGTTCAGTCATTATACAAATTGTCAGGAAAGGATCATAGCTGATTCTAAGGCAGCAATATCACAAGCTGATTTCACTAGACTGTATGTGTGAATATATATCAAACTTTATTGCAATTAAGATAACCTTTACTCAAACTTGTACTTTAAATTGCACCATGTTTGCAATTATCAAGTTATAAACCCATACATCTTATAAAAAAGTGAGCAAAATAATAATTTTCATAGACATAACGCAACAAAATGCACAAACACACTCTCATAAACGTACACATTGCAACAATAGGAATAAAAATACACAATAATGAAAAGAGAGAAACAATTTTACTTAGTAAGGCAAAATTGCTTAGGATGAATACACCTAATGATGTCTGTCTTCCAGAATTATAAAATTGCAGTTCTATTGTTCTTAAACCATTGCCATGTTCCTTGGCTTTTTCTCTTCATTGGCGCATTTGGGTATTACAGAGTTTGGGACATCTGAGCAGATGTATTTCTATGTGTCTTTCCTCTGGAAGAATAAAATACAAAGCTTATAAATTAGCAGCTGTGAATGGCCCATAAAACAGGATGAAGCTGCAGTTATTATACAAAGATTTTATTTTCCCATTTCTCTAAGTAGGATGATATCTCTTTTTTGCCTCGGAGGCAAAACTAAAATGCTTTCTTCTCTTGATAGGTCCAGGAAAAGGCAAAAGGAGAAAATTCTTTTCATACGTTGAAATTAGATATAGCTGGATTTATGTGAAAACTAAGGGGGAGACTTTGAATGAACAGATACATCCCCAAGCAACTGTCTTTTTTTGCCTTATGTGAACAAGGAGGGAAGAGAAGGGGACGAGTCTGTGTAACCTAAAATATAAATACATGGCCTGCAATAATATATTTGCAATTGATTTATATTAATTGATACATAGTTGGAAGAAAATTTAATTAAATGAAGGTTGACTGGTCTCTACAAAAATTGCTTGCGTGTCCACATGCAAATTGTGGGATCTATGATATGATATCAAACTAAATCATTGAAGGAGATCAACATAAATTCCATTGTCAAATATTTAACCAAAGGTTGTGGTGTTCCTTGTATTTCTCTTCATTTATAATGCCACAGATAATCTTTTGAACTCATATGCATGGCTTCGCTGAAACATGTTTTGCTATACTGTACAATGGTAGTCAAATGTACATACGGTAGTGTGGGGAATACATTCAGAATGCTCTCGTGACATTGCAATGTTGGGAAAGACCTGGATATCAAATATTATATATGTGTGTATGTAGTGTGTATAAGTGTGTGTGTGTGTGTGTGTGTGTGTGTGTGTGTGTGTGTGTGTGTGTGTGTACGCGTTCTCTAAAAATCATTCTGGAAATCTGAAAATGCTTCCGAATAGGCCTGTGTCTCGTTTAGCACAACTGATCACAGATGGACAAAATCAGCAGTGGCATCAAATGCTCTCAAAATCTTCCTTGCATTCTTCAGGCCTCTGGCACAGATGGAAAGATCAAAATGCCCTGTGATACTAGGTTCTGCTAGTAGCAGTATAGCAGAATGAACACTACAGGCATTTGGTGTGACTTACAAGTGTTCTTTTGTGCACAGGCTGAAATCTAACAGAGACAGAGTATACTAGATTTTTTTTTCTTTCCTTTTGGAAGATTTTTATTTCCCCCACCCCCCACACTCCGGTGGGGTAAAAGTAAAACTTATAGTGCTTTTGTGATAAAAAAAATCTGGTCTTTTGCCAGCCCTTTTCTAAGATTTATTATTTTAGAATTTCACTAATAGGCCTTTACAGGTGCCAATAATAATTTGGCAGGCCTTCAAGTTTTGCTAATGTATGAGTTGATTGTTCCAAAATAGATTAAGTGAAGCAACCAACATTTGTCTTGAGCCTTAGCTGATACACTGAATTGTTCAGCATACAAATTCTAACCAAAAATAACTACAAACATGGCACTGATTCAATCAAATTTTAGGATCCAATGAGTAAAACTATACAATATCAGCAATAGTTTCTACATTTGAAACAATATTATTCATACATTAGACCCACATATTAATTCATTGCTACTTTGACTTTTTTTAAAGGCAATTTTTTAAAGCTTTCTTCTTAGTGAATTATATCCATTACATTTTCTCCTTAAATAATTACTGAGTATAACTTAAATAGGGAAAAAAACAAAGGAAAGGAAAGCAATATCTTTTTTAATCTAGAGTGTAAAAATGAAGAAATTATTGGCAATTCTTCATTTTCTGCCAGAATTAATGTAGATATTTTTGAAGCAGCTCTAATCACCACAAAGTGAAAAACAAAAAGAATAAAGTGATCCAAATGGAGGGGACAAATAAGCATCCCTTCATCAATCAGTGTCAGACCTCAAGCAATTATTTCACCAAGTCTTTCCTGGCCCGCAGTGAAACTTCTTTATTATTTGCTGCAGAAGATTTTGGGGCATAGGAATAAAGAAGGATGATGGCCATATAGCTTTAGCTGATCCTGGCATTAAATCACAACATGATGCCATTGGATAGATTTTGAAAGGATAAATTCTGCTCATTTATCAATAGCAGCCCACTTTGTGCATCCCAGTTTGATACAATTGTGGAAATCAAGGTGTTTAGTGTTTTTCCCAACTTTAAAATGATTTATTTTATATACGTTCTCACAGCAAAATACTATTCACTTGTCAGATGTTCTCCCCTCCCCTCCATGAAACTCCTACAAGCCTGTCAGAGCAGAGTGTGTGGATCCTACAGCAGGGAAGAAGATAAATTACCTCACTACTGACCTGCTTGATAGAAGCAATCCTAACAGCATGAGAAATAAATTCAGGCATCCTGTGTTATTCAGAAGTTATCTAATATAGTTCTAGATCACGCCCATTCTCAATATTTTTAGTCCAGTGAGCAAATTTGTAATCTGAAAAGCATGTCTTTGACAAACTAATATGTTGTATGATACTTATAGCAAGTAACAGAATAACAGAATTGGAAGGGACGTTGGAGGTTTTTTGATCCAATCTCCTGCTCAGGCAGGAAACCCTAAACAAGGGTTGGCAACCTTAAACATTCAAAGAGCCACAAAGGTCCTAACCGGAAGCCCCCTATTCAATTCTGGAACCAACCGGAAGCCCACTTCCCTCACCGTAGAGTCTCCTCCTAGCATGACGTCCATTTTCCTCTGTCAACCAGAAGTCCGGTTCCCCCACCATAGAGTCTCCTCCTAGCGCGGTGTCCTTTTTCCTCTACTGTCCTAACTGAAAGCCCTATCAATTGTGGAGCTGACTGGTGACAGGGAGCCACAGCAGAGGGATGAAAGAACCACATGCGGCTCCAGAGCAGCGGGTGGCTGATTCCTGCCCTATACCATTCCAGACAAGAAGCTGTCCAAACTTCTCTCAAAAGCCTCCGGTGATGGAGCACCCACAACTTCTGAAGGCAAGCTGTTCCATTGGCTAATTGTTCTCACTGTTAGGAAGTTTCTCCTTAGTTCTAGGATACGTCTCTCCTTGATTAGTTTCTATCTATTCTTTCTTGTCTTGCCTTCTAGCGCTTTAGAAAATAGGTTGACCTCCTCTTCTTTGTGGCAACCTCTAGTTTTGTGGCAGATCCTGGTTTATTTGCATTATCATAGTTATTTTATTTATTTGATGTATTTTATCTGGGGGGAGGTCTTCCATTTCTACAGTATACATCTAACTTGCTTAACTTTTTTTGTTTTTCTTTTTAGAATTTATCCTAAATTTTGAATTTTTCTTTCAAGAGCCACCTTTTCAAAGTCTTCAGGAATTCCTCCGGATGTTAGATTTTACCATGTTTGTTAAAATTACAGAGTATCTATGGTTTCTTCCTTTTCCTGACTTTCCAAACCTTGTTTCAAACATTGTCTGTTTTTTTAAGCTTCCATGTGTGTTGTGTATTTATTTGAGCACTCATTACAATCATTAGATTTCAATGTTTACGTCCACTTTTATTTCCTCCATTTTGTTTAATATTCTCTCTTGTGACTGTTGGAATTTTTCACTTAATGCTTTTATTTCCAATGTTAATTTCTTGAATAGTTGGCTAAGCATTTATCTCCTCATTTCTTTGGAAGTCATAAAAAATCTTTTCCATACATAGTTTATTTGTTGTTAGATTGCTGTAACCAAACCATTATGTTGCATTCTATTTGTTCCATTTTATGATAAATAATGGCTCAGTCAATAGGATGGCCAATTTTTTCCTGATGCAACCACTTTCTCCCCACTTTCTTAACCCCCTTAGGTTCTCTTTCCTTTAGCCTCTTAAAATCTTTTTTAACCCATAACAAATGAACCATTCAAAAAGCCTCCTGTTTTATTTCCTTTCATACATCTCACCCACCCACCGCATTCTGAGTCTACAAAAAAAATATAAATTGAGTTTCCTGTTATACCATTAAGTACTATCTAGTGGGCTGTATCATTTTCTGTCTTTATTATTTATTAAAGAAGACGTCTTGCTTTGATAAATCCATGGTAGAAAGGAAGATTGTAAACAAACAAGAGAAAAAAAATATTAAGTCTTGTTTTGTAAATCCCAACTTTACAAGGTCAACAGGATCACTTCTATTCAAACAATCACTTGTCATACTGTTGTAGTTTCAGGCATTCACAAAAGTGGTTAACAATGTGATTAAAGTCCACAGCTCACTCCTTTAACCAAATCATGTATTTGTTCCAAGCCTAAGTCTGAGTCCAAGAGCCGAGATGGTGCAGTGGTTAAATGCAGCACTGCAGGCTACTGCTAGTTCAGCAGTTCAGCTGTTCAAATCTCACCGGCTCAAGGTTGACTCAGCCTTCCATCCTTCTGAGGTCGGTAAAATGAGGACCCAGATTGTTGGGGGCAATATGCTGACTCTGTAAACCGCTTAGAGAGGGCTGTAAAGCACTATGAAGCGGTATATAAGTCTAAGTGCTATATTGCTATTGCTAAATTGAATTTAGGATCAGCTCAGTGGAATCTGTTTTCCAATTCTCCACTTAAGTTTCAGGTTTAGAGTTCATTTCAACAATTTTAAATCTTTATAAACTAATCACAATGTTCAGCTCTAATAAAAGTACATCTCAAGACAAAGACATTGGCAGCTATAGTTAAATTCATTCTTCTCTTATTGTGGTATCAAAACAGTTAGAAAATTATTTAAATGATTATACTTATAAAATGCAATATGGGAAAGTAATAATCCAGTGGTTAGAAGCTCCTTCAAAGCTTTCTGCCAGAATGGTGTGTTTGTGTAATAAAGAAATGAAATCAGCTTCCAGCAGTCATCTTTTGTGCGAGTATTGGGTGTTTCAAATCAAGGTATGAAGCCCCATTGCCATACTTTCTTACTTTATCTCCTAATTAAAATTACTAGGAGTTAAATAAGAAATACCCCGGATTACAAAACAAGATGGGAAGATTTCTCATTGGCAAACTCTCATAATTCTATGTCACTTCCTGTGAATTCTAACTGTGCTTTATGAAAGCAGGCCTGGGGGTTTCTAAATATCATTTGGGCTGACAACTGAATTAATTATTGGAAATATATATCAAAGAATTTGTTTATGCTGGATTAAGAGCAGAGACAGCAAGGTTTTAGTGTTCCCCTAGGCATGGAAGATGGCTAGATAATTTTCAGTAGGTCAGCCTCTCTCAGCCCTAGGCTGGGAAGTTAAAAAAACAACTATGTACCAATCAAAAATTAATCCATGTGCTACATTACAATCCATAATCTTCAGTGAAGAGACCTTCCTTGCAATGGATCAATTCAGCCTGAATATATTATATATTTATAAAGTATAATGTACACACACACACACACACACACACACACACACACACACACAGTGAGTGTGTGTGTGTGTGTGTGTGTGTGTGTGTGTGTGTGTGTGCATCAGTGATAGGATTCAGCCGGTTCGCACTGGTTCAGGCAAACTGGTTGTTAAATTATCCACCCCCCGCTATCAAAGTGGATCCTGGGTGCTGCGCTGCAATGGAGAAACAGGCAAAAGAGCAGCCGGTGCGAGGGAAGAAGAAGGCTGCTTTCTCTCCTCCTTCCCTCGTGCCGGCCGCTCCGTTGTCCATTTTTCCATTGCAGTGCAGCGCTCAGGATCCACTTTGATGGGGAAGGGAATTTAATAACCAGTTTGCCCAGGGTCAGGCTGGCCATTGCGGAAGGCTCATCCCGCATGTGCGGTGGAGCTGGAGGATGGGGATGGGCAACGACTCCCACAACAGTCAACCTGACTCTGGGTGAACCGGTTGTTAAATTATTTGAAACCAACCACTGATACATATACAAACACATATATGCATACATACAGTATGCATATATATATATATATATATATATATATATATATATATATATATATATATATATATATATATATATATATATATATATATATATATATATATATATATATATACATATACAGTATGCATATATATATATATATATATATATATATATATATATATATATATATATATATATATATATATATATATATATATATATATATATATATATATATATATATATACTGTGTTTCCCCGAAAATAAGACAGGGGCTTATATTTTTTTGACCCCCCAAAAATGCCCCTGGCCTTATTTTCGGGGGATGGCTTATTATTTTTGGGGTGCAGGCAGGCCGCGACGCACCACTTACTGAAGTTCGGCAGCTCCGTGGAGGAGGAGGCGCAGGCAGCGGAGGAGACGCGGAGGATGAAGTGGGAGCCTGTGCCGCGCTCTCCAGCTACCTCCTGCTTGCCTGCGCGCTGAGCGCCGCCCCGGTGGGTCTCAAGTGCTTTTCGCTGGGCTCCGAACTCAAGGGGGAGCCGTTCCGCCTGGGCACAGCAGCCGGCGCTTTCTACTCGGGGCTCCTGCTGACCCGCTCTTGGGCTCCGCGCTCTTCTGCTGCCCCTTCTGCCGCCACCTCGGTCGCTCGCTCGCCGCCCCGCCCCATCCTTCGCCCCAAAGCTCCAAACTCCGCAGAACTGCGAAACGCACCACTTACTGGAGTTTGATAGCTCTGGGGTTTCCCTCCACGGCAGCCCATTCTGAAAGAGAATGCCTCGCGAGGCTTTCAAAGTTCTCCAACTCGTGAGGCATTCTCTTTCAGAATGGGCTGCCATGGAGAGAAGATCGAAGAACGCGATCGAGGTAGGAGGGTGTCCCTTCAAAATGCTTCAAAGTCCATCGAAGCATTTTAAAGGGATCCGTTTTGCCTGCCATGAAGGGAACCAATGCTTGCCTCCTTTTCTTCGGGGAACATTGGTTCCCTTCATGGCAGGCAAAACGGATCCCTTTAAAATGCTTTGAAGGACTTTGACCACCTGGCGGGGGATGGGGCGGGGCGCGACGTGAGTGAGGAAGGCGGTGACAGGGAAGCAGCGAACTTCCAGACGCTGGTAAAGTGAGCGCCTCGCAGCCCGGCCCTCCCCTGCATTCCCCCCCAAATTGATTATCTTACCAGCGTCTGGAAGTTCGCCGCTTCTCTTTTCAGCAGGTCTTTGCAGGGAAACTCCTTCAATGTAAAGGAGAAGTTCTCGCGAGTGCGAAAAGTTGTTAATTGGTTGCACTCGCGATAACTTCTCCTTTACATTGAAGGAGTTTCCCTGCAAAGACCTGCTGAAAAGAGAAGCGGCGAACTTCCAGACGCTGGTAAGATAATCAATTTGGGGGGGGAATGCAGGGGAGGGCCGGGCTGCGAGGCGCTCACTTTACCAGTGTCTGGAAGTTCGCGGCTTCTCTTTTCAGCAGGTCTTTGCAGGGAAACTTCTTGAGAGATCTCTCTCTCTCTCTCTTTCCGGGCCAAAAGAGTGCTGCCGCAAAAAGAGCGGCTCCTGGCATGTCCCCCCCTTTCCCCCGGAAGTAGTGGGGGGGCTTATTTTCGGGGGGGGGGGCTTATTTCAAGGCATGTCCCGAAAAAGCCCTGTGGGGCTTAGTTTCGGGACATGTCTTATTTTCGGGGAAACACGGTATACACACACACACACACACACACACACACACACACACACACACACACACACAGTATATATTTCAAATGTATGTATGTATTTTTTTGCATGCATAAGCTACTTTTTCTGAAATACTCTGGAATATAATTGATCATGGAATCAGAATGTACTGTACTTTGTATATCTCATGTATTAAATTTGTACAGTAACAATGTCTATCTAATATAAACCAGCATTAATATTATATCACTTGGTCATTAAGTGTCCTGGAACTATTTGTTGTTAATTATATTTTAACCTACTGACCTAACAATTTTCCCCAACAGGCAGACTGCCGTCATCCTGCCAATAACCCACTCATCAAGGTTCCTTATTACTTTGTCCAGAAACATAATAATTGCTAGTTACTTTCTCTGGTCCATTACCATCTCCTTAAATGTTTAAATAACTTTCAGGTTCTGACAGACTTAGAGTGCCTATCAGTGTGAAAGAAATTCTGTTAGATATCCCCTTATCATCTATCACATCGAATCACTAGTCCTTTAAAAAAAAAATACAGGCAAAATTTTCTTATCAAGATATTTTATATTAAATATAAATTATAATGTTTTCAGATATGTTACCAAAGATTAATTATGTCAGTATTAAAATATTTAGCAATATATAGTATAAACCCTGATTGAATGGAATCCTTAATTAGTTGTACGGAGTAGGTAAACTTGTATAAACTCCTAAAATATATTTATTGACTATGTTAATTAATTCAAAAGAAGTTAGGTTTAACCCTAGACTCCCATCATGCAAAATAGTCACCGAAGAATTGTTTATTGCAAGACCTGGTGATTGGTATAAAATCCTAGAAATACTTTCATGAAAATTGGCCATTGTGTCTGTGGCCATATGAAAAAAAAAGTGTTGAAAAGGGAAAATTAATGTAAGGTCTGTATCTGTGTGAATCCCAGAATCTGTGGCAATGTCAATACCAATACCCTAGTGTTTTGTTTCTCTGTCTTGGGATGGAAAGTATTAGGCAATGAGAGAGGATTTTTTCTGAAGCTCTATTTCAGAGTCTGAAGCTCTGTTTCAGAGGCTTTTATTCTGAAGCTGTTTCAGAGTCTGAAGCTCTGTTTCAGAGGCTTTTTT
This sequence comes from Diadophis punctatus similis, assembly GCA_023053685.1. NCBI lineage: Eukaryota > Metazoa > Chordata > Lepidosauria > Squamata > Dipsadidae > Diadophis > Diadophis punctatus. The sequence continues at coordinate 150,022,798 of JALIGW010000003.1, forward strand.
CACAGCCTCTGAAACCTCCTTTGAGAGGCTGGGTGGGGCTACATTCGGAGTATAAGATGCACCCACATTTTCACCCTCTTTTGGGGGGATAAAGGTGCATCTTATACTCCGAAAAATACAGTAATTATTATGATTGATTAATGGTTGTTAAAGTTGGGCCTTAAAAAAGAAAGACAGGGGGAAAAAAGACTTAGTTGAGCTGTGGTGCTGGAGAAGGCTCATGCATAAGGTGACCAGATGTCCCACTTTTGGCGGGACAGACACGCTTTTCAAGCGTGTGTCCCGCGTCCCGCATTCTTTCCAAAAAGTCACGCTTTTTTGGAAAGAATGCCGAAACAGCGGGACGTCTGGTCACCTTAGAAGGGGAAGCACAAAAGAGAGGTACTACCTGCAAAGCGGAATTTCAGCGAGCCGGCTGCCTGCTGGGGAGAGGGGGAAGGGGGGCTGCTCCTCCTCTCCTTCCCCCGCCCCATCCCTAGCCCCGCCCTTGGAGGTGCCACTGCTGTTGGGATGCGGGTGGAGGGGTGAGGGACGAGGAGCCGTCGCCGCTGCCGTCGTCTCAGAAAAAGAGCGGCGGTTTGAGCTCACGAGCGGCCCCTCCGGCGGCACAAACAGCCCTTCCTCATCCCCCACCCCTTCCTTCCCCCCGTCGCCTCGCTGCCGCCATTGCCCTGGGGCCGGGCGGGCGACCGGGAGACCACGGCGCTTGGATACCTGGAGCTCGCACAGAGACCTAGCCCCGAGCCCGCCATGGGCTGCTGCGGGAGCGCCGCCTCTCATGTAAGCTGCCGGCTGCCTCCTTTCCCCACCTCCTGTTCGTCGCTTGCCAGCCCAAGCCACTGCCGGCTCCCGAAGGGGAGACGGGAGGCGAGGAAAGGCCTCCCACCTCCCCCCCCACCTGGACGCCGACATTTGCATTGTTTTGCCCTCTGCGCATGCGCAGCGTTCTGCGCATGCACAGACGGCAAAACTCAAATGGCGGCGCCCAGGCGGGCCCGCCCCCCTTCCCGCTTAAAAAAAATCTGGTCACTTTACTCATGCATATTCCTTGGACAGCAAAGTCCAAGTACTGGAAGGCCTAACACCAAAGCAAGTACTGGAAGGCCTAACACCAGACATGTCACCCGAAGGGGAAAAAATCACAAAATTGTGTCTCCCTTATTTGGGGGGGGGGATTCACTGGGGAAAACAATTATGTTTGGAAGAGTTGGCAGCAAAAGGAAACCAGGCCGAAAAAGAACATGGTTTGACACCTCAAAGCTGATACCAGTCAGAGCATGAACAACTCAAAGAAGTAATGCAAGATTGGAAGATGTGAAGAGACCTGGCCCATAGAATCACCAAGAGTCGGACATGACTGAATGGATAACATCATCATCATCATTATTAAAGTCATAATTAAAAGGAAGGCCAATTGTGTCATAGTATTTAAATGTTGTCTTGGGCTTAGGAAGAACCAGATTCATGCTACTATTTAAAAACAGAGATCTCTAGGTTCTGGAAGTTCAAATTATCCACCTATGTTTTATGCTATGAATTACACAGCATAGCTCTCCTTTTTATTGTGTTTCATATAGAACAAAATAATGGAGGCAAATCAGAATTCTTGGTTGTTGCCCTTTTTAGGTAACATAAATGATAACTAAAAATAGCCTATCACTGAAAGATAGTGAGATGATTTTACCAGAGAAAAGAAGGTCTTGTTTTCATTATGAGCCGCGGTGGCTCAGTGGTTAGAGTGCAGTACTACAGGCTACTTCTGCTGACTGCCGGCTGCCTGCAATTTGGCAGTTCAAATCACACCAGGCTTAAGTTTGACTCAGCCTTCCATCCTTCCGAGGTCGGTAAAATGAGAGGACCCAGATTGTTGGGGGCAATATGCTGACTCTGTAAACCACTCAGAGAAGGCTGTAAAGAACTGTAAAGCAGTATATAAGTCTAAGTGCTATTGCTATTATCTGTGCTGGCAAAGAACCTTTATTTTGTGGAATTGGTAACATTCCACAAATATACAAAATACCTTTTTTCTATAGTCTTAATTATTGAAATGCAGTTGCTGTATGTTTCATGTAATTCAAGCTTTCTCTTCCTATGAAAAAAACCATTATGATAAAGTCAACATCAGTTTTGAGAAGTTTTGCTTGTTGCTTGACTATCACCTATTAGGTTGGCTTCTTTCAAGTAGCCACTCAGAATGTGCTTATGTAGGATGATGTGCTTTAGAGGGATTGGTAGCCTTTCAAGATAAACTGAAGGCAGTACCAGAAATTAGCACTTGTTCTGCTATGATGTTCAGAAAGGGATAGAATTAAAATTGAAAATTGCAACATTTGCTGACACGAACTGAATATTTTATAGAAAAGTTAGGAGGTCTGCCTTTATGTTAGCATTTCTGTTACCATTTATGCTAAGTGCAATGAGCAATAGATTTTTCTTTTTAAAAAAAAAATAACTGTGTTTATAGCAAAACCATTTTAAGCTCTGGGTTTACCGGCTTGTTTAAATCAAAGTTAAGTTTATATTTTATATTCCAATAAAAAGGTTGTGCACCTCAAATGAATTAAGAAGGAACATAACATCCTTGTGAATCTTGACCTAAGAAATTAAATTGCTTGTAAATACTAATTCATAGCTGATCATTATACAGAGATGGTTTGCCCTGTGCAATATTGCACTGCCCCTTGTTGTCAAGATCTGCATACTTATTATACCAAGGAGCTGTAATTCAAATATAACGATCCAATTGAAGCTGTGATGCTGTCTGAATTTCAAAATTGTTTTGCCATTCTTCCATCTTTGGAAGAAGAGGGTATACAGAAACACCCTCTTCCCTTATTTTAGAATAAGAGCCACTTCTTGTCTCTAAATGGAGAATGCCAAATGCATCACAACTGGACTGTCGATAAATTTGTTTGGTCAAAAGACAGACTGTCAAATCTGTCTGCTTTCATCCACTTGCAAAACACAGCATGGGGCTGTGATTTCTTTGTCTCTCTTTCCCAGCTTAAAGCTAGAGGATTTGAAAAGCAGATTTATATTGCTAAACTTCAGGCGGCATTCAAGTACCAAACACCATCAGAAATGTAGTGATTTCTCTTGCAATAAGAGCCTCATTCAAGACTCTCAATGATGTTATTGGAATGCTGAGTTGAACAGTTACAGCACTCAATCAAACCTATCTACAGTATGCCCTTAGGCTTTATCTAGTCACAGGAACATTTTAATAAGTGAGGATAGAAATCATTTGGTAAATATTGGGCTTAAACAAGTCACAAATTTACTAAATGAATAGTTAAAAGCAATGTGCAAGGTTCAGAAGAATCCCATCAAGTACACCGAGAAAGCAACTGCGCATTTATACGTTATATATTTAGACAACTTATATCACTACCTATCTCACACAGTGATACTAGGCCAGTGATGGCGAACCTATGGCACGCGTGCCACAGGTGGCACGCGGAGCCATATCTGCCGGCACGCGAGCCATTGCCTAGCTCAGCTCCAGTGCACATGTGCGTGCCGGCCAGCTGATTTTTGGCTTGCACAGAGGCTCTGGGAGGGCGTTTTTGGCTTCTGGAGGGCCTCCGGGGAGACGGGGGAGGGCGTTTTTGCTCTCCCCATGCTCCAGGGAATCCTCTGGAGCCTAGGGAGGGCGAAAAATGGGCCTACCGGGCCCACCAGAAGTTGGGAAATGGGCCATTTCTGGCCTCCAGAGGGCCTCTGGGGAGGCGGGGGAGGCCGTTTTTGCCCTTCCCAGGCAGTGAATTATGGGTGTTGGCACTCGCACATGTGCGATAGCACACACGCATGCACTTTCGGCACCCGAGGAAAAAAAGGTTCGCCATCACTGTACTAGGCAGCCCACAACAACCATAAAAACAACAATATAAAATACATAGGAGACAGAATCACCCATTGCCAAAAAGGCACTAAGAGTTGTTAATCTAATCTTGCATAGCTTCTTCTCTGGAAATATTACACTGCTAACCAGAGCATACAAAACATTTGCTAGACAAATTCTGGAATACAGCTCACCTGTCTGGAACCCGCACTGCATATCAGACATAAATACAAACGAGAGAGTCCAGAAATATTTCACAAGAAGAGTCCTTCAATCCTCCACTCGCAACAAAATACCTTATTCCACCAGACTTGAAATACTGGGATTAGACAATTTACAACTACGTCGCCTCCTATCTGATCTAAATGTAGCTCATAAAATCATATACCAAAATGTCCTTCCTGTTAATGACTACTTCAGCTTCAACCGCAACAATGCACGAGCACGTAATAGATTCAAACTAAATGTAAACTCTTCCAAACTCGACTGCAGAAAATACGACTTCAGCAATAGAGTGATCAATGCCTGGAAAGCACTACCTGACTCTGTGGTTTCTTCCCCCAACCCCAAAAACTGTAACCTTAGACTGTCTACAGCAGGGGCGAGTTCCTAATTTTTTTACTACCACTCTGTGGGTGTGGCTTATTTTGTGGGTGTGGCTTGCCAGCCATGTGACTGCGCGTTCGTGGCTTCTCGGACTGCTGAAGGGAGGGGAATGGAGATAGCTCCTGCCGCCCATTCTTTCAGCGTCTCACGTGCTCCCTCAGCCATCCTCCCTTGCTTGGACTCACTGTGGGGTAGGAAGGCATCGCATGTGTAGTGCAGGAAGCTCGGCTTCTGGGCATGCGCAGAAGAATTTTTTTTTTCAAATGGTGGCACCCAGGCACTGGCAACCAACCGCACCGGTACTGTGACGTCACCAGCGGGCCACTACCGGTGCTATAGAGTGGACCGCACCGGTAGGAACCCACCACTGTAGTCGACCTCTCCCCATTTCTAAGAGGTCTGTAAGGGGCGTGCATAAGCGCACCACTGTGCCTACCGTCCCTGTCCTACTGCCCTATTGTCCTCTTTTATCGTTACTTTTTACTTATGTTATGTTTATACAAACTACTACTATCCTATACATGTTTGACAAATAAATAAATAAATAAATAAAATAAATAAATAAATAAAATACTATTGATTCCTGACTTACCCCATCCTAGCTAAGGGTTGAAAGAAGAGCCAAGTCTGCATGGCCTTCCAGTAGGCTAAAGGGGGAGAGACCTCTAAAATCACAGGTAGAAGGCTGTTTCAAAGGGTTGGGCCAGCTATAGATAGGACATGCTTCCAAGGTCCCACTAGGTGACAACTTTTGAGGAAAGGGACCTGCATCTACTCTATCAAAGCAGTGGGGCAGATAATTCAATCTCAGGGAGAGATAATTCTGCAAATAAATTGACCCTGTAGTGCAACGTAGAGATTTAATGCTGATAACAATAAATTGTATTGTACCAGAAAGCAATGGGAAGCCAATGCAGTTTGCACAATAGGACTGTAAGACAGGGAAGCTCCCAGAAATGTGCTTCTGAATGGTCTTCAAGGGCAGCCCCATATAGGGCACATTGCAGTAATCCAACCCAATGCAATGCAATGCAATGCAACACAACCCAATAATGTTTAATCAACTACAAAGCAAGGTCTTCCAATCCAGGAATAGGCACACTTCGTGCACAAGATGAATTTTCACAAAGGCCCACTTGCCCTTGGCTGCTACCTACTCTTCCAGCAACAGATACAAGTCCAGGAAGTCTGACCTGAATCTTGAAAATGTTCAAAATAATCTGCTTCATGCTTCATCATGAAGATGAAGCTCACTAATCCCTCCTTTCCCAGAATGGCCTTGGTTACCTGAAATAGGCCACTGGTTTTCCACCAGTGTTATGTTACTCCAAATGTACAGATATACAGTAGTTTAACTTGCATATTTCAATTATGTCTGTTACATATTTTTCCTACATTTCTCTCATACATTCTTTTAGTGGCACAATAATTATTGAAAAATATGCATTTAACTCAGGGGTCCCCAAACTTGGCAACTTTAAGACTTGTGGACTTCCACTCCCAGAATTCTCCAGCCAGCTATGAAGTCCACAAGTCTTAAAGTTGCCAAGTTTGAAGAGCTCTGATTTAACTGATCAACATTCCATATTTACAATGGAAGCAGTGTAGAGCTGCTTTGATCTTACAGTATTTGCAAAAGTCAAGGATGAAGCTTAATGCAGCTAGCCATTATTTTTATCCCTTACATTTTTATCTGGCATATTATCTATTCCCTAGCACCATGAACAGAAATTAATAAAATTGGTACCATCAAAGCTGTATCTTCATGCAAATCCACTTTATATGTTTAATATACAATACAGCAACCATAAAACACTGAACATTTAATAGCAATTAAATTATTTGGTATTTTTGATATTATCATTGTTTCTTTTCTTGTTTGAAACTAATGGAATAATAATAACTGGAGGAGGGGGAATCTACCATCTTGCATTTTATGCTTGTATCCTGAGACCCTTGTATCTTCTATTCTGAGTAAATTTGCCTACCATTGCCATTAATATACTAGTTCTATTGAATAATTGAATTCAACTGAACTGAATCAAAATTATCTGGGAATATAGTCATAAAACTTAGTATCTAATCAATTTCAAAGGCCATCTATGCTTTTACTTGCCATGTGTCATATTTTGTGCAAAGCCCTCCGAGAATCTTTTAAAAATAAATCTTGTCTCAGGGCCTGTGTTCCCCATTCATTTAAAATACCTCACATTGCCACGTCTTTCAATAGTTAACACCAACCAGTTTTGAGATGATTGCTGAGACCATTTTCTGGAAAATTGTGTTGACATCTTCCTTCACAATATTCAAGGTAACCTGACTTATATTAGCATACTTGAAATCACTGGCATTCATTATAAACATGCCCTGACCTCCATTTTGACAGATAGCTGCACAGTCCAAAGATCACGTGAATTTCATTGCCTGTCACCCAGGCAACAAATGATAATTCCCCTTCATCTTTAGCCCGAGTTTTTCCTGATCAGCTTTTAAAGAAATTCTACCTTCTTAATTTAATTGATGGTTTTAACACATTGAGAGTTTGGTTTTAATTAACCTTCATTAGCCAGCGAAGGGGAATTTCATATGCCCGAAAAGGTCCTGTTTGGAGCACAAGATTCGGGACTGCCTTTCTCCTTGGTAGCATAATTCAGAAACTAGCTCCAGCTGTTCTTTCTAGCGTTAGCTTGCCGAGTGGGGGAAAATTGAGAAGTAATTTGTTATTTCTGCAAATTCTACTAGACTTTTTAAAGCAATCAAAAACACAAGTAAGGAAGAAGCTAGGAAACAATGCCAAGAAATGTCTCTAAGCATCACTTACACTGACCAGAGCAAAGACAGGCAATCTAATGACTTCTAGATATTTTGCACTACTACACCCCCATAATTTGTTGCTTCCAGAACACCTGGACCAGGTTGATTATCTTTGTCTTTAATCCTGGACATCGGTTTTCATAGGTACTTGCTGTTTTTGTCAGGCTACACACGCTGCCTTTTGGGGACATGCATGCAGCATTTCAACAAATGTAGAAAAGATATGAAGGTATTGCAAGGCTACAACACTGGTTGCATCAATGTGACCTCCTCCTTTTTGCTCCTCCTCCCTCTCATTACAAGAAAGTCTTAGAATTGGTTGTTAGCACTTCAGGTATTTAAAAGATGGTGTGACCATGTGACCATAGCATTTTGCTTTGGCCAGTAAGTCTAAATTACAACAGGATAATCCAATTGGACCAAAACACTTATGGCTGTACAGATTTGATATGTTTGGTTAAAGCCTGAGAAGACAGTACGTAGTTTAAGGCAAATCTGTAAGTTCTTTTTTTAAAAATAATTTTTATTGAGTTTTTAAAACATTAAATACAAAACATAAGTGTATATTTACGTTTTTCATTCCTGTGACATCGGTTTAAAGTCAATTTACATACATATTATTCTATATAATTCTATATATATAATATTTACATTTACATTCATTCAGAAATTTTCTTATTCTTTCTTATTTCTAACCAGTTGTAAAATTTATCCCACACTGCGTAAAATTCTTTCTCTTCTCGGCACATCTGTAAATTCTTAATTGAAGCTGAATAGTAACTGAAAATTCCTACATTACCTCACCCTGTAACCTCCTTTACAGTGTGCTTCAAAATAATCATAAGGTTGTTTCAAGCCAATTGGCAAGTAATAACATTTAACCTGAGCAACAATATTTCACTGTGTGTGGGTTATGTGCATCTGTTAAAGTTGGCGTCTTTATTTTTCTCATTGTTTATCCCATCATGTTTCACAAAATAAACCTTTATCTAAACTGAACTAACTGTCACATAGAGAATAGAGTTTAACAAAACAGTTTTACTACAAGGAAATTGGCCAAAGATAATTGACATGATCGTAATATGTCTTATAATAGGTTTCCTGAGAAAACTTCCTGAACATAAAATAAATTAAAAAGAAATTATTATAAAACACTAGGAATGCCTTAGAAGATGATTGAAGATGCTAAGACTACCATTAAGGGAAAGGAAAGCTGAAAAGCTGATTAATGTCAAATTGGTGAAGGATAGATAATAGCCATTAATTCACCTGTACAGTACTTTACATCTCAAGAGCAGCTTTATTGATTTCAAGAGGAGCAGTGCAGTGAAATGAGTTCATCCAATAAAAATGAAGCTATCTTAAAAGTAGCTATGTCAAAAAATAAGGAATTCCTACTGATTAAGAAATGGATGGCATTATAAGAGGTCAAAGACATTTTCTTTTATACCTGTGAAAAATCAAAACTATCAAAGCTTGTCTTAAATGTATTATTCTTTGTGAAATTGTTGATAAAATTCATTATCCACTTTTTGTTATGATTACAAAGTCCATGTATTCCCATACAAAATTCTTATTAAAGTGTAAAATTTTGGGTATTAATCTACAAGACTCTATGACAGTGATGGCGAACCTTTTTTTCCTCGGGTGCCAAAAGTACATGCGTGCATGCTATCGCACATGAGCGAGTGCCCACACCCATAATTCACCGCCCCCGGAGGCCCTCTGGAGGATGGAAATGGCCAGTTTCCCAACTTCTGGTGGGCCCGGTAGGCCCATTTTTCGCCCTCCCCAGGCTCTAGAGGCTTCCCTGGAGCCTAGGGAGGGCAAAAACGCCCTCTCTGTCCCCCCGGAGGCCCTCCGGAAGCCAAAAACGCACTCCCAGAGCCTCCGTGCGAGTCAAAAAACACCTGGCCAGCGTGCACATGCGTGCTGGAGCTGAGCTAGGTAACGGCTCGCGTGCCGGCAGATATGGCTCCGCGTGCCACCTGTGGCACGCGTGCCATAGGTTCGCCATCACTGCTCTATGAGATGTCTAAGCCCAGAGTCAGGAACCTTCAACCAATAGCTGGTTTTGGGCCATCATCCAAAATAATTTGATCAGTAGTTCCCAAGAGAAATATATTTCACCATCCCATGAAAGAGAGGGATAGAACATTTGTTGGCTCCTCAGATAGTCATTTCACCAGCTGCCTCGGCATGGGTAGAACAATGAATAGGCATGATAGCAGTGACATGACCTCTGGCCCCTATGCAGAAGAAGGTTACTGACCTCTGACCTAATGAAATAGTTTCTCCTATGTGTATATGACTAATCCTAGCAACCATCAGCAAAAGTCTTCTTGACTGCCTCATCATGTGGATGTTCACTTGGCATCACTTTGAAGGAGGGCTCTGAACATCAACCCCCTAGACATAAAGCACTTTTGAGCTTTTATTTATTGATAAACTTTATTGGAGTTTATTACTCACAGATGAAGACATCTTTATTCACCCAGCTTATGACATCTCAAGATGTTACAGTTCTGCAGCTCATTGCCACTGGCTTGTATGTTAAAAATATTACAAAATGTGTTAAGCTGTTGATGGCTATGCTTAATGTCTTTATAGTGCATGAATGTATTTTAATGTTGTGTATTGCCTGGAGATGCATACTGTGACAGGTGATGTACAAATATTTTAAATAAAGTATGTTAAAACCATGCTGCTATAAATATACAGCATCTTAAAAATCAGAGATAAGAGAGACAGCAGCATAGATTCAGTTAAAAGCCTAAGTGAATAAATATATCTCAGCCATTCTTGAAAGTGTAGAAACTTGGTACCAACCATAAGTGAAAGGAATTAATTGTAGATTAAGAGAATATTCTCAGAGTTTTGTATAACAATGTTCAGGCGAAAATGGCACCATCAACACCTAGGCCTACATGTACTGTATGTAGGTATGTGTGTGTGCATCCAATGTATATTGGCAACCAGGCTAGTACATAATTATCTTTTCAAAAGAAAATCAAAATAGATTGCAATCTGTTCTATGGCTCAACCACATTTTAACATTTCCAAAAACTGGGTATAGTTTATACCTACGTTACTGAGTTGTGATGGACTTACACTGATAAGCCTCATGGGCATGTTTTATCTAGTGTTGAAATTCAATTTTTTTACTACCGGTTCTGTGGGCGTGGCTTGGTGGGAATGGCTTAGTGGGCGTGGCAGGGGAAGGATACTGCAAAATCTCCATTCCTACTCCACTCTGGGACCAGCCAGAGGTGGTATTTGCAGGTTTTCCGAACTACTCAAAATTTCCGCTACCGGTTGTCCAGAACCTATCAGAACCTGCTGGATTTCACCACTGGTTTTATCCCTATGTTTGTAACAATAAGTGATGTTACAGCCAGTTAACAGAGAACAACACTGAACTGAGGAAATGCCAGTGATTATTGCAATACATGACAAACCCTTTCTAAAGAAAAGAGAAGCCGACCTTCAGGTGTTTACAGCTGATGGTTATACTTCTACCGTAATTCTAGAGCTGCAGTTTTACCCTTGGTTGGTAAGAAGAAGAGAGATTATGGTTTTTTTTTTAATATCAACCCTGGAAGTTCACCCTTTAGGAAGCTGAATTAGCTGTGCTGTAATGTAATATACCTTGTCCCATAGGAGACTACAGACTAAGCCTAATCTAATACATCTCAAAAATGTCAAAACTATGGAACTCGTCAAGAAGCAGATGGTAGGGCATCCTGGGTAGGGCAAAGAAAGCCTCGTGGACTGCTCTGTACCACCCTCTAGCTCAGTGGTTCTCAACCTTCCTAATGTCGCGACCCTTTAATACAGTTCCTCATGTTGTGGTGACCCCCAACCATAAAATAATAAAATTATTAGGAAACTCAGGGGTGGGTTCTAACTTACCTTGCTGCTGGTTTGCTTCCTCCTGTGCTGCATGGCCGAGTCTCGTGGGTGTGCATGTGCTTTGCGCACGCACGCATGCTCAGTGCCGAATTTAAAAAAAAATGCAAAAAAAAAGCCAAAAAAAGGAGAGATGGCAATGCATGCGCAGTGCCGGAAATTTGGTTTCTGTACATGCTCAGAGGTTTCCATGGTACAGATTTTTTTTGCAGTAGTCTATTTTAGACTACTGCAAAATGTTTATTATTAAATTAAATTATTAAATTTGCATGTGGGTGGACCCGCCTGGAGACGGATAGAGGAGCGGTGTCTCGGTTCCTAAGACCATCAGAAATATGTGTTTTCCGATAGTCTTAGGTAACCCCTGTGAAAGTGTCATTCGACCCCCAAAGGGGTCACGACCCACAGGTTGAGAACCGCTGCTCTAGCTGTTGGTCTCTGAACAAGTGAGATGCAAGTTCTTGGAGATTAAATGGGCTATATATTTGGTAACTAGCAGCTGACCTGGGGCGAAGGAAAGGGAAAAAAAAGTCTTTCTGACTTTGCTCAGTGAAAAACAGGATGATAACACATACTAGCTAGGATAGATAAGTCTGCCATTTTCAATTCTGCTTGAATCTCATTTTATCAACCCTAAATTTGGTTCATTTCCCCTTCTGAATTGCATTACATATTGTGTATATTTCCTTTGGAGGAAAGACAGAATATGAATATAACTATTAAGGAAACACACTGCTTCTGCAAATCTGCCCCCCAAAAATGAACAATCACTTCCAGAATAGCATGGAATATGATAGTATTCACTTCTCCTGTACCCAACAAAAGAACAGGAGAATGACCTTTCCAATCCTTGACTCTTTAGCTCTCATCTCCCCATGTTGATAGGGAAAAGTTCAAAACAAAACTGGCTTTGTTTTATAGGATTGATAAGTGATTGCAGAAGACTCACAAATATGTAACAGATTATTAACATTACCAAGAGCCTAAAAGTTCAAAACTAACTTCCTAAATTGTACTCATGACATATTCCTAGTTATACCCAATTTAAGAGATTGGTTGCCCCATTTGTACCAATTGACATTTTCAGTCATTCCTAAAGAGTAGTTCTAACTAAAATACTTCTATAATTTCCTCCATCCATTTTTTGATTCCCCCCAAAGTATTCCCTGGCTTTGGGACATATCCACCACATGTGGTAGAAGGTCCCTTGTGGGTGGTTACATTTCCAGCAGAGTTCTAACTAAAGTACTTATGTAACCCTTCAGAGATGAGACTGTACCAGGCCTGGCCAAGTCAAGAATTAAATTAGATGACTATTAGATGCACATTTTGTGATTGCTGCCAGCTTGATAGTCAGACTCCTCTAAGATTGTGAATATGTTTTTTCAGGAGGAGAACAAAGCTAGAATATAAACTCAGAACAGATTGCAGCCAATCTCAGATACCAGTTTCCTGCTGACTAGCACCAGCTTCATTTTATCTGTTTAATTTCAGCTTGTTCACCTGCATCCAGCTCATTACCAAACGTCGCATTGTTTACAGGAATTAATTGCAACCTCAAAGATGTCAAGGGGCAGTAGAGCTGACTATAATCAACTTAATAATGGTACCTAATTCCAAAGCTCTGGATGATTTCTCCCAATGCTTTAATTAAATATTATATAGCAGACAATATGATATCTTGTGTCAGCCTTTCAAGTAGGCCAGGTCAGGAAACATTACAGAAGGGCTGCTTTATTTTCTTGAAGTCAGATGTAATAAAAGGGTCTTGAAAGCATTTTATTCTTTTATACCAAACAGAATCCTAAAACAGTTATTTTGAGTTTCTTCTCAGGCCTTCCCATTTTTCCAGGACTGGGTTGTATATTATTTTTCTATTACTCGATCATATGTACTTTCATCAGGATTCCTTCTGCATTCCTCTACATCAGAGGTCGGCAACCTTAAACACTCAAAGAGCCACAAAGGTCCTAACCAGAAGCCACCTGTTCAATTCTGGAGCCAACCGGAAGTCCACTTCCCCCACCATAGAGTCTCCTCCTAGTGTGGCATCCTTTTTCCTTTACCTGTCCTAACCGAAAGCCCTATCAATTGTGGAGTCGACTGGTGACAGGGAGCTGCAGTGGAGGGATGAAAGAGCCCCATGCAGCTCCAGAGCCACGGGTTGCTGACCCCTGCTCTACATCATGCCACAGATCTGTGATCTAAGCTTCATGTAGTTGCTGATGGTTGCTGAAAGATCCTTGGCTTCATCTCATCCAGTTTCTGGCATAGACCATATACGAAGAGAAACAAAGCAGTCTCTGTCCCATATTCTTGTTGAAAATTCTTCTGAAATGTATCTGGATAATGTATGTAACATTGTCAGACTATCTGTTTATGGAGATTCTCAGTCATCCAGGTCATGGTTGTCCCCAAAGTGCTTTTTCAAAAGGCAACAGACTTTGGGAAAGGAAAGGAAAAACAAAACCAGTTGCCTTTTGAAAAAGCACTTTGGGAATTACCAGACTAGCATTTTCCAAATCATATTAGCCAGAAATAGTATATTAGAGGCAGTCCAATGTTTTCTAGTTCCTTCAGGTTAAGAAATTTCATCTTGATTAATGGTCCTAATCACTGACACATTTTTCTTGTAAAGAATCATGAATTATCTTCCTTAGGCATTAGAGGACACCTCCCTTGACCATTTAAATCAAGTTGCAAGGGAAAGGATCAAGGAAGCAGATTGCACCCATCACTTGCCTACATACATTGTCAACATCGTCAGGAATTACAAGCTGAAAGAATACAGAATAAGCGTTTGGCATGAGTAGAGCATCATACTTTGCCCCAATATTAAAGTACATATCAATGAGTTTCTTTGTTTATATCTATGTGTATTTGTGTGTGTGTGTGTAGAGAGAGGGGGGGACCCAATATCCAGATGATGCCACAGGTTACAATCCTTATAAACTAGATACAAAAAATAAATCCATATATAATAAATAACAGATTCATTAATACTCAAGTAGTTCTGAGAGCTGCTCTTGTTCTCCCTAGCCAGATTTTTCTAATGTTTTTAGCAGGCAGAAAGAAATCTATGTAATGCTTTATAGTCCTGCTCTGTAGGGGATAATGGGGAAACTTTGTAAAATCCAAAATCTGACCAGTTACCTATAAGAAGTAGTCCCTCTGTTACTGCTAATGATGGATTTTTTTTAAACTTGAAAAGTCATGTTTTAAATCTAAAATTAATATGGAATCCTCTTGAAATATCTTTCCGAAAGTTAAAGTTAAGAAAACCCCTTTATGGGCTAATGATATCGCTGTAGTAGGATTGTTGATGTCCTTCAGAGACCCTTAGTTTCATTTCCCTGGCCGGTTTTGTTAAAAGCTATTTGAAGGGTAAGAAAAATAGCAGGATGTTATGAATGTCAGTGTGATTATGATGGAAAGGTTTTATCAGAGGAGAAGGTCTTGAAGTATGACCTGAAAGTTGGCCAGACTCTGAATTATTCTAATCTATTCTCTAATCTGTTCTTAAAGTTCATTCCACAAGCATAGCCCATGACCAAAATCATCTTATCTCTAGCTTTCAAATTCTTCATTCTGTTCATCTTGATCTATATCCTTGAATAGCAGTGGAAATAAGTTAACAATTCACCACAGGAATCATCACTGCTTATGGCAGACACCTGATTCCCCCAAATTCTTTGAAAATTAGAATAGAGTTCTTGATCAAAAGAAGAAGTTAATTAAAACAAAGATTAATTTTAGCCAAGAGTTACTTGGAGTCTGTTCTGGAACTACTTTCAAAAGCAAATTTTTAAAAGGCTATATTAACATCAAGGGATTGCTATGTTTTTCATTGCTTTGCCTCTAGAAATTTAATATTTTAAATTTAATACTTTAAGAAAAATACCTTTTCTACTGATCAAGCAAAAGACACTAGATCCACTGTTAAGGAGTGTGCAGAGCGACCCTTGAATTATCAAGGACATGCACGTAGAAACGAGGGTTTGCAGTTTGGTATCCAGTAGATGTGAGTAATTATCCAGTCATACACACAGATATGTTAAAGTGCAATTGGTGTTTACTTTTAGAAATAACACAGTCCAAATAAACAATCCAGGTCATACACGTTCAGTCAGTCAATATCAAGAAGTACAATAATCTTCTTACCAGCCTTTCTTTTTCTTACATCAAACAAAGATATTACAGCTTACAAACACATCAAACTAACATAGATTAACAGAGCATAACACACAAAGCTCACTATATCAGTCAAAGAGTCAATCATGAATGAATAAGCAGAGAGAGAGAACCATGATCTCTAGCTCCCTCTTATGGCAACTTATAACACTTCGGCCAATCAGAATATAGCAAATATTTTAAAGCTATATTACTTAAATACATACAAACATATATTGGTGGCTTGTTTATACAGTATATTGCCATCCCAACTGTTTGGACAGAGTCCTAACATCCACCATTATTTTTCAGCATTTCAATTGGCTAGGTTTTAGTCACTGGTTGTCATGTTCATCAATTTCTGAAAAATATGTACAGGATAAAAACAGAAGCATATGCTTAGCTGTACTATTCATTACGTTCTTCCTGTTTGTACAAACTGTCAGATATTTGCACAAGTTATCTGCCTTGGCCATTTACTACAGAGTGATGGTTATGAAATAATTCAGATTATTAGAGTATTACAATTATATTCAATTTTTATGTAACATGACTTGTATTTTTACTGATTCATTTCACCAAACAAAGCTGAGCATGGTATTGTGAATGTTTTGCTTCAACTTTAACATATTTACACACACAATTTGTATATGTGCAGGAACTGGGTATGTCTAGTTTAATGAAAAGAAGGACTAGGGGAGACATGATAGCAGTGTTCCAGTATCTCAGGGGCTGCCACAAAGAAGAGGGAATCAAGCTATTCTCCAAAGCACCTGAGGGTAGGACAAGAAGCAATGGGTGGACACTAATCAAGGAGAGAAGCAACCTAGTTTAGTTTAGTTTAGTTTAATTAAATTTATATACCGCCCTTCTCCAGGGGACTCAGGGCGGTGAACAGCCAAGTAAAAACACAATATAAACATTAAAATATATATACATTTAAAAGAAAATATTCGATGTGGCCCTGATTTAATACAATTAACCTAGAACTAAGGAGAAATTTCCTGACAGTTAGAACAATTAATCAGTGGAACAACTTTCCTCCAGAAGTTGTGAATGCTCCAACACTGGAAGTTTTTAAGAAGATATTGGATAACCATTTGTCTGAAGTGGTGTAGGGACCTCTAAGGTCCCTTCAACTCTGTTATTCTGTTAAAACGTTCTTATAATGTAAAAAGTATAGCTTGTGAAAAACTTAAGAAATAAAGAAAGTTGCATTCAGTCCATCAGTATGCCCAGCAGATATAAGAAATCTCTGATTTGACTAAGATACTATTGGATGCTGATCCCTATCAATCCCTATCAGCAAGTGCAGTGGTTAGGAATTATGGAAATTATCATTCAGAAATATCTGAAAAGCTATCGGGTACGTTTCTAGTACTTTTTATTTTTATAAATTTTTTAAATAAATTTTTATTTTTATAAATGCCAAGGCGTTTAAACTTTATGAGAAAAAACAGAAGCATAGAATTTAGAGCATAATGAAGTAGATTAAGAAAATCTAAATAGAAGTTTAGACTAGAAAAATATTTAAATACAAAAGCACGTGTGTGTGTGCGCACGCGCACACACACACACATTATTTATATATGGCTAGCTGATGAGAGCTAAATAGCTTGAAATAGATCTATACTAGTCTCCCTTCATTTTCATTACCAGCAAAAAATGTGTTTTACACACACACACACACACACACACACACACACACACACACAATGAAGAAGGTATGTAAAAGGAATAAAAATAAGTGAAAGCTGCAACCATGGCTGCTTTGGTAAAAGAAACTTTCAGAAATTAATTATAGCTTTCTGACAACTAATATGTTCAGCTCTTAGTTTTCATGTCATTGATTCTTAACTCATAACAAGACTCTATTATCAACTCTATAAAGTTTCCTTCAAAAGAATGTTATTATAGAGAGTTAGTAAACTCTCTGGGTTAGTAAACCCAGAGAAGTGGTATTACGCCACAACACGGTGAGGCCTTTGCTTGATGCCAGATATTTACCAAAGCAATGATTTCAGGGGAGTTTGCAGCTTTAATGTTTCCAGAGAGTAGAAGACTGTTAACAACAGAGGTGGGTTGCTCCCGGTTCAGACCGGTTCTTTAGAACCGGTAGCGGGAATTTCCCTCCGCTTGCCGAACTGGGAGCAATCGCCGGTTGGCCACGCCCCCGAACCATCTCTAATGGCAGCGCCTATGGCACTGCCATCTTGTTTTTTGTTTCTGTGCATGCACAGAAGCTTGGTTTTCGGCACTCTGCATGCGTGCGTGTGCGCGCAATGCGTGTGCGCCCATGTGGCGCGGGAGGAAGCAAACCAGCGGCGAGGTAAGTTAGGACCCACCCCTGGTTAACATGAATGAATGAATGAATGAATGAATGAATGAATGAATGAGTGAGTGAGTGAGTGAATGAATGAATGAATGAATGAATGAGTAAATGAATGAATGAATAACTGAATGAATCTAGTGTTTTTTTGACTTGGGAACTTTAAGATGTATGGACTTTAACTTACTTATTCATCTATAGAGACCAAATGCCATATGCTCAGTAAATAAATGCTGACCTGCTGGCTCTGGAATTCTGGGAGTTGAAGTTGACACATCTTAAATTTCCCAAGGTTGAAAAAGATTGAACTCCTCTAGCTCCTATAAGCTATTTTTAGCCATGAGTGTATTATATATAATCCAAAAAAGGTACCCTCTCTAATTTTTCAGAAAGTTAAAATCTGACAACATGCTTATGCTGGAAGGCTTCTTATTTTTATATTACTTAAAGAATGGTTGAGAGGTATCTTGCGTTTTGTCATACAAAAGCCTCTCCTGGACTTTGAAACTTCTCATACTCAAAAGTTAGCTTCTTCTGTGGCAATATTACACTGCTAACCAGAGCATACAAAACATTTGCCAGACCAACCCTCGAATACATCTCACATGTCTGGAACCCGCACTGCATATCGGAAATTAATACAATTGAGAGAGTCTAGAAATATTTCACAAGAAGAGTCCTCCACTCCTCTGCTCACAATAAAATACCTTATTCCACCAGATTTGAAATATTGGGATTAGACAATTTACAACTATGTCGCCTCCGATCTGATCTAAATGTAGTTCATAAAATCATATATCAAAAAGTCCTTCCTGTCAATGATCACTTCAGCTTAAACCACAACAATACACGAGCACGAAATAGATTCAAACTCAATGTAAACCGCTCGAAACTTGACTGTAGAAAATACGACTTCAGTAACAGAGTAATCAATGCCTGGAATGCACTACCTGACTCTGTGGTTTCTTCCCCAAACCCCCAAAACTTTAACCTTATACTGTCTACAGTTGACCTCACCCCAGGTCTGTAAGGAGCGTGCATAAGCACACCATCGTGCCTACCGTCCCTGTACTTCTGTCCTATTGTCCAAATTTACCTATACATACTTTGCTTTTGTTTATGTTTATATCATACCTGTTATCTTGTACGTATTGACAAATAAATAAATAAAAATAAAAGAACAAACTGCCTCATGGTGATTTTTCACTTCAAGAAGTATTATCAACAAAGGCCTTGAAAGTCATGGAGAAATGTGTAACAAACCCAACATCCTTGGCTAGTGTGCAACAATTGATAAACTGTTGCCTATATACAGTATTGCCAATACATTTTAAAATATTCCCATGACAGACTATAAAAACACATACTTTGGAGAAAGAAACAGAGGAAAAGAAAAACCTTGGGAAACTAAAGGACAGATTTCATCATAGAGAGTTTTTTCCCATTAAAAAAATCTCTTCGGTTCGGTGAATTAAAATCCAGTGAGAAGAATTAGTTCAGTATTAATAGCCATGATAACTTTTTGTCCAAATAAAACTGTCCTTCATGTAATCCAGGGGTCCTCAAACTTGGCAACTCTAAGACTTGCGGACTTCAACTTCCAGAATTCTATGCTGGCTGGAGAATTCTGGGAGTTGAAGTCCGCAAGTTTTAAAGTTGCCAAGTTTGAAGACCTCTAATGTAATCAATTTCAAATTGTGATCTAAGATTCCAAAGTGTGAGGTTCTTTTTCCTTTGTTTCTCAAACATAATATAATGCAGATTGTAAACCAAACCACCATCCGGTGCTGTGAAGCCCTCCCCTCTCAGCTGGTCATTAGCCGGTCATGGCTTAGATTGTCTCTTTCCGGTTGTAGCCTCACTTTGCTCAGGTTTCTCTGCGTCTCATGTTGTGTTGGCAACCATCCATCCCTGGTCTCAGTGTTTCTCCCTCCCACCAAGGTGCATATGTCAAGCCTTGGCACGACAGAATTTCAGATGTATTTGTTATTTTTTTTCTTTAAAATGAGTGGATATTTGTTTGCAGATAATGATAAGGAAGTGGGAACTTACTAGGCAACAGTGTTGCCTGAGCACCAAAATTACTGAATCAAGGTATTAAAAAAAACATAAGGAAAAATGTTTTGCACGTAATAAATGTCAACATGTGTAGAGATAGAGGTCATGTAGAGGTTGTGTGCAGCAAACTGCCTACCTCAAGCAGGCCTCTCATACCTACATGATCTCACCCAGTTCACATCACCAGGATGATGTAGGACACTATCCCTGGCTGGTACGTGATCTCATCTAGGTTGTATCAACAGGATGTTCTTAAGGATTGGCGAGGATAATTCACCAATAAAATGCTGTTGCTCTTTTCTACCTTTTGGTGCTTGGAAAACTGTATCAAAGTAATAAACACTGCGAAAGCAGTCAGACGTCTTAGCATCCTGCAATGACTGGTCTCTAACTCCATCGATCATGTTCAAGGTAATTATTTAATTGAATTTCCTGGGTTATTTTCCAAGGTTAAAAATGTGTAAGGAAAAAATGGTCAAAATTGCAAATGAGGTATATGAGCTAAAACAAAATGATGTATGTAATACATCTGGTGGTTTGGCAAGAAATACTAATGAGTTTAAACCATATCAAGTTGGGGCACTTGGATTCTGCAAAATTACTGAAGCAAAGCAGGCAAGTTTGCTTTGTTTTCTCCCCTATACTTCCCCTCTCCCCTTTTATAGCTTGGATGGATTAATTACTGGTTCAGCACAAGGTTAATAATCACAATCAACTGTCAGATTCACTTAAGTGTTTACTGAAGCGATATTAACAATATACTGACATTGCAAAGCTTTAGACTTTGGGTAGCCAGCTCTGCTAGGGAAGAGAAAGAGATTTGGGAACAGTCCACAAAATGCATTAACTGTACAAACATTGATCCATCAACAGTAATTAAACTAATATAAATAATAATAGGATAGTGACATTATCTAAAGCATTTCTCTTCCTTAGCATTGCTTCTAATTTTTTTTTGAGAGAAACATCATACAGAGATCCAAACTATATGTGATATATGAATTCTCCTTACATATGAGTCACCACGGAAATAATTAAGCTAACAGAAAGACTGATTGCACAAAGCAGCTTAGATTAATTTAAAGCAAGGAAGAAAAGGCCAAAGGAAAGAAGTGTACCCTCTTCCCAGATTATAAATGCATCACCAATTCATCCTTTCTATAAACAATCATCTCCTGTAGGTGAATAGAGCTCTCCGAGCAATTTGTGACCTTAGAAGTTTGCAAGCAACCTTGGAAGATATCTAATCCAATTCCTGTATGATGCACAGATCCTCATATCATCTCAGAGAAATCACTGACCAATCTTTTCATGAAAACCTTCAGTGATGGAAAAACCCATGACTTCAGGAGGCAGGCTATTCCACTGCTTAGTAATTCTCTGTCAGGAATTTCCTCCTTAATTCAAATTTGGATTTCTCTCTATAAAGCTCGTCTGTATGTCTTATCTTTTCCTCAGGGGCTATGGAGAGTAAATCCACATCCTTTGTCCGCTGACATCTCGCCATGTATTGGAAGACTACCATGGAAGAATACCCTTATTTTCTGCAAGCTGAACATATCAAATTTCTTTTATAGCTCTTGGAGAATTTAGCCTCCAAGCTTCTTACCATTTTTGTCACACTTCTCTGCATTCTTTCTACTTCCTCAGTATCCTTTTGCTAGTGTGACAATCAGACTAGATCAGACAATCAGAAGTGTGGTCTGATAAGTGCAGCATACAGCAATACTATGACTTCAATTAATTGTGACACTATACCTATGTTGGTACATTCTAAAACTGGCTCTTTTGGCAGTTGTGTCACATTGCTGGCTCATATTTAATTTATGGTTTACTAGGATACCCAGATCCTTCACACAAGTATGACTCTTGAGTCAGGTACTGTCCACCTTGTAACCTGTTTCCCATCTATTTTTTTCCTGCCTGAGTGTAGAAAATTACATTCCTCATCACTGAGGAACATTTTGTTGTATAGGGTGGGGTGTTCAATTGAGATCCTCTTGACACTGTTTTGGGAATTGTAACAAGCTTTGTATCACCCACAAATTTTATAAGCATCCCTTCTGTTAGATTCACGCGTAAATGAAGAGGTGAGACGTAGGAGCTGTTCAGCACCTTTATTTCTCCTAAGCTGAGAGTAGTACCAAGTGTCGGCAGGCTGCAGGGAAGCAGCTTTTAAGGGCTTCCCTGTAGCCGGCCAGCTGGCCACTGACAGAAGTTCATTCCTCCCGCTACTTGATAGCCAATCAGCGGCAGCTATGCAAATCCATACTCCGTACGGCATTACGTAACACCTTCTATTCCTTCATTTAAGTCATTTGTGAAAATTTAAGAAGTACTGTAGTGGGCCCAGGAGAAAACCAGAAGTACCCACTGCATACCTTCCTCCAGGGGAACATAGACTCATTATGGACCATGAGCTGGCTACAGTTGTTGAGCCAACTGCAAAGCCATCTGGTAGTGGGACCATCATTGCACACTTTTCCAGTTTATCAATAGGAGGTTATGGCCTTGCTTTATCAGAAGCTCAAATAATGCAAGAAAGCTGAACTTTCTTGTCAGACTGTTTCACAAACTACATGGACATAGGAGCAATACATTCTATCAGTGTCCATATTCCTTTCTCTTCTCTTTTCATTACTGGGGAACAGACCTCTAGCCATGTCTTTCCTGATTGAATCTCAGTTTCCTAATATGATTGTTTAAACTCATTAGTATTCCCTATCTAACCGAAGATTTATTATTACATCATCTTACCATAGTTCATATGAAAGTGCATCCTCCAATGCACTTTACCATCCCTTCCACCTGTCTACTTTCCATCTGTATATTTTCAGTGTGAGAGGAAACAGCTGCACTTTCCCCAAGAGCCGTATAGGGTGTCTTTGTTCACCTTGGAAGAGGGAGATTGTTAACTGAATTCAACGTTTTCTGAACTGCAGTTGCAACATTTCAACAACAACAACAAACAACAGTACTGCACTCAACCCATGAAAATACTTGCTGATATCATATAAACATGAAGTTGGTGCAGCAGTACACCTCACTTTACAGTACTGAGCTTGAAAAATAAACATGGAACACAATTCTGTACAAGACTATTGACTGTTTCTGATGCGAAGCAGCTAGTAATGATTTTCCATGAAGCAAACAGGTATATTAAATATTAAATTAGTGTTGCCTGATCTGGACTAAATCCTGACAATCACCTGTTGATAGTTAAGTGATTCAGAAATCTATAAGACTTAGCCCTCTGATTGTCTGGATTTTTGTAGCCCAAATTTTATAGTCCTAATTACATGCTTCCAGTGGAATTAAACAACCTAATATGGGATCATACTGTTCAGCACTGCTCTCTGTGCAGAGAGTTTTATTTTAAACACATACCTGATTTTAAACATTACCTTGCATGTAATTTTATATTCTATTCACACCCCAATCTATTTATTCTTTTTCTGATGTTGATTTGATTGTATAAGGGTTTGAAATCAGATGGAAAACAAGATCATACTAGCACACCTATCCAGGGGATGTGGAAGTAAAGGAAGACATGTCATAAACCAAATCTGGCCCTTACATGCTTGCATGGAACATCATGATGTGAATATAAAAGGTGGTGCTATCATCTAGGTATTAAAAAGCCCATTTTGTCATTGCAGTGTCACAATGGTTAGGAATGACCTATCCAATACCCACAGCTCCACCTGTACTCACTCTGGGTCTCCATGCATTAGCTACAACATTTTAAGATAAATTGTAAAACATGAGTGTAGCTCTTTGTGTTATCTGAGATTCTAACAAACAAGGTTGTCCCAAATCAGACTGATCTCTCAACTCTAAAGTGGTATGTGTATGTCTCGCCTTCTCAATTCCTAGCTAATGGGCAAAAACTCTGAGGCTTGGACAGAACACATGTTTCTAATCTAATGAATTCAAGGAAATACTTGAAGAGATCATATCTCCCTCGCCTGCTACTTCTCTCTCTACAGACATCAGGTATATGTTTAAAGTTACCATAATGCAGTAGATATGTTAATGTATGTACTTACAATAAATTTCTGGTAATAGTGGATTTGGTAAGTGTCTCAAAGAATCCACTATCTTTATGTCTGTATTTTCAACTTTGCACAAGAGAGGGAAGGGAGCCATGGTAATAAAAAGCAACTTTTTATTATTTTATTAGAGTTTGTTGCAAAAATCAAAACCAGAAGCACACACAGATGACTGATTCAGCTGGATTCATAAACTTCTTTATAAACATAGTAACAGATGAATTTACAATACCATTAGCAGAGTTCTTCAAGCAGACACAAGCAGGAGAGTTAGTTTCATTTCAGCAAAGAGTACAAAGAGGAAAGTGCAGAGTGGACTGAGCCACGCCCAGCCTTAAGCTTTTCAGTTTTGATTCTCTGCACAGACTCAGAAGTGGTTAGCTCCCATTGGCTGACTTAGTTGCTATGTCTGTTCATTGGCTAACCTTGATAACATGGCTCTCCCAGTTCATGAATATCTTAACATATTTAAATTAGTATGAATATAAATATTCAATGCATACAATGTTTACAATGTTTACTGCTCTCTTGGCAACAATAAACTATTTGCATAAACATCGGGTTCTGCATAGTTCCAGCTACATTTCTAATTATTGTTGTAAATGCCTTTTTAAATTGTAATAGGCAGAAAACAATAAATAAAATGATAAGGAATAGTTTATGAGGAGAACCTTGTTTTGTTTTTGGTTTTGGTGAGGGATATATTAGCATAATTAATATTTCAAGGGGGTGGGGACAATTAGAAAACCAATTTGGTCAAACAATCCAGCTTTCTTTTAATAAAAATTGCATCATCCTCCAAACTTAACTCTCCTGAACTTTTATATAGCATCTGTCAATAACACCATCTTCTCCAGTCTGTTTTATCAAATGATTGCTGATACTGGTCAGTTAAGGTATAAGACATAACTGGACTTACCATTTAAATTCCTTTGTTCCTTTGTTAATGTCAGCTTGACTCTAAACCACTTCAGGAAATCCTGTCAGGATTAAGACAGTTTGGCAAGGTATTCAGTCTGAACAGCAGGCAAACCTCTCTTCTATTGGACAATTCCCTGCTTCTATGCCCTCCCACCTATCTCTTCCAGAAAAGCAATGGCCAATCATTTTCCTTCCTGAAGAAGGGGCTTCCTGGAATTATACCTTTATACCCAAAAAATTAAAGCATCAAAATGCATAGAGTATACTTGCAGGCACAGCAAAAAGAGTTTTTGTTTTTGTTTTTAAACCTTACTTCTACTATAATTGTTTCTAATGGCTTTTGGGCCACATGTTTCCTACATAGCCATCCAGGTGTTGCTGAGTGAAACCCCATCAAGATTTTTTTAAATGGTTAGCTTCCCCCCCAAAAAAAGCTTCTACCTTTGACTTTTGCTTTATGTTTTTTTAAATTGGTGCAGTTCTATCTTTTCACATAAAGTAGGAATCTCCCCAGCCCATAGTTTGTTTGAACTATTTGGAAGCTGAACATCAAAGCCTTCAATCTCAGGTGACTGGAAAATCAGTGAAATGATGCAACTGCTCAGAAAGAAGACTAATCGGTTTTTTTTTTTAAAAAAAACCATTCCATCTGGATTTTAAAACAGCAAAATCTGAATTACAAATCAAGAATTTTCAGGTATAAGCAACAACTAAATTGAAATTCAGTGAGACTCAGCCAGTTAGATCACTTGAGATAGTAACTCTCCTATCCCTGTGTAACTTTTCTCTAATGCTCTAAGAAGTCTCTAATAAATAATTTACCAGTAGGTGTTTTCCAAGTTTTAGAGCAAATAGGACCAAATATATATATATATATATATATATATATATATATATATATATATATATATATATATATATATATATATATATATATATATATATATATATATATATATATATATATATATATATATATATAATTTTGTCAAGTACGTGTTGGTAATATACATAGATGTAACATTGTTTATATACATAAGATGGGTACTGAAAGAGGGAACATTAGGACAGGGACGGTAGGCATGCTGGTGCACTTATGCACGCCCCTTACTGACCTCTTAGGAATCGGGTGAGGTCAACAGTGGACAGTCTTAGAGTAAAGTTTTGGGGGTTTGGTGACGAAACCACAGTCAGGTAGTGAGTTCCAGGCATTTACCACTCTGTTGCTAAAGTCATATTTTCTACAGTCAAGTTTGGAGCGGTTCATTTTGAGTTTTAATTTATTTTATTAATATAACCTTTATATTAAGGTTTTTTTGTCTTCTCACCTATGGTATTGCACAGGGATGGCATGACAGGGGCAGGAAACCTGCCTTCTTCTAAAAAGCTTCAGGTTGCTTGCCAATTAGCAAATTTAGGTTTGTTTTCTAGTCTTCTTATTCCATAATGCCAGCTATCTTACAAGCAGCCTCAAAAATTGACAGAAGCAGAATCAATGGACAAAGAACCCAGCTATCATTTAATCAATCTAGAACAAAAGGAAATTTTCTTGCAGTATACAGCTCAGTAAATCTGGCAACCAGTGAGAGTCATATTTTAATCTGGGTGATAGTTGGGATGCTGAGGTAAAAGGCAAGGAACTTGCAAACAAGGTTACTGAGAAGGGAAAAAAAGAGGTTCTATGTACAGTACATGACCTCCTGAAGATATATAGCAAATAAGATAAATTTTAGTGAACCAACAGATTGAACTTAAAGCATGCTTGTGCATGTTACCATGATACATTTCATTTACTGTACTGAAAAAAAATATCAAAATGTCCACAAATACATTGCATAAATAATTTCCCGTACTTTAGCCTGAATTTGCATTAGGCTTGGCTGAAATCAAATGGCAATTTAAAAAAATTACATAGTCTGAGATGGAGTATCCCATGAATTCATTTCTCTTTCTCTTCATGGTAGCAGAAAGTCATTTTCTTTGCAAGACAACCAAGGCCCAGAAAGAAGAGGTAGGGTGGAGGGAAAATGTGCATCCCCACCCCCTAAAAATGGTCCTGGATTCTCTCCAAATTTTCATCCACTTCACGCTTGAGTGTTACTTGAAGCTATCTTTATTTTCTGTCATGGTGGCTAAATAGACTTCTAAGTGATTGGACAGAGATTTATTTATTTATTTATTTATTTTATTTGTCAAACATGTACAAGATAGTAGGTATTGGTATAAACATAAACATTAGCAAAGTAGGTACAGGTAAATTAGGCAATAGGACAGTAGGACAGGGACAGTAGGCACAATGGTGCGCTTATGCATGCCCCTTACAGACCTCTTAGGAATGGGATGAGGTCGACTGTAGACAGTCTAAGGTTAAAGTTTTTGGGGTTTGGGGAAGAAACCACAGAGTCAGGTAGTGTATTCCAGGCATTGATCACTCTGTTGTTGAAGTCGTATTTTCTGCAGCCGAGTTTGGAGCGGTTTACATTAAGTTTGAATCTGTTGTGTGCTCGTGTATTGTTGCGGTTGAAGCTGAAGTAATCATTGACAGGTAGGACATTGTCAAGGAGAAAGGCCAAGCTGCTATCACTGAAGGTTTCTCTCTACCAGGCCAACAGAGTTTGCCAGTACTTTGCCTCAACAAATCAAAGTTGAAAACTATAGGGGATCAGCATGTTGTTATTCTGCAAATATGGAGGGCAAGAACACTCTGCAGGAATCTTTGATTGATTTCATTGCCGTTGGTAAACATGCTCTTTAGACAGCCTGCTCTAACAGATATGCTTGGGAAACAACACCCCTGCCAAGCAGCACATGGTTTCCTTAAATATAGAATAAATCAATGTTTCAAGGACTTCTTTGCCATAAATTGTACCTCTCCTTAACTGCTTCAACCCCAAGACATAAAAAATAAAGCCAACAAGCAAAAGCATAGGAGAGCAATGCTGCTTTTTAAAAACTCACATAGTCTCTTCAGGGATATAATCTCTAATGGGAGTTGTGGATCCTTCAAATCAGGGGTGAAATCCTCCCGGTTCGCCTGGGCCAGTCCTTCGGCGTATAGCCGATGGAACTGGCGGCGGTCGCAGTGCGGAGCTTCTCCCGCCCGCTTTCCCGGCTTTCCCAGCCCGTCTGAACACAATCATTCGGGTTATTTTTCCCTCTGTGCATGCGCGCGCATGCACAGAGGGAAAAATAACCCGAATGGCGGCGTTCAGCCAGGCCGGGAAAGCGGGCGGGAGAAGCTCTGCGCCGCGACCGCCGCCAGTACCATCTGCTATAAGCCGAAGGACTGGCCCGGGCGAACCGGGAGGATTTCACCCCTGCTTCAAATCCATTTAATTTTTTACTGTCCAATGCAGAAGGGCAATTTTTAGCTCTTCTTTGTAAAGGTATTTTAAGAAAGATATACACACAACATTTTTTTTTTTTGGCTGTACCGGACAGGAATAGATAGAGATTGCATTTACTTTTTAAAAAATGTATGAGGTGGCTGAGAGATTTCTTCCTGCTTTTTTTTTAACCTTTTAAAAGCCCTTGCATTTACAGGAACACCAGGTTGTTTGCAAAGAGGTTTTCTTCATTCCCTAGTGCTTCTTGGCATGACCACATGACCTTACAATGTGCTTTTGTACAGGAAAGGCCCAAGAAGAGAAGAAACAATTCTGCAAAGAGCTGTGGAAAGTTTTCTGGACTTGATAAAGGCTACATAAAGCTAGAAGAAAGATCCCTCAGCTACCATGTACAAATTTTAAAAGGAGGGGGGGAAATGCTAACATATGGTTAAAAGTGATGCTGCCATAGATTCAGTAATGGGCACGCACATCACTCCAAAAAAGAACCCGTAAAGGAATTTCTGGTTTATACAACCCTATATTGCATAATATGATACGGACCAGCATCCAATAGTATCTTAGTCAAATCAGAGATTTCTTATATCTGCTGTGCATACTGATGGACTGAATGCAACTTTCTTCATTTCTTAAGTTTTTCACAAGCTGTACTTTTATTTATTTATTTATTTATTTATTTTGTTCAATTTTTATGCCGCTCAACTCCCAAAGGGACTCTGGGTGGCTTACAGCAAAGAGAAACATGTGAATGAACAAAACCATAAAAACAGAACAATAATTAAAATACATATAAAAATTAAAAAAACTATCAAACATATCACGGGATGGCCGTTTAAAATCATTCTCCATGGTCCCTATCCCCAGGCCTGCTGGAAGAGCCAGGTCTTAACGGCTTTGCGGAAGGCCAGTAAAGCGGGGATGGTCTGGATCTCTTTTCACAGTATAAGAACATTTTAACAGAATAACAGAGTTGGAAGGGACCTTGGAGGTCTTCTAGTCCAACCCCCTGTTTAGGCAGGAAACCCTACACCACTTCAGACAAATGGTTATCTAATCTCTTCTTAAAAACTTCCAGTGTTGGAGCATTCACAACTTCTGGAGGCAAGCTGTTCCACTGATTAATTGTTCTGTCAGGAAATTTCTCCTTAGTTCTAAGTTGCTTCTCTCCTTGATTAGTTTCCTCCCATTGCTTCTTGTCCTGCCCTCAGATGCTTTGGAGAATAGTTTATTTTCCTTGGCAAACATACGATCAGCTGTATTTGTGGGAAATATGTGTGTCAAATCTGATAAGATGGCAGTTGAAGGGTCATGATGTAATGAAACCCCTGCAGTTTTTTACCTACACACAGAGACTCAAAACAATAGTGGTTGTGATGTTTCATCCACATCTTGCCAATTTTGACTGTTGCCCATACCAATACTTCTGCATATAATGTATCATATAAACATTTCTGAAGAAACATTTGCAGTAATCTCATTTCCTTTAATGTCATTTATTTGCAATATATATAAATATTGGACAGATAGATAGATAGATAGATAGATAGATAGATAGATAGATAGATAGATAGATAGATAGATAGATAGATAGATAGATAGATAGATAGATAGATAGATAGATAGAGATAGCACATTCAGTTTCAAATAAGGTACATTTTTCTGATTCAAATAACATACTCCAGCAATGTTTATTATATGCTGTAATAAAATGGAATAATATTCTATTTAGGTGGACAATATTAATGTATACCCTGAGTAGTCAATTATGGCTAGTGTTTATCAACACACCCAGATTAAACTAAATAAAAACAGAATAATACTACCTATGTTCATTGCATGCATATATTCAAACCATTAAAAGCTTCTATTTAAATAAACGCTGAGTTCTTCTTTCTTTAACTGGAATTGCACAAGATCATTGATAAATAATTAAATGGACATAAAAACTGTTCCTTGCACCAGCATGTTGTCTTTAAAATTGCAGTTATTATTTAAAATCTCTTCCATCTTTGGATTCACTCTTCTTAACATAAGCTCTTGGGAGGAAATACATTGTGTTGGGGCGAATGTCAGAAACACATAAGAGTATTAGAAAATTTCTTTGTTCGGTTGAGATCAAACAGAGTTCAATTTCTGTGCTATATTCTCTTTAGGAATGATAACGAATAGTAAAAAAAAAAGAAGCACTGGAGCTGCTTTTTAAGAAACCAAGTTTTCACTTGGAATTATTAGAATCAGAATGAAATCTTAAATACTGTAGAATAAATAAAACAGTACACCTTATGGGATATAGGAATTAGTTCTATCCCACAAATATATGTATATCTAGAAGCAGTTATTTGAAAATATTAGCAGGTTTTTGAATAAAACAAACCTACTCTTTGCTTTATATATTTCCTTATTTATTTCAGGGAACCCAGTGCATCAAATGCTAAGGCACTGAGCATCTGAAAGAATGTGAGTTCAAATACCCAATCTACCAAATATATCCAGCATTCTGTCCACCCTAGATATGCAGATGCAGTTAGAGGGAGGTGGTTTGGGAAGTGCTCCTCCTTATTGGTGGAGTTCCCATTCCTAAGAGGCAATTCTATGCACGTTGTTAAGGAGTTTTTGTGCTGTTGAGCACATACACAGCGGAATAGTAATTGTGGTTTTGGTGTTGCAGTTTGATATGAATGCTATTCAGTCAATAAACATAATATGTTTAGTATTTACAAAATAGTTTACTTCTAGTAGTAGCAAAGTTCAATAGGACGTCCAAGTCATACACAGTTAGTTTAGTCAATGCGAAGTTTCTTCTCCTTGCCTATTTTTGTTTAACTAACAAACAAAGATTACAGCTAACATTCAATTCTACACTATTACAGATAGTTAGTCTTTACACAGCAACTCTTCAAGTAATTCTACAAAGACACTAAGTCAATTACTCAACAGTGAAGTAGCAGAGAGATTCAGCAGTCCGGAACACACGGTCATCAATCATCAAACACCATCAAACACAAAGTCAATCACAATCACATACTGAGCATGCTCTCTTGCTTTCTTATATAGTAATCAGCCTACAATGTTCTTAAAGCTATATACACATAACATTGATTTGTGGCTTATTCATATATTAGCATACCCAATTGTTTGAACAGGGCTCTAACACACGTTATAGTTTTTTTGGCTAGAATTGATCTTCAACATCATTTGTCTTGGATGGGTTTGCATGTCCCCATTCATGACAGGGCAATTGGGGATTCTTGGATTCAAACAGCAGATGGTGTCTGTGGTCAGGAAGGCCTTTACACAAATCCATATAATGCAACAGTTGCATCTATTCTTGAACTAAAAGGCATGCCCTTAGTCACCCATAGGATGGACAGCTTATGTGCACTATATGAGCTGTTCTTGAAGACCATTGGATGGTACAGCTGATCCAAAATTCCAGAGTTCCAGGGATGTAGGCTGGGATGTTGGAAGAATCTTTGGGCAAAAAATAGTAGCAAACCACTTCAAACCCACTGCCAATGAAATGGCCTGAATATCTGCCAATGAAATGGCCTGAATATCTCCATGAAATCATCAACAGCTGATCCATATTTTTGCCAAAAGCAAAAGTAGTACAACTCCTAAGAATTTATTCAACCAGGGAAGTCCAATAAAATTTGTGTATCCTTGATGCAGATTCTTTTTAGCATTCTAAAGCAGTGCTGTCAAACTCTATTTCATTGAGGGCCCCATCAGGGTTGTGTTTGACCTCAGGGAGCTGGGGTGGGTGTGTCAGGGGTGCCAATGGAGGCCCAAGTGCTCTGCCATCAAAAATGGGCTCCCAAGTCTGTTTTCGACTACGATGGCCTAGTGCAACCCTCTGCCAGCGAAAACAGAGCTTGGGGGGGGCGTCCAGCCCTCCCAAGTTCCATTTTCTCTGGCAGAGGCACCGTGGGCTGATCCTTTGCTGTTTCCAGATTGGCCCCATGGGCCAGATCTAAACACCCCTGTTCTAAAGGATACGGTATATTAAATGAGAATTGGCTCATATTTTGTAATAGCTAATTTGAACACTACATCCTCTATTTAAGGCTATAATTGTTGTGGCCTGCCAGCAGCCTGTGCAGCTGGCAGCTGATTCAGACAGCAAGGAGGCTGGTGTGGTGATTCGCCAGCGGCCTGTGCATCTGGCACCAGAGTCGGAGAGTGAAGAGGCTGGAGAAGACTTGGTGCCAGAGGCAGGGATTCAGCCAGGGCCTTCAGAACCCCCAGAGGCTGCAATGAGTGCAGAAGAAGAAGAGGAGGAGCCTCTCCTCAATGCGCGCATGTGCACAGCTGCCAAAAGGCAGGAATGGCTCCTGAGGAGAAGGACTACTCAGGAGTAAGGGTTGGGGATAATTGGCCACTCCCATAGCCTATTTAAGTGAGGAAAAGGACTAACCAATTTGTTCATTCCACATCTTGTCTCTGACTGCAAAACACCTGTTTGGCTCGTGTTTGAAAGATGTCAACTTTCCTGCAAATTGCTCCTGGGCATTCTGCCAACAACAGTAAGATTGTGTGCTGTTATCAGACAGACTCTTGGTTGGACTTTTGATTCTTTTTGCGTGGACTATTGCCTGCTGTTAAGAAGGTTAATTAACAGCTGTTGCTCCAAAAAGACTGATTTATCATTTCATTGACTTTAGAATGACTGCTAAGACAGATAATTAGTAGTTTGTTAATATTAAAACAAGGTTTGTTTGGATGCTGTTTGTGTTGTGTTCCTTGGTCCGGCAGCTGGGTCAGAACAATAATGGCATTAAATATATATTTGCATCATGCATGTTTTTGTGTATGTTTTAATGTATTTATGTGTATATGTATTATTTCTGTCTATATTAATATGGACAAATTTAATTACATCATGGCAGCAGATTGCGGAACAGTTAAAAATGAATAAGAGCTGATATGGAGACAAATTCAAACCCTAAGTAGAATTTGGTTCATGTCTTATAAGTGTGGGTGGGCCTCAGCAGTGTTTGGTGATAATAGAGCTAACAATATTTAATGACTATAAAAGTTTCATTTTCTCAGTATTGTCCATTCTTTCTCAATTGGAGATATGAATACAATAAATAGACAGATGGAGGGACTAAATATGGATGAATTATTTTATTGACTTCTTTGATACTGATACATAGAACTGGCAAGAAGCACAAGTTATAGTGCAAGTGCAACATTAATGAACAGGAGTTATAAATATATTCTAGGAAACTGACAATCTTTGGGCCATTTTGATTTAGGTGTTATATTTTCCAAATAAAAAGTATTGCATTTATCAAAATTAAGGTGTGGTGGTGGAATGGCTAATGTAACCATAGCAATAGCACTTAGACTTAGATACCACTTCACAGTGCTTTACAGCCCTCTCTAAGCTGTTTACAGAGTCAGCATATTGCCGCCAACAATCTGGGTCCTCATTTTTCCGACCTCGGAAGGATGGAAGGCTGAGTCAACCTTGAGCTGATGAGACTCGAACTGCCAAATTGCAGGCAGCTGGCAGGCAGCAGAAATAGCCTGCAGTACTGCATTCTAACCACTGTGCCACCGCAGCTCTTTAATATACTATAATAAATAATAAACTATAATAAACTATAATAAATACAGTGGTATGTACTGGGGACCATCTAAGCAGTGAAAAGGTTGTGACAGCACAATTGAAGCCTGCCCCTTAGCATGTACATTAGTGGTGAACTTTCAGTGGTGCTGCAACTTCAGTTTTATTTGATACCCACATCCTAAGTATGCCACTAAATAAATGCAGCAGCTTATATATGCCACAGAAAACAAACTGAGCTCTGCATGTAAACAGAAATCAAACCCCATTCACTTCTACCACTCTAGATGTTACCTAATCTGATAATGAAACATCTGTAAGAAAAAAAACCAAGTTCAGAGCGCACCAAGGACTCCACAAATACACCTTATAGGCTTCCTCATCTACCTTGGCGTAGCTTTTTTTTCATACGTACAAAAAATATGACAAATAAATTTGCTTTAACTTCTATATTGGCTTAATCTTTTCTTGCATCATGGAAGAAACCTTCTCTAAAATTCTGATTGAGAATTCTGAGGCTTGCATCTACCTGGAGCACCACAGCTTGGGCAGCTGAGCCAAAATCATTTCTTTGTTCTCTGTGGTAGAAATAAAGGAAAGATTCCTAACCAACCATTCCAGTTGCTTCAGGCTAAATAGAAAATGGGAATAGCAGGACTAATGTTTCCCCAGGGTCCGGGGAAAGACTGGTGTCTGCCAAAGTCTTTTGTGAGACATGGGAGAAATGAAGCTTTAAACAAATAAATTTATATCTATATCTATATCTATATCTATATCATCTATATCTATATCTATATCATCTATATCTATATCTATATCATCTCTATCTCTATCTCTATCTCTATCTCTATCTCTATCTCTATCTCTCTCTCTCTCTCTCTCTCTCTCTCTCTCTCTCTCTCTCTCTCTCTCTCTCTCTCTCTCTATCTATCTATCTATCTATCTATCTATCTATCATCTCTATCTCTATCTCTATCTCTATATCTATCTATATCTATATGAACCAGTGGTGGGTTCTTACCGGTGCGGTCCACTCTATAGCACCGGTAGCGGCCCGCTGGTGATGTCACAGTACTGGTGTGGTTGGTTGCCGGTGCCTGGGCGTCGCCATTTAAAAAAACTTTTTTAATTTTTTTTTTAATTTTCTTCTGCGCAGAAAGTGAGGAAGTGTAGGAAGTGAGTCCAAGCAGGGGAAGATGGCTGAGGGAGCGCGTGAGTTGCTGAAAGAACAGGCAGCAGGACCTATTTCAGTTTCCCTCCCTTCAGCAGTCCGAGAAGCCAGGTAATCCCAGGTATTTTCGCACGTTCGAGGCTTCTCGAGCTGCTGAGGAGAGGGGGAACGGGTGGCAGGAGCCTAGGATCATCGAATGTGGAGAAGCATTCAGGCCGGACAGAGCCTCCTAGAAGAACCACTGCTGCGGTCTTGCTGCTCCCACTGCGGGGGGCTGCATTGCAGGTAGGCAATGCCCCCCCACTTCTCCGGCCGCTGCCAAGCTCCCGAGGCCCACACCCACCCGGTCACATGGCTGGCAAGCCACACCCACAAAATAAGCCACGCCCACAGAGTGGCAGTAAAAAAATTAGGAATCCGCCCCTGTCTATATCTATATCTATATCTATATCTATATCTATATCTATATCTATATCTATATCTATATCTATATCTATATATCTATATCTGTCTATATCTATCTATCTATATCTATATCTATAATCTCTCTCTCTCTCTCTCTCTCTCTCTCTCTCTCTCTCTCTCTCTCTCTCTCTCTCGATAGAGATAGAGATAGAGATAGAGATAGAGATAGACACAGAGACAGAGACAGAGACAGAGACAGAGATAGAGATAGAGATAGAGATAGAGATAGAGATAGATAGATATGGACGAATCCACACTTATATATGCTATAGTATCAGCAATTAGATATGCTCAGCAATCACCATGTTCTTTATTAGAGACTTACTCTTAAGGATCTCATTTACAATTTGCCATTAATCTGTTACATTAATAAATTGTGCGTGATTTTCCAGTTCTCGTGGATTCTTCCATCTGGACTTTTGTTGTTGTTTGACAGTATATTGGAGATTATTTTGGGATTTCTTGCTGTCCTTGCATGATATTTCACTTGAACTGAAGAAGAGATTTTTCATTCCAAAGAACCCATGATTAATCGCTTTGCCCAAATCCTTCTGCTAGCTCTTAATTTTCAGTATTAACATTTTAAATGAATTTACTGCCAAAGTCTGCTAAACCATAAATACATAATTCCAGTGCAGAACACCTGAGGTAACTTTTCTCTAATCCTTTAAAATTGCTTAATTCCCAGGGCTTCTGTCAGGCAGCCATCTCAGGCCTCAGTCCTGAGGAGAAATAACCATCTTCCCTAGCAAAAAAAAAAAAAATTAAAAGAGGAAGTTCATGGAGGAGGAAGACAGGGGGAAGAACAGCTGGTCAAAAGACAATTGAACCACAATTTTATTAGATAATTCAGTTTTTCATTAACATTACTATAGAAAAAGACAGAACATTATATTACATTATTACAAAAATACTAAAAAGCATTATTACAAAAACAATTCATGGCCATTTCTTGAATTACAAAATGTTATAAAGCCAGATTCACTTAACCATGTTACTAACTTAACAAGTGCAGTGAGTCATTTAACAACTGTGGCAAGAAAGGCTGTAAAATGGGACAAAATATACTTAACAAATGTCTTGCTTAGCAACATAAATTTTGGGTTCAATTGTGGTCCTAAGTCGAGGATTGTATATACAGTAATCCCTCGCTATATCACGGTTCACCTTTCACGGTCTCGCTGCTTCACGGATTTGCATCGTGCATTGTGTTCTGCATTCTGATTGGCTGATTGGTAAAACAGCTTGCCAAGAGCAGTGAAATACACGTGAGGCCAGGGGTGAAATCCTCCCGGTCCGCACAGCTCAACAACCTGGTGGCGTTCGCGGCGTGGGGCTTCCCCCACCCGCTTCCCCCGCCCACCTGGATGTCGGCATCTGCGTTCTTTTGCCCTCTGCACATGCACAAAGCTGAAGTTACTACTTCACGGATTTTGCCTATCACGGGTTCTTTTTGGAACGTAACCCCAGCGAAAAACGAGGGATTACTGTACATTCAATACATGCATACATATCATGTTATCACCAGTTTTAACAATGCCATTAGGCCTAACAAAGGACCCTAAGGCATTTGTATAAAGAAAAGCCAAATGCTTTATTTGGATTTGTGTTAATATATTCCCTCACCCACCCAACCCACCCAAAAAACCCTTAATCCTGTGGACTTGAGGATCATAGCAGATGACATTTTAATGATTTCCCTTATAAAGTAAACAAATGTTTTATGAATACCATTGCACATATTTAATGAATGTGACCATTCTCAAAATGACAGACATAGTTGCTTCTGCATGCAATTTTCTTAGTTTTGTGATAGTGTGATAGAGTTCTCTGCTTTTTAAAAACTGCATTTTGCTTTGGCTCCTTGTGACTTTTTGGGAAATTCTTCACCATCTTGTGCTCTCTATTTAGAAACAGCTCATACTTTTTCACATAATTCCACGAATCTCTTTGATCCTGTCTCTCCACCTTAAGTACTGCTTCCCCCCCCCTTTCTTTTCTCTCAATCTTGCCAAACATAATCTTCTGTTATTATCTAGCATCTACTCAATTCACATGTACAAAGAATATGAGTTTCGGCTTCCTGCCCATTAACACCGAGAGAGTAGTTAAGTTTGATTGGCAAAAGACAGATTCTTCTTCGGGTCCATAGTGGTCAATAAAAATTGACAGCTCCCTTTTAGCATCTGTGTTTTTCTCAGTGTTCAGTTTTTACAGTTGTATGTTGACACTGGAGACACTATTTGCTTTAAATGCTGTATTCTGATTTTTGCATTTTGACATTCTTGATATTATTTAAGGTTGTCAAAAACATCTACTCTAATATTAATGCCTTTACTTCTTTATTTATTTATTATTTATTATTTATTAGTGACATTTATATACCGCCTCACAGTGCAAGCACTCTCTAAGCGGTTTACACCAGTAAGCAATGTATATTTATATTGCCCTCAACAATCTGGGTCCTCATTTTACCTACCTCGGAAGGATGGAAGGATGAGTCAACCTTGAGCCGGTGAGATTTGAGCCGCTGATCTGCGGATCACAGTCAGCTAAAGTGGCTTGCAGTACCCCACTCTAACCGCTGTGCCATCTCGGCTCCTATAAGCTACTTCTGTAGCACATTCTCTCTCCCTCCCTCCCCTCCCTCCCTCCCTCCCTCCTCTCTCTCCCTCCTCTCTCTCTCTCTCTCTCTCTCTCTCTCTCTCTCTCTCTCTCTCTCTCTCTCTCTCTCTCTCTCTCTCTCTGTGTGTGTGTGTGTGTAAAGCTCCTTTCTCACCCTTATGGCTGGTCTGTGTCTCAATCTGGGAGTCTGCACAGTATTTTACCTGTTTCTAATACTGCACTCTTCTAGACAGAGAGCTCTGATGTTACTAGATTCGTTAGAACCATTCTCCCAGCTTTGGAGTCACAGCCCTAAATGCTCCTATCATCACTGAGACTACTTTGGCCTTTTACTTTACGTATTGTCTTTAGTTTCTTCCTTCAGGCCATAAAACTTCTCCAGTGTCTCATACGCTTTCTTCCCGATATTGCTGTCACTTGACACTGCTACATTGATCATCGCTGCTATCTTCTGGTCATTATTTACAACTACAATGTCTGATTGATTGGCTAGTTCATGCCTGTTTGTCTGAATCTGGGAGTCCCACAGGATCTTAGCCCTGTTATTTCCCATGACCTTCTGTGGGATCCCCAGCTGGACTTGGCTGGGTCTAGCTCAGACACTGTGCAGATGTTCCTGTATACAATGCCAACTATGTGGTTGTACCATTCAGTGTTTGCTGCTCTTCTCTGCCTCTTATACCAGAAGTCTCTAACTCCTGGGCTGTGGAGCAGTACCGGTCTGTGGCCTGTTAGGAACCGGGCTGCACAAGTGATGGGCAAGTGAATGAAGCTTCATCTGCACATGCATGGGATCTAGGTTGTGTGTGAAACCATCCCACCCCAGTCCATGGAAGATAATTTTTTGTCTGAAACTGTTCCCTGAGGACAGAAAAGTTGGGGGACCACTCTCTTACACCATTCCACTATGTGTTGGACACTGATGTCTCTATCTGCACAGTCCACACCTTGAGTCCTACCTAGTGTGTTAGACCCCTGCTTCCATTGATCTGGTGCTTAGTTCCTTTTCTTGTGTTGCTATGATCAGTACCTCAGTGCTGTCTTTTAGAGCAACTCTTTCCAGACACTGGTAGGATTTCCTAATATCTGCCACTACAACCATCCATCGATATCCCATGCTGGATCTTTTCTTGCCATGGCACTTCCTCTGCTTGATCTTCCTGTTTGTTGCTGCCTCTCAGCAGGTTATCTTTCGGTGCCATCTTACTGATATGCTCTTGTACGCTCTGAGTTTCATCCATGGCAATGGCTTTCACTTTTACCAGATCCTGACCACTTTCTTTCTGTCTGGTATATACTGTAGTCTCTGGGTGCAACTCCATACATTGTGAAAGGCTTCCAGCTTTTCCATGTCCTTCTTTGGCCAGCTCACTATACTGGCAGGGTATCTGATGATAGGCATGATGTATGTGTTGATGGTGTGGATCTTGTTCTTCCCATTGAACTGACTCTTCAGGACCTGTCTTATCTTTTGTTGGTTCTTAGATATTACTGTCTTTTTTGCATCCTCATCATGATTCCAATGCTACATGTAGCTCATCTCTATATGTCTATTATGCGGCCTCCTGGTGATTCCACCATATTAGTCTTAACTGATACTTAACTACTTTCCCATTTTTTTTACTACCATTTAGCCACTACTCCTATCCAAATAACATCACAATGTACTCACTGTTGATCTGCATCAGGTGGATCAGTGAGTTGATGTCATTTTTAGCCTATAACTTGATGTCATCTGTGTAAAGGAGGTTGCTAATGATAGTTCCACTCTTGAATTCGTATCTGTATCCAGTCCTTGTGATTATTTGGCTGACAGGGTTCGAGCCTACATAAAACAGCAAGGGAACAGTGCATCACACTTAATAACCACTTGTGTGAGCTGTCTTAAGTTAACTTCCAGTTCCAATGATTTATTGAAGAACGTCCTTAGTGTCCTGTTGACTTTGTAAAACTCCAGGCATTCACAGACCCATGTGTCCAGCATTGAGTCATAGGCTTTCCTGTATTCAATTCAGGTGTTTTATGTATATGTATATGTATGTGTGTGTGTGTGTTGTGTGTGTGTGTGTGTGTGTGTGTGTGTATGTATGTATGTATGTATGTATGTATGTATATATATATATGTATATGTATATGTATATGTATATGTATATGTATATGTATATGTATATGTATATGTATATGTATATGTATATGTATATGTATATGTATATGTATGTATATGTATATGTATATGTATATGTATATGTATATCTCTCAGTGTTTGTGTATATACACAAATTTGTCAGTCTAGATCTCGAGTCTTAGGTGAACTGCTCTATCTATGAACATCTGGTGATTTGAGCCTCTAGTGTTGTTTCTAATGCCCTTTTGAGCTGTCCTGATATACTGCCTTATATAGTCCTTTAGCTTGGTGGCTATGATGCCTGATAGGACTTTCTATGTTATTGGGAAGCAGGTTATTGGGTGATAGTTGGGTGGTGCTGTTCCCTTGTGGAGGTCTTTCATGATCAGATTCCTTGTGTTAGCAGTCTGGGTGGGAGCTTGCTGCTAACAGCTTGTTCAATTGTGCTAATAGGTATTTATGCACTCCTCTTAGTTTCTTTTGCTAGTAGATATGGATCATGTTCAGTGTGGGTGATGTCCAGCTCTTCATATTCTTGACCTCCTATTGGATCTCTGCTACTCTTATTGGTGACTGGTTCCTTTTCTGGGAGATTGCTGTGATTTGCTCTCAGGTCCTGCAACCAATTTGCATTGGTGTTATGTCTTTTCTTTCTTCTAAATGTTCTTCCTGTACGGTTCCATTTCTGCTGTTGGTGGCTCTGACGTTACTATGTTTTTGTACTGAATTTGGAAGCTCACCTTGGATAGTTTTTAGAGAACAGACCTTTTATGTCCTTGTCCTCTGCTTCTCTAGTGTATCTCCTCTAATGTATCTCCTTAGCCTAGTAGCCAGTGCGCCTCTCTCTCTCTCTCTCTCTCTCTCTCTCTCTCCTCTCTCTCTCTCTCTCTCTCTCTCTCTCTCTCTCTCTCTCTCTCTCTCTCTCTCTCTCTCTCTCTCTCTATCCTTCAAATCAGTTTTTTTTGTTTCTTGGTGATTGTCTGGACAAATCCCTGCAGTTTTCTTGGCAAAAAGATGATAGAGACAGAGACAGAAACAGAGATCCTTGAGACTAATAATAATAATAAAATGATCCATTACATTTTATACTCAGCTAAGCATGCAGATTGATCTTAACTACTGTATATCTTCTTAACATTTAAGTTCAGCCAAGATTCTTGACCTTCCATTTTTATTCTCATAATGAACATTTCTGAATCATCTTTACTTTTAGGTAACAGAGTACTTAGTCTTGCAAATTTGATTTCATCTATCATAATTTCCTATCTTGCCATTCTTGTAATAATTTTGTAATATATTTGCAATGTGAGTTAATGCAGAGAATATGCAACTTAGTTTCAGCACTTTATCTATTCTGAACCATCCTATTTCTCCAAATACAGTTCTTATAATAGCTTCTTCTAATTATGATTTCTTAGAAAAATAATAAAATGTTCTGACGCACCCATTAGTCTTAATATGTTTCCTATCCTGGCAAGTCAAAGGACTTGCTGTAGTCAATGAAGCAAAAGTATATTTCCTAATACTCCCTTGCTATCTCATTCAGATTATGTTAACTATCAGATCTAGTGTCCATCTGTCTTTTCTGAAACCTGCCCCTTCTCTGGTACTTCTCTCTCCATGAATGGCTCTATTCTTCTTTCTAAGATTTCAGACAAAGCTTCTTCACAATTCCTGCATTTACAGTGTTGTCTAGTAGAATAATGAAAGAAACAAAAAAATCAAGCTCAGTGAATTTCAGCAATGCAAATAATAATAATAACAACTTGTGTGATGAAGTTCTGCAGTGGTTCAGTAATTTCCACATTTCTTGCATTTCCCTTTTTCGGTGTCTGGGATTAACAGTGTTGTTCCGTGTTTGTTGATACAAAGCTGTTTACAACTTTAACTGCTGCTGCTTTTATAGCTCTTATCAGTGGGTATTTCAGCTGTGCCTAGTGTTATTCTTGACAACACTGGTCAACTGCCTGTTTAACCTGCTTCCCCAGTGAGAACATATTCCAAAGAGATTCTTTCTCTACAAGTCTACAAATGTTTAGCATACTAAATCTATTCTTTACATTCATATTATTATTATTGATTTGATTAGCTACCTAGAACAGCATGGTGGCCTAGTGGTGAAAACACTTGCCTCCCACTCGGAAGGTTGAGAGTACAATCCTAAGTAGCAGCAGATGTTTCTCTCCTAGGGTGTGAAGAAAAAATATCTGTTGATTACTCAACTTCATCCAGTCCCCCCCAACTCTACCCTGAATAGGGACTGCACGGTTATAAAAAGAGAAGGTTTTTTTTAATTAGGCACCTAACTGAATTTATATTATGATTACATGTTCTTCTAGTCAAGTTTACTCGCCTTCATTCATTTTCATTTTCTAAGTTCACCCATGTATTTGACATCAATAATTCAAGGTTCTGTTTCACAGTCTGCACCTGAAATGACTTGGCTGACTATGTAAAGTTTAAGTTTAAACTGCTTGAAGTAGTTGTTGCCAGTAAACAAGTTCTTTATACAAAACTCTACTAACCTATCTTCTGTGCATTTACTCAGTTCAAATATACCTGTAGTTCCAGGTTCCTTCACATCTCCAAGTTTTATATGTCAACCACACTTTAGTAGTAATAGTAGCAGCAGCAGCAATAGGAACATTAATATTTTTACTATATATTTCTCATCTAAGTGCAATGCAAGACCTATAGTTTCTCACAACAACCTATGAGATAGATTGGGGTTAGATTTGGGAGAATAATTGAAAGTGAGTTTCCATGGCTGATGGTCTTGATCTCCAGTTCATAGTCAAAAACCTTAAACTGCATTTAACATTTCTTGGAATTTCCCATATAATTCCCCAATATCTCCCTTCATTGCATCTGCAGTAGATGAATATACTTTTATAATATTGATAATTACTATATCTTCACTAATTTAAATCAATAGTTCCACTAATTCATTTGGTTATCCAGAAGCATTATTCCGCTTTATTTCTGGAGGGCGGGGGGGGGGGGGAGGCAAGAGCATGCAGTCATGCCTTTTTGCTATATAATAAGATA
This sequence comes from Diadophis punctatus similis, assembly GCA_023053685.1. Classification (NCBI taxonomy): domain Eukaryota; kingdom Metazoa; phylum Chordata; class Lepidosauria; order Squamata; family Dipsadidae; genus Diadophis; species Diadophis punctatus. The sequence continues at coordinate 150,065,854 of JALIGW010000003.1, forward strand.
GCATAAGTTAAAGTGGCCAATTTTGATTCATCTAAATTCACTTATTCCTTTTCACTTATTCACATCCTTTCTCTTCCTTACTGTGGTTTACTTTTGTCTTTCCCACTCCCTTGATCTTACCAGTAACCAGAAAAATTACAAGTTAGAGGCAGGCATGTTATAAATTTCCCAGGAAACTGACTTACATTAATTGCCTCATTGGTTCATTTGGTTTAATATTGTCCACTCTGTTTAACCTAACTAGAGATGGTGGAATTGTATCTGGGAGCTTTTACATGCAAAAGATGTGTTTTACTATTAGATGCAATGCCTCTGCTGCTGTCTGTTAATGCCATTGCCTGAACTGGAAATCCCCATTTTCCCCATTGACTCTGAAATAGGATTATCCAACCATATTATATTAGATTGTCTTCAATTTACAGTACATTCACAAAAGATAAATGGGTCGATTTTACAAGATATTAAAATGTTTATTCTGAGTCACAAATAAATATTAAAGCATCATCTGCTCAGATCAGGAGCATATGATAATTCCATTTTCCGGTCATTAAGTATCCACATTTTGTCTTAATGCCAGAAACAATAATAAATTAAAGGAGGAAAAATGTTACAAAGAAAAGCCATATAATGACAATTGTCTAAATTAATGATAGTGAAAATATAGGATAAGAAACACAGAAATATGGCTCAAGTCATGGAATTTGATACCATCAGTTAATTTTCAGGGAAAGCCATTTGTTAGAATTAAATTTAGGAGAAAACGAAAGTGAATTTTATCAAACACATTGTTTACATCCAAAATCATTTATTTTTGCAAGGAATATTCCAAATATTTAAAGTGCAAATACTATCCATGCCACACTGCCAGAGAATGGGGTCTTTATCCAGTTTGAAAGTAATAGAGACTGCAAGTTGAAACAATTTGTCAGGATGAAGATAATGACACTCATTCTATTCAGGTTTCAATTTCTCTTTAGAATGTCTACCTGCCACACAAAAGATTGCAGGGAGATAAAGAAGAATTGAACTATCAAACCATCTGACATGGGTACTTGTATTAACAAAACATAGACGTGTGTGTAAGGAGATGTCAGAGCAATCTTCAGAAGTAAGCACTACTTGAGTTCAAACAGATTATTTGCCAGATATGAAAACGTAAAATCGCATTATGAAGAAAATATAATTTAACATAACTTTGCATTAATGTTATCCAAACAGTAATTTGATGCAAGATTTAACAAAACAAAAAAGTGATTCAAACATAGGAAAATTAAGAAGTGAGCTTGAAATCTGAGCTACAACTCTCCCCCCCCCCCCCCGTTCTGCCCCAGCTGCCGACCCAAAGAACACAACACATACACAGTCCGTACAAACCTTGGTTTACTAATTAAGGGCTACTAATGAGCTTTCTTAGTAGTCGTTCAAACACAAATACAGTTTAAATCAGTCTTTTCTGAACAACTGCTGTTAATTCAACTTCATTAACAGCCGGCAAGAGTCCAAGGAAAAATAACTAAATTCTGATGCAAAGTCTTTCGGATAACAGTAATCTTACTTTGGTTGGCAAAATGCCCAGAAACAATTTGCAGGAAAAATGACGCTGGAAAACAAGAGCTGAACAGACGTTTCTGAATTCAAGACATGAAGGAATATGAACGAAGTTGTTTCCTGCAAATTGGTTACGTCATCGTAATTCCTTAAATAGGCTAGGGAAGTGGCCGATTAGCCCCAAGCCTTACTCCCGAGGAGACCTCCTCCTCAGGAATTATTCCTGCCTTTTGGCAGCTCTGCGCACCCGTGCATTGAGAACAGGCTCCACCTCTTCTTCCTCTTTGCTCATTACAGTCTCTGGAGGTTCTGAAGGCCTTGGGTGAATCCCTGCCTCTGGCACCAAGTCTTCTCCAGCCTCCTCACTGTCCGACTCTGGTGCCAGCTGCATAGGCCGCTGGTGAATCACACCAGCCTCCTTGCTGTCGGAATCAGTTACCAGCTGCACAGGCCGCTGGCGGGCCACAATACACCTCTTTTCCATATGGATGCTCCCTCATTCTCTTTTCCTAGAGTTAGAGCTGAGCTTCAGTTGTCTCCCCATTTTTACAGGGACATGACCTCCTCCCACCACACACACATCCTTCCTATCTCCAAAAAGGAAGAGAGTTTATCTCTATTTTATGATGGCAGACGGAACCTCTGGCAAAGTTTTTGGATGGGAAGTTGGCTTCCTTTACTTAAAGACAAGAATCATTGTGTCTCTGTGTAACCTTTTGATTTCATTATGTTTACACCAAGGGTGTCAGACTCACGGCCCATGGGCTGGATGCATCACGCACTGGCCATGCCCACCCCCAGTTTAGCGAAAGGTGGGAAGTCATGATACGTCACGTGACAACGTGACGCCATGAGTTTGAGACCTGGTTTACACTGTTAGACAGGTCAGCAGCCATGTTCATCACACCATGCAGCATTATCTGCATACCAAAATTTAAATGATGTTGACAATTTCATTAATTTTCAGTGATAAAACACAAAATATTGAAGGTATGATCACAAAATCTCACCAAATTTAAAACTAATCTATAACTATAACTATATTTCTGTCTCTGTCTCTATCTTTATCTATCATCTTTCTTTCTTTCTTTCTTTCTTTCTTTCTTTCTTTCTTTCTCTCTCTCTCTCTCTCTCTCTCTCTCTCTCTCTCTCTCTCTCTCTCTCTCTCTCTCTCTCTCTTTCTTTCTTTCTTTCTTTCATCTTTATATCTTAATAGACCTCTTATTTTAAAAGAGGGTGGGGAACTAGAAGTTATCGCCCTGGATTCTACATACAGTGGACCCCAATATAATTATAATTAAGAACTGGATATTATCAGATGAATATTGATATTTTTTTCATTCCTAGTACTATAGCATATCAATTAAAATATAATTATTTTACATTATGATAATTTAGAATTATTTCAGTACTTTGAAATACATACCCAATATTTGACACTGGCTACATGAAAGGAAAGTAGGAATGAGGTGTGGGAAGCCCCACCCCACCCTAGAAAAATGAAATATTTTGGGGGATATTAAAAGAGGCAGAATATTATATTTCCCCAAAGGAGAAATGGAGAAAAATCTTAACAAAGGCCGAAAGCAGCCTCCAAAAACCTCCAGCAGATGCCTGAAGTCTTTAGAGATGGAGATTTTGTGCCCATTAAGAAATCCAGGCCAATCTATTCATAAATAAAACATCTTCAGCTCCAGGTGATGGGAATAAGAAGGACAGGACATGACCTTTAGGACATAATAGGATTAACCCACCACCAATCAAATAATAAAACCACACAAAGCAAATCTCAAAATTACAAAATACTGTAAACTATGTAAAAATCCTTGCACTCATCAAGTTGTCAGTTGTCCCAGTTGTCCCAGAACTACATGCTGTTGTTGGTTCTGCTCATCAATAAACAGAGTCCTTCTTTCCAATCAGCCTCCATTTTATTTCCAGCGCCTCTCCCGGCTTGGAACCGAAGCCCATTTTTTTCGTACAGAGGGTAATTGAGTCTTCAGATTCTTTCAGAATCTGATTTCAGAATTGAGTCTTTCAGAATATTCAAATACCTTTGGCCTTGTTCATACTTAAGTGAACAGCAGTGTATTGCAGCCTACATACTGCATGTCTGAAATAAATAAGTATGGCTATGCTTCATACTGGTGGAAACACAAGATATAGATGAAGTTTTTCATCTCTGCTTGACACAGCTTGCCTTTAAAAAGAGCTGTTGGAGCTCAACCCTGCTTCATAATCTAACATTAGGGAAAATACATGAATCAGAAAGCAGCAGTTTCTATTTATCAATGAAAAGGAAGTCAAAACAGTGCTCTTTTAACTCCTATTAGTAACATATTTCATACAGGCTGGAGCTTCCAGTAAATCCTGCTCCATGGGTCAATTTTTTTCTCCCATTCTGTCTTTTTTATGGCTTCTACATTTCCCTTCTCTTAAGTTTCCCTTGATTACTATTCCTAAAACACTTATATAGTACTTCGTTGATATGAAAATGTTGTGTTCTAACTGACCTCTAACTGAACCCTAAACTTGTTTTGACTAGACGACCTCTGACTGAACTGTAAGTTGTTATGTTTATAATTGAAGTCTATCTCAACTGTTGTTGCCACCCTGGTCATGTGTTTGAATGCTCATACGCTATTGGTTGTTGTGTCTGACAGCTCTTTATAAAAGGACTAGCTATCAGACTGCAAGTTGCTGGTTACTTGAGTGAGCTGAGTAAAAGAGCTGTTATGAAGTCTGTCTCCTGTGATCCTTGCCCACAATCTAACAGAAACGTAGGTTCACTGCATTTTGATCAGTTTCAGGAACTGTTTCAAGAAAGGAAACCAAATCAGAGGAAAACAATATACATAAAAGTAATATCAGTCCATGCTTGGAGACATCTGATAAATAAGGAAAAAAATATTGACATATAGAAATGTGAATGGCTTTCTTATCATTTCTTTATTTAATAAAATGTCTGGATTATTACAGATGTATAAGTGGACTGTTCAGTCATTCTTCTGGTTTAAGGCAGGATATTATTCTTCAGTTGATGGAGAAATATCCTGTATTGGCTTTACTAAACTATACCAAGGTTTTCACATCACTGAGTATGAACCAACCCTCTGGCTCACAGATATAGAACTGAAATAGCTGTAAGTCCTGGAGATAGTATTTTGCACCAATTTCAATCCAATCTCAAAAGTAGGTTTTATTAGGTTGTGCCAGTAGTGTATACTCAGGTTCTTTGGGTTTATGGCAATTCTACAAATCTATCATCTATCCTTGTATCACTAATAGACAGATATCATTTATGGCTCCTGTTCATCTAATGCGGGGGTCCCCAAACTTGGCAACTTTAAGACTTATGGACTTCAACTCCCAGAATTCTCCAGCCAGCTATGCTGGCTGGAGAATTCTGGGAGTTGAAGTCCACAAGTCTTAAAGTTGCCAAGTTTGAAGACCTCTGATCTAATGCATGGTAGACTGTGAAGGAATTTAGAGCATAGGCTAATGCTTGTACTCTAGAAATTTGGATTTGCACCCTGAAAGTGTTTCTTAATAGATTTTTGCTCAGGATGCCACAGAGGCCTGGAGTTCCTTAGTGCAATTTTGATTCACACAGTGCTTATAGTAGTTGCCTATTCCCTCAGTAAAATTAGATCTATCTGTTATCACAAAACCTTGGCTATTTCCACACTGTATTACTGCAATGCAATTTATATGAAGCAGAGCTTGAAACGTATCTGGAAATTTCAACAAATGCAAAATGCTTGCCTCTAGGCACTGGCCAGCATTCATTTCTTCCATTGTTATTTCAGTTGCAGTATATTTCCAGACATAACTTAAGCTGCTGGTGATTTCTCAGCAAAACAAATTCCTATTTAGTATAGATTCATATTAAGATAGTTATTTATTTCACTTATGTGGCTTCAGAATCATATTATGTGCCATCATAAAAAACACAAATTTAAAAGTTACAATACAAATTTAACATAAACAATTTAAACAAACTGCAATAACTGTAAGAGTTCAATGGTGCCATTAAATTGGTGGTACCAGCTCTCAAAAAGTCTTCTATCTTAACAGCCACCAGAATTGGTGCTAGCCTTGCCTCCAGAGGGAATCTATACCATAAGGACCAGCTTTTGCCACTTGAAATGGCTTGGGATTTATGATTGTTATTATACTAATCTCTGTCCTTTGCTGTGGACAAATGTGGGCCAATAATGATGCCAAACCTCACTTTCTCAGAACCAACCATCTCTCATTCTTTGTGTTATGTGCCAATTATGCTCATTCCTGGACCAGGAGGCTCACAGTCACTCATGCCTTGGTGACCTTGGATTACTGCAACAAAATTTACATAGAGCTGTCCTTGAAAAGTATTTGGAAGCTTCAGCAGGTACAAAATGCTGTGGTATGGGCAGTTATGGGTGATTCTGGTTCAGCTCATGCATCACCTCTGCTCTGTGATCTGCATTGGTTGACAGTCAGCCCACCTTCCCACCCACCCCGAATAATTCAAGGTGGTGTTAGTTATCTTTAAAGCCTTTTATGGCCTGGAGTCAGGCTATTTGTGAGTTGGTCTTTTTCCAATGGTATATAGCCATATCATTAAATCCAGCACAGAGACATGCTCTGGGCTCAGTCTGTTATGGAGTATCATCTAACAATACCCAGCAGAAGAAGATTTTATGTTGTGACATCCACTTCTGGAACAACAACATCAGACTTGACCTATCAGATCCAGCAATTTGCAAGATCTTAGCTTCCTTTGTTCATTGAACATGGGATCCTGATTAGTGGGTGAAACTATTTCCTGTTTTCCAAAATAAATATATAATTGAATATAAATTACCTATAAATTGCAAAAAAAAAGCACTATTAATCTATTAGATTTGTGGTATTCCTGCAAATATTTCATTATGAGACTAGCCACACTATCAGTGCATGGGAGACCAACGATTGTTGGCTGTTTATATGAGGTAGCTTCTTCTACCAGCTTTGACTGGGGTATTGTTCCTTTTTTCGTTGTTCTTGTTTAGCTGGTACTGATTTTATCTGGATATGGATTAATAGGTGTGTTATGAGGAAAGATGTATTTAGATCTGCTTGACTTTTTCCCTGACCTTAGCTGCTTCCTTTCTTGAATGGTTTCTAGATGGAACTTATCTCAATGTCTCTATGAATGGCTGAGTCATCTGCAGCAAATACCATCCCACTAGGAATTCACTTGCATTTTTGGCCTGTTTGCTGATAATATATTTGGAGTTTTGAGTTATTGCAATGTGTTTTGCTCATTCTTTGCCTTGCATGTGGTAGATGGCTCCTGGTTGTGTGGATTGTGCAATTGTTGGTTTCATGCATAGACATTCTTTTTGATGTATGGGTATTCATTGAGTTTGAAATGTTACATACGTGTAGATAAACTATTTCTACTGATACCCTGTTTGGAGTTTTAGGTTATTGCAGTTTTGGCCATCTTAAGAGCAAATGCATTTATTTATTTATTTGTTTGTTTGTTTGTTTGTTTATTTGTTTGTTTGTTTGTTTGTTTGTTTGTTTGTTTGTTTGTTTATTTATTTATTTATTTATTTATTTATTTATTTATTTATTTATTTATTTATTTATTTATTTATTTATTTATTTTTCATATTTCTAAACTGTCCATTTCCCTCAGAGAGTTACTCTTGTGTGCTATTGAGTTGTTGTGACCGCTGAGTTATTTGGCTGATGTGGGTAGTTTCTTCACTATGGCAAATACTAATGTTTGGTGATCATTTAAAATACCTGAAAATTATTAATAGCTTATTCCTTCTATACAGGAATCTGGTTTATTCTAAGTCAAAATAAATCCATATAGTTACATACTGCCTGCAATGGCTGAGAGTAGCTCACTGAGTAAGAAACTAAGGCAGAGAAAGAACTTAATTTTCAGTCAATACCTAATCACTTTAATCAACACTGCCAGAGATTGCACTTGGATCTTTTGCATGTTTTTTCATTGTCTTATTCACCTAAAGAGTAATGTCCAAAGTGTCCATTGGAATTAGCATTTCAGCTTGCTGCTTGTTTTTGCCAAGTTACCTGACATCAGAATATATTTTTTAAGATACTACTTTGGCTACGAGTGAAGAGGAATACAGGAGATGCAGCTCTGAAAGCATCTCATACTCAATACACAAGAAATATTTACCTTTGCAGTTCATTAAAATAATTAAACAGGTATAAAGTGAGCATGATTAGTTATTCATATCATTAAAAGCTCATTAAAATGGCAAAGAGACTGAAATTAATTATTATGATTTGTGAGGTCATTAGAAATGTGCCAAAGAAATACAAAAAAACCCAAAGAAAATTAGCTAAAGTGTTAATTTGTCAATCCAGGTTTTAATTGGGCAAATACATCTCTGCAGCTCCATAAAAGTATACTTCAGTGAATGCTGCCTAATATCACTTGGATGATGCAGGATTCTAAAGTAACTCAACTCTCTTTCTTCATAATTTGTATTAAAAGTTTTGAAAAGAACATTAGGAAACAATATGGAATAAAAAGGCAAAGGGAGTGAAAGAGAGAAGAAAGAGAGAACAAAAGTAGAGAAGGAAAAGATAAAAAGAAATCGAAAGAAGCTTCTAATTTCATTTGCAGCAAATATAAATATAAATATAATATATATTAATATTAATATAATATTAATATTAATATATCGTATTTATCTCTTAAACTATGGTTACAAAAACTCTCATTTTTTTCTATTATCTACTTTTTTTTAATCATCACAACCATAAATCATAAGTATCTTTTTTTCATGCAGAACATCTGTGAGGGGTTTCCAGTCAGCCATAAATGTATAGTAGATATTGTCTTTTTTTCTGATCAAAGAAGCTAATTTATCCATCTTTGCAAGTTCCTTCATCTTCACCAACTATCCCTCCCTTGTGGATAATGTCAAATCTTTCCACTTTTGAGGTTATAATGATCTTGCTGCACTTGTCATACATAAAAACAAAGTTCCAAAATGTTTTTCTAGTGGCCTGTTCACTAGTCCCCAAAGAAAAGCCTCTTTTACATTGTACTTTTTAATTATACAATGTACAAAAGTTTTAATTGTACTTTTGGTCTTTAAAATCTTCTGAATTTCATCCATACATTTATATCCATTTTAAAAGGTTTTTTTATATGTCCACCAAAGATGATAAAATGTCCTTTCATATTGTTCGTATTCCCAGCAAAGAATTGTCTACATTCTAGACAATTTCTCTATTGATACACACCAATAATATACAATTTTTGTAAATATTATCTTTAGAACGTAACATACATTTCAATGCTTTCAACCACATATTTTTCCATTTGTATATTGTCCATTATAAAACATTGTAAGCCGAATGTCTTAGTCTGTTTTATCATACCTTCTCTCTTACACATTTTAGCAATAACATGTTCATCATTGCCACATATTTCTGTCTCAAACTCAGTCTTATAGTTCAAAATGTAAGTATGTGCAACACTATAAAATCCTTTATCCACTTTAAACCTTTGTGATAATTGACATAAGAAATCCATTGACAAGTATATCCTTCTGTTGTCAAATCTTCTTTTGATTTTATTTTACAATCGCCTTGAGAAAATTCTAGTATGTCATAGTATGTCAATAATTTATATTTACTTATCATTTCACTTTTATAAAATGCCTCTTGCATTGAGGAGTTTTCAAGCACAACCCAAATTTATATTTATTCCATACTCTAAAGAGGGCCTGCTTAACATAATGATTTTTTTAAACCTATATTAACTTTAACTTTATCATACCATAAATACCATGCCACTCAAATCTCAAATCATGACCTTCTAACTCCAATAGCTTTCAATTGCTAAGCTGTACCCATTCTTCCATCCAAACTAGATAGCAGGCATCAAAATGTAATTGCAAATTTGTAGACCCAATCCTCCTCTTTCCTTTACATCTTGTAGTACCTTATATTTAACTCATTTTACCCCCTGCCATTCAAATTTAGATATATTCTCCTGTCATTGTTTAAATGGAGGATAAGTTGTTAAAACAGGTATTGTCTGAAATAAAAATGCCATTCTAAGTAAATTCTTCATGATGATTTATCACCAAGTTGGTCTTTCAGTCCACATGGAACTGTCATGTGATATTATCAAATATAAACCAAGAAATTTCTAGTCTAACAAAGAGAAGGAGTGGGGTGAACATGATAGCAGTCTTTCAATATTTAAGGAAATATCACAAAGGAGGGGGGCATCAATCTATTCTCCAAAGTACCAGAAGATAGGACAAGAAATAACAGATAGCAACTTATCAAAGAGAAATTCACCCTAGAACGAGAAATTTCCTGATAGAACAATTAATCAGTGGAAAAGTTCGCCTTCAGAAGTTGTGGGTGATCCATCACTGGAAGAGATTGGACAGGAAGATCTCCAAGGTCCCTTCCCATTCAGTCAGAGGTGGGTTCCTCCTAGTTCGGACCAGTTTGCCCAAACTGGTAGCAACCTGTTGGTGATGTCATGATGACATCACAGAACCAGTTTGGTCGGTGCCGCCATCTTTTTTAAAAAACTTTTTTTTGAATTTTTTTTTGCATTTTTTTTGCATTTTTTCTGGGGGGAGGGTTTCTGCGCATGCGCAGAAGCCGAGTTTCTGGCACTGCACATGTGTCGCCATCTTGTTTTTTCCTCTTTTTTTGAATTTTTAAAAAAATTGGCACTGCATATTTGTGCGCGCGGGAAGCATGCGCGCGGCCACGAGGCAGGGCCACGAGGCGCGGCCACAAGGTGCGGCCATGAGGCATGGGAGAAAGCAAACCAGCAGTGAGGTAAGTTAGAACCCACCCCTGAACTCAGTTACTCTGTGAGGAATGCTGAGAAAGAGGTCTTATTAATCTTCAAAGTATCAGACACAGCACACCAAAAATTTTAGGTTAAAACAAAGGAAAGAAAGTCACCACTCAACCATCTTGCAAAGCTTGTAATTATAACATCTGATCTAATAAATTCCTGATCAGATTTTTTTAAGATTGCAAATTTTATAGATCAACTAATAAACCCTGAAATTATAAATAAAAATGGATTGAGTTGGTCTGCTAATTCTTTTCATTCTTTCTTCTTTCACAGATTCATAATAAAATAGCACTTTTCCTGAAATGCTGAACTATCAATGCCTTATTTTTGTAGAAGTCACCAAAATAGGTTATAATTTGCCTAAAATGGAAGAGGGAATGGGCAATTGGATTATATTAAGGCACCTAAACCTTCCCTAACTCCATTATTTGAACACTATTCTTGATATTTTGAAATTTTGAAAAAAAAATCCACAGTAAATTTGTTGGTACATTTTTATATATATTTCATGCATAGCAAAGCTACTAAATCAGAATTAGACAACTGGTACTTGCAAGGTATTTTAGAAGCTTCCATAATCATGGATCATGCCTATATTGTCTTTGGTTTAGGGAAGCTGCAGTTCAAAGCCTATTGCAACAACCTAGTTGCTTTGCTCTGCCAATAGATTCTGATTGTGATGGTTGTCATAAATGAATTTCTTCATAGCTGAATAAATGATAAATGAAGACCTTCATTATGAATCTGGCCACCAAGGAACTAAAGTGATAAAAAAAAGAATCACAATGCAGAGTGCAATATTTTTCATTTGAATCATCTTCATAAGTAGCTTATAACCCTTAAGTCATCATATCTGTGCTCAAGATAGATGCAGCAAATGTGCCAGGAAAGTAACATTATTATTTGAATGGTTTTAAATAAATAACTTATGTGCAAATGCATATACAGTATGTGACCTCTCTTCGTATTGTTACCTGTGATTTTGTCTCTCTGCTACATATTTTTGTTAACTTTTATTTTAGATGCCAGAAAGAAATTCAGGGATATAATATATACTAAGAAAATAACATACACATACAGTATGTGAGCAAGTTCAACATTTATTTAATTAGCTTGTCCCTAGCAATTCCCTGATCATAAAAATGGTCCTCCTTATCCACTGACTTCATTGCTCATCTGCTTCCATTCATGACCCTATGTTTCAATGCTATACATTTCAAATTAAGCCAAGGTTACTTCATATTTCAGTTTGAAAGCCATTGGCTAGTTGGGATCATATAAGAATTTTTTTTAAAAAAAGAAGTTCACAGAACGTTCTCTGAAGCAAACAAATGAGGCCTGCTCATGCCAAGCTGTGTTTGTATAATCTGTTTCCTTCTCAGATTTGTGGAAAACAAAACCTTCATTGCTGTGGCATTTTCTTAGTTAATTATTTGGAGGCAAAATGGAGAGAATGTCATCTTCTTCCCGTGACTGATTCTCTCTGTAACTTTCAGCATTTCTCTTCTCCTTCAAAACAGCTCGATTTCCTCCTGTCAGGAAGCTCTTCTATACACCGTTAAGCAAGATTCCTTTTCCTGCTGACATGTTCTCATTCCTTTCCTTCCGGTAAGCCTTTTGCCTTCAATCTCCTGTAATACCTCCCATTGAACATATTTCATTATCTGCTTCTCCATATTTGCTGCTTTACTGCCTGCATCATTAGCATGCCAGGATAGAAACAGGATTAGGAGTAACTGCGGATTGCAATTTGAAATCTACAGCTGGTGCATTTTCTTTCAGCGACCTTACTTTTCACTTGTTGGGTCTGCAATTCATTCCCCTGGTGTTCTTGGCACAACATACACACACATTTCCAAACACTTTACTGGGCCTGCTTGGTATCTCAACAGTGGAAATGGAAGAACTCAGCAGGAGTGCAATGCCGGCATCTGATGTTGTTTTATTTTTCACCTTCCATTTCCACCGTGAAAGATGCCCCCATGCTGTTAAACCCAGTTGACTTTCTGGAACACAAATATTTGTTCAGATCTGAGCGGCTCAGATCATATGCGCTTCGGATGCTCACAGCCTACGTTCCAGAAGGTACAGTGTCTAATGTGATTGTTTCCCCTCTTATATTTGTCTTTTTGGTGATAAGCTGTTGCTTCTCTTCAGATTGACTATTTGATATAAGGGTGAACGCATCAAATATTTCACATGATGACAGAATTCAACATATGTAGGGTCTTGTTAAGATAGATATGCTCTTTTCCATTCAGAATTGTGCTCCCATTTCAATAAGTAGAATGGAATAACTCTGGCATTTTCTACCTGAAATGTCAAAGAGATGGAGATCAGTGGAGATCAGTGATCTTTGTATAGGTGCATAACCTATGGCCCTCCGGATATTGCTGACTCCCAGTAAGCTCAACCAACATGACCAGTAGTGAGGGATGCTGGGAATTTTAGTACAGCACCATCTGTTGGGTCTTACGTCCATCCATCTCAATTTAAAATGACCAACAGCATATTTGGCAACACATTCCAATCTTGTTTCCCAGTCTAGTGTTCTCAAGACATGGTACAAAAGCTGAGTGTAAAGGAATGCCTCCATCTCCATAACTTTAGATTAAATTGTAATATTTTAATAAATGAAATACTGATAACATCCTTGAAATGAGCTCTTTGGTTACCTGCATCGACTTCTCTACATAATCACTATCATTCACTACCCAGTTCTGCTAATGAAAGGATAGCATCCTGTTTCTTCCATCAGACTCTTACAGCTAGGGTTATCAGCAGGGGTGGGTTCCTCCCGATTGGGACCGGATCGCCCGAACCGGTAGCGACCCGCTGATGACATCACTGTCGGTGCCGGCCTGTGCGCGCTGCCATCTTTTCTTTTTTTTTTTTGCGAATTTTTCCCCTTCCGTTGCTTGAAAAAGGGCCCTCCTACCCACCCGCGGGTTAATACTGACCTTTATTTCTTCGCATGAACACAGCTGTTCAGCTCCTCAGTTGTGTTTTGGGCTGATTCCTGCTTCTGAGCATGCCTGGAAGCCAAATTGTATGAGGGATGTGCGCGAAACGTCACAATGCAAACCGGTGGCGAAGGTAAGTGGAACCCACCCCTGGTTATCAGATATGTAAACAGGCAAAGAGCACAGTAACTGCTTCACTTTATTCACACCTGCTACCAAAATTAAAATGAAAAGCTGGGAAAAAAATACACATACCTTCATATATAGAATTATTTTTTCCAGCACTGGAAAGACTGGTTTTTCAGACTCATGAATATGTTAGAGCTGGTTAGGAGGCAAAAGCCTTCAGCATGTGAGACCTGATTAAGGTCTTGTCAATTTCAGGCAGCAGTACAACACAGCTGGAAGGTACTACAATAATGAAGTAATTAAAATCACACAGAGGAGCTTGTTACCTTGCAGTTAACACTTATTACGAAAGCACTGTGCTGCAGAGAAAAGTTGCTCAGAAGACATATTTTTTGGGATACAGTACTCAAGATACTGGTCATACTGGACGATATTTGATTTTAAGGTTAGGTCTGCCAGTGCTTTGCCTGTGAGAGACATGTCCTCCTTTCACTGAACATCTCATAGCTCCATTAACAGCCTGTTAAGTAACTACAGAAAAAACAGTTACTGCCAACCTGCCTTCCTTTGAGGACCTGTATACTGCACGAGTCAAAAAGAGGGCCATTGAAATATTTACTGACCCCTCGCATCCTGGACATAAATTGTTTCAACTCCCACCCTCAAAATGATGCTATAGAGCACTGCACACCAAGACAACTAGACACAGAACAGTTTTTTCCCTAATGCCATGACTCTGCTAAACAAATAATTCCCTCACCACTGTCAAACTATTCACTAAGGCTACATTATTATTACTATTAGTCTTCTCATCATTCCTATCAACCATCTCCTCCCAGTTATGACTGTATGACTGTAACTTGTTGCTTGTATCATTACAATTTATATTAATATTGTTTCCTGATTGCTTATTTGTACCCTATAACAATCGTTAAGTGTTATACCTCATGATTCTTGACAAATGTATCTTTTCTTTTATGTACATTGAGAGCATATGCACCAAAGACAAATTCCTTGTGTCTTGGCCAATAAAGAATTCTATTCTATTCTATTCTATTCTATTCTATTCTATTCTATTCTATTCTATTCTATTCTATTCTATTCTATTCTATTCTATTCTATTCTATTGTCTCTTCATTTGCATTAGATTCCTTCAATTTGGAAAAAGGTGATAATGGACTGTATGACAGAAGAGTTAGTAGTGAAAGGAAACCACCAAAATACATGATGACTGGACACCATCAAAGCTGACACTAGCCAGAGCATAGAAAAACTCAAAGAAGTAATGCAAGATCGGAAGATAAGGAGACAATTGGCCAATAGAATTGCCAAGAGTCAAACACGATTGAATGGATCACATCATCAACAACATGATCATGGTAGCTGAGTAAGAAAAGTTCTTGGCTGACTTGAGAGGTCCGAGACCTAATGATGTCATGTTGCGGTAAGATTTCCTTCATGGGTTTCTGAACATTGCTCAATCATTACTCTGAAGTTTTGAGTATTGCAATGTAACACTCTGAATTTATAGTAATGCCAGATTCAAGGAAATACTTGTCAGTAGCAACATTTTCACCCCCCCCAAACAAACCCCTTAACCATGAGTTTTTCTGCCATAGCCTGATTTCCTCCCTCTTATCTCTTGTCTCCATTCCACAGGTGAAGCTCTGTAGACTGGGTTATAATGATCACTCCATGTTTTGTTGGATACTACAATAACATAAAGTTCCTTATCTTCTTCTTCTTTTTTTTAGTATGGTAACTGCTGGCAAAATTGAACTTTTCATCTGTGCCATCAACATGTGATGAACTTTTCTAAGTACCGATAAACATGAATGTGAAATGCCATTCTTGACTGCAATTTCTTTTTGAGTGATTCCCTGATCATACTTAATAAGTTCATCATCTTACTTATGTGAAACTCAGTTGCTGTTACAGGGTGTCCACTTTATTCTTGATCACACAAATTAGCTCTCCCCCTTCATTTTTACATATTTTTGGCCCAGCAATGCATAATCCTTATATCTATGCAATCATCATTAACAAATTGTATTTGGCAGTTAATTTCAATTGAAGGGACTCCAGCAGTAAAAAAAAATGCAATCAAAATGTATTGCTTAAAGCATACTTACAAGTACTCATTGCAGATGTCTATTTCATGAACAATAGCAAGACAATCTTTTTCACAGCAGCTTCATATCAACTGAAAAGAAAGAACAGATGCTACAGAACATGTCAGAGCTTCTAGCACATCAGTACTGCCATCTGTTAACAATTTACAACACAAGAGCATTATATTTCATTGAACCTTTGTAGGTTACAATTGTCATTTCCCACCAGCAAGATCATTGTATGTGATAATGGTAGATGATGAGAGTTGGAGTCAAATGAATTTGTAGCACACCAGCTTCAGAAAGTCAACATTAGATGAAAGAATAGAATAGAATAGAATTCTTTATAGAATAGAATTCTTTATTGGCCAAGTGTGATTGGACACACAAGGAATTTGTCTTTGGTGAATATGCTCTCAGTGTACATAAAAGAAAAGATACATTTATCAAGAATCATGAGGTACAACACTTAATGATTGTCATATGGTACAAATAAGCAATCAGGAAACAATCAATATTAATATAAATTGTAAGCATACAAGCAACAAGTTACAGTCATACAGTCATAAGTGGGAGGAGATGGGTAATAGGAACGATGAGAAGACTAATAGTAATAGTAATGCAGCCTTAGTGAATAGTTTGACAGTGGTGAGGGAATTATTTGTTTAGCAGAGTGATGGCGTTCTGGAAAAAACTGTTCTTGTGACTAGTTGTCTTGGTGTGCAGTGCTCCATAGCGTCCTTTTGAGGGTAGGAGTTGAAATAATTTATATCCAGGATGCGAGGGGTCAGTAAATATTTTCACGGCCCTCTTTTTGACTCGTGCAGTATACAGGTCCTCAACGGAAGGAAGGTTGGCAGCAATTGTTTTTTCTGCAGTTCTGATTATCCTCTGAAGTCTGTGTCTGTCTTGTTGGGTTGCAGAACCGAACAAGACAGTTATAGAGGTGCAGATGACAGACTCAATAATTCCTCTGTAGAACTGTATCAGCAGCTCCTTGGGCAGTTTGGGCTTCCTGAGTTGGCCCAGAAAGAACATTCTTTGTTGTGCTTTTTTGATGATGTTTTTGATGTTAGGTGACCATTTTAGGTCTTGAGATATGATAGAACCTAGAAATGTGAAGGTCTCTACTGTTGATACTGTGTTGTCTAATATTGTAAGAGGTGGTAGAATGGGTGGTAGAATAGTTATAATACCTGATCTATATAGAATTAATCAGAACAACCTAGCCTGTTAACTATTTATACACCTGTGATATCTCCAAGTAAGACTGTTGGAAGCTTTATAAGGCTGCTTCACTACAATCATACAGATAGTTTTTGACTTGTGACCACAGTTGGGACAAGAAATTCCATTACTAAGTGATGTGTTCATAAAGCTTGATGGTACATTACCACATTACTTAGTGATAGCAATCCTGACATCCCAGTTGCTATCAAAACTCCAGATTTCTAGGTCACCAAGAGGAAAGCGAAGGAAGTCCTGAGTAAGGAGCATGGGGGTGCCAGAAGGTGGACGGGGAGAGCCCAGGTTCAGTCCAAGTCCTAAAATGGCAAAGTTCTGCATTGCTCAAGGAGGGCAGGGGAACAGGGTGAGGTATGTGTGTTTGTGCATGTGGCACAAACCATGGGAAGTACAAAGGGGCTTCTTGGCACACTGCAGCTCTGGGGTTGCAAGAAGTCTCTGAGCTGTAGTGAAGCACAAAGCCAAGGGCCAGCCCAGCCCAACTCAGCCCAGCAGTGCGGCACAAAGGGGTATTTTGGTGTGCCACAACTTGAGCTGCAACAGGCCCCTGAACTGCAGTATAGCATGAAGGTGAGCTCCAGCCCAGCCTAGCAGCAGGACACAAAGGGACTTCTTGCTGTCCCAAGAAGCGGAAGCTTCTCCAGACCGATCCAAAACACATTCACCCATGTTGTGCTGTACTCTGAGATCCCTGAATTTGCTGAAGTGGTTAAATTGACTTCTTTTATCATAAAAAATACAATATGTTGAACTGGGAAACCCTTATGGACTTTTGCCTAAAAAAGAAAAATGTGAAGTTTGAGAGCTAGTACTTCGTATGTCTTTTCTTTCTTTCTTTTCTACTTATAATCTACTTATTCCCCCTTTCTTCCACTGCTAGTTTTCTGTTTGATTTTTTTTCTTTTTCTTACATTTTCTTTGTATTGGTTTTATCTTCCTTTTTAAAAAATATTTATTAAAATTGCAAAGAAATATAGACTTACCGCATTCATAGTAGAATTAATATTCTAAAAAGTGTAATTCTCATTATTAAATTTGAAAGAGTGCACTTTGGGACTTGATCACAATGGAGAGATCTCCATTGTAAAATTCAGGAAGCATAGCCATTACATTTTTTCATACATATCAACTTCTTTAGTTTCTTTAAGAAAACAGTTTGATCTACCACATATAGTGGCTAAACGGGAATTTTTCCTTGGTTTTTTTTTGGAATTTCTTGCTACAATAAACAGACCACACTTTTTCAATTGGAGGCCTAATACTTTCTTCTGACACTTTTTTCTCTTTAATATGCTTTATTTCAGAACTCACTGATTGATTCAGGAGTGGGTTCCTCCCGGTTCGGACTGGATCGCCTGAACCGGTAGCGACCCACTGGTGATGTCACATAACTGGATCGGCCGGTGCTGGTCCATGCGCGCTGCCATCTTTTTTTTTTGTTCAGCTGCTCGAAAAAGGGCCCTCCCACCTGCCTCCAGGTTAATACTGACCTTTATTTCTTCACCCAAAGCACAGCTGATCAGTTCCTCATCTGTATTTCAGGATGATTCCATCTCTTGAGCATGCGCAGAAGCCTAATTGCACAAGGAGATGCACGCGTGCGTGCGAGCAGAGCGAGCACACCCGTGCAAAACATTGCGATGCAAACTGCTGGGGAAGGTAAGTGGAACCCACCCCTGGATTGAATTATTGATTTAATAAATTTATAGGGCTGCTTAGCTCATAGACATGACTCTGGGCAACTAACAAAATGAAATAAAGAGTAAAACACAACTAATAATTTAAACATCAATAGCATAAAATGTCATAAGTAGCAGCCAAGAACAATGGCAACATCTCACAATTAATGTAACCAAGAAAATATCTTTGAAATTATTTTGTAATCTTGATAAGATGGAGTTCATCTAGAATTGCTTTTATTTTTATTGTTACTCTTTTCTTTGCTGCAAAAATAATTACAGCAATTTTCTTTACAAACATTTCTGTTCCTGCAATGTTTGTGTCCTACAAAACACAATGTCTTAGCCCCACTCCACATTTATTTAATAATGTTCTATCTGTTTACAAGCATAAAAGAGAATGCCCGATGGGAAGAATGAAAAAATAATGAAGAATTCTAAAACCAAACGGCTGATATACATTTCAGTAAAAAATAATTTGATTCTGGTCTATTTCTGACTGATTCCTATTACTCTCTCCCAGCCTTGCTTGATAGGGTTAATCTAAAATCAAATTGTTATTGATATAATTACATGAATTTCATGACTTGAATAAGTTAGTAATATTATCTATTCAATGTGAGACTGTTGCTAGATATTATTATATCTAAAAACAGTTTTTTCAATCAGAATAGAGCTGGAAGGGATATTGGAGGTCTTCTACTGCAACAACCTGTTCAAGCAGGAGACCCAATACCATTTCAGACAAGTGGCTGTCCAGTCTTTTCTTAAAAACCTCTAGTGATGAAGCACCTACAACTTCTGAAGGCAAGCCGTTCCACTGGTTAATTGTTGTCATTCTTAGGAAGTTTCTCCTTAATTCCAGGTTTCTTTTCTCCTTGATTAGTTTCTATCCATGTTTCTTGTCTTGCCTTCTGGTACTTTGGAAAATAAGTTGACCCTCTCTTCTTTGTGGCAACCCATCAAATACTGGAATACTGCTATCATGTAAACCTTAGTCCTTCTTTTCTCTAGATAGGCCATTCCCAATTCCTGCAGCTGTTCTTCATACATTTTTCTCTCCAGACCCTTAATCATCTTAGTTGCTGTTCTTTGCACTTTTTCCAAAGTCTCAACATTTTTGTACTGTCGTGATCAAAACTGGATTCAGTATTCCATGTGTGGTCTTATGAAGGCTTTATAAAATGGCACTAATACTTCACATGATTTTGATTCTATTCCTCTGTTTATACAACCAAGGATTGCATTAGCTTTTTTTGGCTGCTGCCACACACTACTGCACCAGGACTACAAGGTCCCTCTTACAATTACTGTTTTTGAGACAGATTTTGCCTAATCTGTACTTGTACCTTTGGTTTTTCCTGCCTAGGTATAAAACCTTAGTTTTCTCCACATTAAATTTCATGTTGTTGGATAGGGCTCATAATTCAAGTCTGTTAAGATATTTTTGGATCATGAGCCTGTCTTCTGAGGTGTTGGCTATTCCTGCCAGCTTAGTGTCACCTGCAGAATTGTTTTTAACACATTTTATTAATTTTCTATTAAATACATTTCTTAGTGCTTAATAAACATCACCTGCAAATTTGACGAGTTCCCTCATCTAAGTCATTTTTAAAGATATTGAAGAGTATTGGGCCCAAGACAGAACCTTGCGGTACTCCTTTGCTTCCTTCTTTCCATGTAGATGTAGTATCATTATCATTAAGAACTACTCATTGAGTATGGTTTGTCAGCCAGTTACAAATCCATGGTGGTGATGCCATCTATCCCACATCTTGCAGATTATGAACATCCAATGATTACGAAAGTCTGTCAAAATGACTGAATACTTTCACAACTTCAGAGGATGTTTTGTCTGCTCAGCTCCATCTTGCCAAATATTTCCTTGTTAAATCCAGAGGAAAGGAAATTTCAAACCGCACCTTCAGCAGGTCCAAGGACAAGTTTTGATGCATGCTTATTTATAATTTTTTCATTATAATTTTATGTAGCTGTGCCATAAGTTCTCTATGTTGCCTCTTTTTCATTGTTAGATGCAAGCACAGTTAATAAAAAAATATTTAAAATCCTGAAGTGGCATTTTGAAGTATAGAAAACGCCCATTTCTATGAATATAAGCAATCAAAAAGTCGAAGTATTCATTGGTATTCGATCTGTACTTAGTGTTCAGTAAAAATAGAGCATTTAGTTCTTGAATCAGAAAAGAAGCATGGCCTACATTTTTTTTTTTTTGGTGTTTAATAGCAATATCTCTGCACTACATCCTACAACATCTTGAATCTCCAAATACCTACGCAAGGGTCCTCTTTGTAGACTTTAGTTCAGCATTCAACACCATCACACCGGACATTCTTCTAACTAAACTAAATCAGCTAGCGGTACCTGAACACACTTGTAAGTGGATCACAAGCTTCCTAACAGAAAGGAAGCAGCAGGTGAAGCTAGGCAAAATCACATCAGATACCTGTACAATTAGCACAGGGGCCCCCCAAGGCTGTGTACTCTCACCACTTCTCTTCTCTCTATATACCAATGACTGCATCTCAAACGATTCATCTGTTAAACTACTGAAGTTTGCAGATGATACAACAGTGATTGGCCTCATTCGAGACAACGATGAAACCGCATACAGACAGGAGGTTGAACAACTAGTCTCATGGTGCGACCAGAACAATCTGGAACTGAACACATTCAAAACCGTAGAAATGGTGGTAGACTTTAGGAGAAACCCTCCCATCCTACCACCTCTTACAATACTAGACAACACAGTATCAACAGCAGAGACCTTCAAATTTCTAGGTTCCATCATATCTCAAGACCTAAAATGGTCATCTAACATCAAAAACATCATCAAAAAAGCACAACAAAGAATGTTCTTTCTGCGCCAACTCAGGAAGCTCAAACTTCCCAAGGAGCTGCTGATACAGTTCTACAGAGGAATCATTGAGTCTGTCATCTGCACCTCTATAACTGTCTGGTTTGGTTCTGCAACCCAACAAGACAGACACAGACTTCAGAGGATAATCAGAACTGCAGAAAAAACAATTACTGCCAACCTGCCTTCCATTGAGGACCTGTATACTGCACGAGTCAAAAAGAGGGCCGTGAAAATATTTACTGACCCCTCGCACCCTGAACATAAATTGTTTCAACTCCTACCCTCAAAACGTCGCTATAGAGCACTGCACACCAAGACAACTAGACACAAGAACAGTTTTTTCCCGAACGCCATCACTCTGCTAAACAAATAATTCCCTCACCACTGTAAAACTATTCACTAGGCTGCATTACTATTACTATTAGTTTTTCTCATCGTTCCTATCACCCATCTCCTCCCACTTATGACTGTATGACTGTAACTTGTTGCTTGTATCCTTACGATTATTTCATATTGATTGTTTCCTGATTGCTTACTTGAACCCTATGACAACCATTCTTGACAAATGTATCTTTTCTTTTATGTACACTGAGAGCATATGCACCAAAGACAAATTCCTTGTGTGTCCAATCACACTTGGCCAATAAAGAATTCTATTCTATTCTATTCTATTCTATTCTATTCTATTCTATTCTATTCTATTCTATTCTATTCTATTCTATTCTATTCTATTCTATTCTATTCTATTAATATTCAGATATCTGAATAACTCTGACCTTAGAAGATATGCCTAATTGACTTTAAGACCTGATATCAATCTGAGATCAATGTGCATTATGCAGATGAATTCCCAGAGACTAGACTAGACTAGACTAGAACAGAACAGAACAGAACAGCTTTTCTTCCTTTGATAATCCAGCCAAAGATCTATTTCTTCCATTAAGCTCAACATAGTGAGAATTGTTTGCTTTTCTTTAAAGCAAAGAAGAAACGAACACTGGAATGCAGTAAAGAAATGTTATCAGCAGGCATGGTACTTCACTGCCAACTGTTAGAAACAGCGGAGGTTTCCAAGTTTATTACCTATAATTCTTCAAATTACCACCTCCACTTGCTATAGTGATGCCTCAGCATGGCATGCTTTGCATTTTCTGCTGCAGCAAAGCTGCTGCTAAAGGCACCATGTTGTGATGATATAAAATGAAATTCTCACAACTTCTGGACTTTGAATAAACAGCCTTTCTCGTCTACATTCAGTCTTCTTACTACAATCACTACCAAAGCTTTCCTGAATATAAAATTGGAAGTTGCTTGAGAAATTTTCTCAGGAATTATTAAATGACAATTTTCTTTAAATACACAGTTTTGGGACAAATATTTTATTCGTCTATAAACACAAAACAAAATAACCTCCTTTTGTTTTTTGTTTTTAAAAGGACAGTTATTCCTTAAAGAAGAATGACTAAACTTTGTATGATATCTTAAATTTAAGAAAATTATAAATTCATCTGTCACAATAATTGTTGCAGTTTTTTAAACTGTTCTATAACTTTTTCATTACAAATATTCTTGCTAATGAACACAGATAATGACACTGTCACCTTGAATCAGTTTCTTCAATCTCCTCCTGTTAAATTCTAAAGACATTGGAAAGAGCCTTCAATAGGACCAAACTAATTACACAGAGCCCTTCTCTATCAGGAAGTATTTATTAAATACTCACTTACAGTAAGTGGTTCTTATAATTGAGTCCAGCCTTTTTTTTACATAAATGTGTGTGGGAGGAGGATTTTTTTGTTATCACTTGAAGAAGAGGCATCAAATAAAGTAGAATTTGGCATTATTTTAGTGCTTCCTGATTTATTCTCCCTGGATGTAAAATATTTTTTTTCAAAATATGGAAAAAATTAGAAAGACAGCAACTAGAAAAATACGGCATTAGAAAAAAGGATAAAAACTGAGTAAATCCTAGAACTGGACAGAGAACTGTAGCATTATCACCAAGTATTATCAACCCAACACCATTCAAATAGCTCAGTGGTGTTAACAATATGCTTCTTTTTTAAAAAAAGCGAAAGAAAAAGTTTCCGAAGGCTGCCAAAAATCATTGGTATGATTGCCAAATGTCAAATTATTCCTGCCATTTTTCCTTTGCCTTCATGAGAAGAGAAAAAGAATGAAAGAACAAATAGTAAAGGATAGGGATCTAAAAAATTAATAAAGCAGAGGAACAGCTAAATAACTATATGCATCAGGTACAAAAGTCAGACTGACCTGTATGCATGCCCAGAATCACAGCCTTAACATGTCTAGATAAGTTGATATTTTGGACTGGATTTTGTGGTATCCAACTTGATACCTTACCTTGATAATTACAGTATTCAATGATGAATACTTGTTACATATCATATTGAAGTCAGTTAATGTATGTGCTGTGGTCCGCCAGTTGCCAGCGGAGCTGGCGGCAGACTTGGATGATGAGGACGTTGGGGAAGAACTTGGGCCAGTTCTGGAGCCTGGGGAAGGCTCTGATGGATGCTTAGTGTTGGACACAGAGATAGAGCCATGGCCGTCCGTCATTTCCCAGCCATCGGAGAGGCAGCTGCCTTTGGAATCAGAGATGAGCAAGGAGGAGGAACAGCTGGGTCCTGTTCCAGATGCACATATGCACAGAGCAGATAGGAGAGGTGAACAATGGCGGACAATGAGTCAGCTCGGGAAGCAAAACAAACGTGGATGCTGAGAAATGCCCCTCTCTGACTGGAGAATAAATAGGAGGAAATAGGAGGGGTGGTTGTAACAGACAACAGTTTGCATTTCTAGAAAGTTTGCTCCATGTGTGTTTTGTGCGACTAAGACTGCCTTGCCAGAACTGAGGTTTGTCTATTTCTCTGACTTAATTTGCAGTCTTCTGGCTGGGAGTTCACAGCCTTGCATTTCTCTTAATGAGCTGATAAGGACCATTGCTTCAGTTAACTCTTTGTCGAACTCTTGCCTGGACTTTTGTTAGATTCGCTCGTAAATGAAGGGCGAGTCACAGGAACAGTTCAGCACCTTTATTGTCTATTAGTTAGAACTAATACCAACTGCCGGCACGCTGCAGGGAAGCCGCTTTTAAGGGCTTCCCTGAATCCTGCTAGCCACTGATAGCAGCTTATTTCTCCCGCCGCTAGATTAGCCAATCAGCTGCGGCTATGCAAATCGCTACTACGTACGTCTATACGTAACACCTTTCTGATGGTGAATGCAGTTAATTCCCAATGTGTAATTAAAGAGGGTTTTTTCTTTGCGGGGAGTCTGTTTCTTGGGTGTGTGTGTTTGTATGTGTTCAATATATCCTGCAGGTATTCCAGGAAAATTGTTTCCCTATCAGGCTATGCTTTTGTTAAGATGTTTTCCCAATATAGATTTGTTACAGTGACCTATCTCCCTATAACTTAAGATTCCATGTACTCAGAAATGTGTTGGTTTTTTTCTGCATCATAAGTCTTTAGATATTAGAGGGGAGCTATCATACCCCATTCACTACAGTTGCATCTTTAGAAGGCTAAATTATCAAGATAAGAACTATTATTTCCCATGATTTGGTAATGATCCATTTTACACTTTTATTAATACAACCTAACATTACTTTTCCTTTTCTGCAACGAAGAACTTCAGATAATAGGCTCTTATTCAGTTTATAACTGCTAACAACTCCAAGATCCCTTTTACACTAAGCAAGTAAGTGGCCCTTGGTTACCCAATATTTCATGCTTTTCTTTTGAATGGAGGTACTGTTTTAACTTTCACATTTTCTATATACCATGGTTGCTATTGATATAGTTGCTTGGTAAAAAGGGGCTCCCATTTACAAAAGGAATGTTCATTCATCAACAAGTATAGCATTACCCTTTCAAGACCTATTTCAATAAGCAACTGAACAAAGCACAATACTATAATTCTATTTAGAAGCATTTAACTGAGCTGTTCATGTGCGGATATAAACATGTCTAACAGTATAAGTAGATTGTATATGTACATCTACTCAGAAAAAAAAAGCCTTGCAAAGCTCACTCGGAAATTGATGTGTAAAAACAAAAGCTGGGTTTGGGACCAGTACAAATAAAATATAGACTTTTGTAAATGGACACTAGCATTTACTTGAAGCTGTTCATTCATACTGCACTATCAGATGCAATCTTATCTTAAAAGCTACCACTAAATATTTCTTTATAATGAACCTGATTCCCTTAGAATACTACACAGTTCGGAAATAATGTAAGTTGTACACTAAGTTTGGAAATAACAAAATGCTTGTGACACTAAGATTAATAAACATCTAACTACATTGGCTTTTGCTATTATGCTTACCGTAATTACTTTAAACATAATAATGTAGTGTTGTGCCTCTCTGGGATTTAAAGATTGTATCCAACAGGATTTATCTGAAACCCAACTTGTATTACATAATATACAAATATACACACTTCAAATTTCTCACTGAAATTCAAATAATACAGTACGCTAGTAAAAGAATAGGCAAAAACCTCCGTACGCAAGTAGTTGATGTGTTATCCAAACAATTTAGATACAGCCATTCAACTTGCTGATCCTGAACGCCCATCGATATTCCTGTAACTATTGCTAGGGCTGGGCTAGAAAGTTGGCAGATTATGCTCAATTGAACCAACAGATCAGTGAAGCTTCCTCAGAGGCCTTCTTCTTCTATACTGTTCACAATGTCCTCCTTGAGGTATTGTCCCCAGCAATCCTCATTGATTTTTCCTATACACATGTAAGTGTCTCCTCCCCTTATTCTGAACTTTTCTGGGATTTCTTGGAACTTTACAAAATTGGGGAGACTTTTCAGAACTTCATGAACTTTCCCAGGCACCTTCAACAGTCTCCCTCTACCTATCTCTTATTCCCCAACTGTTAACTATTTTTACCAGTTCAGAAAAAGAAATCAAATTCTTCTGGAATTTGTCTTCTATTGCCTATCTTCAGTTGCCTATCTGTTATCAGCTTCTTTACTCTGTGCAGTGTGTACATTTGGGCAGCTTTTCAGGATCTTGGTCTCATTCTTCTTTATCTGTACTGTATAAACCCTCTAACTGAGTTGCAAGAGTTAAAGTAGCTTTTTCCCCACTCTGTTTCCCTATTTTTAAAACCAAGGAAAACATTCTGAATGTCATAAAACAGCATTATGAGCCACAGTGGTGCAGTGGTTAGAGTGCAGTACTGCAGGCTACTTCTGTCTGCAATTTGGCAGTTCAAATCTCACCAGGCTCAAGGTTGACTCAGCCTTCCATCCTTCCGAGGTCGGTAAAATGAGGACCCAGATTGTTGGGGGGCAAGAGGCTGACTCTGTACACCACTTAGAGAGGGTTGTGAAGCACTGTAAAGCTGTAAGTCTAAGTGCTATTGCTATTATCATTATTGCTGTTGTTGCTATTATTATGGTTGGTTGGCCAGTCAGCCTGATGTTTAGACGGGATTTGCCATTTTTATCTACCTATTGAGCCCTTCCCAAGGACCTGGAATAAGAAGATGTTGTTGTTTGATGGTGTTAAAGATATTGATGGCATTAAAATTATCATCACAAGATGTAACGTGTTCCAAGTCAAGCTGCTTTTTGTAATTGACTGCTGGTGATTTTGTCAATGTTGATGGTGTTCAAGTGGTGTTCCAGATGTTTTGGGAATACCATGTATTGCTATTGTTATTTATGTTGTCTGATCAGCAAGCTTTTTTTTAATATGGCTTCATTCTCGCCTAAAAGAATATGTGATTATAAGACATTCTACACCTTTCTGAGATGGTCTCCTGGTGAGTCATGACAATGATCCTGAGAAAGAAGTATTGCCTATACAGGCAGCTGATGAAGTGCTCTCTGATCCATAAATTTTATTAGTAGTTAAGATGCCAGAAGACTCCCTCGTGGTTTTGCTGTAAAAAAAATCTGTAAAGGTTATTCCTCTAGAAACAAGTACGATTATAGAAATAAGTTATCTATGATGTTACAAATATTATCATGAGTTATAACTTTAAATTATGACTTCATTTCTGTTTAAAATTTATTGAACATAGTTACATATACTTTAGCATAAAACAACAATGTTTTCCTACCAAGTTGAAAAAGTTATTATAAGCAGAGGGTGGACCTGTCTATAGACATAGAGACTGTTAGCTCTCTCCCTTAAAAAACACTGAAACTTAAACGGGTGTCCAGTTTTGAGTAAATCATACACTTTCCCAATATTGAAAGAACTATATATAAGTATTGCCATGATTAATGGGAATGGCATAGGTTATAAAACTAGATTCTCAATTAAATTTAAGAGTTAAGTCAATTAATACAGAGTCAAGTTAACAGTGGAGTTGAAAATAATAAATCACCTCCTTACTCACCACAGTCTAAAAACTAGATAATTGTGTATAAAACAGTTCCTACGTTTTTTTTAATAGGGAAGTGGATAGAAACAAGCCACGACTCTTCACACTAAAGCCTGTAGCTTTAGCTTTGCCTTCTCAGTCCAAGTCTTCACTGATTTAATTGTTGGTTTCGTGCAGTGGTGGGCTTCTATTGGTGCGGTCCAGAGCTCTGTTCCGGTAGAAACCCGCCGATTGTGCAATTTGCGCGGCGCCATCTTTTTTTTTGAATGTTTGGCCTTTTTTGCTTCCTGCGCCTGCGCAGAAGCAAAATCTTGCGAGGGGGTGTGCATGTGCATGAGATTTTGGTGATTTTTTGCTTCCGCAAATGCACGGAAGCAAAATCGCATGAGGGGACGTGCGCACATAGCGAGCGTGCATGCGCATGAAATGTGATGATGTGCGTGCAGCGCAATGGTAGTCAGGTAAGAGGAACCCACCCCTGGTTTCATGGTTTTAAGTCTTTGCCTGTAAGCAGGTACAAGGTGAATCATGAAATGATCAGAGTGTCCCACAGCTGCTCATGGTAAAGACCGATAAGCATCTTTTAGTGTTGTGTAGCAATGGTCTAAAGTATTCTTGCCTCTAGTGGGACAATTTACATGCTGAAAGTATTTTTGTAGCTCTTTCCTTAAGTTTGCTTTGTTTAGATCTCCCAAAATAATGGCCATTGATTTGGGATATTTGGCTTCATGTAGGATTTCTAGATACAAAAAGGAGGTTTTGGGGAAAGGGGGATGCAGGAGAAACAAAGGAAGGGCAAAATTACATATATTCTAAATAAAAAAGATCAGTTTAATTAAGATAAAATAAAAAATATTCAATATCCATTGCACAGGAGATGGTTGAAAAGAGGTCCAGTGGACTTCTGGCTTGGTTTTGAAGAGAGAAAGTTACCTTTTTGAAAAAATGGATGGTCACTTTTCCCAACCATGCAAAATTGTCTGTGTCTGATATTGTGTCATCTAACCAACAGATGGCTACACACATCTCACAAGAATTGACTTCTGGGCAGTGTAAAAAAATCCAACGAATCAACAAATATATATATCATATATCATAATTATTAAAATTAAAATATACAAAAATGCACAGGGAGTATGAATATATCAACTGCAATTGCTATATTATTTTAAAAGTGTTATTTATATTCTATTATTTATTATTTATTATTTTATTTATTTACTAAATTACTTAGTAGTTGGACCTACCAATAACCTTCTGACTAAATCAGAAACACTAATTTTGACTAGTTATACCATTGTGTAAAAAAGTTATGATAAATCAGACATATTGGAAGAAACAAGATTAATTATTTCTATTTTTCTTCATCCTAGGGCTAACCTACCACTCTTACACCATTTCAAAATAAAAGATTTATTCACATTCCTATTGAGCTTCTTAAGATTAGAAAATGTGAGAATCTAAGGACACTTCAGAAGAACTGAAAGGTATCAAATGGGAAAATTTTCTTCTCTGTAGCATCCTTTCCTGCTTTCAAGAAGAAGACACTTCAAAAATGTCAATCAGAGAAATTTTAAAGAAATTCTCAAACACCTGAAAAATAAAATAGATGGAGAACCCTCTTGTTCAGAAACAAGAAACAATGCTTCTAAAATTGAAGGACAGATGTTCAGTATTTTACAGCAGAATCATTCATCTGTCTATTCAAAAAACAAATGAATTCATGATGGTTACTCTCATGTAAATGGTCACTGCAACCTTGGTTGTTCTGCACTGGGACATCAGCTGCTACTAGTAAATTGCCTTCTCTGCCTTTGATAGAGCCTCTGTTACTTAAGATCTTCTCTGGAGTATAGAACTTGATGATTCCAATTTAATTCTTATTTGGCTTGGATAGAAATGCTCTGCAAATGAAGAGATTCAACTCTGTCTTGACACACGTCAAGGAAGTAATACAGCTACATTTTAACCAAAGTTGCCTGGTCTTGAATTGGTATCCTTGGGTCTCTAGGGTGGCTGTTATCTTCTTAGTAAACAGAACGAAATGTTCACTACTGCCTTTGCAATTGAAACAGCTTTGGCAGATATATGTCTAGGGTCTCAGAGGACTTTTCTATTTTGATTATCTGCAAAAGCTACATTCAAAGAATGATTATTCCAATTTTTATTTTCATTTTCTATATCAGATAACGGTGTATTTCTTTTGTTTGTGTAAAGCTTTTGACATCATTCTACACTAGGGAAGAATGCAACATAAGCCAAAGAACAAGTTCCATAATTAGGCTTTTCAGAATAATTATCTATTATAAATATGCATCAATCGTCATTTTCCTTTCTAAAAATGGACAGACAGACAGACAATTTTCAGGATGTAATTCAAATATATAAGGTGTCGACCCTGAAGTTGGCCGAATTGTGGCCATTTTCTTTTTTGTAGTTTTCTCTAGGGAGGTTTCTCTTCTCACTGCTTCAGGGCTGATACAGCCTGGAGCGAAGGGGCCAGGGAGTGGGGATGTAGAGATAGCTGAGGTATTGTAGCCTAAATAAAATTATTTCCCCTGGGAATCAAGGATGTTGGTGCAGTTGTTCGAAAGGTGGAGACGGAGGTCACCTAGCAACTGGACTGTATGCTGATTGGACTATGTGACTGGAGACTCTGGGTGGGGGGAGTGACAAAGTTTTACTTTTAATTGGGTGTAAAACCGGTGGGAACTTAGAGCCGGTTTTCCACCAGGAACATGCCAATTTGATATGTCCCAATAAAATATTCTTTGAGGAAATTGCCTGCCTCGGAGTTCTTATTGAATGGGATGTATTACTTGGAACCTTGACATAAGGTTGTATAATAAATAAATAAATAAATAAATAAATAAATAAATAAATAAATAAATAAATAAATAAATAAATAAATAAATAAATAAATAAATAAATAAATAAATAAATAAATAAATAAATAAATAAATAAATAAATAAATGGAGAATTTATATTTTCTTTATTTTAATTGGTTTAGCCCATTAAAATGATTACACATGATTCCATAATTTGTAACCGAAGTGGCAAAAGCTTTATGACCATCAGTATTCTTAGGGAATAATCTTCCTTTCTCTCCTTATCTTTTTAAATATTTTAATCAAAATAAAGTAAATGGAAAGCAGCAAAACCACATTGAATATGAAACATTGAATTAACTCAGATTTTTCATTTTTACTTGGCTCAAAAGGGTCTTTATTTTGGGCTAACAAAGTGGTAATATCTTCAAATCACAAACTTAATATTTTGACCTTCTATGATGATGTCACTGCTAACATTCCTGCTATTCTTGTAATATAATCACTGCACAAATTACATACTGTAGATATGCGGACAATATATAGCCTTGTCTCCCTCCATTCCCTATTCTGAACCACTCTGTTTCTCCAAATTCAGTTCTTACAATAGCTTTTTGTCACTGTGAACATTCCTCAGAAGAAGAATCAGATATACTGGCCTTAGCTTTAAATATGTTTCTATATTAAACCATTAGCTTTAATTTGTTCCAATTCTAGCATGAATGATACAATCAAATGTCTTCCTGTAGTCAACGAAGCAGAGAGAAACCTTCTTCTGGCAATTTTGTTATCCATTGAATTCTACTGTCAGATCACAAGTCAGATTTTTTGGAATTTGCCTCTTTGTCTGGAATTTTTTCTCTGCATTTATTCCTATGTTTTTATTTGAAAGATTCTAATCAAGTCACGTGAGGAATTAATGAAATAGTTTGATAATTTATGCGTTCTCCTACCTCTTCCTTTTTTGATTTCCTTAATATGCAAAGAGTTTCTCCCCCCCACCCGCAATCTCAAGACAAAAGCAATTAATTTCTTGGGTTTTAACACAGAGCTCTTCCCATTTAATTGCTTCTTCTCCAGGTTTAGACAGTTCAGCTGAAATTTCACTTCTCTGTGTGTGTTTTTCTTTTTGGCTAATGCTTGCTCAAGTCAGTTCTTGAATATATTCCCCTCTTTCCATCATTCTTTAATCCCATTTTAACTGATTTTATCTTCCTTTAACTTCATTTGCCTCTAGCTGATCTTTTCAGTGATTACTCTTGAGTACTCTTATTTTAGCTGTAAATTTTCCTGCAAATTCTCTCATGTTCTTTAAAAAAAACCTCAACTTCTCTTGTACCTCATTACTTATTGATATTCTTGATTTAAATACCTGTCCTTGTTCTTTCTGCTTGTCAGAATTCGGCATTCAGTTGTCATCTGTCCTTTTTGTTGCCCAAAGCTCCCTCTTTCCCAGGCCAGCAACATTAATTTGTGGTTCTTTTCTTCTCACAATAGTTTGTGTTTGTGTATACTTCTTACCTCTTCCCACAGCCATTCAGGTTCTCTTTTAAATCAGTTTAGCATTTATCCTCTTTTATTTTTTAAGTTTAGCCCATAAATTTGATTAATTTTTCATGGCCTGTTATGTTCCACAATATGTACTTCAAACACCTCAGTTGACTGGATTTTATTTGTCCATCTTTTGTTTCCAATTATGTAATGTATTTACCGTATCTCTCCTTCGGGACCGCATCCTGCCGCATACCTCCCTACGACCGGTTAGGGCCCACAGAGTTGATCTCCTCCAGGTCCCATCGACCAAGCAATGCCGGTTGGTGGGGCCGAGGGGGAGAGCCTTCTCTGTGGGAGCTCCCTCCCTTTGGAACCAGCTTCCTCCAGAGATCAGGACTATCCCCACCTTGCTGGCCTTCCGTAAAGCAATAAAAACTTGGCTCTTCCAGCAGGCAGGGTTAAAGTGAGACCAACCAGATCAGATATGGGTCTCCCCCCTTGATTATGAATGTTAGATGCTCTTTTTAATTTTTGTAGTTTTTAATTGTTGTGTCTTTTTTTATATTGATAAATGGACTGGACATGTTGTGAGCCGCCCAGAGTCCCCTGGGAGTTGGGCGGCATATAAATCCATTTAAATAAATAAATAAATAAATATTCATGGGTAACCACAGGCTCTTGCTGTTTTTGCAAAATGACAAAAGTAATGTTGTGCCTTTACACTGTAGGTTCTGTCCTTTTTGAACTTTCATATTATATAATACATACATACATACATGAAAAAGAATAATGCAAACTAAAATTGAGTGAATTTTTACTCTTAAAAAAAAGAAACTAAAGGAAAAACTAAAGGGCCAAAAAATAAAAAAGTAGAAAAATAAAACTGAAAGATGTGGTTTCCAATTTTATTTACAGCATTTATAAGTACAATTATATATTAACCTCTCTATCTAAAGTTCCATTGTGACTCTCTTATTTCTATAATCTACATTATCTAATCATTAAAACCATAAATCATAAGCTTTTTTTTCTTTTTTACGCAAAAAATCCATAAGGGACTTCCACTCCCCAATAAACATAGTTATTGTCTGTTCCCTTAAACCTTCTTATTGTTCATATTCCTAACATAAATTTGAAATACTATTATACGTGTAATTTTTCTGTACATAATTTTATAACAACTATCTTTGATTATAACATAGTGTAAATTCCAGTCCTTTCATCCACATAATCTTCCCATTGTTCCAGCTGCATATTATAATTAAAAAGTTAACCCATACATTTCTCAACTTGTTGTTCTTCTGTTTCAAATTTTGATAAATTTACTTACAGTTTATACAATTACATGTTAATTTTTTGTACACAGTTCTGTTTTAAAATCAGTCTTGCAGTGTTCAATACCCTAAATAGTTTTAAATCAGCTTTAAATCTTTCTGGTAACTATTAAAAAGAAAACCGTGGACAACTATGTCCTTCTGCCATTTGTTGTTGTATTGATTTTATTTTATGTCCCCTTGACAAATTTCTAGTATTTCATGATATATTAACTATTTTTTGTTTGCCTATTGTTTCTTATCTATAGAATATTTATTTAGTTGAAAGCCAAAAAAGATTTGTATCTATTTCATATTCTCGATTTGTACCTATTCTTAATAGAGCATTTCTAACATAAGATTTCATTTTTGAAATCTTCATTAACCCTGACGTTATTGTATCACAAATATCCATGCCATCAAAGTGTCAGTTATGTCTTTCTCACTAAAAGTCTTTTATTTCTCAGCAACTTAGATATATCCTAAGTCAGGGGTGTGGTCCAGTGCGCAGCTCCGGTAGGGACCAGCCAATTACGCAATTTGCGTGCGACTGCTCCGGTACCGTCTTCACCGGACAGTCGCGCGTGTCACCATCTTTTTAAAAGAATTTTTTGGCTTTTTGGCTTATGCGCATGCGCGGAAGCAAAATCTCGCCGAAATTTTGCGAGGGAATACGCACGCATGCGAGATTTCAGCGAGATTTTGCTTCTGAGCATGCGCAGAAGCAAAATCTCACCAAACCGCATGCTCACGTGTGTCCCCTCGCAAGATTTCAGCAGGATTTTGCTTCCACACATGCGCAGAAGATAAATCTCACCAAAATCATGCAAGAAATGTGGAGATGCGCACACAGCGCACCGGTATCGGTAAGTAGGCAACCCGCCCCTGTCCTAAGTACATTGTTCAAATGTACATCAGTTGCCAAATTTTATTGTCTGAAGCAAAGACATCATTCTATGCAAGACATCTTTATCTAAAAATTCTTCTCAACAATATTCATTGTAGTTTCTCCCACCTTAATTTCATTCCATTTCGTAACATAATTGTTTTGAAATAACACACAGTTCATATTTGTCATAGTGATACCTAATTATTTTACTTTTTTCTCCATCTTAAAGCTGGTTTTCTTCATCAGTTCAATTTGATCCTCTGTTTTCGTGTATTTTTTGTAATATCTTTGTCTTCTGATTGTCAAGCTTAAACCAGCCTAGTGTACTATATTCTTTTAATTTAATGTTTCTATTCCCTTTATTGGATCTTCTAAAACCAACACAAAGTCCTCAGCAAATGGCCTCAACTATAAGTTTCTTTTTAAATTTTAATTCCCACTATTCTCTCAGCTTGCCTTATATTTCTATTCAATATTTTTTTAAAACACAACAGAGAAAATGGACATTCCTGTTTTTCCCCCTTTTTGTATCTCACAGGCATAGAGTATTACAAAAACTCTTTTAATTTCTTTTTATAGTCTTCCACTATTGCTTATTTCTGTTATAGCATTTCATTTAACCTTCATCTGAAAGGACTGGGTTTCCCTTTAAACATCAAACTCACAGCATCTGTGAATTTGGAACCTTTCTTAATTTCAAGAATCTATTTTTCTATAATTTTTTTCAATTTCTGACTCTGCATTCTCTTCTTCTCATTTTAAAAATTTTGATAAGAGTTTATAACCTTTTTTCTAATACTTTCATCAAAACCCTCTGGAATCGCTCTGAATTTCATATAAGATGAAAGCATCTAATCACAATGTTATATTACTGCATAATGTTCCTTTACATTCCTATGACTTTTATTTTACTTTCCAAAATTTCCACTTTCTCATTAATTTGTGTTACATCCAGGGATTCTTCCAAATTTTTAATTTCATCTTTCATTTTCCCTTTCATCTCTACATGCTTTTTTTCCATCTCTTGAAACGGTGTCAAATTAGCATTAACTGTTTTCCTGTTTTGCTTTCCTTTATCCTTAATATTTTTGTCTCAGTTGGCACTCCATAGTTATAGTCACAGTCAGTCAGTCTCATATTACTTTAACTTATTTGATTTGTAAAATCTACCAATTGTTTATTTTTTTTTAATATTAACAAACAATATTCTCACAAATGTGCAGTGCTTTTATCTGGAGATACTCCACACCCAGAATTCACCATCTCCTTCAGAGACAACTAATCCGGCATGCAACCTCATGGCAAAGCCACCATTTTGGGCCTGCATATGACAACATAGTCCAGTTGCCTTTTTTTGGGGCGGGGGGAAAGCACCTTTGGGACAATCATGACCTGGATGATTGAAGATCTCCACAGACATCATAATGTGTATACATGCTTGCATTGTGATGGGGTGATGCTGCTTTCACACTATACTTTATTTTGTAGGTGTATATTTCACAATCCTCTTTTCAGCTTCCTGACATAATGAAGCAGCACTTTTGAGGGGTGTTGTTCCATCTCAGTAACTAATTTAGGGTCTTCAGTGGAATGAGGTCAATTTGAAGATACAAGTGTAGCATCTGAAATAAAGTTGTGAGTGCATGTGCACCATTTTCATTTAGTATAGATTGCAACAGGGGAGAAAATGACTGGGTTCTTCAAGAGTTTTTATCTACACCTTTTGCAGAATCTTTCTGTTAAGATAGCTCTATTTCAGTGGAAGGTGTGTGTGTGTGTGTGTGTGTGTTTTCATCTAAAGTGACTGGGCAATACTAAGTTATAGCTAGATGTTCTAAAATAGAATGTGTTATATATATATCTTTTTAGTTATACTCAATGACTTGGATCAAATTTTTAGAGTACAAAGCTAGCTTTTTGGTTGACCTGTCTGCTGCCAATTTTTTTTCTATTTTCCATTTCTGCTTTATCTTCTGTAACTGTTTTTGTATTTCTCCTAAGTCTTAAATAAGATTTTTTTTTACAGGAAAGGTTGTCCGTCTCAATACAATTTGTGTGAATGTATGTACGTTTAGCATTATTAGTATTACTATTAGTATTGTTTCAATGGAATTTTGTTTCATAAACCCAAGAACCAGGAATCAATTTTAATTTTAATTAGAAACTAGCTAATGTTGTAGAAAGAATATCACTTAATGGCAGAGATGGATGCATGTCACAAAAGTATTATGTCATCAAAAAATATCTCAACATTTGGCAGGAGGCTCCACCAGAATGCCTACACTCCGTATGTGGATTAGTGAAGCAAGGAATGGAAGGCTGAGCCATTAATAGGTAAGAAGATCATGTTCGAATCCCAGGTTCAGCCATAGAAGGAGTGAACTAATCCATTATCACAACCTGCCTTGGAATTTTCTCAAAAGTCCTTTTCTTCGGTCAAGAAGATTTCTCTTTTTCTGCTTTATGTTCAAGAAGTTTGTGATTTAAAAAAAATCCTTGATCCACTCACGTAAGTTTCATGAAAATTTTCTTGTACTTTGATCTTTTTTTAATAACAAAAACCTTCTTGTTCATTAATCTAAGGGGAAATGGGTAGAAAAAATGTTTGCAAAAAGCTTTCTGTATGCTACCAGCT
Source organism: Diadophis punctatus similis (assembly GCA_023053685.1). Lineage (NCBI taxonomy): Eukaryota > Metazoa > Chordata > Lepidosauria > Squamata > Dipsadidae > Diadophis > Diadophis punctatus. The sequence goes on from JALIGW010000003.1 coordinate 150,102,802, forward strand.
GAGAGCCTAGGTGGGAGTTTAGACCATTACAGCTAATTTCTACTCTTTGACAACAATGGCAGGAATGAAAAAAAAATAATACTCAATGCTTCCTCTCCTGTGAATAGATCTTCCTTTTCAATTATTTTCATAAGACCCAAAATCTTTATTTTTGTGAGAAGAGTTAAAGACTTTTTATTGCTGTTATTATTGTTATAATATATGAACCATCTGAACATTTCAGAGTGTCGGAAAAAGTTTGAAATTCATCCTTCGTCCTCTCCATATTTTTCTAAATTAAATTATTCTAATTATTTGTTAAATTCATATGCCACCTGGACTCCCAATGACTCTGGGAAATTACAAATAAGGAAAGTAGACAAGAAGGGAGAGTGAAGGTGGAAAGAGTGACCCAAAACTGTATGGGAGCAAAATAAATAAACCTGCATAATTCAAAGAAGGACTTTACTTCTTCTCACCAAACAGCCCAGGTCTTCAAGGCTCTTCAGAACATCAGCAGGATGGAAGCTGCCTGATTCTTTAATAGGCACCAGGTTAGAAACCAGGAGATCATGAATTCTGATCTCACTTTAGGCATGAAAGCCGGATGGGTAACTTTGAGACAGTCACTCTCAGCCTGACTCAATTTATAGGATTGTTGTGGAGAAAATAGGAGGAAGGTATATTCTGAATGTTCCCTGCCTTGAGTTATTTTTAAAGATAAATAAAGGCAGGAGATAGATAGATAGATAGATAGATAGATAGATAGATAGATAGATAGATAGATAGATAGATAGATAGATAGATGATAGATGATAGATGATATATATATATATATATATATATATATATATATATAGAGAGAGAGAGAGAGAGAGAGAGAGAGAGAGAGAGAGAGAGAGAGAGAGACATACACATACATACATACATACATACATACATACATACATACATACATACATACATACATACAGTACCTAGATGTAATATATTGTAAATGCCATCCCTTTCTTCTCAATAAACATTGCTAAAGAGATACTGAAGAACATGGTTAGAAAATTGAGCACCTCACTTCCTTTCTTGCAATATTCTCAGTGCAAAACCTTGAGCAAAAACCAGGAAGCTTTATCTATGATGGGTGGACTAACTCTAATTCCTTTCTATTGTTTTCTAGTTTGGAATAAATAAGATTCTTTCCTCATTATTTTGTGTCAAGACACCAGTGGGATCTTGCAATGCCGTTGACATTAAATATGGGGGGGGGGAGAGTATCCCAAGGGCCAAGCTAATTTAGAACAGTCATAACTGAATGTCAGCCTTCACCACATCATTACCCCCCCCTCTTTTTTCTTCTTCCTAAACATCAAAAATTATAATGACTGAAACTCATTTGCAAGCTCTATAATATTCTTTCCTTGGGAGTTATTTCTAACTAGCTTTCATTTGCAATTCTGCATTCCCATTGTGAGGTGGTTACAGAGGAATAGTGTTTTAAACCAAACTTTTATTGCTTCAAAATCTAAAAAGGTCACTAAAATGTTTCACTTCTTAGTCAGTGCCTCAGGGGAAGGCCCAGCTCTTATCATTTGTCAGTAATGAATACTTTAAGATGCTCCATATTATGGTCAGACTCAGACAAGAATGCCTTTTACCTGGTCTATAGGGAAATTCATATAGCTAGTGAATAAAGCAAGAGATGCTTGAAAACTCTCTCAGAAGCTTTATCACAATACATCACTGAGTACAAATGTCTTTACTCGTGACATAAAGATGCATGTTGTAGATGTAGGCATGAATCAAAATATATGTAATGGAAAGGAAATATGGCTTGATGGAAACCAAATTATGGCACATTTAGCCAAATCAGAATTAATTTGTATCAGTATCTTAAAAATATGCTACTTGAATGGTAGCACCGCTGAGTATTGAAATGTATATACCAGTACCTAGATATGATATAGTCCCATGATGGCGAACCTATGGCACGTGTGCCACAGGTGGCATGCTGAGCCATATCTGCTGGCACGTGAGCCATTGCCCTAACTCAGCTCCAGCGTGCATGTGCGCGCCGACCAGCTGATTTTTGGCTCATGCTGAGGCGTTTTTGCCCTCCCCAGGCTCCAGGGTAGCCTCTGGAGCCTGGGGAGGGTGAAAACTGGGCTATTGGGCCCACCGGAAGTCAGGAAATGGGCCATTTCAAGCCTCTGGGTGGAGGCCATTTTCGCCCTCCCCAGGCTCCAAGAAAGCCTCTGGTGCCTGGGGAGGGCGAAAAATGGGCCTACAAGGCCCACCCGAAGTCGGGAAATGGGGGAGCAGGGGAGCAGGGGGTTGTGCGCACATGCATGGGGGCGGGCCAGCACAGGTGGTTGCGCATGCATGCACAGGGGGCAAGGAACATAGGGGGCAATTAATTATGGATGTGGGCATACACGTGTGTGTGATAGCGCACGCGCATGCGCTTTTGGCACCCGAGGAAAAAAATGTTTGCCATCACTGATATAGTCTATTATTGAATCAAAATAAAATATGCACACATCAGACAGATAGATACATACTTCTGAAATCCCAGATGTTCAGGACTAAAAATCATTTTCTTTTCCTTTCTTTCTTCAAAGCAACTTCAACTGGAGAAAAAGAAAGAAAGGTCACAGCCTTGAGTAAACTTTCCCAGTCTTTCATCCAGTTTTATGACATTTTCATTACTTTTGTTCAGATAGCAAAGTTATTGAAATGTGTGTCACGCAGCTACAGTGCAGTATACAAGGAGCTTGTATGTCAAGAGTTTAGTTAAAGAGTTTAGTTAAAAAAAGCTGAAAACAAGATGCACAGCATGCACAGTGCCGAAAACTCTGCTTCTGTGCATGTGCAGAAGAAAAAAATCCCGAAAAAAAATTCCCCCAAAAAAATCTTTTAAAAAAATTCAAAAAAATTCAAAAACAAAAAAGAGATGGTGGCGCCCACGGACTGGAACCGACCAAACCGGTTCCGTGACATTATCGTGACATCACTAGCGGGTCGCTACCGGTTCAGGCGAACCGGTCTGAACAGGGAGGAACCCACCTCTGGCTTATGTCTGGTCCCAGAAGACCACCAAATCATGAATGTTTAAAGACTGCCCTGCCTGTCCAGTGCTATATGAAAAGATTATGAAGAAAGTTATGGTAGTAACTTTCTTTCTTTCTTTCTTTCTTTCTTTCTTTCTTTCTTTCCCTTCCTTCCTTCCTTCCTTCCTTCCTTCCTTCCTTCCTTCCTTCCTTCCTTCCTTCCTTCCTTCCTTCCTCAAAGAAAAATGGACTTTTAATCGCTTTTTAATGTCAGTGCTTATTATATAATATTATGCGACAATTTCAGCATCGGTTATATCAAGTGTCTGAAGCTCCTTATGTTTGCAGAAACATATCCTGTTCTTCTCAAAGTCATGTTGTTGTTATTTTTCATTGGAAGCTTTGAACTTCATTCGTGATTAACTTGATTACTTGACTCAATGGGATATCAGTCTAAACTAATTTCAGTTAATGGCAAGAATAAGCCAAAAGGGTTAGATGAAGGTATGATGCTCCACCAATCGATCCACAGGTAGGTAGATATTATTATTATTTATTTCCTGTAGTGGAATAAACTGTTCTCCTTCTTCATAGAGTAGGACAGAGTTATGTCATATGCATTCTCATCTAGCATAAATAATGGATAAATATGATAACTAACCTTTCTGCCTATAATGCCCTTCATAAAATCAAAAAGTACTTCGCCTTTTCAGCCTATGCTTGATACTGGTGATTAAATGAGGCCCTTCCTAACTTTTTCAACATTTCTGTCTGTGGTAGGCATAGCATTCATACTGAATTGAGCCAATATTTCCTCAGTGTTAACTGTCTTTTCATAATTCCTCTTTGGACAAGAGGAAGAGACTGAGATTGAGATTGAAGACAAATGCTCCATACTCATTGCTCTTCCAAGATAGCAATCTCCAATAGGTTTACAGCTTTGATAGATGACAAAATAGCTATCTTGCTCAACTCATTGTCAGTGTCCTTAATGACGAAGATATTTACATATGACACTTTTTTTTCTAATAGCTTTTAGAAACTGTTTTTTTAATTTCTTTTTAAGCTCTGAGAACCTTTAGATCAACAGGTTCTATAGCATTGGGTATATTTCCTTCAGTCCTTAACAAAATAAGTTTTAAATACCGGTTTAAACAAGTGTAAGGGCTAACAATTTTTTTATTAAACAACAAAAGGTTGATTAAAACTTTGATTTTAGAAATGGACTAAAGATCCAGATAAATTTGAAATAAGGTTTTGGAATTAATTATAAAGAATGATTCCTATCAGAAAATGCTTTTGTTTTGAATTCTTAAAAAAATAAGACTTTAAAAATTGGACATTAAAGATTACAATTCAAGAAGAAAAACACTTAAAATTAATTAAAATAGAATGGAACAAAATATTTGAAAATTGGACATATTGAAGATATTTTGGAATAGTGGACACAAAAATTATGATAGGGAACAGCACCAATAGTATCCAATTTCAAAGCTCTAAACAATTAACATCAGTAGTTTAAAATAAAGAATATTAAATAGCATTGTGGATAACACAGAACCTTTTGGACATGATAGGTCTTTGATATAGATCCGTGATAGTGAACCTATGGCACACGTGCCAGAGGTGGCACACAGAGCCCTCACTTCTGGCACATGCGCCGTCGCCCCAGGTCAGATCTCCGTGGCGTTTCTTTCGTGAGCTTCTGTTTCCCTGCAAATGATGAAACAGAAGCTCACAAAGGAAAAAGATCTTACCACTTGCCACGCTGCTGCTGTTGGGATGCCCGCCTCCTGCCGGCCAGCTGTCTTTGGGTCACTGCTGCACATGCACGTGCTTGCGCATGTCTGTGCATGCATGCGTGCATGTTCACGTGTGTTTGCGCATTCATGCGTTCATGCACACACGTGCACCTTTCAGTTTGGGCATATGCGCACATGCAGTTTGGGCACTCGGTGTCTAGAAGGTTCGCCATCACTGATATAGATATTAAACAATAGTCCTCTAAAAACACCATCCATCCATCCATCCATCCATTTATTTATTTATTTATTTGTTTGTTTATTTGTTTGTTTGTTTGTTTGTTTGTTTGTTTATGTATTTATTTATTTAAATTTATCAATATGTCCTGGGGGGGGGGACTATTGCAAAGATCCCAAGATAAAGACTCATCATTAGGTTAAGAAGGATATAATAATTAATAGTAGAAGAAGCTACCAAAAGGTTCAAAAGAACTAATAAAAAGCGTTCTCACAGCAACCTCTTTTCAGTGTAGATCATCTATTAAAGCCATCAAAGCAGTATCAGTGACATATCCCATATGAATACTAATTGTGATGTATCCAGATAATTAGTTTTATCCAAAAGGATTTGAAACTATGGAGCCATGTTTCTCAATCACCTTCTCCAAAAATGGAATATTTGAGACTGACCCCTGATTACTAAGGTTTTCTGGGTCGAGGGCGAATATTTTTTTTTCCAGAAAAGTTCTTATAATTGCCTCCTTTAATCAGATGGTAACAATATATCCCACATTTCATGATGCACTGATTACTTCCTTTAACCATGAGATTAATCCCAAATTGGTTTAAATTTAATAACATCAAAGAGGCATCTGCCCATATATCACTGGATATCCTCAAAAACTACATGTTGAAAAGAGTTCCAAGAACAGGGGAAGCAGTTGCCAGGTTTACTTCTTTATGACCTACCCAAATACTAAAATCCAATTTGAGGTCAATCCAATTTACTCAGTTGGCAAAAAATAATGAAAAATGCTGAGGGAGGCTTTGATTGTTCAATTTTTCCTCTTCCAACAACTGGATGGAGGAAATACTTTATTGCTATGAGCTCCCCAACAAGCTGATTTGATTGTATTAAAGGAAATATAGCTTATTAAAGGGATATAGCTTAGGAGCAACAAAATATCCTGCTTTCTCACCTAAGTAGCTCCAGACAAGATTGAGACTGATAAGTATGGGAACAAAATGGAGGTAAGATGTGAGTGGGTGTGTGAGATGATGACTATACTGCATTGCAAAACAAAACACAAATCTGTTTCAAAGGTAGTGACTAGCACTGTTCAAGTTAATATAAAACAAGATGCAAGTGTCTGGGATGCAGCAAGTTAGACTGGCTAGTGTCCTCTTGTATTTTTCTCCTTACCTTTACAGCCTTTCACCCATCCCACACTATTTAATTACTATCCGTCCACTATCATTGGTTATCCACTGTGATTCAGAATAGCGTTAGGAATAGCAGTAGCACTTAGACTTATATACCACTTCACAGTGCTTTCCAGCCCACTCTAAGCAATGATTTTACAGAGTCAACATATTGACCCCAACAATCTGGGTCTTCGTTTGGAAGGATGGAAGGATGAGTCAACCTTGAGCCAGTAAGGCTCGAACTGCTGAACTGCTGGCAGTCAGCAGAAGTAGCCTGCAGTACTGTATTCTAACCACTGAGCCATCATGGCTCCTTCAGTATATATGGTATATAGCATACCTAACTAAAATTGAGGTATCTAAACACTAGAGGGCCTTTACAGTGACATAATGTCATGCCTTCCCTTTAGCTGTCCTTGAGATTCCTTATGCCAAGAGAACGGGGCGTTGTTCCTTACCTGAACGCCCCTTCTCGTAGGGCGGAGCGAGCCTCCAAGAATGGGATGATCCAATCCATCAGCCAATCAGGACTGAGTCTGACTCTATATAAAAGCTGTCACCCCGAAGGGCACCCCCTCTTGAGACAAAGGACGGAGTCAGACCCATAGTGTAACAACCTAACCAAACTTTATTAAACAGCAGGAATGTATAACTAGAACTCTATGTTAGAAACCCACAGGGAGGGACCTGGAGGCTCGCTCCGCCCTACGAGAAGGGGCGTTCAGGTAAGGAACAATGCCCCTTTCTCCATAGTGGGCGGAGCGAGCCTCCAAGAATGGGACATGCCAAAGCAGTTCAGTCCCTAGGGGGGGCACACAGTTATTCATGCTGTTCCTCAGCCGATAAGGCAGACTGAAGAACATGCCTCCCAAAATCAGCCTCAGCCGAGGCGAATTGGTCCACTTTGTAATGCCTTATAAAGGCCACCGGAGAAGACCAGGTGGCCGCCCTGCACACTTCCTCCAGAGAAGTTCTGGCCGACCACGCTGTCGTGGTGGCCGCGCTGCGTGTCGAGTGTGCAGTCAACCCTTCCGGACGTGGGAGGCCTTGCGCACAGTAAATGTCTGCAATGACCGACCTGATCCAGCTGCCAATAAGCGCTGGCGAAGCCTTGTTGCCCATGGATTTCGGATGGAAACAAACAAACAACGCTTCCAAGCGCCGAAAGGGGGCGGTGCGGACATTATAAATTTTAACCGCCCTCCGTACGTCAATGGTATGCCACTGGCGCTCCAAGTCCGATGAAGGTTGGGCATAAAAGGCGGGCAAGATCAGGTCTTGTGTCCTATGGAAGAGTGTATTCACCTTCGGAACGAAGGTCGGATCCAGACGGAGTACAACCCTATCGGGGTGGAATACACATAAGTCCTCCCGGACCGATAGGGCCGCCAGTTCCGAGATTCGGCGTGCAGACGTTATGGCCACCAAGAAGGCAACCTTGAGGGTGAGGTGTCTTAGTGAGACGGTGCGTAGCGGCTCGTAAGGCTCTGTCGTCAGCGCCAGAAGGACCCGCGGGAGATCCCACATCGGGAATCTGTGGACGACAGGAGGCGAGATGAGGGAAGCCGCCCGTAGAAATCGCCGTATCAGGGGATGGGCAGACAGTGTGTCTGCGGTGTCGCAGGAAAGCACGGTGGAGAGTGCCGCCATTTGGCGACGCAGAGTGTTGGGAGCCAACCCTTTGTCCAGTCCCGCTTGTAGAAAGCGTAAAACCCCCATGATGGTAAGGTCCACGGGACATAGCGAGGCGGTGGAACACCACACACAAAAGGACCGCCATGTAGATGCGTAAATACGGTCAGTCGAAGCCCGTCTGGAGGACATAAGAGTGGCCACGATGGCGTCGGGCACCCCGCGGTGAGTCAGGCCGCGCCGGTCAAGTGCCAAGCGGTCAACTTGAACCAGTGCGGGTCCGGATGGTTCAAGGACCCCTGCGAGAGCGAAGACGCGGTCGGTGGTATCCGCCATGGTGGGCTGGCTGACAGCGACCGGAGGTCCGCGAACCACGCTCTCCTGGGCCAGTGCGGGGCGAGAAGAATCACCTCCGCTTCCTCGGCGATGATCCGGCGGATGACCTGCGGGAGTACTGCCAGGGGAGGGAAGGCATACAGGAGGCCCCTCGGCCAGGGGCAACGAAGGGCGTTGATGTCCTTTGCTCCTTGTGACCGGTAGCGGGAAACAAACCTCGGGAGCTTGGCGTTGCGGGGAGTGGCGAAGAGGTCGATGACAGGTAGACCGAATCGCTGCACCAGCTGCTGGAAGATGTCCTGGTGCAGGCTCCACTCCGCCGAGTCCACCGCATTGCGACTGAGCCAGTCCGCTGTTTTGTTGTCGACCCCCGAGATATGTTCCGCCCTGAGCGAGAGCAGGTGGCGCTCCGCCCAGAGTCCCAAGGCCTTGGCTTCCGACATTAATCTCCTCGAGACCGTTCCACCCTGGCGGTTGACGTGCGCCTTGGTGGTCACGTTGTCCGTCATCAACAGGACATGCTGGTTGCGGAGGATGGGCTGAAATTCCTGAAGAGCCCGGAATGCTGCTCGTAGTTCGAGGATGTTGATATTCAGGAGGGTCTCCGACTGAGACCACGTTCCCTGGGCCACGTGGGAAAGGACGTGGGCCCCCAGGCTGGCGTCGGTTGTCACCGTCACCCGGCTCGGCTCGAAGAAGCTGGACCCTTCGGATATCGCCGGGGACCGCCACCACTGGAGAGAGCGACGGACAGAGGATGGGATCAAGATTTTAGCCGATGAGTTGCTCCTCCCCGCTCGTTGGAAGGGAAGTAAGAGCCATTGTAGTTCCCTGGAGTGCAGTTGTGCCCAAGGCGTGATGTGAATGGCCGAAATCATTTTCCCCAGGAGAGACGAGAGCTGTTTCAAAGGTGCCCTCCTCAGGCAGAGGACCTGTTGGACAAGAGTGGTGATATTGTCCTGTCTCTCCTGGGAGAGGAACACCCTGCACTCCAGGGAGTCCACAATAGCTCCTAGGTGGGTAATTCTGGTAGTGGGCGTGAGCTGGCTCTTCTCGATGTTTAAGGAGAAGCCATGCTCTTCCAAGCACTCCATGGTTAACTGAAGGTCTACCTCCGCCCGTGAATAGGAGGACGACAAGATTAAAATATCGTCCAAGTAGCAGTGCATGCGAACGGGAATGGCCCTCAGGCTCGCCGCAAGGGCTGCCAGGATCTTCGTAAAGACCTGCGGAGCAGAGGAGAGGCCAAAGGGGAGTGCCAAGTACTGATAATGGTCGGACATGTAGCAGAAGCGAAGGTACTTTTGGTGGGAAGGCCGAATTGGTACATGTAGATAAGCTTCCGTCAGATCGATTGAGGACATGAGGTCCCCCTTTCTTACACACGCCAGGATGGACTGCAGCGTGTGCATCTTGAACCTCTTATATGCGACAAATTTATTGAGTCGTTTGAGGTCCAGGACCGCTCTCCACCCCCCCCCCCGAGGATTTTTCGACAAGGAACAAGTTGGAGTAGAAGCCTTGCCCCTGTTGGTCCTCCGGAACCAGTTGGATGGCCTCAATCTCCAACAGGTGCTGGATAGCGGCCAGCATAAGCGACCGCTTCTTGGGATTGGAGGACTGGGGGCACCTCATGAAAAATCCCGGTGGGGTGGAGAGGAGGTCGAGGTCGAGTCCCGATGTAATGGTCTCCCGCACCCAACTATCCGTGGTGGTATCTTCCCATCGCCCAGCAAAGTAGCGTAGGCGACCCCCAATGGGAAGGCCTGTGGGATCTACTTGAAGCGGCGGTAGGAGCGCCCGCCTGCACCCCGAAAAGGACGCTTGGCCGGTGGATCTGGCTTAGGCTTGTCCTGCCCCTGATTCTGGCGGCCGCCAGCCTGATATCTACCCCGGTATCTAGGGGCACGGTAAGGGCGGCGGGGCGTAGGGGCGGGAGGTGGGGTAGCGGGCTTGGTCTGGCCCCTGCAAGTACAGTTAGGGAGGACCTTCCTCTTGTCCTTGGACTCCACCAGGTAAGGTTCAAGCGCATCCCCGAAGAGGGACTGACCCTGGACTGGGGAGGTGGCAAGGCGCCACTTGTGGCGAGCGTCCGATTGCCATCCTCGGAGCCAGTGCATCCGGTGCGCCACTACGGAGGCCCCCATCGACCTCGCCGCGAAGCGTGCGCTCTGAAGGGTGGCGTCCGAGGTGAACTGGGCCACCGCAAGTAATTTGTTGATGTCCTGGCGGGTGCGCCCATCAGAGGACTGCTCTTGCAGCGTCTTGAGCCAGCGGATAGAGGTCCGGCAGAAGAATGAGGCCGTCGCCGAGGCCCGGACGGCCCAAGCTGCCGCCTGGTGGGAGCGCAAAATGGCCTGTTCGGTGCGGCGGTCTTCCGGGCGCAATAGCTCTTCAGAGTCGCCCGGCAGCGGGTTGGCCGAGTAGAGCGCCTTGTTGGGCGGATCGACCGGGGGAACCGGCAGGTGTTGCGCCAACCCTTGCGCCACGTTGAAGAATCGCTTGTCCAACGAGGACGGGGCTGCTCCCACGATCGGGGTCTGCCACTGCTTAGTGACCGAGGTAATAAAGAGTTTTGGGGCAGGAATAACTTCTTCCTGCGAGGTTGTCTCCTCGAAGAGAGGGTCGTTCTGTTCGTCGCCAGCCGGTTTGGGCTCCACTGGGGGCATTTTGGCTGCTGCCCTCGCCTTGTGGAGCAGTGATTTAAAGAGGGCCGGGTTAAAAAGGCCCGTGGAAGCCGGTGGCTCAGGCGGAACATCCTCATCAGCGGACAGATCAAGGTCCAACCCCAGCTCCTCGGTCTCGTGGAGCGACTCCGGGGAAGATGGGGAGTCGGCGGTCTCGGCGGCCCGAAGCTGGGCCCGTGTGGCCGGAGGCGAAGGGCGGTGCTGCTGTGGAGGAACGGTCGTGGCGCCCGAGGTGGAGGGCATTGCGGACGTCTGCGCCAAGCCGGCCGCTATCCCGTCCCTAATAGCCATCTGAATGAGGGCCTGGACCTCCGGGTTCTGCAAGATGGTGGATGCAGAGGGAGCCGGAACAGCCGGGGAGGGGGCGCGGGAAGTTTGGGGTTCCTCCCAAATGTCCACATCACCCAGACAGAGGTTCGGGTTGTCTAAAGAAAATGCCCCCGATGACTGCCTGGATCTGGAGGTTACGTGGTCACCAGCGCCGCGAGTGCGAGAGGGGCCAGGAGAAGTTGAGAAGTTTAGCCTTGTCCCTGTGGCCACCCTCCTTGTGGGGGGGCTTCTTGGCCTCCGTTCCAGTCGGACGTAAAGGGGAGCGGTCCCTATGCGGGGCAGTCGGAGCGGGGGGCGCCCGGGCAGCTGAATCCTGCTGGACAGAGTCCTTGGCCGTTTTGGCCTTCTTCTTTGTTCCGTTGTCCGCCATGGCCAAGGCTTACAAGGGCAAGCAGGACAGGCGACGTAGAAGGCTGTTGCGCGCCTCTGCGGTCCGCGCGGCTCCCGACGAGCAGCTGGCCTCGAAGCGCAAGTTGGAGAAGCGAGGGAATCCCTGGTGACGTCGGAGCCCTCGGGAGCGCGTGCGCAGAGAGCGCCGGCTCCGACAGGCAGCTGGGCTCCGACGGAGAGGCCGGCGTGCTGGGGAAGCCCCGATGACGTAGGAGCCTCTGGCGTGCGTGCGCAGAAAGCCGCAGCCCGGCCCGACAAACAGCTGATGTCTTCGAGCCGCCCGACAGCCGATTAGGACGTCCTGAGGGCGGGCGGCTCTGCAGCTGCGGTGGCGAGGGCTCCCTTGTGAGGCAGAGGCTGCAGGCTTGTAGAGAAGGTAGGCAGTCGAATTTCGCTTCCCTGACAGGCAAGGCTCTACGATGTGTTCTGCGCCTGCGCGCTGAAGCCTCCTGTTCGCACTCGAATTGTAAAGTGGTGCGATGAGCCTGGCGCGTGCGCAGAGGCACCCCCGACCGTCAGCTGTACTTGGAAGATGGCGGTTCGCGCCAAAACTGACAGGACGGCCTGACAGCACACCAGGGCTCCGACGAAGCAAGGGAGCGACGGGAGGATTGCAGGCTTTTATGGGGGCGCCGAAACGCTAAAGCCGAATAGGAGGGAACCAAGGAGCAGCACGACGGTAGGCTTTTGACAGGTGGATGTCAAGGGTTCCCCTCCCCGCGGTAAGCGGCAGAGCCGCCCTGGCCGGTGGTCACCCAAGCGTAGGAGCTTCTGTGACTTATACGATGGCACTTCAGGAACCGGATGGCCAGGCCGCGAACCAATCCTCAGGGCAGCAGTCCAAAGACAGACAGCAGTCACAGGACGCCAGCTGCCCCCCCCCACTGATGATGGTAGATAGTGGGGTTGATTTTCACTTACTGATTGTAGAATTTGTAGAATAAGACGAGTTGTGGATAACCTGCTAGGTTAGGTAACACTAGTCCAGACTTAGGACTGAGTCGAAAGAGGGGGTGCCCTTCGGGGTGACAGCTTTTATATAGAGTCAGACTCAGTCCTGATTGGCTGATGGATTGGATCATCCCATTCTTGGAGGCTCGCTCCGCCCACTATGGAGAAAGAAATATCCCTGTGACTTTGGAAACCCAGAAACAATACAGCTTAGGAGATGACTGGTGGGTGATTCCTAAATTTGGATTCCCAGATGAAATTCAAACTGGCAAGATGTAAGTCAACTTGTATCTTATTATACTATTGCATGATCCTCATAATAATTCTAACAATAACCTTACAAATAATTTCATGAAGTTCTCATCTTTCTTAGATAATTAATGCATATGCGAGGGGGGAGATTTAACTTATTTCATCTCATCTTATTAATCAATGTTTATGGATACAATTGTTTATTAGTCCTCTTATTTTCCTTATACATTTGTAAATAACTCATTTCTCAAGGATATTATGGTTCACTGGTTCTCATGGGTCATTGCTTAGTGCATAACTGTTAATGAAGATCTGGCTAGATTTTCACTGCAACAATGAAAGTGCATAATAAGATATTTGGTTCAATGAAATAGCACCAGTCTCTAGGCACTGCAAAACCATTATTGGTATGCATTCATACTATCAGAAAATAGCAATTTTTAATTAATAACTTTGTTCAAATTCATCTCTGAAGAAGTTATGTCTGCTTTTTTGTTATGAAGATTAGCAGATGCTTTGTGAGTATCTCAAAGAATCTCATAAACCCATAGCATATAATAACTACTAAACTATCCTGTATACTGTTTAGACTTTTCCTAAATCCTCATTAGTTAAATAAATCCTATATGTACAAAATTCATGTGTATAGGTTTTCCAGTAACTAGAGCAGACCAGAAATATTAGGAAACCCTTGTCTATCTTGGAACTCCTTTTTACATACCCTTGGGGAGGAGGGGGGGCTGGATTGGGATACTATCCTGTGTTTTTTCAAAACACAATTACGGTTAGCTGGGAATACATTAAAGAACACGGTGTATTAATCACCGTAAATAGTGTTCTGATTGCAGGAGAAGTAGTCAGCTTTAGAAAGTTCACGCGCGTTGTTACTATTTGGGCTTTAAACATAATCAAGCTAGTCTCTTTTGGCACTGAAGCTGTGTGTAAAATAAATGATAAAATTATTTCAATTTTAAAAAAAGAATTAAAAGGCCTGGTAATATGCAGACCTTTATAAGAGAGAGTTCCATATCCAGTAGAGTCAGTGAATTATTTGTCTGATACAATCAATGTATGTATGTATGTATGTATGTATGTATGTATGTATGTATGTATGTATGTATGTATTTATTTATTTATTTATTTATTTATTTATTTATTTGTGACATTTATATACCGCCTCACAGTGCAAGTACTCTCTAAGCGGTTTACACCAGTAAGCAATGTATATTTATATTGCCCCCAACAATCTGGGTCCTCATTTTACCTACCTCGAAAGGATGGAAGGCTGAGTCAACCTTGAGCCAGTGAGATTTGAACCGCTGACCTGCTGATCACAGTCAGCTAAAGTGGCCTGCAGTACCCCACTCTAACCGCTGTGCCACCTCGGCTCTCATGCTGCAATGAATTTTACATACATGCAGATAGGCCCAGGTTTAAAAACAAAGACTGTGTAATTTACTCACAGCTGTATAGTTTGTAGTTGCACTATGAAAAAAAACAAATATCTGAAAAAGCTACTGTTAATGAGACTGCATAAGTGAGCCAGATATACAAAAATGGGATAAAATATGAGTGTAGATTGGTGGCAGGTATCTTCTATTTATTTCTCCAACATTTAACTTTCTGAACTTAGGAGAGCTTTTTTCTGCAGCAAGCCTTCTCTAATTAAAGAATGTAACCCCTATGATAACTGACTATTGACATCTTTTTGTGAAAAGTTGCCTGAAGTTAAAATTTCACTCTCTGACAGAAGCAATTCTTTTTTTCCCATGAATGGATTTTAGTTGAATGCTGAACATAAGGTTGAAAAAGTTTGCATTAGCTGCATGCCACGGGGACTTGAACTGACTGTAGACCTTTAACAAGGTACCAATGTTCTGACTAAAATAGAAAGCTTCCCTCTTCCATATAATGCCCTGAAAATGGTGTGATTGTGTGACAAGAAGTCAAACTGGAGTACAAGGTGTTTTTACCTTTACTTGCTCATATTAGGAACTCTTACAAAAATGGCAGAAATTCGACTGAGAGATTTTCCCTATCATTTTATTCTTACATTGAAGTAATAGTGTACCAGCAGCAGACTGGCACTACTTGTCTAAAAGCACAGGGAGGCTAATTTCAAATGTGAAAGATCTACATTTCAAATTCAGGAGAGGTTATTTTGTGGGGAGAGGGTAAGGTGACCAGATTTTAATATTTGTAAAGGAGGACACCATTGATGGGGGGGGTTTCTAGGGGAGCAAGATGGGAGGGGTCCATCTCTCTTATCCTGCAGCTTTGTGCACCCCCCCCCAAACACTCCCCCTTCATCGCAGCCAGGGGTGGGTTCCTACTGGTGCAGGCTTACCTGTTTGTCGCCGCAGAGCCGAAGAAGCTGGTGGTGTTCTTTTGCCTTCTGCACATGCGCAAAGCATTCTGCTTGCACAGAGGGCAAAAGAACGCAAATGGCGGCGTCCCGGCAGCCGGGGAAAGTGGGCGGGGGAAGCCCCGTGCCGCGAACGCCACCAGCTTCTGTGGCTCTGCGGCGACGAACAGGCAAGACCGCCGCTGCCCCTCTCACTGCCCTCCCTCCCCGCCTGGCAGGAGGAGGCAGGCGAGGCAGGAGTCAGAGGGGTGTGCAGGGCAAATTCAAATTAAAAAAGCGGGACTTTTTTGAAACGCCATGGGACGCGGGACAAATTATTAAAAAGCGGGACTGTCCCGCCAAAAGCGGGACGTCTGGTAACCTTAGGGGAGGGAGACATGCAAGAAAGAACATGGAGACCCAGCATTTATTTTAGCGGTTTATGAGTGGTGATTGAAGAGACTATGATGGTAGATGGATACACATGTCCCAAGTCACCAATTTTTTTGAACAATACAGTACATCACAATATCATCATAAACTGTATTCTGACAGGAGAACCTTTATGCTGTATGAAAATAGAGGTTAGGATGACAAGCTGTTTCCTGTCCACTTCTCTGTTTCTTGCTTGTGGATATCAAGCCATTTTGTCATCCTGTTCTTCTCTGCTGCTCTCTGCCAGGGGAAGAAACAGGATAACATTCCCTCAAATAACAAAGAGGCAATGTTTGCAGATTACGAATATGATTGTTGACAATATTTGCCTCACCATCTACATCTACATACAGGTATATATGCATTTGTGAGAAAATAGGTCATTCTACTGAACCCACTAAATTACTAGAAGATTAAACATCCTGTAATAAACTGTGTGGTAGAAATAGAAGAAGATGCTCTGAGCTACTTTGGAGCTCTATTTTTCCCCTGCAGGTTTAGTCAGATTTTGAATATTTGGAACAACTAACCTAAACAATTTCATGCTTGTTCCTGACAAAAAGGGCAAAGAACATCACAGTAAAAAACATAGTCATGTTTTTTTAAATATGCAAAAGGGAAACTTTTTCTGACTAAAATGTGTTCCCTAACTTGCAATATTTTTTAGAAGTTCTGTCCTAAACTTCTCCACCCAGCCTCCACGAACAAAAAGCAAATGCTCTTCTCTCAGTGTTACTACTAGGAATAGAGCATCCTTCTCTAATCAGCCCTATGAGACTGTGTACCACAGGAACAATGTTGAACAAGCAGGAAGCTGCTGCTTAACTCACATTTCTCCCTCATCTCTTCAACACAAGTACATATTCACAGGGCACGGTCAATTTAAAGCTCATGTGTACAAGAGCAGGTAGGTTAGCAAGGAGAGGAATTTATTTGGAATAGCTGTAGAACTGGACAGAGTGCAGTCTCACAGGACCAATTTCTTTTTCCTTTGGATTGAACTGATTAAAGGACAGGCTTGATGTTGTCATATACCTAGTAGAGTCAAGGTGGTCAAGGGCAATAGTTGTTCCATGGTAGAAATACCTTTCTAGGCTTCAAAGACTTAATTTCCATTTCCCACACTATTAAGAGTCTGCATCTGCTGCAGACAGTTACTTTCTCTGTGTCTGTGTCTTACTTTGTCTGTGGTCTAATAATGAAGGACTTGAACATATGATTCCATGACATGCAGCAGGACATAAGCTGAATATGGTATTCTGTCTGGATCAATCTGGGGATCTGAAAACAAAGGAGTCTTGTGTGACTCCTTTTGTCATAAACTATCAGTCCTTGGGCAGTTTTAAATTAAGAGCTGTACAAATCTCTGCAAGGCTGGAGTACTGATTTGACCTGGATGCTGGATGCTTTCCTGAATGAGCTTGGGGAATTCTTCACATCATGTTTTAGCAAGTTCCTGCCTGATTTACAGAATGCAGAGACTACCGGGATGATTGACACTTGATTCTAAGTACCTATTTCCTTCTTATAGACTCAGGCCTTTGGTTTAATGAATATTTGTGAAAAGCTCCAAAAGGATCTTTTTGAAAAGAGTGAATGGTTAACCAAATGTTAATTTAACAAAGGTATCACATTTGAAAAAACAATTGGGTGGGGATGGAAAAATACTAGAGCTTAAAAAAAATCCCCTATAAGAACAATCTAGAATATTTGGATTTTTTACCTTGAAAAAAGAGATGACCATTGGTGGGACATATTTGAAGTATATAAAATAAATTTAAAAAACAGTAAAGATTGCTCCTCTTGTCAAAATTCAAAAAGGAAGGCTCACAGGGGTGGGTTTCACTTACTTTCGCCACCGATTCGGGTCGCGCGATTTCACTTCCGTGCATGCTCAGAAGGTGGATTCAGCCCGAAACACAGCTGAGGAACTCAACAGCTATGCTTCGGGCAAAGAAATAAAGGTCAGTATTAACCCAGGGGTGGGCAGAAGGGCTTTTTTCACAGCACAAAATGCTGTGAAGCCATCCAAAGACAGAAAAAACGGCCGAAAATTCAGGGGAAAAAATGGCGGCGAGCACGGACCGGCACAGACAGAACCGGATTTGTGATGCCAAAATTACATCACCAGTGGGTCACTAACAGTTTGGGTGATCTGATCTGAACCGGGAGGAACCTACCCCTGAAGGCTCATTTATTGAAGGTAAAATGGCACTGAAAACTTTAGATCTCTACCTCTTACTTGCAAGCACCCAGATACATTTGACTGGCTATTGTGTGAAGCAGGAGGGCCTACAGTAGGCAGTCACACAGCAGGTTTGATAGTGTTCCTTGTTCTTAAGTTGTCACTAGCTTTATAAGGGGCTAGTTCTGAAAAGAAATCATTAGAAGCTATTTGAGTCATTAAATTGGGTCAACATTTGCAGTGGCTATGCATGGCTTAGTTATATCCTTTGTTGTGTATTGCAATATTCTTCACATGGGCCTATGTTTAAAAAATAACTGGAAATAAGTGGCATAAAGTGCAACATACCAAGTTCATATGATATCTATATTTTTTTAAAAAAAATCTGTTCTGGTGGCCAATTACTCCTGGACACAATATGAAACATTAATATTGACTTTCAAAACTTTCAATTATTAAGATTGAACTGTCTATCAATTTATCTCAGTTATCTGCCTTGCTGTTAAGATATGCAGGAGTGGTTCTCTTAAAGATGTCTTCCACCCATTACATATCTGTCTTTTTTGGTATGTCAGAAAGGGCTTTCTTCCATTTTCTACAGGCTAAAGAATACACATTGTTGGAAGATGGGTTAGCCTTCATGCTCTCTGCATTTAAACATCTACATATGCATACCTCTTTCACAAGCCTTTTAATTTATAAATTATTTTAGTATTAATTTTAATATTAAGTTTATGCTTTTAACTTGTATCATCTGTTAGGCAGGTTATCAATCTAACAAAAATTATCTTTATTCAATTAACTTATTTTTATAATAAGCAACCTGTAAGTTATTTAAACATAGAGGAATTATGCAGGCAGCTTTTCTTCTAAAAATACATTAATCTGCCCACAATTGGTCTAAAACCCAAACAGGCTTGGGTTGGATTGATTTGGTTCTTGACTCTGAATTTCTAAATCAAATTGTCAAACATTGGAATCAATTCTTATCTGTCTTACAACTACCCACTGCTCCTGGCATCTCCATTTTCCATGCATGGAAAGCCTGCTGCAAAGGAACACAGTTGAAAATTACAGTTGCAATTGCAATGGGAGGAGAGAGAAAAAACATAGAAGAAGCTAACACATAAGTGGAAAGAGCTATTATTTTGTCCTTACATTCATTCACACAAATGTGATCTCCTTGAAATGGAAGCAAAGAATTAACAGCTGGGAAAGACACAATAACAAATTCCCAACTCTGCATGTGGAACAGAGATGCACAACTTGAGGTCTCCAAATGCTCCAGTGTATTCTTCTTACCAAAAAGTGCCACCCAACATATTAGAATGGAAGAATAATTAAATGGATGCAACTGATTGTGATAATGGCAATTAAGCTGGTATAATTTAAAATATACTTAAATTAAACAGAACTGAATTTTATTCGACTCAAACCACCTGTTCGTTCTTGTCCTATGAAGAGGAATACAACCTCTTGTTTACTTCATAAGAGCCAAGTATGCTGTTTGGTCTAAAGAAAAGTTATATCCTGTGAATTGCAGGTAGAATGTTGAGACTCCAAGCTCAAGATGCAACCAATACAATGTAGAAAGTTTGATTCGTGGTCCCAAATTCAGTGTCATTAGGCTAGCAAATGTATGTAATTGACAGAGACAGACCTACTGAGCCTTTTCTATATTACATTTGCTTGTGCAATGAAGGGTGCTGCACTGCCAGCTGATGTGCTCGAATAGTTTGACTCCAGAGAAATCATGTAGAAGAGATGCTGCCCAGGCAGGAGAGAAATAAAATGACACATGGGATTTCTCCATCCCTTACCGTTAATCATGAAAAAGTCTATATATTATCCCTGGTCATTTCTAAGATGTCAGATTATTTGTGGAATATCTTGGTTTTGGGGTTTGAAAGCCACTGAGCCATTAGAAGCCTAAACAATTGCACTGAATAATAAACTATAAATCTCATTTTTGCACTAGATTAGGTAAACCAAAAGTATTCCCATTGGCAATGAACTTGGTGTATTTTGGTCTACAAAATCACAAAGTCATTGCAGAAGGAAACCAGATGATAACAAATAGCAAATTAACATTTATAAACAAAGCATAGCGCAAATAAAGATTATATATCTGGCCTTTTTAGTCAATTGAAATGTGTGTACATGTGTGAGTGTGTGGGGAGGAGGCAGTTTCAGACTCTAAAACAAACTGACCCTGTGTGTCAGTTCAGATCCTTAAATAAGTCTCTGAAATGATAACCTCCCAAAAAAAATGATTCATTCCTAGCCATAAAAAGATGCCATTCTACCATATGAGAAACCGTATAGAGTAGAGTAGAGTAGAGTAGAGTAGAGTAGAGTAGAGTAGAGTAGAGTAGAGTAGAGTAGAATAGAATAGAATAGAATAGAATAGAATAGAATAGAATAGAATAGAATAGAATAGAATAGAATAGAATTCTTTATTGGCCAAGTGTGATTGGACACACAAGGAATTTGTCTTTAGTGCATATGCTCTATAAAGACTTAGTTCTTTATAAAAATTTCTTTTAATTTATTTTTAATTAAGCTAACATATTTTTAATCTGTAAAATATTCTTCATCTCAATAAATTGGTGACAAGGGCACAGCATTAGTTCAAGCCATGCATTTTTATAGCATTTTTCCTGACCTGATCTTGAGCTTGTCAGAGGGACACAGTTCTAGTGCTGAAAGAAAAGGCACATGAATTTCAATGAGAGCATTTAGTTTGACAGAAGATTCAATTCATTATCAATCTTATACGATTCTCCCCCTTCTGTGTCGATTGAGAAAGTCTATACTATATTTGGCTGGACATGTTAAAATTCTTTACACAGTCAGAATCCCATAATTGTCAAAAAAGAATAATGCTCAATAAAGTAGAACGAGTTATTTGTTTGTACCATCTGCCTTCCTCTTATTCTCTGTTCACTTCACTGATCTTCAGTTTCATCATCAAATGGACAAGTATGCTAATAATGTGATGATGTGGCATTGCTGGACTTTTATGTATCACAATCATATACATAGGTATACACCAGTAATGCTACCGGTTCGGAGATGTGCACTCGTGATGATGTCCAGGTGGGTGGCTGGAGCCTCTCGCCACCGCTACCGGTTCGCCTGAACCGGGGCGAACCGTTAGCAATCCACCACTGGTATACACAATCCATACAGACCGACACTTATTCAGCCATTTTCTTTTTTCTTCTCTAGTAGTAGAGAAAATTCAGTACAAAACTAAAACACTTGGGGATATTTAGCCCATATGACTCTTATTTTAAGGCAAAATTTCCTGAGCTATTAGGCACATTAAAGCAATACAGATTACTTTTAAATGTGAGTTTGTGTGTATGTTTGCATGTACTGTATAGTAAAACTGAGGTTGTTAGGTTACTTTTCTTTATTATTATTAAGGAATACACTCTACTGTACTGGGACTTGATTCTGAGTAAAGAGAAAGAGGATTTCAGATACAAAGTTCATCTGCCTATCTTTAGCAAAGCAAATTCTGAGTGTGATCTTGAATGTTATTTAAACTTCAATTTTCTTTCTGAGACAGCAGTTCAGCAAATATTGTTCTAAGACAATCAAGTGGCATAATACCTTTGAAAAAGACAAGAGGCCAATTGCTGACACTGAATGGAGAGAGAAATTAGTATTCAACATCAGAGTAAACAGTTATCCCACGGGAGCTTACAAAAGAGGCAATGAAGATCAAGATTAATCATGCAGGCAGAGAAATATCTGCCCATGATTGTGCCTTAATTATATGCAAACAGGTCATCCTTAAGTTATCATCACAGATTGAAGTCACTAACTTTTCCAAATTGTAATCATTGTTTAAAAATAAATGATGCATATATAGTCTATTCTCAACAAATAAGAGATTATTCAAATATGCTGGTGTAGGCCAGTATTCTAGCCAATATTTTATGTGCATCTTAGTAAAAACATATTTAGTTTTAATGGTCATAAATCTTGGCCTTTGGAGCTAACATCACTTCCCTTCTGATTTAAGAAAAAAATATAATATGTGGAAATCATGGTTCTCTCTCTTGATATATTCTTATAAGCTCATCAGGTGTTGTCTGGGTTGTAGTAAAACTAAAACCCTTGCTCTAAGTAGGATTCTATGAATTAACATCTATAGTTTATTCACAAGCTGATTAATTAGATAATTTAAAACTTCATTTGCATAGCAATAGCAAATTATTACAGTTTGAAAGCATTTATAAGAAGAAAATTGTGAAGGTTGAAGAGGCAAGGAAAGACTAGAACAGATCTCATGGAGAACTCCCACCGCTCAATATTTTGCTAGTTTGGATACATTTATTTTCAATTGTTTTCCTTTAATTAGGATATAAATGCCAGTAATTGGGAAACATTTGAAAAGACTGTGAAGCTATGGAATCTGGAGTTTCTGAGTCACTTGTTTGCAGCCTGCTTCAGCAACAGGTGAACAGCAAAAGATCAAATATTTTCCAGTCAGTCCTCCTTTCAGTTGATTTATTCTATTTAATATAATAGGAAATTGATGTCTTAAGAATTTCTTATTAATTACAGACATTTGTAAATGAATGTTGGAAGAAATTTCCATGGTTTGTTCCCAGCTGGGAAGCAGTCACCGATGCTGAGAAGAAATAGACATGGAAGCAGCTGCCAGAAAAAGGGATCCTTTAATTCAGGAAGGCAAGAAGAGTAGTGACACAGCTCAAGCATTCCTGGTTTGCAAGCAAAGTGGCCTGATAAGTGTATGGATTTTTATACCAATCTTCCCTTTGAAGTTGGTGTGATTTGATGAGATTTTGTATATGCCTTTAGTTAAGGTGATTGCTCTGAATTCTGTCTTCCTGGCTTAATTGTTTAATCCTGTTCCTGGGCTTTGTCTTTCCTATCCTGGGGGTAGGAAAGAGAAAAAGGGGAGTTCCAAGTGAGTTATTTTAGCCTGATTCCCCTTATCTTAATGGCTCTACTTAAGTATTTCTATTGTCAGCTCTGTTAGCAGGGCTGCTTTGTGTTTTTCTTTCAGCTGGTGCTTCTTGGTTTTCTTAAAGGGGGGAGGGCTGGCTTGAGTCTCTTGGCACTGTTTCCTGAGGCTTCTGGTGCTATGAGGTCCCTGGCATTGTCCCCCTGGGGTACACATCCCACAGGAATAATAATAAAGCAAAGTTTTATATGCTGCTGTCACACTGAGGAAGTACAGGCAACTCCCATTATGTAACTCTTGCTTTCTAATTTTCAGGATGGCTGTGTACAGCTCTCTATATAATAAAAACATAACATCTGAAAGCATCATTCACCATTGGATTTGAGGTTTATTTTGATATTTTTACAGTATATGATTGTGATTGGTGTCATTCGAGACAACGATGAAACCATATACAGATGGGAGGTTGAACAACTAGCCTCGTGGTGTGACCGGAACACTCTGGAACTGATAGCACTCAAAACTGTAGAAATGGTGGTAGACTTTAGGAGAAACCCTCCCATTCTACCACCTCTTACAATACTAGACAACACAGTATCAATAGTAGAGACCTTCAAATTTCTATGTATGTGATAATATCTCAAGACCTAAAATGGTCCCCTAACATCAAAAATGTCATAAAAAAAGCACAACAAAGAATGTTCTTTCTGCGCCAACTCAGGAAGCTCAAACTGCCCAAGGAGCTGCTGATACATAGGAATTATTGAGTCTGTCATCTGCACCTCTATGACTATCTGGTTCAGTTCTGCAACCCAACAAGACAGACACAGACTTCAGAGGATAATCAGAACTGCAGGAAAAAAATTACTGCCAACCTGCCTTCCATTGAGGACCTGTATACTGCACGAGTCAAAAAGAGGGCCGTGAAAATATTTACTGACCCCTCGCATCCTGGACATAAATTGTTTCAACTCCTACCCTCAAAACGACATTATAGAGCACTGCACACCAAGACAACTAGACACAAGAACAATTTTTCCCCAAACACCATCACTCTGCTAAACAAATAATTCTCTCACCACTGTCAAACTATTCACTAAGGCTGCATTACTATTACTATTAGTCTTTTCATTCCTATCACCCGTCTCCTCCCACTTATGACCGTATGACTGTAACTTGTTGCTTGTATCCTTACAATTTATATTAATATTGATTGTTTCCTTATTGCTTATTTGTACCTTATGACAATCATTAAGTGCTGTACCTCATGATTCTTGACAAATGTATCTTTTCTTTTATGTACACTGAGAGCATATGCACCAAAGACAAATTCCTTTTGTGTCCAATCACACTTGGCCAATAAAGAATTCTATTCTATTCTATATAATTAGAAAACAATGCTATAGCATTTGTAGCCCACAAAAACATCTGACCTAAATATAGTTTGTTCAAAGCTGCTGCTGTGTGCAAAATCCCCCATATATGTGTAGAATGTGCAGACTTCATACCTTCATTGCCTCAGAGTACTTGGAAATAATTTAGTTTAGTTTTTATTAATTTACCTTTCTCTGAACCTTGATGTAAACTGAAGCACAATTATAGTTCTACATTTACATCTCTACATAATAAAATTGAATTGCCTTTGATACAAATTATTACACAATGTGAAAAAAAGTGGAGAAAATAATTGAGGAGGGGAAGGGAGAGGAGGAGGAGGAGGAGGAGGAATAACAACAACCAGATAGCTTGCTGAAAACAATAATAATGTGGCTAAAGTTTAGATAGTTTGTATATATATGGCAAAGGCAAGAGTCTGGAAAAATCTAAAGGTAACTGTAAATTAATCCAACAGAAGATAAGCTGGCTTGATATTTTTCCTGATGAGTCAAGCAAAAAATGATGAGAATGAAAGTCCAACATGGATTTCTACTTGCTTATTTATGAAGTGTAGAGTATAGTAATAATGCCCCATGTAAACTGAGCTGATTATTAGAATAAGAATTAAACTAGTCTTTTTCATGTATAAACAATGTTAAATTACCATTACATAAGCAATAAGGCACAGAAGAAGAAGCTCTCGATTCATGGGCCACATATGTCCTAAGTTTAATTTTTCTGGCTTTCAGCATCGTCTCACTACATATTGCTTACATTCTAAAATAGCTACTTTAATTCTGAAGAACGTATTCCTTTTTTGTAACCTCTTTCAAAAAACTCTCCAAACGTTATCCTTTAGCTGATGTTATTCTCCCATACTGATGCTTTTGACTTGAAAAGTGTGACCCCTGCCAAACAAAATAGCCTCTTCATAAATCCAGGAGCTTCACATTTCTTGGGACGGTAAGGTTAAGCCATTTTTACTATGTATTATAAAACATTCAATGGCGTACTAGGCTTTCTTGTTCTGGATTTCCTATGTTTCTGCTTAATTTGCCTTCTCAGGAAAAGTGAAGACAAAGTGGAGGCATAGCACCAAGAAGAAAGTTTAAAGAAGCAGCAAGAGGCAGTTTAGAAATAGTTCCTATGGATTTTCATTCACAAGACTACTGCAAAATTCACACCATTTTCATAAAAGGGGAGGCAGATAGTAAGTGAGGTCCTACAGGACAAGACTTGGTTTATGTCATCCTATCTTGTGCTTTGTCCACAGGTGGCGTCCTGATCATTGAAGTTTGAATGTCACCTCCATATTTGCTCAGGGAAGCAAAATCATTACTTCTCTTCTCCTGCTAAACATTAGGCAGGGCAAGTAATCTAAGTTTCTTTTTTCCTCCTTTAAAGAGAGATAGGAAACTTTTGGGATGAAAATCTGTATGAGAGCACGCAGTTAGCGTGCCCTCAAAATAGCTACTCATAAATAGACTTCACCAGGCCATGAAATTTTTAAAAAAAATCCCCCCCCAACTCTAATGGACCAGCTTTTAAAAATCTTTGCACAATCTTTGTGGGGGCTAAAGGCATTTTTGCACTTACTTCTTTCTTTCCTTTTTAAAAAGAAATTTTGGAAAGTGAAATATGACAAGCAACCAAGTGCCAGGGGTGGAAGGATAGAGTTTTATCAGCTTTTTACCTATTTCTTTGTATTAATATTATCAGATAAGGGTATGTGTATATATATATTCTTTTTCACCAAGGGAGGATACCTAAATAAACCATGTCACACATTAAATGGTATCACACTGGCAGAATAAATTCATCTTAAGAGGCATGCAATACTTTTGATTTGTTTGATGCTATTCTGGACTGGCCATTAATTGGGCAAGCACTGCAATTACAGAGACAGAGGCGCAACATCAAACATTACCAAGAACTAAACAGGATCTCCCTGCAGACAGCTGTTGCTGAATATCACCTGCTGTGAAGAAATATTGAAGAGTGCTGAAGTGTGCAACTATTTCAAAGTCAAGTTGCTCCACGTTGCGAGGTCTAACCAGCTTCACATGCAACGTTGTAACCATTAGCTGCAAACTGCACTATGTTAAAACAAGATGAGAGTTTAAAGAACGGTGGTGTCTCTTGGTTGGTTTGATTTTTTGTTTAAAATCCTTCAGCAGCTCTTCCTTTATTATGAATACTTTAAAGCGTTATTTTAATTTTTGGTGACATGTGGAGTTCAATCGCAATGAAGCCCAACTTATTCTGTAATACTGTATTATTACTGTTAGTTTGATTTTGCTTGCTGACCCATCTCAAGTCGGATGAAGCAGCCCGCCTCTGGCATTTTCATTCATTCTCATGAAGAAAACAGCCTCACATCTGGTGCCCTTTAAATTACATTTTACTTGCTGTGAAGACCAGGGTATTTTCCCAATGAAATATGTTTTCATTTGGAAGTTGTCAGCTTCTCAAAAATGAAATTACTAGGCATTGTTCCCTAGGAAATCCATATGTAGTACTTCCCATCAGTAGGAGCAGTGTGTGTGTGTGTGTCTGTGTGTGTGTGTGTGTGTGTGTGTGTGTGTGTGTGTGTGTGTGTGTGAGTGTGTGATGAGAGATTTGGTGTGCAACTTGAGAGTCCTCCTGAACTTACAACTCTTTTTGAAAGAGCAGATGGCAGCTGTGGTTACAGGGGCTTTTCCACAAATCCATTTTAGGCACCAATTGCACATATTCCAGGACTATGGGGATCTACTCATCATCATTCTCAAAATAGTCCTTTCTTGTCATGATGTGATTTTTGATTGTCAGCTGTGCTCACATGTTAGACTCTATGATACTCAGAGATTCCTAGCAAAGCAGACACGTGATGAGTGATCTGCGCATGTACAACATTACTTTGTATTTTTTTCTTCTGTGATGGTCCTCTACGAAGGAGGATGTGTTTAGATTGCAGTGAATAAATATGTTATTACTTAGACTTTATTTACCGGGTTTTATTTGACATGGATTAGTTTCCAGGGAAAAAAATCTCATCACCTCTAAGCCGTAAATTCTAACTCCGTCATTTCTCAAAAGGATTTGCGTAATATGGCAATACACTCCACATGTAACTGCCCTTGAAAAACATTCAGAAATTTCAACTAGTCCAAAATGCAGGAGCATGCACAGTTCTGGCAAAATAAGTTTGCCTGTGCTAAACTACCATTGCCTGTGGTACATTGGACCACAGTAAGATTCTGGGTGCAATTTAAAGTACTTGTTATCACCTTTAAATCCATGCAAGGCCAGGTTACTTGGCTCTTTCATCATTTTCAATAAGTGTGCACACGCACTATTAAACGTTATCTGGCAGGACCTAAGAGATTTGCTTTCTCTGTCCACAATATCTGGCCTATAGGTCATTTCTCACCCACCCGCCAAAAGACAATCCCCTCAATTTCCAGAAGGCTATGAACACTTGGCCTACAATATTACCTGAGCCCAATATAGTTGTGGCTTGTGTTGTTAGAGTGGCATGGTCCTTTAGTTATTGTATTATGATTACTTTAACTCTTTATATTTTGTTGATAGAGGAGAGGGGGAGGGGGAGAAGGGAAGGGAGAGGGAGAGGAGAGGGAGAGGGAGAGGGAGAGGGAGAGAGAGAGAGAGATTGTTCTTACCTACTCAGATTTATATTTGAAGATGGACAGCCACGTGCATTCTCAAATAAATCATTTTTCACAATCCTTTCTTCTCACCAATAAGATTCATATGTTTATATCCCTTGAACCAACCCTAAATTTAATTGCTATGATTAATGTACTGAAGGAAATATTAAATCAATTCCTTACTAACATTGTAGTGTTGAACAAATAAAAAACTGGATGGAAACCAATGTTATGTATTCAGAGGTGGGTTCCTGCCGGTGTGGTTAATAGCTGTTGTTCAGCGCAGAGCCGAAGACGCTGCCACCGCCCGCATGGACACCGCCAATTGCGTTCTTTTGCCCCCTGCGCATGCGCAAAGCATTCTGCATGCGCAGAGGGCAAAAGAACACAATTGGCAGCGTCCATGCGGGCGGGGAACGCGCCCGGGGAAAGCTCCCGCGCCATGAACGGCAGCAGCGTCTTCGGCTCTGCGCCGAACAACAGCTATTAACCGCACCAGTAAAAACAGGCAGGAACCCACCTCTGTATGTATTTAGGTTGTTTGCTATTGCACAAAGTCAACTGGGGGCCTGGAATATATTCTATTTGGGAACAAAAGCTTAGCAGCCAGTATTTGACTATGGCTGCCTGCTTGCACTGATTTGACTGACTTGCCAAATCCAACCAGCCATATTTACACCGTTCAAGTTGATTCACCATCCAAGCTCAATTGTCTTTAATAAGTCCTTGATGTTTGTTTGTAAACTTGCTGTTTTCTGATATCTTTTGAAGATACGAATGTCTCTTTTGGTACTTTAATCTGTCTTGATACCTTGTGATATATTTTTCTATAAAATATGTTATAGAGCATTTTTTTCATCTTTTCCTCCATCATGGGAGATTGATTGACGTATGTTATCATCAGACCAATGTAAACTTGCATTCAGAACACAAATGCAGTATTTCATTCATTCATTTTAATACTTAAGGAAGATACAAAAAAAATTGAGATGGAAAAAGATCCCTTCACTGCTCATTGGAAAGGACAATGGCAGTGTTGTTAGAATCCTTAATATACCCCAGAGAACCTCTCAAAATTAAGGATGTCCAATTAAGGCTGGCTAGAATACAACTCAACAAAAATTTCCCACAGCAGGTTATGAGAAATTGTACAAATATTAAAGG
Source organism: Diadophis punctatus similis (assembly GCA_023053685.1). Classification (NCBI taxonomy): domain Eukaryota; kingdom Metazoa; phylum Chordata; class Lepidosauria; order Squamata; family Dipsadidae; genus Diadophis; species Diadophis punctatus. The sequence goes on from JALIGW010000003.1 coordinate 150,131,670, forward strand.
TAGAAACAAGTGATTCTGGGATTAAATTTTCTTTTTTGTAAGAATTATTTTTAAAAATGTGTTTGTATATACAGTATGCTTGCTTGTTTTTAAAGACAAGTTTCTTAAATTTCTTTAAATATTTTTTTAATGTATTTTTCTTGCTATGGTCATCTCATTATATTTTTGTCTATATCATAAGCTTTCTTTTCCATATTTTCAAAAAAAGCAAAATTAATGGAAGTCGAGTAGTTATTAATATAAATCAAAGGCTGAATCATCTTCTTTATAAAATATACATTTTCATCAAACTATCAAATTATACTTACATGTTAACATATGACATTTTTTAAAAAATTAAAAACACAAGTCTTTGATTTAGTCTGCTGGGCTTCAGAACAAATGACAATCAGCTTTTTCATAGAATTTATATTGCCTAATTAATTTATAAAACTAGTGGCATCAAAATACTAAATATAAAACTGTTAGAAACAATGCCTGTAATTTCACAAGGTGAGATGAATGTCACCAGCATAGATAAATTCTCAAGGACACATATGGCCCATTTGATTCATTTTTTCTTCATGCATTTTCAAGATGAACTGTCGACAAAAATATTATCAGTGGAAAAATATGATTCAAAACTGACCTCTTGCATAAATGTTCTTTAAGGAGACAGGGGAAAAATGGAAGGAAGGTTGATATGTATCTATCATCTAGTCACTTGTGAAACTGCCACATGACAAGTTAAAGCTTCCACATCTCATTTGGGTTTTCAAGGACTTGCCAAAACATAGGCCAAATGAAGTCATATCTGTCAAATAGCATATCAAAATAGACAAAAAGGGCACTCTTTCTTCCTTGTGTTAATAAATATGTGTGCGTGTCACAGCCATAGTGCTCATAATTCCAACTGTATATTACAAATTCAAATTTCATAATAAATGTAGAAAGGGGGGAGGGGCAGAAACTGAAATGAAACAATTTCAAGCAATCTCATTTTGATTGGCACATCAATTGATAAAAATAAATATTGTTAGGATAGAACTACTTGCCAGATTCTATAATACTTACATCAACTTTTCATATCCTAATAACCTCCAACAGTGACATCCATAATTCATAGGGATATTATGAGAGTTAATGTCTGATATACATGGAGAAAAGCAGATTGGAAAGACATTATTTAAGATCATTATTTTTTATGGAACTCAATAACCCAATAAGCAAAGCTCTTGGAATTTATGGAAAAGCAAAGCAAAATATAGACTAGAAGGGGTCTATACAACTGAAATCAGGTGGAGAAAAATTATTTCAGTAAACAATACTAATAAATCGCTAGCTGATTAGTTTCTGAAAAGCAAATTTCTTATAGAAGAAAAGATAGTGGTTGTGCTATTATCTAGGTTTATTAATTTTTTTAAGCACTGTATGTTATCTACCTACCTACCAACTATCATCCATCCATCCATCCATCCATCCATCCATCCATCCATCCATCCATCCATCCATCCATCCATCTATCTATCTTTTATCCATCCATCCCCATAGATTTTCATTTTTTTCTGTTATTATGATTGGTTGCACAGTCAGCCAGATGTTTAGGTTGGATTTGGCATTTTTATTTACCCATTGAGCCCTTCCCAAGAACCTGACATAGGCAGATATTGTTTGATGGTGTTAGAGACATTATCACTGGATGTAAGCTGTTTTAAGTTAAGCTGCTATTTGCAATTGACTGATGGTGATTTTGTCAGTGCTGATGGTGTTCAAGTGATATGCCAAAAAAAAATGGAATTGCAACCAAGATGCCACTTAACTGTTGATTGTCTTTCCTTTCTTTTGCCACAGTCATTCTACTTCAATTTGCAGGTCTTCATATTTTGTGATTTTCTCCAGTTCTTTCTCTTCAATTCTGTTGTCTCTGGGTACTGTAATGGCCACTATCAAGACCCTTTTTAAAAAACTTTCTTGTCAACAATTGTTAAGTCTGGGTGCTATGATTATTATTTGCAAATGAAAATACATGTTTAAAATAATATTAAATAAATAATACAGATTAAATCAAATATAAAGGTAAAATAATCTAAAGTATATCTAAAGTATGATATGTTTTGTATATTTGAGTATAACATTAGATCAGGGGTCCTCAAACTTGGCAACTTTAAGACTTATGGACTTCAACTCCCAGAATTCTCCAGCCAGCTGGCTGGAGAATTCTGGGAGTTGAAGTCCATAAGTCTTAAAGTTGCCAAGTTTGAAGACCTCTGCATTACATGTTTATAATGCTACTAGCTAAATACCCCGTGCTTCACTACGAAACTATGTGATGGGGCTTGATAAATTGACACTTAAAGCTTGAAAATTAATGAGTAGTTAAAAAGGGGACTGCATTATTTTGTTAGAGATGGTAAGCTAAGTTTCTGTTACAGATGAAGACATTATTTGCATAGCATAGACTTTCAATTTGTCCCTCAGATGAATTGCTCAGGACCTCCCTGTAAACAACATTCCTGGTTCTGCTCTCTGGCTGGAGGATGACCAGGCTGTCAGGTGAACTGACTCTGGAGCATGCCACATAGAACTGGCCATGGGAGAAACAGGCAGCTTCCCTTACTTGTGTTTTCCTAATTACATCTGTAAATCTTTTCCTGTGTTTTTTTGCCTCTTTTCCCTTTAACTGGTGTTACAGTAGAAGGAACAGATTCATCTGAACTGAGGAGGAAAATAAGGGGAAAAAATCTGTCTCTGCCTACCAGCATCCATTGGTATTCATCTGGCTAGCATCCTGTTAGTGTGTGGGAAAGTTGAGGGGTATTTGCTGTGTGAGCAAGGAGACAGGAAGGAGTCTGTGCATGGCTTAGCTCAACTGTTCTGTAGTAAAGCTGCTTACTGCTGTGAAAGCAAAAGTGAAACTGAAACTCCTCTGCTTGTGTTTTGTGTTTGGATCTGATTTCTTTTCAGGTGGGGAGGGGGAAGTGGAACTCCTTAGCATCAGAGCTTGTTAATAATAATATAAGAAATACTCATGCTCTGATGGTCATTTTGAAAAATCCTTTCTTAGCGAGCACCTAGAAGGCAAGAGGAACATACGTGGCAAATTTTAAGTTTGTAGGCTTTATGGTTCTGGAGATATCATGATTAATGTGTGAGTGGTTTTTGCATTATATATATATTAGAGATTTCATTTCCATTATATAATCCAAACATGCTATTAAATGTTAAATATTTAAACTGCTTAACAGAATTGAATTTATTAAAAAAGAAAAGAAAAGAAAAAATTTAATAAAAGGTGCATTAAAGCAATATTGAAAATTGTATTTAGATTATATCTCAGTTTAAAATATAAACTATAAAACCTGAATTTTGGATGTGCCATAATTCCCTATATACAATTATAGACTAAAATGGTTGCCAAGCAGACTTGAATTTGGCATCAGAATTACTTTTTAAATTTGCAGTTATTCTAAATATTGAAACATACTCCCACACTTAACTAATCTTCCAAGGCAGAGGGAATCAAAGAGACTTTTTATTGATCTGTACATATTGCTGTAAAGCAATATCCCATTCTAATATTCTTTCATTTTTGCTGGATCAGATTCCTGTTTACTATACAATTTCAAAGAATAATTAACAAATTTCTATATATTTTTATTTATTATGATGTTAAACATCTGCAGTAGAAAGAGAGTGATCTCATGATGTCACTGTAGCAGAAAGGGCTGAAATTTCTTTTCTTCTCTTTGTTGATAAGATTAATAAAATCCAACTGGCTCTGTAAAGTCAACACAGAATAAGGCCTGAAAAGAATGTTTTCTGTCAGTGATATGGAAGCAGGTTTGCCTTCATCCTCAGGAAAAGATGATTACATATGAACTATATCTGGCACTCAATAGAATTAATGTCTAGCCCACAGACAAGATGGAAGCCTCAATTTATGAGATAGGTCTACCAGTCAAACCTTAACTGGGCATTGCAAATAGCCTCAGCAAAGGCTTAGCTAACCATCCCTGGGTAGACAATCACCACAGACTGTATTTTCTTTTATAATTAGCTGAGGACCTATTTACCAGTTGGCCCTTTCTGTTTTGGTAGAACTTATTTAATCTGGTTAAATGTTATTTTTCGTAGCTACAGTTGGTAGGCTGTATCCAGGTAAATCCAGGTAAACATCCCAGTAGTACAGGAAAGTAAAGAGTACTTGTCCTAGCCTGTATCTGATTGGTGCACAACAATAAGGGAAATAAACACACAGTAGTATCTTGGTACTCATCATTAATTCCTTCTGGAAGGAGTGACAAGTACTAAATATGATAAGTATTGAGAAAATCACGTGACTTATCATGTGATCCAGAAGTGGGTTTCAGCACTGGTTTCTGGAGAACCGGTAGTGGAAATTTTGAGTAGTTCGGAGAACAGGTAAATACCACCTCTGACTGGCCCCGCCCCATCTATTCTCTGCCTCCCGAGTCCCAGCTGATTGGGAGGAAATGGGGATTTTGCAGTAACCTTCCCCTGGAGTGGGGAGGGAATGGAGATTTTGCAGTATCCTTCACCTGGAGTGGGGAGGGAATGGAGATTTTACAGTATCCTCCCCCTGCCATGCCCACCAAGCCACGCCCACAGAATCGGTAGTAAAAAAAATTGAATCCAACCACTGATATGACCCTTTATTTCAGCCAGAAGAAGTAGTGAGTCACGAGGCAGCCAATGCCAGAAAGTTCTATCTTGCATGTCAATTACCGGGAGAAAAATGAATACTGGGACAAGATTTTTACTTCAAAACACATTGAGTACTGAATTCAATTTTTGGAGCAGTCAAGTACTGAAGTATGACTGTACTATTTTGGATCTTGGAAAATTTACTCACTCGGTCAGGGTGGAAAACAAAACAGTGAAGAGATTCTTGTCTATAGTCATACAGATCAGATTTGACAATTTTCTAGTTTACCATCTAGAGCAGTGATGGCGAACCTATGGCACGGGTGCCAAAGGTGGCACGTGGAGCCATATCTGCCGGCATGCAAGCCGTTGCCCTAGCTCAGCTCCAGTGCACATGTGCCTGCCCGCCAGCTGATTTTTGGCTCGCGCGGAGGCTCTGGGAGGGGGATTTGGGCCTCTGGAGGGCCTCCAGGGTGGCGGGGGGAGCGTTTTCACCCTCCCCAAGCTCCAAGAAAGCCTCTGGAGCCTGGGGAGGGTGAAAAACGGGCCTACCAGGCCCACTGGAAGTGGGGGGGGGTCGCACACGCATGTGCAGGGGGGTGGGACAAGTGAGGAGCTTTGAATTATGGGTGTGGGCACGCACGCACATGCAATAGAGCACACACGCTCTATTTTGGCACCCGAGGAAAAAAAGGTTCGCCATCACTGATCTAGAGTATAAATTTTGATAAAGGAAGTAATACATTAGGTGTATTAATCATTAATAGTAGTAATATACATTGTATAATATGAATGAAAGCCAGAGTGGGGCTCTAGAGCAGTTATGGCCAATCCAAAATACTCATATTTTTTATTAATTTTATTAAAAGACAAACTGCTGTTAAAATTTAAATTTTATGTACGTTCTCGGAATATTTCATCAGCGATAGAAGAAGATGCTGTAGTAGAATCACATGTATTTCCTGCCCTCTTCTTACTTTAGAATATCTTATTATTTGAAGCTTTAGATTTACTGGATAGTGATGCTTTTCCAAGTTCAAATCAAGGTGTTGGTTATCGTTAATACAGAGAGGCAGAGGGCAAGATGGCATTCTCTCCATCTTACTTATGACAGAATAGCATATTCCTTGGCACATCAAGTCAGTGGATTAATGGTACAAACAAATCTGTCCTCAAAACCTTGCTGCTATCTATGTCAACATCTGTTGCATTAGGTAGTTGCCTTTTTCTGCCTTATGATTAGATTGGCTATATCATTCAGACTGTAGCTGCCAGAAGCTCTAAAACAAAGTTGTTCCTCCTTGATCTTGTGGCTCATCTTTGAGATCCGCTAGGAAAGTTCTTCATGCCTCTCACTTTTATCTAGGAAATGTTTGAGAGCAGCACGGGAAGAAAATTTCTAAAGCTGAGTTCACATTCTGGTGTTATCTGTCCCAAGAGATATTTCTTGTTCCTTCTGTGATGTCTGTTCTTCACCTCTTTGAGATGTCTTCATTTTGACAGGAGATTAATTTTGACCGCTTAACTCTTGCTTTAACCTTTTTCCCAGTGCTCAGTAATATTTTTAGTTGTGTTTTATTATGTTAGCTGGCTTAGGCATTATTCTAAAACAGAAAGTAGAAAAGATAAAAGCTACCTCAAATCAAACTTGACTTTTACTGTTTTCATTGATACATTTGTCTAGTTTTTCTGGCAATGATATAAAAATAGTTTGTCTATTGACCTATTGCCAAGATGTTTCTTTAATTTTCCCATGTAGCCCATAGCAATGGTTTTTTTCTCATGGTCTCCTATTTAAATACCAACCAGCTCCAGTATTGCTTAGATTTTGACAATCTAGTCAAAAATAGATTGACTATTTTTTAAATAGTCAAGGCTATTTAAGCAGAGTCCCCTATTGGATTGACAGAAAGAATTGCAAAAAATAATAATAATGGTTAAACTATCTAAAGGCTTGAAAGATTGGAATACTTTAATATTAGAGTAAATGAGAAAAAGCAATCTGAACTTACATCAAAAATCTACTCTTTGGTAGTGAAGTTTCCTCATTTAGGAAAAAAAATCAAGACATGGATTTGTACAGAAAAACTGTAGAAAGACCACATAATAAATTTTATCAAAAATGTAAAATTTCTGTCCACGCAGATGATCTTTGACCCCTTTTATCTATTTAGCTGTCTTAACAGTCTAGGAATTATATTATTGGTAAGCTGTAGCATTTTTGTGACTCTAATTGTTATTATGAGTAAAAAATAAAATTGAAAATTCAAGGTCCATTGTAAAATTATCTTAAAAGAAGACAGGCTAGACAGGAATGGGGAGGGGCTATCAGCTAAAACTATTAATGAAACATATCAAAAGTCTTTTCTCTTCAGCAAATTATTGTTTTGACAGCTCTCAAATTAGAGGGTTCATTTCTACATTTTCTGGAGCAGACAGTTAATGCAAATATGGTCCCTGTAACTGTGTGAGGAAAATGAAAGAATACATTACAACTCATCACATTCATTCCCTTCATCAATCATTATTTTTAAAGGAGAAGTTGAAAATTGTCAAAGTTGTCACAAGCAAGTGTTTTGCTGTAGTTTGTGGAAAAGTAATAAAATTCATGGAATCTGTAAATACAAAATTGTGCTATCACCTGGTTAACTGATTTCTTCTGGCATAGAAGCAGCAGTGTCTAGTCTACAGTGGAGATTAAATTTCTAGTACAAGTTTCACTTAATAGACATAATTGATGGTGAGGGTCCATGGTGCTCTATGAGCTTGGTTATTTCCTTGCAGACATTGCATTACCCAAACTAGGTAAGATCATTAATGCCAGTAAGGAGTGGGGTTTTCTCTCAGTTTATATTCTAGTGCCTTGTCCTGTCAGTGTTGCTAGGGGTGATCTTAGATGTTCTTTAGTCGGGCTGTTTATTGTTGGCTTGTTTGGCAGTTTGTTGGAGTTAATCTATTTTCATCTGGGAACTGATTGCTGATGGGAAGGTGTTTTGGTCTTTTTGCTTCCTTTTTGGCATGTTGATTGTCTCTTTTGCATAGTATGTAGATATTGTTTATGTATATGTGTCTGTTCATGGTTAATTTGTCACAGCATATGGACAAACTTAACCATAGATTTAACTGGGAAACTGTGACTATCCTAGACCAAGCCAAGTCCAAAAATGCTAGGGAATTTCTAGAAGCCTGGCACTCTGACAAATTAGATACACGATGCACAAAGAAAAGGTATGGAGAAAGGGAAAGGAAGAACAATAATCTTTGGAGGCCATCTCATAATTTATCACCTTTCCACCTGCCATTTGAGGTAGAATGGGCTGCTGGCAACATGGGCCACAAGCCCAGGGTTGACATCATCAGCACATGCCCTAGCTTTGTACTTATGCAGTTGTCAGAGCAGGAGAGTTATTATATAATCCTAGACTATTTAAAAGCTTCTGTAAGATGTCAAAAAGAACAATGGTAGGAAGATTGAATGAGCAAGAAGGAGAAACAGTTATAGTGAGAAAAATGTTGGACAGCGTCAGGAAAGAGAGTAAAGAACTATAAAAACAAGAAAAGGCCTAAAGGATGAACGAAAGTGAAGACATAATCATGGCGAAAGAAAAAGCAATTACCTTAATAAAAGAACTGGAAAAGAAAAGGCAGGATAAGAGGAAATCAGGAAATAAAAGGACTTAAAATCAAAAAAGAAGAGTATAAGACACAAGCGTTCGCAGATGACATGGTGTTTATTATCGAAGAACCTCATATTTCAGGACCCAAATTATTGCAGGAGATAGAGGAGTTTGGCGAAGTTGCCGGTCTAAAGATAAACAAGGACAAAACACAAATAGTAACAAAAAATCTCACACAACAACAGGATAAGGAATTGGAGAAACTATTGGGAATTCAGGTAGCAAAAAAAGTCAAATACAGTATCTAGGGATTTGGATGACAGCAAAATGCTCCTCAATAAAAGATGACAATTATACTAAATTGATACAAAAGATTTAAAAATATTTGGAAAATTGGATTAAATTTCAAATTTCTTTAATTGGGAGAATAGCCACTATAAAAATGAATGTATTGCCAAAAATTCTTTATTTATTTCAAGCTGCTCCAATAAAATTAGGGACAAATTTTATACAGATTTAAATAAAACAATTTTGAAATTTATTTGGAATGGGAAGAAGGCTAGGATAAAAATAAAACTGTTACAAGATAAAAGAAAAAAAGGAGGTTTTGGACTACCAGACTGGGAACTATACCATCAGGCAGCGGCGGTATCATGGCTAAGGGAATGGATAGAATATTAACCATAGAGGGCCACGATTTGCAGGCAGGCTAGCACAATTTCATCTGAGTAGGAAAACACAAATCTCGTAAGTACTTTCAGAGATACCATGTGAGGGGAGCACTATTAGAGGACTGGATGGAGATTAAGAAAAAAGACTATATCAAAACCCCTAAATGGATATCTCCTATGGAAGCAACAATCTACCCAAACGTTTTAGACTTGGACAAGAAAGTGACCTATAAAGATAATAATAATAATAACAACAGAGTTGGAAGGGACCTTGGAGATCTTCTAGTCCAACCCCTGCCTAGGCAGGAAACCCTACACTACTTCAGACAAATGGTTATCCAACATCTTCTTAAAAACTTCCAGTGTTGGAGCATTCACAACTTCTGGAGGCACAGATTAATTGTTCTAACTGTCAGGAAATTTCTCCTTAGATCTAAGTTACTTCTCTCCTTGTTTAGTTTTCACCCATTGCTTCTTGTTCTACCCTCAGGTGCTTTGGAGAATAGCTTTTTTTTTTTTAGTTGCCCAATTCTTCATTTTTATTTCACAAAATAGTTGTACAATTTCTTTACAATGATTGAGGAATTCAAGGAGATTAAAATGCATTTGAATGAACAAATCTATTCACAACATAGTTAGTAAGTTCACAGTTTAATCTAAACAGTGTCTACTTTCTGCCATAGGAAACAGCATTTTTTTTTTATTGAAAAGTTTTAAAGGTACAAAGTACAAACATTTTCCCCCATTTTTCTCCCCTCCTCCCCCCTCCCCCCTCCCCCCTCCCCCTTTCCCCTCTTCCCCCCTCCCGGACTTCCCAGGAGAAGCACAAGGTATAAATCTAAAAAAAAACTAACATAAAACTTACTATAAAAAAAAAAGTTATTAGTTCAAAAATACCCATTCATCCTTAACTCTTTAACAGTCCAAAAGCTTGAAAATATAGTATATCATTTCACAAATTTCTAATATTAGTAAACTATTTAAATTATTTTGATCTGATACTTTTTTTGAATATATTCAGTCCACCTACTCCATTCCAATATATATCTTTTATTTGAGTGGTCCTTTAAATATGACGAAATCTTGGCCATTTCGGCCAAATGTATCATTTTCAACGTCCATTCTTCAATTGTAGGTATATCTTCTTTCTTCCAGTATTGTGCTACCAACAATCTAGCAGCAGATATACAATTCAAAACCAGCTTTGTCTCTATAACCGAACAATCCGTTATTATCCCCAACAAAAAGAATTGTGGTGTAAATTTGATCTTTTTCTTTAAAATGTTTTGTATAATCCACCATATTTTTATCCAAAATGCCTTGATCTTTTTACAAGTCCACCATATATGAAAATATGTAGCATCCCCATATTCACATCTCCAACATTTAGAATCTAAATTTGGATACATACAAGCTAACTTTTTTGGGTCTAAATGCCATCTATAAAACATTTTATAAAAATTTTCTCTCAAATTTTGTGCCTGCGTAAATTTAACATTTCTGACCCATATCTTTTCCCATGTATCCATCATAATCGGTTCACCAATATTCTGAGCCCATTTTATCATACAATCCTTAACTAATTCTGTTTCTGAATCTAATTCCAATAAAATATTATATAATCTCTTTATATGCATTGGGCCCTTATCTTTCATTTGTACAATCAAATTGTCCTCTTTTTTCAAAATACCAGTTTTTTGATCATCTCTCCATCTAACTTGTAATTGCATGTATTGAAACCATGTTCTGATTATACCTTCTTCTCTTAATTTCTCAAACGATTTTAATTGAAATAAATTTCCTTCTTCAGAAAGAAGTTCTTTATATGTAATTTTATCAACTTTTTGTTCCATGTTTATATTTTCTATCGCGTGTCTGGGTACTGTCCATAAGGGTAACTTATCATTTAATTTAGATTGGTGTTTTTTCCAGACACGCAATAAAGCATTTCTTAATATATGACTCTTAAAAGCTTTATCTACTTTTTTATCATATATTAAATAAGCATGCCACCCAAATACCAAACCATATCCCTCAATGTTTAATACACTCTCTTCCGTTAAGTTAATCCAATCTGTAACTGCTGAGAGGGCCGCTGCTTCATAATACAATTTCAAGTTAGGCACTTTTAAACCACCTCTTTCACGTATATCCTGCATAATCTTCTGATTTACCCTTGGCTTCTTCCCAGCCCAGATAAATTTATTTACACCCCTCTGCCATTCCTTTATTGCTTTATCTTTTTTAAGTATTGGTATCATTTGAAAGAGGAATAAAAACCTTGGTAAAACATTCATTTTAACAGCAGCTATCCTACCCAACAATGACAATTGTAATTTCTCCCAGCTTTCCATATCCCTCTGTATTTTTGACCACAATAGTTCATAATTATGTTGATATAATTTTGTATTTGTGGACATAATATTAATCCCTAAATATTTAATCTTTTGAGCTATCTCAAAGCCAGTTACCTTTTCTACTTCTTCTTTTTGGTTTTTTGTCATATTTTTAACTATTATCTTTGTTTTCGCTGTATTTATTTTAAAACCCGACACTTGTCCATATAAATTAATTGTATCCATCAGAATCCTAATAGATTGTAATGGTTGAGTTACAGTAACAACCAGATCATCCGCAAACGCTCGAAGCTTATATTCTTCCTGTCTAATTTTTATTCCTTTTATTATATCATGCTCTCTTATTTTATTAAGTAATATTTCTAAGCTCAAAATAAACAACAAGGGAGATAGGGGACATCCTTGTCTTGTTCCCTTTTCTATGTTAAAAACATCTGTTAATCCACCATTGATTATTATTTGCGCCGTTTGTTTGCGATATATTGCCCCAATAGATTGTACAAAATAGTCTCCCAATTGTAATTTCTCTATTAATCTTAATAAGAACCGCCAATTCAATCTATCAAAAGCTTTCTCAGCATCTAAAAAAACTAATGCTGCGGGGATCTGGTTATTGCTTCTCAGATACTCCAATAAGTTAACGATTTGTCTAACATTAGTTTTCATTTGCCTACCAGTTAAAAACCCTGTTTGATCATAATGTATCATTTGTTGCATGACTGTCATTAACCTATTCGCTAAAATTTTTGTAAAGATTTTATAATCTATATTTAAAAGTGAAATCGGTCTATAATTTTTTGGATCTGTACCATCTAAGCCCTCTTTTGGGATCAGAGAAATAAAAGATGTCTTCCATGTTGGGGGAACATTACCTCCTTTTTGAATATTATTAAATAATTCTTTAAGAGGCTCCCCCATTTCTTCCTGTAATTTTTTATAGTAAACAGCAGTTAACCCATCTGTCCCCGGGGCCTTACCCACTTTTAACTGTTTAATTGCCATTGTTATTTCTTCTAAAGTTATTAATTGATTTAACATATCCCTCTGCTCTTTTGTGGTTATATAAATATTTTGTTTCCGTAAATAATTATCTATATCTTCTTCTTTAATTTTGTCCTCCATATATAAATCTGAATAAAATTCTAAGAAAGATTTTTTAATAAGACCATGTTCATAAACTTCTTTACCCTTATATCTTATTTTTTCAATAGTTCTTGATTTTTGCTTCTTTCTTAAAATGTAAGCCAACCATCTTCCTGGTTTATTAGCATTGCTGAAAGTATTAAATTTAGCATATTGTAAATTTGTTGCTACTTGATCAGCCATTAACATATTAAATTGGCCCTTCAATAAATTAATCGTCTCTTTAATTTTTTTATCTCTTGGATTGGAAATTAAAGCTATTTCTTGTCTCTTAATCTTCTCCTCTAGTTCTTTCCTTTTCTCCCCCTTTTTCCTTCTATGTTTATTATTCAAGTATATCAAAATACCTCTCATGTATGCTTTACTTGCATCCCACACCATTTCCAACGATGTACCCTTTTGCATATTATTAACAAAAAATTCTTTCATTAGTTTTTTACATTCCATCACATTTTCTTCATATCTAAATAAATTCTAATTTAACCTCCATGACCTTCTATGTCCATTCCTATCTTCTAAATCCATCCAAACCGGACTATGATCTGTCAATACTCTTGGACATATTGGAGAATAGCTTGAATCCCTCTTCTTTGTGGCAATCCCTGAGATATTGGAACACTGCTATCATGTCTCCCCTGATCCTTCTTTTCATTAAACTAGACATACCCAGTTCCTGCAACTGTTCTTCATATGTTTTAGCCTCCAGTCCCCTAATCATCTTTGTTGCTCTTCTCTGCACTCTTTCTAGAGTCTCGACATCCTTTTTACATCGTGGCGACCAATTTCATCTGGGAAGGAAAACACAAATCTCATAAGTACTTTCAGAGACACCATGTGAGGGGAGCACTATTAGAGGACTGGATGGAGATTAAGAAAAAATACTATATCAAAACTATTGGATGAACTATATCAGTGATGGCAAACCTATGGCACGCATGCCACAGGTGGCACGCGGAGCCATATTTGCCGGCATGCGAGCTGTTGCCCTAGCTAAGCTCCAGCGTGCATGTGCTCACTGGCCAGCTGATTTTTGGCTCACGTGGAGGCTCTGGGAGGGCATTTTAGGCTTCCAGAGGGCTTCCTGGGGGGCATTTTTGCCCTCCCCAGGCTCCAAGGAAGCCTCTGGAGCCTGGGGAGGGTGAAAAATGGGCCTACCGGGCCCACCGGAAGTTGGGAAATGGGCCATTTCCGGCCTCCAGAGGACCGCTGCTGGGGCGGGGAAGGCCATTTTCACCCTTCCCAGGCATTGAATTATAGGTGTGGGCACTCACATGCACGTGATAGCACATGCGCACACACACTTTCGGCACCCAAGGGAAAAAAGGTTCGCCATCACTGAACTATATCTATTGGATGAACAAAATAATCTTAAATCAAAAGAAGATTTGGCATTGGTTGGAATAAAAATAGATTGGTGGCCTTACCTGCAAATTCAATCTAGGTACAAAAAAGACTTGTCACAATTCAGATTTCAAGAAGAATATCAAGAACTGGATAAATTTTTAATAGGAACTGAAGAGAAAATGATATCAAAAACATATAACTGTCTATTAAATGTTAAAATGGAGGAGGAAACAGTAAAAGAAGTAATGGTGATTTGGCTCAAAATTTTGGTTACACAATTGAATTGGAGTATTGGGAGAAAATTTCACAATGGCAGCATCCTATAAAGAAAACATCTATAAAATGTTCTATAGATGGCACCTACCTCCGGCATGATTAGCGAAGATATAACAAATATAACAGCTAAATGTTGGAAATGTAAACACGATCAGGGGATGTACTACCACATGTGGTGGATGTGCCCAGAGGCAAAAAAATATTGGAGAAAGATTCAAAGGTGGATAGAGGAAATTATAGGAAAAAAAGTAGAACTAAAACCAGAATTGTTTTTGTTAGGGATTATGAAAGGAAAGATAAATAAAAATAATCAATATCTTATATTGCATATAATGACAGCAGCTAGAATTATTTACACCCAACATTGGAAATCAGAAACAGCCCCTTCAAGCACAATGGTAATTAAAAAGATATTAGAATGTGCTGAAATGAATAAATTAACTATGGAAATACACGACAGAGAGGAAACAGAATTTTGTAAAATATGGAACAAATGGTATAATTGGCTGGAACATAAAAGTAAAATTAATAGATAATGGTATGACAATAAATAAAACAGGTATAGATATTTGCATTTATGTATATAGACGCATGAAAACAAGGTGATAGGTGGATATACGTAGTTAGATGAGAGTTAGATATTAAGAAGAAATTATATGTAGGACTTAGGAAATATACGAATAAATATAAGTTAAAGAGTAAGAGATATAAAAACATAGTATGTACACCGATATGGTACTCTGTAAAATGATTTTTTATGGTATATAGTGTTATGTTATGTTATGTTATGTTATGTTATGTTATGTTATGTTATGTTATGTTATGTTATGTTATGTTATGTTATGGTATGGTATGGTATGGTATGGTATGGTATGGTATGGTATGGTATGGTATGGTATGGTATGGTATGGTATGGTATGGTTACGGTTACGTTACGTTATGTTATGTTGTTGAATGTGTGGTTTGTATTTAATGTTGTTTTTAATGTGTTTAATAATGTTGTTTATGTGTTTAATAAAAACTATTTTTTTTTAAAAAGGCAGGAAAACAAGGTTGTCATAGCTCCAGGACTAGGTACATGCTAAACCATCCCAGAGACTGTATAAGTCCAGATATCTGCCAGGAACGTAAGTTACAAAGAATGTTTTCTTCTTAATCTATGCCCTAAACATAAGGTCTATCAGAATCCAGTTACAATTGGATATCAGATGTCTGAGAAATACAAGCTGGAACTCAATCAGAAGATAACCTTCCAGGGAAGTCTATTAAATTATTGTCTATTGCCTGTTGCCTCATGATTGTCTTCTTCTCAAGATAAACAATTTGTAGTATGTTGTAGCTTATAATAATCTTGGAATATACTTACCTAAGAAGAGATATATACTCTATTTTTATGATCTGTGAATGAGTGGCATTTTGAGATAATGAAACAATACTGAGGCAATCATTCTTAAGGTCATAGGTTTTATAATGATCCATTGACAGAAACAAGTGTTGGATGAGGGATCCAAAAGGCTGCTTGTCTCTCTAGAGCTGCCTTCTTTTTTCCTCTCTACTTTCTGTTGGCATAGTCACCTCTGGTTCACATGACAGGCATGAATGCTGAACATTAATCAAGTATATTGATTGAACGCTCTTATATCATAACAACTGGTGCTTGTCATGCCATTGGGAATAACTGACTATCCTCATCACATGAGGATGCATTCAAGGGACATTTTCATTTCATATCACAAGATGATAATAGCAAAAGTCCCTCAGAGATGTTACTATGTCAGAAAACTTGCAAATCCAATATCACTTAATTCCTTCCCCTTCTCCCAACAGTATCATACTCCTTAGTTCACCTGTCCCTCGATGAAGGTGAATTAAACATGTTAGAGCTGTAACCTTTAGTTTATTCTGTGCATTATTTTATTATTTTCCAATGCTGTGTGTTTTTGTAAGATCTTTAAGGGTTTGCCAAACCCATTAATTCTATTACTATTTAATGGGTTCACATCAAGTCAACATGGTTTCAATGTTGCCAAAAATAATAAGTAAAGGACTTGGATGTTGATGAAGATTTCACCCAATTTTATAAAGTTGATCTATTTAATACGGAAGATTATACCAAACATCTGTTTCTAATTCTATTGGTGGCACTTTTCCTTTGGTCAATCCTGATCAAATCCCACAGAGTAAAAGTTAAGAGTCTGCTAAGGCTGTCACAGTTTTTCTTCCTCGGCCACCTTTGTGGCCATTAAAGACTCCATAATTGCGATGAACAGAATACGCCTGATTCTTTCCTCCCAATGTAATAGCTACTGTCTATGTGTCCTCATAAGCTTTTTATATTAAGCTGATAGCAATATTGCTGAATACAACTTCAGGGGTGTAGCATTTTATATTGGAGAGAAATTATTCTTATGAATAGCTGGATGCTGCAAAAATAAACAGCTATTGAAAAGAAGCCCAAAGAAGACAAGATGGTCCCCTAACATTGCAACTTTGTTATATTCCACATATAAAATTGTTATATGACACACTATTTCCAATAGCAACAAAGTTTCCCACTCTGTTTGAAATAGCTGTCAGTTTTCATATCTGTAGCACAGAGTTTCATTCCTTTCTTCTTTAGATATGCGTGGCATCTCATTTATTTCAAATCAGTTGGTAGAAACAGGGAAATAAATACTTAGAAAATTATCAATCAAAATTTCCGTTTCGGGGGGGGGATTTAAAGCATTGAAAATGCAGTGATGAAAGTTTATGGAGCAATTGGTTTGAGGATCCAGACGAACACTCCAGTCTGGGTTTGAATTTTTTTTACTACCGGTTCTGTGGGCGTGGCTTGGTGGGCGTGGCTTGGTCGGTGTGGCAGGGGAAAGATACTGTAAAATCTCCACTCCCACCCCACTCCAGGGGAAGGTGACTGCAAAATCCCCATTTCCTCCCAATCAGCTGGGACTCAGGAAGCAGAGAATAGGGCCAGTTAGAGGTGGTATTTACCAGTTCTCCGAACTACTCAAAATTTCTGCTACCGGTTCTCCAGAACTGATCAGAACCTGCTGAAACCCACCTCTGGAACACTCCGTCCATATCTACCTCTACCTATCTCGATAAATATTTTATCAAAAGAGACTCCTGATTAATCTGATAAGGAAAATTTGAAATGCAGGACTTTTTAAAAAATCATAGTCTATGATATTGTTGCTCTTACAATTGTTTTCAGTTGTTTCACTTTGTATGAGTGTTTTGGAGTTTCTACATAGTATATAAATTCCTTTAAATTTCAATTTTAAGTAAGTAAGTGTTTTACCAGAGTAGGACAATGCATTTGTGTGTATGTAAACCATTTTGGGTTGCTTTTGCCGTAAGAGGTGATACAACCGTATTTAAAATAAAACGAATATGCAAAAACATATGAAGTTTGTTAAATTAACTAATATAAAATAACAAATGACTTTTAGCATCCTATACATATAAATGGGATAGATCTGAAAGCGGATAGTTTTCATAATTACCATATGCACTTGGGAAATAATCTACATTAATTTTGCTAGCCTGCAGATAAGATAGGAGAATGGGAATGGTGACAGGTCAGTTCAACTGAAGAAGAAAAAATGTTTTATTCTGGTGCTTTATTTCTAACAAGGTTTGTAGGATTACCAACCATTTTTGTGGTGAGATAAAGAGCTTCAGAATAATACCTACAGGGTGAGCACACAGACCCTGTGATCACCAATCATTCTTTATGTTCCTTCTTATTCCCTTCAATTTCCCCCATTTTCAAGCATTCTTAAAAGAGAGTGATGAAAGAGAAGACAAATATGTGCCAGAAGTTGAAGGGCTCATTTCTGAAATCCTTGCTTTCAAAATTTACTCCTATCGGCTCTTATGCAGAGCAGAGAATCTAAAGGTAGTGGTAGCAGCTAATAGTGATTGATAAACCCATTAGAAGATGGGGCCAAACTTTATAAATGCCACCATTATTCCAAGTATTTATGCTGGCTTTCAATAAACTGAAATTCAATATCTTACATAAACTGGGCTACCTTGCTGCTTATTTCTGACTGTAGAGCATTTATTAATAAATGCATTAAAACAGCATTAATTTCACTCACACCTTAGAATAGAAACAAACAGACAGACAGATAAACAGAAAATCCTGCCTCATCCACTTTACATCGTTGTTCCACCCAAAAATTGTTAATTGTGACCACTAGCTGCTTAAAGATTGTTCATCCCTATACTAATAAATGTGCATACCAATCCAAGTCCCAAAGGTGCTTTTTCAAGAGGCAATTGGACTTTCTGGTTTTTCTTTGAAAACATTTTGCTTCTCCTCCAAGAAGCTTCTTCAGAGCTAAAGAAGTTTCCTGGATGAGAAGCGAAATATCTTCAAAGAAAAACCAGGAAGTCCAGTTGCCTCTTGAAAAAAGCACCTTTGGGACAACCATGACCTGGATGACTGAGAATCTCCATAGACATACCAATATAAGATTCCTAATTTTACTAAAGAGAAAAACTGATGTAAATTGCTTCCATTTTAACTATGTACGTTAAAAAGGCAAAACTGATATAAATTGCTTTCATTTTAACTACCATGTTTTCCCAAAAATACGACCTAGCCCAAAAGTAAGTCCTACCTTAATTTTTACATATGTGTCCAATATAAGCCCTACGCCCCCCCCAAAAAATAAGCCCTAATTAAGACCTCACTCCAGGGTGCACAGGTAAAAATTAAGCTAGTGTGGGGATGGAGGGGTGGAGCTGCCCTACTACTTACTTTTTGACAGTTGCACACCTCAACTCATGCCTTGCCAGCCCATTTCTTCTGCAGCCGGCAAGGCTTTCCTGAAGGCCTCTGCACTCTGTTATCAGCTGCAGAGGCCTTCAGGAAAGCCTTGCTGGCCTTGCCAGCTGCAGAAGAAGTTCCTGAAGGCCTCTGACCATGAAAAGGAGGTGACATGCGCAAGTGAGGTGAGTCAGTGAATGACACACCCCCTGAAAATAAGATCTGGTGTCTTTTTTGATGGCAAAAAAAATATAAGTCAAGGTCTTATTTTCGGGAAAACATAGTATGTACTAAAAAAGGCAAAACTAATATAAGTTTATTTCATTTTAACTATGTAACTAAAAAGGCATTATCGGTGAAATCACTTTCAATGCAGATTGCTGCCATCTCATCAATAAATAAAACATCTTAGCCCAAGAATGTCAGTAGGGAACCTAGGCAGCCTTTTAGGCAGCCTGCTATCTACATTTACTAATGCTGCTTGGTTTACAATTTTCGTTCTCTTACCTGCGAAACACCATTTGATTCATTTAAATTTCAGTGAACACTTCTGCCGTCTCAATAGTCTTCTTCTTCTTCTCCTGCTCTTTCATTAAATTAGTACACTGCCCAATTTCCAGCAACCTTGAGCAGTTCACAAGTTTTAAAAAAAATACAGGAAAAAACTAATAAAACAATGCAGCAGTAAAAACAAGGGAAATAAGATGATAAAAATCGGGGCAGTAACAAGAAGCAAATAAGAAAGATTCCAAAGAGGAATTCAATAACCCTCGTCAAAAGCCTGGGAGAAGAGTCAAGGTCTTCTGAAACACTTCAATATACTTTTATATATTGTAGTGAAGACAAGGACAATTCATTGTTTGAGCTACTTCTTGCCATTGAAAAGATGCACATGTCATTATGCATTTCATTTTAGTTCAAGGTATACTTTATTTGGCAGAAACCGCACAGAATGAGACAATAATCCTCATACTGATGAAGAATTCTACATATAAGAACACATACTTGAGAAGCTCATCCTGTGTTCTTTAGATGAAAAGTTGACCCAATCTGAATAACCTGTTTTAGATATGAAAAATTATATTGTCATGAAATAAATATAAACAATATAAATCTATCTGTATTTGCAACTTTGGACGTAACTACCGTCTTAACTAACTAACTTGTTACTTAAGTAAACTTAACTAACTTAACTTAACTAAGTTAACTTAAGTAACTAACGTGCCTACCGTCCCTGTCTTACTGTCCTATTATCCTCATTTATCTGTACTTATGTTTGTTTATACCTATACCTGCTATCTTGTACATGTTTAACAAACAAAATAAACTGTGTTACAGATGAAAAATGACAAGATTTTCATATTTTTTTGTTTTACTAAATGAATAATCTTATTGTAAATCGTGAAAAATGACAGTGTCCTCTGACCTTTAGAAGGGATCCTGCCCATGTTGAAGGAAGAGAAAACATAGGAAGATCTGGTCCCTGTGCAGACACATTCATTTAGATTCTTCATGATACACTTACATTCATGCTTTTGAGACAATTTAGTCAACTCATCATATAGTGTGTTATTTGTTTTCTGCTTTTTAGACAGCTATGCCTAAAAAAATAAATCTGATTAAATAGTTGACAGGTGGTCTTAACTACAGGCATAAGGCCTGGGAGAAAGCTACTGTGTGCTGCCTTTTCTAAGAGACATTTGTGCAGTTTACCTCTCTAGTAAAATGTAGGACTCTCTAGACCAGGCATGTCCAACCTATGGTCCATGTGCTGCATGTGACCCTGGACAGCTGGTAATGCAGTGCCACAAATTCATAAACTTTTAACATTATTGTGTGATTTTATATTATAAAATTATATTATTTATTTTATATTTGGCCCAAGGCAATTCTTCTTCACTCAGTGCAGCCAAGTAAACCAAAGGTTTGAACATCCATACTCTAGACAGTTTGTCCTCCAAATGTTTGAAAGTAGTTGGGAGATGGAATAGTAAATATACTTTTTGTTTCAGTTAATGAAAGGCCATAGTGTTGTTGTTCATTGTGGCATGTGTTTTTAGTAGCCTGGCATTATTGCTGTTGGTTCCTGGATGGGAAGGGGAAAGAAAGGTATAGTGGTGACTCCTTCTTGAAAAACGGGAGTGAAGACCCAGAAGGATGAGGGCTCCACCCAAGAAACAGGAACATGAGAGAGAGCTCTAACTGGCTGCAGATCCAAGAATGGAAAAGTGGAGTGAGTTCCTGGTCTCTAGGGAAGGACTGGGCAGAAGACTTTGAGAGAGGTTCTTCCCCAACAGAGAAGCACGAGACTCTCTGGATCAGCAATTTCACTAGGACAGTGATGGCGAACCATTTTTTGCTCAAGTGCCAAAAGGGTACGCGCGTGCAAGATAGCGTGTGCGCGTGTGCCCACACCCATAATGCAATGCCCTCCCCCCTATGCATGTGTGCTTCCCCCCCGCATGCACACAATCCCCCCACGCTCCCCCCCACGCATGCGCACAGGCATCACTGAAGCCTCCAGACTTCCAGTAGGCCCGTTGGGCTGTTTTTCGCTCTCCCCAGGGTTCAGGAAAGCCTCCTGAAGCCTGGGGAGAGTGAAAAATGGCCATACGAGCCAACCAGAAGTTTGGAAATGAACTTCCGGTTGGGCTGTTGAGCCGTTTTTCACCATCCCCAGGCTTCAGGAGGCTTTCCTGAACCCTGGGGACAGCAAAAAATGGCCAAAAAGAAGGCCAAAAATTAGTTGGTCAGCACACGCATGTGCACTGGAGCTGACATAGGGCAACGCCTCACGTGCCCTCAGATATGACTCTGCGTGCCACCTGTGGCATGCGTGCCATAGGTTCGCCATCACTGCACTAGGAGATCAAGCCACTTCAGTAAATTCCAGCCCACTCCTTTCTTTTTACCATCTGTCTTGTCAAGTCCAGAAACATGGAGAAGGGATATGGATTGGAGAGATAGAAGGTGATAGTCTATTGGATGGAGATTTAGGAAGAAATCTGACATTGGATGAACACCAGTATTGTGTTGTCCATACCTGTTGTAGATACCTGTTGTAAATAACATTACTGTATACTGTAAATTAAAAAGTATAAAAGAGTCTGCTGCCATGTTTTTCTGTATCAATTTACACCTTTGCAAAACAATATGCCCTCTGTTCAAAAGAGAACCCCACTGTGATATAGAAATGGCAAAATCCCCCATAGTGGTGTCATTTCCTTCCACTTTGACCTGCACAGTTAATAGCTAGCCTGGATTGGGAAAAGTCCTACTGAATTAGCAAAACAAAACCATAGGAGATCCTAATTAAAAATTGCATATATGTTATTTAATTTGGGTATTATTGCAATCATAGTAACTGAAAAATATATAGCATGCAAAGTTAAAGATAAAATCAATTGGGTATTTTTTTTAAAATTGTTTTCTTTAATAAAGGATAAACTTTTGAATCAAAAAGTCCTAAGGCAAGCTTTAAATAGAAGCAGTATACTGAGCAATAGTAAGACAAACAGTAAGAACTGTAGAACTTACCAAAGAGCCATTTTCCCAAGTGATTTTGACAATTTTGTTCATGCAAATGACTCAACGACGTCTCAGGAAATTAACTTGGAAAGGCTTTATTGAATAATCTGGAAAGCAGCAACTTCAAGTGATGCATCGGATACAATCTAGCTCCCATTATATGGTCATACTGAACAAATATTCTGCTCTAATACAATTAACACACTAATTAGAACACAAACTCATTTTAAAAACAGATGGGAGTAGAACTAAGTTGAAATCCTATGTCATAGATGAAACAAATAGTTATTGTCATAGTTTATGTAATCTTTCTTTTAATTGGGATTTATTTAAACACAATTTTGTACAGGAAGAATTGTGTGTATTGATTCCCACAGCTGTGAAATGTGATGTGTTTTAATCCTCTCTTCATCCTTTCAATAATTTCCTGGTCAGAAAATGTTAGCAGTGTTTTTGATACTTAGCCTAGGTGATAGACTGCAAGGTAATACCGGTATTATTATCATTTGATCCTTTAGCTCACAACTAGGGTTTTTTTCCTTCAGTAGTTTCAGGTAGTCAAAAGTATTCATAGTACATGGCTCAAAGTTCTTAATGAAAGCCATAGGCTAAGTGTGATTTTTCATAACCTGCGATTTTAAAAGTTTTTATTCTTTCTGGAAGTGGGCTGTGATGTCAAGTAGAAGGAACATCACACAAAATTGCAGAACATAAATTCAGCATACATATTATGTGGAAAAAATCTTGCTTTTCTCTTCCAATTTTGTTTCATAGATTTCACTAGTGAGGAAAATCGCTTAATAAGACCAGGAGGTTGGCCTTTGTATTGTGTTCATTTTGACACATTACAGTAATTCATTCTGAAAGAGAGAAAAAAATTCATTCAGAGATTGATCTGGTTGAACAATTGAATGATTATAATCATGATAATTTTTTAAAAATAGTAATAGCACTATTTAAAATATACTGCTTTACAGTGCTTTACAGCCTTCTCTAAGCAGTTTACAGAGTCAGCATATTGCTCCCAATAATCTGGGTCCTCATTTTACCCACCTCGGAAAAATTGAATGCTGAGTCAACCTTGAACCAGTTAGAATCAAACTGCTAAACTACCGGCAGCTGGCAGTCAGCAGAAATAGCCTGCATTACTGCATTCTAAGCACTGTGCCACCATGGCTCTTAATAAATAAATAAAATTATTTATCTTTCTTCCTTCTTATTCTCAGTTCTAAGTTGTTCATAATTAAAAAGTAATAATAAATTCTGAAAGTTTGTCAATTCTGAAAATGGGTAGTTTGATATTATGTTCAATGTTTTAATGTTTATAGTACATAATGCCTATTTCTAGATTATATGTTATATTCTTGTGGCTGGCATGTAGCACACTTAACAGTATTTTGAAGTCCTTTGTTATTATGACTGCATTTTTTACAAGGATTAGAGTGAAAAGTAAAATTTCCATTAGTTTAAATGGGCATATTTTAATAAATGAAACTAGAAAATATTCCTTGAAATGAGCTTTTTTTAAAAGTTACATATATTTACTTCTTGGTATAATCACTATCATGCATTACATATTCTGCCTTTATAAAATAATCCCACATTTCCCTCTTCAGCCAGATATTAACAGTTCCACTTTTTTACTTGAATCAAAGAGATGTCCACAAAAGTATTGCTTCAGTTTTGGAGGGAAAATTAAGTTCCATGGTGTCAAATCAGCTCTCTATGGTAGAAAGGGCAAGATGATAAAATCCAACTCACATGCCCTCTTGGGTGGCTCACGAGATGCAAGTGTTAGTATTGTCATATGCAGCAGTTTCCTTCTGCTGTTTCTGAACTCTGCTTAATCAACATTACATTTGTTCCAACATGGTATTCTGGATAGTTATGCTAGAGTCAAGAAAATCCATGTGAATAAGGCTACCTGCATCTCTCCTCTGCACAAAAAAACCCTCTCCTTGTAACCATGACATTTTCATCTGAAACCTGGAGTTTTATTCATTTTTTACCCACCCTCCCAGTAAATAATCTTTGCTCTGTGTTCCAATGATGGTTCCATCATTCCACACCTTCCTTCTCATAGCATAACAACAGTTGCTAGCAAATTTCAATTTTTTAAGCTTGATGTAGGAGATGACCAGGCTGAGCCTGAGGGAGGAGTCAAGTGCGTCATCAGTTTGGAGTCCCTTCACTCCCACAAGAGATCTAAGTTCAGCCCTCCTTGAATTCCATTGACTTTTATCTACAGCAAAGTTGCCTTGGCCATTTGTAGTTCAGATTTTTGCTTAGAAATAGTATCTAATAAACTTGTACTCATTTGAACCATATGTTGACCACAGATATATATATTGAAGGAATTCAATCCTATTACATAAGTGCCAAAAATTACATAAGGGCAGATTACATTTTATGGAATGGTATTAGTAAATAAAATTACTGAAAATCTTTATTTCTTTTATCCATCAAAGATATGAGATTTTTATTTAGAGTCACCCAGAGGTGGGTTCCTCCCGGTTCGCACTGGTTCTATAGAACCGGTAGAAAACTGCTGGTGATGTCACAGAGTTGATTCTGTCAGTGCCGGTCCATGGACACTGCCATATATTTTTTTGGATTTTTTTTTAAAAAAATATTTTTTGAGAATTTTTTGCTGAGTTTCCAGCATTGCGCATGCACTGCCATCTTGGGGGGGGGATTTTTTGTGAATTTTCGGCACTGCGCATATGTGCCCGCACGGCGCGGCCACGTGGTGCAAGAGGAAGCAAACCGGCGGCAAGGTAAGTTAGAATCCACCCCCTGGAGTCACCATAATTGAATACTATTCCAAAAGTGATAACATAGTAGACACAAATGTAGAACCCTGTAGAACCCTGTGTTCATGTTTTATATACTTTAAAATAGTTTCAGGTTAGTAGTCCATCACTGTTAATTGTGGAAAACTTAATATTTCAGCAGCTATCTGGGGGTTCAGGATTCTTTTTAATGGAAACCACAATTTTAATGAGTTTTTGATGTCTAGCTCAACTTTAAAACACATATGCAATTCAAATAGGCAGCAATAATAAAATAATTGAAGAAGAATAAAATAATTTGAATGCTTCCAGTTAGATAAGGTAGACTGTGTGTCTGTTATGTATGGAGTGTATTTTAATTATTATTAATATAATTACTACTAAGGGATAACTAGAGATGGTTATGGAGATAGGGACAGAAATACTACCATTCCAGGGTTCTTTCCCCCAATATGAATGATTTTAAGAAATATTGTGAATATTTCTACTGCATCTATGCCAAGATAGCAATAATTTTGGTAGTAAGTCTGAAAACCCTTGTACTGGAGAGTTTGCTATTGTGCATTACAAGCACAAAACCTCCAACTGCTTACTCTTGTGCCTGTAACACAGTTTGGTAACAGCTCACATCCATCATGACAAGTTTTGCTCCTGGGTTAACTGAGGTGTCATTTCCATCCAAATTAAAGAATTAAAAGTTTACCTCCTATAGCTCTAGGGTAGACTCCATGTGCTTAAATGTCCTTTCCTTCTAATTCTCCTATCAGTCTTTGTCACTATAGGGTACAAAACCATGGCAGAGAATAGTGTGGAGTTTGGCAGCACCTGGGAAAAGGAAAGAAAAACATTTCCACATTGGGCATTACAAGTTTTGCTCAATTATTCCATAAGTTATTGCTCATCTATATTTTTGGTATTCCCTTTTGTTTTTCATTCTTAGAATACTTAACCTCGTGTCTAAAATTACACATGATAAGGGATATTAGGCTAATATTACTTAACCTAATGTACTTTCAGGGAAATAATTGTATGGATTTTGAACTTAAGTTGCTATCACACTTGACCAACATGTCTAATGATAAAGGATAGGAACTAAGGTCCAATTTAGGGTTAGGGTTAGGGTTAGGGTTAGGGTTAGGGCTGGGGCTAGGGCTAAGGCTAGGGTTAGGGTTAGGGTTAGGGTTAGGGTTAGGGTTAGGGTTAGGGTTAGGGTTAGGGTTAGGGTTAGGGTTAGGGTTAGGGTTAGGGTTAGGGTTAGGGTTAGGGTTAGGGTTAGGGTTAGGGTTAGGGTTAGGGTTAGGGTTAGGGTTAGATTCTCTGGTGCCTTTGAAAGATATTTCCAAATCAGAAGATTGTTTTTGAAGAACATCAATCTTGTGATGAGCAACTGTCACAAGACTCCAGTAAGTATTGCCAAAATAACATTATTAAAAAGGCATAGTTAATATTTCTCCACCAGTGGCTAACAATGCTCTCCAAGCATTTGCCCAGCCTTTACTGTAGTAATCTAACATATCTCCTTATTACTTTTATTTAAAAACAATTATATAGGATGACTCTGAAAGACGTTATAAGGGATGCTATTAAGTTGCTCATGAGAAAGAAAGAAGCTATTATTTGTTTTTGTGGGTTTTTTTCTTGGCAGAAGCTTGATTCTGCTTGTATTCAAAAATTCATTTCCTTGCCTTTATTAAAAACAATAATAAATACTTAGATTTTGCTGGTAAGGATGGATGAGTGTCATGCAGTGTCATATACCTAAATCATATGTTGAAACATAGGAATATAAGGGTAGGATTTACAGCATGACATCATCAAGTGTTTCATTTTTATACCATTAAGCTTGCTCTTGAAGTTATTAGAAGGAAAGTTAAATTTGATCCTACCTTATTTGGAATAAGGTAGTTTGTTATAACTCCAACCATATGTTGTAACTATAACATTCAATTATCCGCATAAGGGTTCTCCCATTCAGGTATTGATAAAAGATTGTTTTTGCAAAAGAGCTTCACCATATTCCTTCAGATAATCTCCTAGGAATTACAAACATAGTTACTATCAGGAATGACTAAGATTTTAACTACCTCACAGTTATAATATAATTTATGCTATTACCAACCAAACTCTTTGAGCAGGTCATATAACTGGCAGACGAGTACCAGTATTTATGTAGATCATCTGGATAACGTACCAGCTTGATGACATCCAGTGTTACAAAAGCCCCATGGTATCAGCAACAGTCTATTAAATAACTAAATAATGGATTCCTGTATGCCTATTTTAAAAATGTAGATGGAACAATGTTTATGGAAATTAAAAAGTATCAACCATAATCAAACTATGATGGCACACAGGGTTTTCAAAATTGTACAGTATTCCTCTGTTCTTGAAAACATTTTATTTACTTAGGTAAGTTAATTTTACAGGTGAATTACTCACAACTATGAGTACGTGTAAAATTTGAGGGCATTTAGCAACTGTCATTAGCAAACACAGGGAAGAATTTCACTTGAAATAGATTTTCTAGATGACTTTTTCATGCGGCTGTTGATAAAAAATAGGATCACCAACATGATCACCAATGTCCGATGATGGATATGGCACAACAACAAGAAGATGATGACTTTGAATGAGCAGAACCAAATTTCACTTGTACTATTATATTAAATATATAAATTTTCTTCCTTCTCTTGTCACTATCCTTTTTTTTTATTTAGAAAACCAGGGTGTTTTTTGGTTGCAATTTTATACTATCCTACCGTACATAGTTGTCAGATAATTTTTCTCTACCCATATTTTTAAGTGAACTAATGCAATTCACACTTTCGAGTATGGGGATTATCCTACGGCATGTCTTCTCTAAATTTTTAAAATAAAGTTGTTAGCTCAGAAACAGCACACAGAAATGCATATATAAAATGAAATCCCATTAAAAATACATACGGTGAAAAACTAAATATACATTCTGTGTACTTGAAAAGTCTGTTCAAATTCTGTAGTTTTGAAGTCTGTCCAAAATGTGTGTTTTTGGAGAAACTTGAAAAATTAATGTCATTTTTATTTTAGTTTATTTTATTTAGTTTAAATTGTAAAATGATGCATAAATTGGGATAGACTTAGGATGATCTAATCACAGGCTGAAAAGCTGGAATGGGCTAGATGTAGATTAATTGTTGCTTATTTCTGAGATGATATTATAAAATTGCCTGTTAAGTGGCTAGCATGTAATTCAGTCTGAAAGTTTTGTTACTCTTACATAGATTTGGATATGCCACATAGTATGAGTATAGAGAAATTTTTGAGGTATCAAAAATCAATTTTAAAAAATATATACCTTGAAAGGTAGTGCCCATGTAAGGAATGGCGGCTGGCTGTAGAGCAAAACTATGATCCTGTAGGCAAAGTAGAGGCAACAGAGAGTAGGAAAAAAGGCTGAAGGTAAAGCCTTGAGTAATTAACATAAGAAGAGTTCTATACAGTGGTGAAATTCAAAAAATTTCCCTATCAGTTCTGTGGGTGTGGCTTGGTGGGGGTCATGTGACTGGGTGGGCATGGCCATTAAAAAAAACTTTTTAAAGCATTTTTACTACCTATTCGCTGGAACTGGTAGTAAAAAATACTTTTAAAAAGTTTTTTTAAAGGTTCCCACAATTGTGCAGCACAGCTGATAATCGGAACCTTTTTTTTTACTCTTTAAAAAAAAATTTTTTTTTACTACCAGTTTTGGTGAATAGGTAGCATTTTTTACTACCGGTTCAGGCGAACTGGCCTGAACCAGTAGCATTTCACCCCGGTTCTATAGCTGCATAGATACTGCAATGCTTAAATAAGGCTGGTAAGTATTACTGAGCCTTGACTATTGTGATCTAACACTCTATGGAATTCTGTAAAGTTGTATCAATGCTAAGCCTGCATTTTCAGAGTGAGCATTTTAGCTTTCAAAGGAAGCATTCTGCCAGAAGGCTAAACGAACTAATTTGATATGGATGGTGTAAAGGTTCCTGCCACCTGCCTTCTTCACACTCATAACCTGAAACCTTATTTTGACAGATTCCCAATATTCTGACCTGTTAGAATTCTCCTAATCTGATGTTATGACTTGCTCTACTTTTCCTGTCCTGCAAGCTGATGTTGCTCCAGTGTCCTTGGAATGCTGCAATTAGACCAGTCACAGACAGTGTATCTGAAGAAGAAGCAGAGCAAAAGACATGTGCATGGTTGGTAGCAGAAATGGATGGCCCAGAATTCAAGAGTGCTGGCAAAGTATATGTTTGCAGTATGGGAGGAACCAATCAAGTGCCTATGTCTCTCCAATATTTGAAAAATGCAAAGGTACCCGAAGGCAAAAGGCCACAAATGTAAACTCTGATATTATCAGTAGAATTAGAGCTTGTTTTTTTAAAGCAAATTCCATATCCACTAATGATAATCAAACTTTGATGGCTAACTTTCTCTCCATACTGTTTTAAAAAGGCGTAATGCCTGATCTCTAAAACAAAACAAAATAGTGCAAGAGATCGTACAGAGAAGAAAAGGGAGAAATTATATAGATGGCTCAATGTAGGTATGATAATGGTTCAGTTCACTGGTGAAAGAAGACTGGTGTTTCAGTTCACAGGGGAAAGAAGACTGGTGTTTCTTTCCCCTTTCCTTTTTTTAATTTTGCACTTCACAAAGCTATTTCTGCTAACAAAATCATTAATTTTAATTAATCAATTTATCAGTAATTTTGCCTTAAAATCATTTTAAATATGGGAGGTACTTGGAGAAATTAGAAGAAAAGTAAAAGGAATTTTTATAGGACAAACTACTTGCCACAAAAAAACACCTATGTTCCCAATATCAATCTGCTGTTCCAATAATAATTGTCAGGCTTCACCCAATAGGCAATTCCAGGTAAGTTCACAAGAATAAGAATGTTTGATAAGTAATATCTGTTGAAGAAAGTTAGGAAGCCCTAACTTCAGACAGAATTTGAGTAAATGCTATTTTTCAAGAGCCCAGTCTATGTATAGAAACAACATTCAAACCTTCTGACAACTTTTCTTTCTTACTTTATGCAGAGCTTCATGATTATTTATTTATTTATTTATTTATTTATTTATTTATTTATTTATTTATTTATTTATTTATTTATTTATTTATTTATTTATTTATTTATTTATTTATTTATTTATTTACTGGGATGTTTACCTGAATTTACCTGGATACAGCCTACCAACTGTAGCTACGAAAAATAACATTTAACCAGATTAAATAAGTTCTACCAAAACAGAAAGGGCCAACTGGTAAATAAGTCCTCAGCTAATTATAAAAGAAAATACAGTCTGTGGTGATTATCTACACAGGGATGGTTAGCTAAGCCTTTGCTGAGGCTATTTGCAATGCCCAGTTAAGGTTTGACTGGTAGACCTACCTCATAAATTGAGGCTTCCATCTCGTCTGTGGGCTAGACATTAATTCTATTGAGTGCCACATATAGTTCATATGTAATCATCTTTTCCTGAGGATGAAGGCAAACCTGCTTCCATATCAGTGACAGAAAACATTCTTTTCAGGCCTTATTCTGTGTTGACTTTACAGAGCCAGTTGGATTTTATTTGTTTGTTTGTTTGTTTGTTTGTTTGTTTGTTTGTTTGTTTGTGAGACTTATATACCGCCTCACAGTGCAAGCACTCTCTAAGCGGTTTACACCATTAAGCAATGTATATTTATATTGCCCCCAACAATCTGGGTCCTCATTTTACCTACCTCGGAAGGATGGAAGGCCGAGTCCACCTTGAGCCGTTGAGATTTGAACAGCTGAACTGCTGATCACAGTCAGCTAAAGTAGCCTGCAGTACTGCACTCTAACTGCTGCACCCCCTCGGCTTTATGCCATAAAGGCTGGTTTCCACCTCTCCTTTCTTTTTTGCAAGTCAAATTTACTTAAAAAAAAAAAACCTGATTCTATGACATCTCTCACAGGACCAGATCTTTTAGACAAAGAAGCAAACCTGGTCATGAGGCATGATAAAGTCATTGTTATTCATATCCGATGTGAGTAAACTGTGTGCCAGTGGCATTGTAAGTGGGTAAGGAAATGATGTTTCAAGATGGTTAATATTGTCCCTGCTCTGACAAGAATTCATGGTTTATCCTGCTTGGCTTTTTTTCAATGAGACTCTGGGTTTTGCAAAGCGTCCAGTTTATTTTATTTATTTATTTATTTAAATGGATTTCTATGCCGCCCAACTCCCGGGGGACTCTGGGTGGCTCACAACATATCAGAATCCATTCCACAGTATAAAAAAATACAATAATTAAAAAGTACAAAAATTAAAAAGAGTATCTCACATTCACAATCAAGGGGGGAGACCCATATCTAGTCTAGTTGGTCTCACTTTCACCCCGCCTGCCGGAAGAGCCAAGTTTTTATTGCTTTACGGAAGGCCAGCAGGGTGGGGATAGTCCTGATCTCTGGGGGAAGCTGATTCCACAGGGAGGGAGCTCCCACAGAGAAGGCTCTCCCCCTCGGCCCCGCCAACCGACATTGCTTGGTCGATGGGACCTGGAGGAGGCCAACTCTGTGGGCCCTGACCGGTCGTAGGGAGGTATGCGGCAGGATGCGGTCCTGAAGGTAACCTGGCCCTGAGCCATGTAGGGCTTTAAAGGTTAAAACCAACACCTTAAATTGGATCCAGAGACTAATGGGCAGCCAATGCAGCTGGCGGAGGATCGGTGTTACGTGGGTGTATCTGGGTACACCCACCACAGCTCGCGCAGCTGCATTTTGCACCAATTGCAGTCGCCGGACACTCTTCAAGGGTAGCCCCATGTAGAGCGCATTGCAGTAATCCAGCCGTGAGGTGATAAGGGCATGAGTGACTGTGAGAAGTTTAGGAGTTGCCCATGATTTGATAAAGGATCCAAAATGAAGAATTGCTGACCCACATCAGCATTAAGGGCTGGAAAGCAACAGCTATTCCCAATCATAGGCCACAAGGAAATGCTAGCAATTTACTATTTTCTATTTTTTGTGAAGAAGGGAAAAGATATGTGTTTAGGCTCCTATATGAGGTGATAAGGTGAAGTAACTCAATTACTGGCCAGCAATCAAGCTCTGGTTGATTGACAGAACTCTGCTCAACTCAACTCCTGGGCACAAAAGGCAAACACTGATAATCAATGATTCTCTGCTAGCTGTAGACTAGCAAATATATGTTGATGTCCATCCTGATGACTGACCAGATCTAAAAAAAAGTTGCTTGGGGAAAAAATCCTTAGATCAGTCTAAGGTGCATTTAAGCTTAGATTCTAAAGCAGTGTTTCCCAACCTTGGCAACTTGAAGATGTCTGGACTTCAACTCCCAGAATTCCCCAGCCAGCAAAGCTGGCTGGGGAATTCTAGGAGTTGAAGTCCAGACATCTTCAAGTTGCTAAGGTTGGGAAACACTGTTCTAAAGGGTTGAAACACCGAAGAGCCCCAGGTATAACTATGAGCAAAGCATATATTCATACATAATTTTTTGTATAAATCTTTGCCTAGTATTGGGGTAACAAGCATAATAATATGTATTGCTTAACTCGGCAAAATTGATTAGAAAACATTTTGCCTTGTATGGGTCTTCATTTTGACAGTTTTCATGTAGAGTGAACTAGCAATAGCAATAGCACTTAGACTTATATACCGCTTCATAGTGCTTTACAGCCCTCTCTAAGCGGTTTACAGAGTTCAGCATATGGCCCCCAACAACCTGGGTCCTCATTTTACCGACCTCAGAAGGATGGAAGGCTGAGTCAACCTTGAGCCGGTGAGATTTGAACAGCTGAACTGCTGAACTAGCAGTCAGCTGGAGTAGCCTGCAGTAGCTGCATTTAACACTGCGCCACCTCACTATTTACAGGTCAAATCAAAATACAATAAAGACAAAATAAAATACGGATTTCAAAAAAAATGTGACTTAGATAGAATATTAATGGGCAAGGACCAAAAAATGATTTCCAAACTATATAATTTCCTACTCCAATATAATTTATTCGAAGAGGTGGTAAAAGGCTCAATGATTGCGTGGGCACAAAACTTTGGTTATTCAATTAATTTAAACGAATGGGAAAAAATTTGGTCTATAAATTATAAACTAACACTGGCGATACCATACAAAGAAAACATATACAAAATGTTTTACCGGTGGCACCTTCCTCCAGCAGGATTGGCAAAAATGTTCCCGAAACTTTCCCCAAAGTGCTGGAAGTGTAAAGAAGGTATAGGAACATACTACCATCTATGGTGGACCTGCCCCAAAGCGAAAAACTTTTGGATTAAGATCAAAAACCACCTTGAACAAATAACCTCAAAAATGATCCCCCTAAAGCCGGAGCTTTTCCTATTAGGTATCTTCAGGGAAAAAATGACGAATGAAGACAGATATATAATTCTACACATTACAACAGCCGCAAGAATTATATATGCGCAGACTTGGAAAACCGAAAAAATCCCAACTACGTTAAATCTCATTAATAAAGTATTTGAATGCACAGAACGTAATAGGATGTCACTGGAAATGCAAGACAAAGATGACTCTGAATTCTATAAAACTTGGGACAGGTGGTATAACTGGCTTAACCAAAATAAATATCAAAAATTGCTATAATTATGTGTCATGATCCTAGACACATTATGAGTCATGATCTTAGACAGTATAAATAATAACAAATGTCTACTTTTTCGCAAAGACCGGAACAAAATATCGGAATGTATACAATTTTACAAGGTTATAAAATATTAATCAAGCTGAACAAAAGAACCATTGTTGAAAAAGGGAAAATTGTTTTATTGTAATGTTAATAGACTGAATATAATATAACAAGAGAAAAGAATAAGGAAAATATTGGAAGATATAAGAAAGATAATGATGTAAATAATAACTATAAAGATTAAACATGTTTTTGTATCACTAGGCTGTAAAAGGATAGCGTCGACGAGATGGTTGACATGTATGTTCAATGTTTTCTATACTCAAAGATATTTCTTACTTATTCTTACATATGTTTATACATGTTTTTATGTTTGTTTGGATGTTTGTTTGTCTTTTCTACATAATTAATAAAGATTATTTTATAAAAAATAACACTGCGCCACCTCAGCTCCTTATTTTTCCCAATTATATAATTGGGGGAAATATACATAATTGATATAATTGAAACAAAATTCTGAAACATAATTTTACACATATTAAAAACTACAGAAACTTAAACAGAAAAATGTAAAAAAATTATAAAGGAATAAAAGAAAAAATGAAGGATAGCAAAAAACAAAGACAAGAGAAAGACAAAATGGAAAAAGGAGAATAAATTTTGCAATAGTTACAGTCATGATGATCCCCATCTCCATTCTTCCCAATTGTATATCTTGGTTGCCTTCATCCCATATATAACCCTGTTTAAGCAGTGAATCCCAAAATCACCAATTCATTTGTATCCATTTTCAGTAAAACGTCCATAAATGTTTCTAGTCTTTTATAAAAGTAATTGTTGTTCCCTCCTTAATCAAACAAGTCGATTTAGTCATTTCTGCAATCTCTTCCATCTTCACAATCCTTTATTCCATTACGGGTATGTTCATGACACTGTTTTTGCTGCTACTCTTGGTAGGAACAGGGGGAAAAAACTTGCCTGCATCATTATATTTTGTAAGTGCATTTGCTCCCCAAAGAAGGATTGGGAAATTCTTCTCTCCCTGGGGAAATGTAAGAAAAGTACCACTTCGTTTTCTTTGGCTACAAACAAAGATGTTTAAATGATTGCTTGCATACACTGTATCTGTCTGAAAGGCCCGAAGGGAGAATATTCATTTGAGACCTTCCTTTTCTTTCTCACTGCATCATATATCTGGATTTTTTCCCCCCATTGTCAATAGCCCTATAAATGGGAGCATGTGATGAAAAGACCCAAATACTGATAGCAACTTTGGGAGTTATATTTTAAGTAAGGTGACCAGATTTTATTTTTTGTAAAGCGGGACACCATTGATGGGGGGGTGTTCTAGGGGAGCAAGATGGGAGGGGTCCGTCTCTCTTATCCTGCAGCTTTGTGCACCCCCCCAAACACCCCCCCTTCATCGCAGCCAGGGGTTGGTTCCTACTGGTGCAGGCTTACCTGTTCATTGCCGCAGAGCCAGGGGTGAAATTGGCCGGGCCAGTCATTCGGCGTAGAGCTGATGGAACTGGCAGCAGTCACGGCGCAGGTCTTCTCCCGCCTGCTTCCCTCACCCGGCTGGACGCCGTCATTTGGGTTATTTTGTCCTCTACGCATGCGCAGAACGCTTTGCGCATGCACAGGGGACAAAATAACCCGAATGGCGGCGTCCAGCCGGGCGGGGGAAGCGGGCGGGAGAAGCCCCGCACCGCGACCACCGCCAGTTCCATCGGCTCTACGCCGAATGACTGGCCCGGCCGAAAAAAGCGGGACTTTTTAAAAATGCCACGGGACGCGGGACAAATTATTAAAAAGCGGGACTGTCCCGCCAAAAGCAGGACGTCTGGTCACCTTAATTTTAAGTGATCGTTTTCCTGCCTTAAATGAAAGACATTGCTTCAAAGGGCAATTGCTTCAACAAAAGCCCAGAAGATGCTTACAAAAAAACCAACAACACTTTTTACTTGTAGTAAACCTGTAAGAACTTGCAGTGCAAACTACTGGCCATAATGTGAATAAGTTGATGCATGTTTTCCCATTGAAACGTATCATTTGAAGCTCTATCAATGAAGCTAGCCTTGCAATGACTTTTGGCATATTGCCAGACTGGATATTTGACACTTCAGATTTTTATGAAGTTGTATTCTATCAATATTCAAGAACCAGATATTGTTAATACTAGCTGAAATCACTTCCCAGGATCACAGGAAGCTAATAACAAAATTCAGTCCTCTGTATAATACAATGTCATAGTTCCCTGCAGATTTATGCCAACCCAAGCATTAAATCTGGCATTTGGTACCTTATCCTAAGGATATTTATAAGAGGCAGAAGTTTGAGGAAGATGTCAATTTAACAAACCCTATCTAACCTGCAACATCTTATTGCAAATTATTTTTGTCTGATTATACAATTGCCCTGAAGCGGAATTTCTAGGTTTCCAAAATGCAGCAAAGAAATATATCCAAGCAATGCTTCAGTCTATTTTATAGGAGAAAATATCAGGAGCTGCAAGTTAAAATCAACTGAGTGGGCTTTCATAATTTGCAAACAACTGCTTGATTTAATAATAATGATCCTTTGGAGAATGTTCCAGCTTATGCAAGTCACAAGCGAAGTTTTAAAAAATCTTAGATTCTGCCTATTTTAATAGTTTAATTTGATTATT
Source organism: Diadophis punctatus similis (assembly GCA_023053685.1). NCBI lineage: Eukaryota > Metazoa > Chordata > Lepidosauria > Squamata > Dipsadidae > Diadophis > Diadophis punctatus. The sequence goes on from JALIGW010000003.1 coordinate 150,168,166, forward strand.
AGTAAAGCTACATTTGGGCATTCATTCCAATGAATTTGCAGTCAGGAAGTGACCATCTGTTTTATTATATGTGCATATACTATATAACTATATACTATACTTTATACTGTATACTATATACATTGCCTACTGCTACTACCTACCGTATTTTTTGGAGTATAAGACGCACCTTTTTCCTCTCTAAAAGTGGCTGAAAATTTGGGTGCGTCATACTCTGAATGTAGCTTTTCTGAAGCTTTTTTCCCCAGCCCTAACTAGGTGCTAACGATCTTCCCAGCTCTTACCTTGCAGGCTTTTTCATTGTTACTCTCTCCGAAGAATGTTTTTCCAGCCCTAAGTCTTTGCAGGGTTTTTTTTCATTGCTCTACTTGCTCCAAAGAAGTTTTTTTCCAGCCCTAACCAGGTGCTAACGATCTTCCCAGCTCTTACTGGCTTGCAGGCTCTTTCATTGTTACTCTCTCAGAAGAAGGTTTTTTTAAGTCCTAACCAGGGGATAAAATAATGTGCTGAAGCTGACCAGACTAAGGACACTAGCCAGATGAATACCTGGTAGGCAGATTTCCCCCCCCCCTATTTTCCTCCCCAAAAACTAAGGTGCGTCTTATACTCCGGTGCGTCTTATACTCCGAAAAATACGGTATTTTTTCTTGTTATCTGTCAAAAGTAGTGTTTTTGAATCTATGCTGTCTAACATGTGATGTGATTCATTTCTGCATTTTATTTCATTGTACATAGACCATCATTTCAACTGGCTACTGAGCACTATTACAAAAAAAATCCCCTTTCTTTCAATCACTCAATAGCATCTGTCTATGGCCATTTTATCCTGAGCTACTAGACTGGTGAACTATTGTATCAGAAGAAAGAAAAAGGGAGAAGAAAAAGGGGAGGAGGAGGAGGAGGAGGAGGAGGAGGAGGAGGAGGAGGAGGAGGAGGAGGAGGAGGAACAGGAACAGGAACAGGATCAGGATCAGGATCAGGATCAGGATCAGGATCAGGATCAGGATCAGGATCAGGATCAGGAGGAAGAGAAGTTTATGTAATTCTAATGATGAATTTAATTCTAGATTCTTGAACTTCCTTGAGGTAACCTGCAAAAAAAAAGTCAATTTTCTGAAGCAGGCCTTATCTTTTTATAATGTGAATACTAAAGTAGTAGAGAAAAAGACATATTCTCACACATTCATGAATATTTGGATCACAATAAAACCCAAGTCTCATTTTTAATCCTTTTTAGCAAGGATACTACTTGCTAAGAAGTGCTTTCCTGAAAGAGGTAAAGTATTTTTCAGCCTCCACATAATTATGGAATGGTTTCTGAGTGTCATGGTTGGAAACCTAATGAAATATTGAAGATTCTTCATGTGAGCACTGTTTCTCGCTGTGCTGAACATCCTTCTTTGGTGTTGAACTTCTCTGGAACAAAGAACAAACTTCTCTGGAACAAAGAACAAAGAAGAACAACATACGAGGAAACTTTTTCTCTCTTTTTTCAATTTGTTCAATAGTCTTCTATAAACCTCCATTTATTACCATAAATCTAAAGAAACTGTTAGAGTTTTCTTGACCTGGTTCAAACCACAGAAACAAGTCAGTACTTTTGCATGACCAGGGGTTCCTTTATTATACAAAGGTAAAGTGCTGGTAATTACCCTACTTCTCATTTTTAAATTTTATGCCAGTTCTATATTTGCATCCAATTTTATTTTCTTATTCTGTTTATGCATGAAGAAGTATATACACATATATGTATTACTATCTTTCTTAAAATTACTTCTATTTCGGTCCATCTAGAATTAATAGATCTATGCTTTATAGATCTATGAAGGCAAACAAGGTCCAGGCAGAAGAAGAACATCATGGCTTCAAATTCTAAGGGACTAGTTTGGACAAAACCCAGCAGCACTTTTTCATGCGGCTGTTGATAAAAATAGGATCGCTAACATGATCGCCAACGTCCGATCAGCAGTCGGTTGCTCCTGGTTCGGACTGGTTCTTAGAACAGGTAGCACCGGCAGCGGGGGGGCTTCGCCCACCCATCCGGGACACTTCTGCGCATGTGCAGAAGCTTCTGCGCATGTGCAGAAATGTCGCACGCATGAGCGTGTGTGCGAACCAGAGGCAAAATATTTTACAACCCACCACTGCGTCTGATAATGGATATGGAGGAAGAAGAAGAAGAAGAAGAAGAAGAAGAAGAAGAAGAAGAAGAAGAAGAAGAAGAAGAAGAAGAAGAAGAAGAAGAAGAAGAAGAAGAAGAAGAAGAAGAAGAAGAAGAATGCTTTATTTCTCTATGTTATGGACTTTGCAATTTTCTAGCTCTTTGTGTTTTTTCTGCTTTCCCCTTCTCTTCAGTTCTGGTGGTCAAACCCAGTCCATTTCTATTTGAAAGCCTGTTTCATTCCTTCTTTAAGGACTTATGTGTGCCATATGGTCTTTGACTCGCTGTCTCCTGTCCTCCTCCAGCACCCAGTCCTTTGTTCCTTGAATTAGTTTGTAAATCTTTGTGCCTCTCTAGACTCTTCCTTGTTTCTTTTGGCTCTGCCTTTGGTTGTATGGAAGACTTTTCCCATTTTCCTGCAATTTTCCTGACTCAACCACAGTACTTTATTACCCCACTAACATGTGCATGCTGAGTTTCTATTCCATGGCATATACTTTTCAGTTACAGAAAAGGCGGGGGTGTTTAAATGTTGCTTCACCTAACATCCGAATCTCTAGAAAGAATAAAAATGCCCCCCTCGTTCTGAGCAGTGAATCTTTCCAGAAAATCTCATAGGAAATTATTGATGGTGATCAGCTGTATGAAAAGGACAAGCTGAAACACCATGAGCTCTCATAATCTTTGGGCAGAACCAACCACTTTCTACATTAGGTCTTCCAAAACAGCAGCAGCTGGTCTTTCTCAGACATACTAATCACAGATAAATTGGCTTGGCTGGAGTAAAAAAAATCCAGGAATGTTATTTTACTTTGATTTACAAAAGACTGTTAAGAATTTCCAATTATAGATATGTGAACTGACTTCCCAAAATTTTCTAAGAGTTTCTTTTCTTACATACTTTCTTAAGAAGAAAAACATCCCATGTTACCATTGTCTTAGTAAGTAAAGATTGTGGTAGAAATTTCTTGGGTGCCTTCCAGATAAATCACAAGCCCTCTCTGATAATCCGAACACAAATGAACCTCCAATTTCTGCTTCTAATGGTACCAATTAAGGTAGCAGCTACAATTATCAAGATGAAAGTATTATAAGGGGTACTGGAGCATGCTAATATCCATTCGATTATAACCATCTTGGCTAGAATCTGTGTATTACAGGGAAGTATAATGCATGTCTACAAAAAGCATTTTATGCCACCTATTAATGGGATCAATATTAATACTATCAATATTATTGATTTTAATGGACTGAATTTCAGACTCCTTTTGTTGTTTAGAAAGCATATTTTATTGCTAAACTGATGTGAACAAAACAAAGTAAATACTGTTTCGGTGATTTAAAAATATTTAGTATCCATTTACACTCTAATCTGCCCATAGCCCTGACTTCAGTATTAGTTCTTTCATAAACTTCTCCCAGCAGAATCTATATAAATAGAAACGTAAGTGTTTGTTTGGGAATGATATAAGATCTCCGAAAGTACTTCACCGATTGCTTTGAAATTTTGACAGAATGTTGCATTCGAATACAAGACCATTTGTATATACCTATATTATATAGATGTCACACCTGAGACAGGTACAAACATGATTTCCTTGAAAAACCGGTAAAAAAAACCGGTAACAACATGATTTTGTTGAAAACCAGCGCCCTCTGCTGGACACACGCTCCACAAGCTGAGGGAAACAAGTAAGGGAATAGAATAGCAGAGGCTTTTATGGGGAAACCATGACATGCCTGCTGAGAGGAGGCTGACCTCCCCACATCGCGTGACCCTGGCAAGTACCTCAGAGAAATAAAGGGATAAGATAGCAGAGTTTTAAACACAAATTTAAACCTCCAAAAATAAAGGGGGAAAATTGACATCAATGTTAACTATAATTCTGAGATGTTAATGAGCATAATACTACCCACCATGACATGCCTGCTGAGAGAAGGCTGACCACCACCCCCATCGCCTGGAAAGAAGGTGACACTACTTTAAGGAATAAATGTCTCAAAAGTAGTAGCATCCTTTTTTTCAGGTTCGCAAAAAAGCATGAAACTAGTTGGACTGCTGTAATGAATAGCGCAGAAGTTCTGTACTTGTAGACGGTGTAAAGAATGTCTTCCAAATCATCTTTAAAGTAAGCTCAGCTCTAGTACAGATATTACTACTTGCGTTAAGAGAAAGCAATATCTCAATGTTGATGGTTGTGTGTGTGTGTGTTTCCTCACTCCCTTGGTGTATGCTGGGACACCTTGTTTATGCTAAAACTAGGGAAGTGTGGAGAGAAGTAGGTAGATATCTCTCCTTTAAAAATTGCAATAATGTCTACCGTTTTACATTTCGTAGTGCCCTAAGGCTCTTTCTTCAAGTAAGTAATTTATGCAACTGCAGATTGAAAATACTTGGTTTCTTTGATGGTTGAATGACAAGCTGTAGACTTTTTTTTCTGCACAAATGTGTTGTGTAAGAAGAGAATTCTAGACAGGATGAAATAAGTTAAATTAAACTGACAGAAGGGCACCTCTCTGCATACTTCAAAAATAATGTTTATGACAAATCTTACATCTCACCTGTAGCAAATCTTGAATCAGTAGGCTAAAGGGTGCAGAGGAAATAGTCACACATTGCTAAAAGCTACATTAAAATTAACCACAATCTTAATTCCTTTAGTTTAGATTAATCTAACCAATTATCCTATAATCAGCTGTTGAGTAGTTCTTCCCAACTTTGTACCTCATTTCTGAGACCTAAGTGCCAAAGCCCACTACAACAACATCGCCAAAAAGGCTTCAAGAGTTGTTAACCTAACCTTATGTAGCTTCTTCTCCTGTAATATCACACTATTAACCAGAGCATACAAAACATTCACCAGACCAATTCTTGAATACAGCTCATCTGTCTGGAACCCACACCGCATATTGGACATAAATACATTAGAAAGTGTCCAGAGATACTTTACGAGAAGAGCCCTCCACTCCTCTACTCACAACAGAATACCTTATGCAACCAGACTTGAAATCCTGGGCTTAGAAAGCTTAGAATTACGTCGCCTTTGGCATGACCTAAGCGTAGCTCATAAAATTATCTGCTACAATGTCCTTCCTGTCAATGACTACTTCAACTTCAACCACAACAATACACGAGCACACAACAGATACAAACTCAAAGTGAACCACTCCAAACTTGACTGTAGAAAATTCGACTTTAGCAACAGAGCGGTTAATGCCTGGAACTCACTACCTGACTCTGTGGTTTCGTCACCAAACCCCCAAAACTTTACCCTTAGACTGTCCACTGTTTCCTAAGAGGTCAGTAAGGGGTGTGCATAAGCGCACCAGCGTGCCTACCATCTCTGTCCTAATGTTCCCTTTTATTTGTACCCATCTTATGTATATAAATAATGTTATATCTATGTATATCACCAATATGTACTTGACAAAAACAAACAAACAAACAAACAAACAAATAAAAATGTGCCACCAATAGAACAGATTCCTTTTTCATAGGTTGCCCTTTATCACTGATGCAAAAATGGGATACATCAAACATAAAATGGGAGACATGTGAAAGTGAAATGAGTCAAAATTGAAAAAAAAATGCGAACTGTGCAGTACATAATGAACTGTATTCTTAATACCTTTTGCTTGATATACAAGAATTAGGAATTGGAGATGTGCGTAAAATTTACAAAATTTGCAGAAGTGGAGAGGAAGAATATTTTCTGATATGAGCTTCCAATACACTTCCAAGAAGACAATTGTGGATAAAACCTCAGATGTGAATCTTCATTATGTCACCACATATTTTCTTCTTTCTTCACAGCAATATTTATTTGTTAAAATAATTCAAGACTTTTTTTTCAAAATCTTGAGAACTGGTTGTCTATTGTCTGGCAGGTCACACTTATTAAATGGAATAGCTGATGCACATGGAGGAAACTGCATGATATCTTTCTCTGTCCAATATCCACATTGGTCATGTTGTATTGACTTGTATATAAGTACAACTATCTGTACGGAATACTACAATGGTTAAGGCATCAAGCTAGAATCAAGAAACTCTGAGTTCTAGTCCCACTTTAGGCATGAAACCTGGCTGGATGATTTGGGGCCAGTCACTCTCTCTTAGCACAACCCACTGCACAGATATGTTGTGTGGAGAAAATTGGAAGAGGAAGTAATATTAAGAATCTTCATCTCCTTGGATTATTTATAAGAAAAGGAGTAAAACTGAATGAATGAATGAATGAATGAATGAATGAATGAATGAATGAATGAATGAATGAATGAATGAATGAATGGAGAGATAGTTTCAAACAAATGCAGGTATGTCCCAAAGGTACTTTTTCAAGAGGCAACTGGACTTTCTGGTTTTTCTTTGAAGATGTTTCACTTCTAATCCAAGAAACTTCTTCAGCTCTGACTGGATGGTGGGGAATGAAAGGATTTATACTCCTTGCAGACAACTGGTCATTTGCATTCTTTTAGAGAGTCGTTAAGGTCACCTGGAGGTTTATCTGTGTCATCAGGGTCACCTGAGTGGTGCAAATGGGTGTGGAGCTTCTTGGAACTGTTGAAAGGACTGTGTTGTAGATTGTAGACTGTGTTGTCCTTTCAACAGTTCCAAGAAGGCTCCACACCCATTTGCACCACTCAGGTGATCCTGATAAACACAAATAAACCTCCAGGTTTTCATTCCCAAATTTTCACATACAAATATTTTTGCAGAATTTCTTTTCTACAGATAAGTTTCTTATTCAGAAAAAGCTGAAGCTCCATTAATGAAATATCAAAGAGCAACATGTTCTATGATTCAAGAAAGAATTCAGCAGTTATCATTACATTGTGACTGACAACATTTGAAAGAAGAAATTTCTCCTGTTAAAACTCTTCTTATTCTAGTCAGCAACAAGCCACTATGTAAGAATAAAAAGCCAGGAGTATTGGCCTCATTATCAGCCTAAATGGCAAAGGCATATGTACTACAAACTGGAACTGAAGAAACAGGGAGCACAATCAAAATTTAACAAAAATGTCACTGCATTTTCCTAACTGAAAAACATGAAAATATCTCTGTGATGTTTAAAATTAGCTTCTGAAATTTCATTGCAGCAATAAAAACTTCCTTAAAAAAGTGATACTAAGATATTTTAATCAATAATTAATAATTTTATATTATACTTTATACTGTGCATAACAACAAATGGTGTTTCAGGAATAAGGTAAAGTACATGGATTGTTAATGATGATTTTTCTGCATTTTGTTCTTATTTCCATAGAGTCTGTTACAGAATTTACCTCCCCAAAACAGTGGAGGACTAAAGTCCCCTTCCTGGGAAAGTCTACATCATTGTAAATGTCAGTATTTCCTTAACCAATTGTTAAAAAGAATTGAAATCTAGGCCTGTTGACCTTGTTAACCAGACAAAGAGTTAAAACAGTCTGGAGAAAAGAGATAAGTGGCTCAGAGATAAGTGGAAGTGGCTCAGATAGATGCCATCTTGATTCACTGGAATAAAAGGAGGAGGAAAAGGTATGGCATAAGGAGACTTGTAAGATTTTGTTATTATGGCCAATCCCAATAAAATCAGTTTTAGCCTTCCTGTGAATTTGATATCCTGGTCTGGTCTACCTATTGAGGCTGAAACTTCCCTTTTCTGACGGGTCCCCCCCCCCAATTTACTAGGCTGATCTAGAGGTGTAGGGTTTCCTTATGGCCTCCTATCCAAGTATTGATCAAATCCAACTTGCCATATTTTTTGATTTACAACCAATGTTGGATTGATGCTGCTACCTGTATGAACAAATCAACATGGACATAAAGAATATGGTAAGAGTGGAAACATTTCTATAATTATCTATAATTATAGTTCCCAATTTCTACTGAAGATCTTTTTCCAAACAAATATGGAATGCATACACACACACACACACACACACACACACACACACACACACACATTACCATATTTAGCAGATTGTTGTTAAAGAATGTGTAACAGAGAAAATAAAATAAATGTTAATTTAGTGCTAAGTTAATAAACAAAAACGATTCCCCTTTTTCCTAACCTTATAATTTAATTTAATTTAATTAGAACAGCATTAATTGCATAATTCAATGCAAATTATTATACTAATTATAAAGTATGGAAATTAATTTTTCATTAAGCTGTTTCACATCATAAACGCACACTCTAATATATAGATAGATGATATAGATGATATAGATGAAGATATATAGATATAGATTAGATATAGATATAGATTAAATATAGATTAGATATACATATAGATTAGATATAGATTAGATATAGATAGATATAGATATAGATATAGATATAGATTAGATAGAGATAGAGATAGAGATAGAGATAGAGATAGAGACAGAGACAGAGACAGAGACAGAGACAGAGATAGAGATGATAGAGATAAAGATAGAGATAGATCCCAAATACTCACATATACATAGACGTGCAGAGAGGCATTTTTGATCAGGCTCTCCATCCTATTGACGGAACTGTTCACAGATATCTGGTTTCTGCAATTTGTTCAGAAGGCAATTGAAACCCTGTTTCCCACTTATCCAGACCCACTCTCGTCACAAGGAAGTTGCTGAGCTGACCCAGTGGAACCATGTTTTGTCAGGCTGAATGAAGCATAAATTGACTTTTTCAGAAAGAATTGGAAGGAAGAAGATGACGTGGCAAGTAATCGCACAAAGAAAACAAGAAGAAAGGCTAAACATTCTCTTGGTTATTTATGTTCAGCAAGGGAAACAAGAAGAGAAAGCCATGAAAAGCGTTCCAGAAGGGCTAATTATTCTGGCATTTTCTCACTGCAACCCAGAGAAAAGGACACCACTGAGACTTTGCTGGGATGAGATACGAATTAAATCTTCAGAAGTTGTCAGAAAATATTTGTAATACTTATAAATGGCTTGGGTGTATATGTATTGCAGTATGTGAAGAAAGAATGATTGAGTAGGAATGAGTAAGGAATACTTTCATTTTACTTATTTTTTTTAAAGATATCCCTGTCATATTAAAGAAAAATCATGTTTCAAGGACATCCCAACTTAAATCCTAGCATTGAAGCACTTAGTCCTGAGGCCAATGGGACAGTAGCAAAGACATTTGCTGGGAGATAAGTGGGCTTCCTTGTGCGGGTGATTGGTCAACAAACCTGCTGGACTAGATAGGGCAGGGATCCAATCCAGCAGGATACTCCTTATGTTCTAAGACTAGATAAATCACTTCATCTGCTGATGCTTGGATTTAAGTTAAGATATCTTAAACCTGCAATCAGAATGTTTGAGACATGTGCAAATAATGGCCCCGTTTATTTTATTATGCTCTAAAAATATGCTGAGGGCCAGTATTATTATATGACATGAGAAGAGTTGTTCATCTCACTGAACTTCCTTTGGCCTCCTACAGATATCCCAATCTATTTATCTGGAACTATAACATGAAATTAATTACAATAATGTTCTATGTCTTGCCCACAAATGAAGCATATGTTTTTGATGCTCTTGATGGACTAATTAAGACTCCATATTATCTCACAAAGAAAATGAATGTGCTGTAGGGGTGGAAGACAGGTTTTAATAGAATTGGCTTTGGGAAACATAACTCATACAATGTTATGTGCCTCCCTGAATTCTCATCACATTCATATAATAATATGATAATTAATATTAGTCTACATTAATTAAAACAGCATGCCAGAACTGCCTCTTCAAGCTTAATGCCTACTTCCACGGGCAGAGCATTTAAGATATATTTGGTTAAGGTACCATACCTAGACTGCACAAATCTAAGTCACAACTGGATGGTGGCATAAAGTTTGAGAAAGTTTTTTTTTAATCTCTTTACATCATTTTTCAATAATCAAAACCTTAAAACTTGGGGGAATTCTATGGAGGAAACACACACACACACACACACACACACACACACACACACACACACACAATCTATCTTAGTAGATAACAATATAAAGTTTGAGGCAAAATTAAAATACACTTATAAAGCAACCTATCTAACATCTATAAGCAAGATCCAGGAAGCAGCCTACAGTACATTGAATTACAATGTCAATAATAAAATTATATTAAATATAATAACATCTAAACTTACAACCAAGCAATATTATCTAAAAATTTAAATGAATTATGCTACATAGAACGAGTTGTGAAAAATTGGTCCAGAAGGCTCCAAGAGATCATCTGTCCTATTGCACAAAACGTAGTTTCATGTGCTGTAACACAAGATAGTTTGTTTATGAGCAGCATCTGAGCATAGGCTGAGTCTGGTGACCTACGATTCAGAGATGGGCAGAAGCATCTGCTTAATAATCATGTGGTTGCATGAAGTGAAGGAAGCCCCTTATTATTCTGTTCTCACTGACAGATACGATTAGTAATAGGGACACATTTTTATGCAATCATGTAGAATGATAAACTGGCGTAAAAATAATTCAGGGAAGGGTCACTTTTTTTTGATAAATGTCAAAATCAAATCCTAGTTAAAGTTGCACAAGCATTTCCTGCAGTTTGATAATGGGGCTGGTTCTAGGTCCACCTTGACCCTGCAGGTGCTTTTCCTAAGGGTTTCAGGCTAATTTCATAGCCTTCTACAAGCAACCCATTCACAAAAGTTGTCTTTATATGGAGAAAGAGGAGGAGGAGGAGGAGGAGGAGGAGGATGCACAGAGTGAATTTCAGAAAAAGAGACAAAAAGGGAAAAGAAGAGATGTGACCTTGCTCCCTTTGAGTTCTGTCATGTCCAGCCTTGATTAACCTCCCCACCACTGTCTTATAATCCAAACTTTTGTTTGAGAAAATATATATATAAGTAGTTTCTCCAAATAAAACTCAATAACTGCCTCTCAAGCTCTTCATCAAACCATTATCTTGCTGGTTTCATGTCAATTTAAAGACTATTTAGAAAGGATTATCTAGAAACCTTAACAGTATCCCCAAATGACACCTCTTCATTTTTAATGTTTCTTAAATAAAGTACAGGTATATTCAGAAGTAAATCCACTGACTGGAAATGTCAAAATATTGCAGAAATTGCCCCAGGCTTTTTGTTTGGAACAGCATCTACTTACAGGTATTGGGCAGATGATGCTTTCAATCATTACCAGTTAGTTTTGTAGCAACTTGAAAAATCTTCATCGTTACCAGATGACATCAGTTCAAATGCCCGTGTCTTGGCACTTGGTCATAGTCTTACTTTTAGTCATTTGTAACCTCATTTCTATTCTTTCAACCCATCCTAAGAGCTTCTTCAATAATCACGACTGCAATGTAACTAAATGCAGAAATGATTTAGACCCGGGTACATTAATTTAGACATGGGCACATTTTTAATTTTGTGCCTGTTTCTGCTAATTGCTGAGGTATTTGGAAAATATGCAGAATTAATTGTCTTAATTTGGAAAGTTATCTAATGACATTTGAATTAGCAGATGGAGTCACTTTGAGATAATGCTTCCCTAATGAGAAGAAATTTTGCTTTTGCTACAACATAAAAGGTAGAAGTTGAATATAATTGGTTGGCTGCTTCTCATCTGATAAACAGTCACATACATCAGGAAAAATAATTAAATATACCAATCTCAGCATGAATCTTTTATTGTTGATAACTTTGTCTTTTGATATTAGTTACATCATTACTGTGAGGTTTGAAATAATAGGTGTTTATATGGTCTTGAAGAATGAGTCTTCTTCATTACTTCCTCTTTTATTGCTTTGGGTGTCAAAGGAGATACAAAGTTTTCGTTCTTACTCTACCATAGTTATTTGATGCTGCTGTAGCATACTTTTGATGTTGTCTCTCCATCTTCTTCTGGGTTTGTCTCATGTTCCTTGATCTTCTTCTTTTTTTGTATATGTCTTGTACAGTATGGAATCCCATCACATCCTCTTCAGATGAGCAAACCACTCTATTTGCTGTTTTTGTATGTAGTTTAAGATTGGTTCTATGCAAATTCTTTCTCTTATGATTTCATTTCTGATTTTATATCTTCTAGTCACTCCAGCAGCTTTTCACAAATATCTCATTTCTATGGTGACTAACTTTCATTTATGTTCTCTTGTAAGTGTTCAACTTTGCCACTGGTAACATAGGGTAGGAATGACCATGCTTTGTATGAGACACTTCTTTATGCTGATCGGTACTGTCTTGTATTGTAGGAATGGAACAGCAGTAGGTTCAAAATGCCATTGCTACCAGTTTGCGTGGGCGCTCGCATGCATGACTCTTCTGCACATGTGCAGAAGCTTCTGCGCATGCGCAGAAGCATTCCGAGTGGGTGGGTAGGGCCTCCCGCTTCCTCCGCTACCGGTTCACAGAACAGGGCCGAAAAGGGAGCAACCGACTGCTGGAATGGAGTCAATACTTTGTTTGCCTTAAAACATCATTTGTTATCAAGATTGAGTATCAAAGGAAAAGAAATCCTGCATAAATTGCTTTTATGGTTAATGATAAGAATGCATGAGAATTGTCTGTTTCATTTTACCTGCAAAATAGAACGTAGATATGTAGATTTGTCCATTTTATAAATGGTTCTGCAGTATGCCCATGCCTCTTACAGCTTAACCTTTTTTTTTTTTTTGGTCTGTTTTCTTAGAATTCCTTAACAGTGAATCCCTCTTCCTGTCAACCAGAGGCTCAGCATTGCTCACAAATGCTTCTAACAGAGGATCCCCAAGAAGAGACCATAAAACTATGGCCTCCAGCTAGTTGCAGAATTCTGGGAGCCTGTCATTTTGCCAAAGCCATAGTTTTGTGTTTCCAAATGTTCACCCAATTCCTCTCTTAATCACTTCTGGAAATGGCTTATTAACTGCTTTTTTATATATTAAGAAACTTCAGAAGGTCAGGTTTTATAACAATGGGTGAGTCTCCTTCAATCTCTAGAGAAAGAAGTTTCATGTAACTTTAAGGATAAACAGCCAAGGGTGGCTAGGAGGTTGAGTTTTGAAAGTTACAAATAGACTAAAGAACCAGATTGACCAGAAATAAGATTCTGAAACTAATGACAAGACTCCTTCTTGTGGGTGATTTAAAATCCTACTAAAAATATGGAGATTTTAAATCTCGATGTAAGAAATCTTTCCCTGGAAAAATGTTGTGGATTAGAGAAAAACACAATAAAAGAAGACTTTGAAGGTTGGACAGTAAAGGTAACCAGAAAGAACTAAAGTTTACAACTAAAAGAAGAGATCCCCTGATATGAAATGAAGAAAAGTACTTTAATACTGAAAGAATGCAAGGCTATTTGACAAAATTAACTCAGAACTCCCCATTATAAAAATGGCTTTAGGAGGAGAGACAGAAGAAGATACAACTAAGTATACACAGTCAGGGTCTTGCTTTGGATATGGATTTTACAATGACAGGCAACAAGAATAACATGAACAAAGATTTTCTTAGTAGCTAAAAAGGATGCACAAATAATAAATTAGAAGAGTGACTTGTATGTTTGAATTTCAACTCAGAAAAGTGAATTGGACAACTTTCTTCTCTTGGACTTACAGAAGAGATGTATTAGGAAGGAATTCCTGAATAAAGAGAAAGAGAAAATGAAAAGAAATCAGCTTTGCAGGATAAAGGCCTCTTCCTCATTTTTCCAACCAATATGGTCCCGAGCTTTCGTTATTCAACTGGGCCTGCAGCGACAGACATCACAATCTCTGGAACTTTAAAATATTTATTTCCTAAGCTTTCATCAGCCCCTGCTGACATCGTCAGAGTGTAAAATCACCATTGAAGAAATGCTTGCTTTTATGTGTTGCTGATCAATTTAGTCATTGCGCACGTAATGGGCCCACACCCTTGCCTCCCCCCTGTAATTAGCTTTGTTGTTTTTGCATTAGTCATGCTGACCAATGGAGATGTGATTTCTGTTGCCTCCTTCCCTATTGTGTATTGCCTGGCTTTTCTCTCTCCCCCCCCAGGGGGTGATGCCAAGCTATCAGGTATTACTTTGAAGGCATTCTTCCCGGTTCCCTCCCCCTCATCACTACTCCTCTCCCTCTCAAGCACACTCATTGCATTCCCCCAAGTTCATTTTTTTACCCCCTGATCTTGCAACAGGTGTGCGTCATTCCTCACCCCCCTGTCTATGCCATTCTGACGCTGCTCTGCTGGGCTCTCCTGCACTCGGTCCAGGTTTGTCATGCCTTCACTGGGCCAATCTCTATGCCTAAAGGGGTGGTGCTGCCCCCCGATCTCCATTCCTCAATAGTGATCGGTCTCTACTAAATCCTTCCTGGTGTCTTAATGCCTGGTATGCCGGTGGTATGTCAATGTGTCTATTGATAGAGTTGTTATTAGAGAACCAGGCTTCTTTCATGGTCCTCCTTTTGTTTCAACCTTGGTCTCCTGGAAGTTGAACTCGTGACCATGCTCCTCCATGTGGGTCCAAATCTGGGAGTGCGGTTCCTTGCATCGGACCGTCAGCTTGTGTTCATGCACCCTAGTTCGTAGTTGTTGTTGTGGCTTGTCCACGTCCCGCGCAGCTGGTCATGGATCCAGAGAACCAAGAGCCGACTGTGGCGCGGCACTATCATCCCGTGCACCTGGCACCTGAGTCCGATAGCGAGGAGGATTCGGTGCCAGAGTAGAAAAGCCAACCAGGGCCATCTGCACCTTCTCAGCTGGTGCTGAGGGATTCATCAGAAGAGGAGGACCCTCTGCTGGATGCTAGGGCACGCAGGGCAGCTAGCAGGCAGGAATGGCTCTACAAATGGAGGTCTCCTCGATGTAGAGCTGAGGGCTAATTGGCCATGCCCTCAGGCTATTTAAAGCTTGAGATGCAGCAGTTGTTGCTGGAAGCAACAAACCTGATTTATCTGCACTCGGGATTTCTCTGCACTCGTGTTACTGCTCTGAGACTTGTATTTTGGACTGTCGGCTCCTGTTATAATTGGTTCTGGGATTTCAGCCAACTTTAGTGAGTAAGAGATAAGGAAGGATTAATTGCCTGTTTATTTTGGAATTTTGAATTCTGGCCAAAGCTCACAAAGAGAGAATATCAGACTTTATGCACCAAGACCTCTCTCTGTTCCCCCTGGACTTTAAACCTGATTTTTACTAAGCACCTTTATTACTAAAGACCTCTTATTATTTGGCAAACAGTTGTGTGTGCGTCCTTTCTGAGGGGTTTCCGTGCTGGGACACAACAGTTATTTAGCTGTTTCTCCTACGTAGTGGCCTGCACAGTTGCTGCAGTTAATATGGTAGATTATTGAGGATGTCTCCTCCTTCGGTAGGGCTTTTTTCAGGCACATCACTCTCTTCCTCAAACCAGACCAAACGTTGAGAGTTAGGGTTAGGAATAGCCCTCCCAGATTTGGACGCACATGGAGGAGCATGGTCACGAGTTCAACTTCCAGGAGACTGAGGTTGTTGCCTTCAGGATGATATAGAAGCAGAGGTGGGATGAGGCTCCTTGACTGGTGACTTTATTATAAAGCGGCAATTTTGGTATGGGTTAAAGAGTGGATTAATTTAAGAAATAAAAGATTGCTAATGCTGGAGGGACATGCTCTACAAAAATGTTGGCATGCCTTCCTATGGGACAAGGAGAAAAAACTGCATACATATTTCATTAGACATAAAGTAATAGAAGCTTTGATGCAAGTATGGCAAGAGATTAAGAGAAAACATTATACGAAAGTCCCTAGGTGGGTATCTCCAATGGAAGCAATAATTCATGGTTAAGTATCAGCAACTTCTAGATAGAAAAGGAAATTTAAAAAGTAGACAAGAATTGGAAGATCAGGGAACAATTATAGACTGGTGACCGTATATGCAAATTCAATCACGGTATAAAAAACATAAATGTACGGATTTGAGACAGTCCCACAACAATTAGATAAAATATTGATTGGCCCAGATGAAAAATTAATAACAAAAATTTATAATTATTTATTAGAATTTGATAGAGCAGAAGACATAGTGAAGGAAGTTATGAAAGCATGGGCAAAAATATTGGACATAGTATAGAATTAGAAGATTGGGGGAAGACTTGGAATAGAAATTATAAAATAACTAAATCGGCAAAATGCAAAGAGAACCAGTACAAAATGTTTTATCGATGGTATATGGCACCCGCTAGATTAGCAAAGATCTACCCAAATGAACCAAATTGTTGGAAATGTGGTCAAAAACAAGGTACCTTCTATCATACATGGTGGTTATGCAAGGAAACAAAAAAATACTGGGTAAAATTCATAGATGGATACAGGAAATAACAGGCTTTCAAATAGAATATACTCCAGAGTTATTTTTGTTAGGGATTGCTAAAGAGGAATATAATAAAATATATAATATATTTTATTATATTAAAATAATAAAACAACCATATATATTATATTACATATTATAACAGCAGCAAGAATTGTGTTTGTGCAATGTTGGAGACAAAAGAATATGCCCTCTGAAAGCTTAGTAATAAAAAAGTATTTGATTGTGCTGAAATGAACAAATTAACAATTGAATTGAAAGGACAAATGGATTCGGAATATTATGCAATATGGAAGAAATGGTACGATTGGATTGAGAATAGAAAAAAGAAAAAAGAAGGGATAAAATACAAGTAGAAGTAAAATTTATAACTGAAGTGTATGGAATATCCTTGCATTTGAATGTAATGAGATGTAAATAATATGTAAATATGTAAATGAGCACAGTTATGTACATTTATACAGTTATGTATAAATTATGAATATTTGTTTAATGAGAAAAACATAATTTATTTATTTTTAAATAACACAAAAATTTATTTTTTAAAAAGGGAAAAGACCATTAAATGCTACTATAATATATATATATATATATATATATATATATATATATATATATATATATATATATATATATATATATATATATATATATATATATATATATATATATATATATATATATATATATATATATATATATATATATATATATTCTAGTAGCATTTCCTACCAGAACTGAATGACAACTCTTTCAGGATTGGTTTAAAGATAATACAGTATATAGGAAGAAGAAATTGTGTTGTATTATACAGTATTTTGCTGATTGAATAGGAGACTTTATTATTTGTTAAGAGATAAAAGATGAGACATGTGATGGAAAGATTTTGGTTGAACTGCTTAAGAGAAATTTACTGAATTTACTGAAAGTTACTGAAATAGTTTATATTTATCTTGAAAAGGGAAGCCATTTCTTTATATATCTTTCTTTTATATTTTCCTTCCTCCCGTTTTTCTCGCTGCACATTTTGTTTTTTAAATATATGTACTAGTTTTTATCTTTGTATTTTTAAACTTTAATAAAATTATTGTAGATGCTGCTGCAAAGTGGACCACAATGAGAACAAATGCTGGAACCGTCTGGTGACATCAATTGTTTTAACGCAAGTGTAATTTCTAACTATGTCAAGAACTTGAACAATAACTTGGACATTTTGCTGGTTTTTTTTAAGAATAGGAATTTTGACTTGAATATTTAATAGTATTATTCTACTCTGGGTTCACTTTTGAAAATTAAACCTTATAACTTTCAATATTTCTTTCTCTTGTTGAACATTAATATTTGATTTGCCAAAAAGGTCTTCCATGTGTGCTAGAGGCATCAGCAAGTGTTAACTAGAAAGCTACACTGTGTTTTACAACATATATATTTTAACAAGCATTGGCTGTAATTATTATTATTAATGATTTTGCAGCTCTTACATTGAATCGGTAGCTTTAAACATTTTCTTCTTATTATGTGGTTATTTCTGCAAATATATAAGAAGGAAAATTGAGGACTAGCTAATAAACCAGGGGTTATATGAAGGTTATTCCCAGGAGGGACAAGCTTACATGTAAGCCTTCTCAACTTTTTTTGTTATCCCCCCCCCCCACCGCAAACAACCCATATTTAGAGTCAGCAACATTACATCAGTTCACAAGGGCAAGTGGTCATCCGGTCATGACAAGCCCAGAGCCACAGAAATGCAAGTGTAAAAGTAAGAACTAGTTGTTTTAATAGACCAGAATTGGATATTTTTCCCATTGTTTCAGTGGAATTTCTATATACTATAGGCTTCTTATTGGACATTTTGAAGGATGCTATGCTATCCTTTCCTTTCCTCTCTATCTTAAAGAGATAGAGAAGACAAAAATTAGCATTTACTTAATTAGCATTTCTTTTTTTCCCAATGGATAACACTGCCATTGAAGTAGCACTTAAATATGTTCAGAGCACATTATGGTGTGTTAAAATCCACTTTCCCGGTATTAAAATTATGATCTTCTGTTCTTATATTAATTAATTACAATGAAATTAGACAAAGTGTAATGAGTGTAAATTTTCGGGAAGATAATATGTATTTTTCTATGGATGCATTTCTTCTATATCAGAGGTGTCAAACTCACGACGACATGTTGTCATCAAGTGACTGATTGCAACTTTTTTCCCCTTTGCTAAACTGGAAGTAGGCGTGGCCAGCACATGACGCATCCGGCCTGCGTGTCGTGAGTTTGACATTCCTGTTCTATATAGATTATATCTAACATGTATGTGTTAAAGTTTTGTTATTAGATTGTGATGCAAAGAATAGGAATATTCTTGCCCCAGCCCAGGGGTGAAATCCAGCAGGTTCTGACAGGTTCTGGAGAACCGGTAGAGGAAATTTTGAGTAGTTTGGAGAACCAGCAAATACCACCTCTGGCTGGTCCAAGAGTTGGGTGGGAATGGAGATTTTGCAATATCCTTCCCCTGGAGTGGGGTGGGAATGGAGATTTTGCAGTATCCTTCCCCTGCCATGCCCACCAAGCCATGCCCACCAAGCCACACCATGCCCACCAAGCCACGCCCACAGAACCAGTAGTTAAAAAAAATTGGATTTCACCACTGCCCCAGCCCCCCCAAAAGTAGGATTTTGAGGCATATTTATCACTATAATTTGGTGCCAGACAATATAATGTAGCAAATAAAATAATAATCTCTTCTAACCCCTATAGATGGTAAGTGTCTTCCTCAAGCTCATGTCCTCTACCAAAGGCCTTTGAATGAAAGGGTTTAGTGCAGTGTCTTAGCTGTTCCTAGCACTATACTCTCATGGGCAAAGATGTCTGATGTTGTTCCTGGGATATGGAGTCACTCTCCCAACTTAGAAGTCACAACCCCTAGTGCTCCTACCTCCACTGGGACCACTTTGGCCTTTAGTTTCCACATACCCTTTAGGTCTTGATATTTTTCCAGCTTCTCATACTCCTTCCTGAAGTTGCTGTCACTTGGCATTTCTACATCTATCACCATCACCATCTTCTTATTCTTATCTACTACCACAGTGTTTAATTGATTGGCCAGTACCTGGCTGTCTGTCTAGATCTGAAGGTCCCAAAGGATCTTAATTCTATTATTCTCCATGACTGTCTGTTGGATTGCCAATCTAGTCTAACCCAGGGGTAGGCAAAGTCGGCTCTTCTATGACTCGTGGACTTCAACTCCCAGACTTTCTGAGCAAATCATGCTAGCTCAGTAATTCTGGGAGTTGAAGTCCACGAGTCATAGAAGAGCCAACTTTGCCTACCCCTGGTCTAACCAATTTACTATGCATATATTCCTGTACACAATGCCAGCTGCTTGGTTATGGTTTCCAGTGTAATCTTTTCCTTCCTGTATCTTACAGCCTGCTTCTTTGTCTTGGACTATCTCTGATTTCTCTCTGTACAGTCTGCTCTTTGAGTCTTGTTTAGTGTGGTATACACCTGCTTCCACTGATCTGATGCTTAGTGCCTACTCTTGTATTGTTATGACTAATGCTGAGCTCAGAAGCTAAGCTGGGCTTCCTTGGTGAGGAAGACTAAGAAGACAAACTTCCTAGAAGAAGACAGCAGCAACTTTTATACATATTATTGCCATGGAAATTATGCAAACATGCCAATGAAGTTGCCAAGAGATGTATACAATTTAAATTTAAAGATGAGTTAAAAAAAAGTAATCTGAAGAACTTTACTGATAAAAAATGTAATGCTGGTAAATCTGCTTCATTCCATGCTGTTGTGCTTTGTCTAATAGAATAAAATAGAATAACAGAGTTGGATGGGACCTTGGAGGTCTTCTAGTCTAACCCCCTGCTTAGGCAGGAAACCCTACACCACTTCAGACAAATGGTTATCCAACATCATCTTAAAAACTTCCAGTGTTGGAGCATTCACAACTTCTGGAGGCAAGCTGTTCCACTGATTAATTGTTCTAACTGTCAGGAAATTTCTCCTTAGTTCTAAGTTGCTTCTCTCCTTGATTAGTTTCTACCCATTGCTTCTTGTTCTACCCTATTCCCCTGCTTTGGGGAATAGTTTGACTCCCTCTTCTTTGTGGCAATCCCTGAGATATTGGAACACTGCTATCATGTCTCCCCTAGTCCTTCTTTTCATTAAACTAGACATACCCAGTTCCTGCAACCGTTCTTCATATGTTTTAGCCTCCAGTCCCCCAATCATCTTTGTTGCTCTTCTCTGTACTCTTTCTAGAGTCTCAACATCCTTTTTACATCGTGGTGACCAAAACTGAATGCAGTATTCCAAGTGTGGCCTTACCAAGGCATTATATAAAACTGGAATCTTCTAGATTCTTTCTTCAGATCAATGCTTCAGTATGGGCTTTGACATTTGAGTCACATCTACCTTCAAATTTTAAAGTAAAAGGAATGTCTCATCCCAACCTCTGCAAACAGTTAAATACAAATATAATGGAAAAACTGTTCCTTTCTGGGATAAGTTTTCATGTCTTTTTGAGATTTTCAATCCTTCTCCATTTTATCTGTGTATGAAGATAACTTCTTGTTTATATGAATATATGAGTTAAAGGGAGGATGGTTGGTTTCCGTTACACTACCAGTAGTCCTTGACTTACAACAGTTTGTTCAGTGACCATTTGAAGTTACAACGGCACTGAAAAAAGTGACTTACGACCATTTTTCAGTCTTACGGCTGTTGCAGCATCCCGGTAGTCACATGATCAAAATTCAGACGCTTGGCAAATGATTCATATTTATGACAGTCACCATGTCTGGGGTCAAGCGATCATCTTTTCTGACTTTCTGACAAGCAACTGCAGTGATTCACTTAATAACTGTGGCAAAAGCAGTCAAAAAAATGGAGCAAAACTCACTTAACAAATGTCTCGCTTAACAACAGAAATGTTGAGCTCCATTGTGGTCATAAATCAAGGACTACCTGTATTTCCTATAACTCTTTGGTTTCATGTGTTAAAAATCCCTGCTTATAAACCAAAGTTCAGGCTGAAATAACTTGGCCATTACTTAAAACTGGGAATATCCTTATATTATAAAATAGATTTTTTTTCCCTCTTTCCAAGAGTGGTAATAAACTATGTATATCTGTTGGCATCTGTAGGTTGTCCAAAAATAAATCAGCTAATAAAATATTCATTTCCCCAAAGCTACCAGTTTTACCAACAACTGTGAGTATTTGATGGAAACATTTGAAAAAAACTGAAAGAAAATATATTTGCTTTATTCTAGTAAATCCTTCACACTTAATTCAAGTATCAGTGTATGGTCTTTTGAAGTGATTTATGGAACATTGGAAATTGGCCTCTTTCCTAACAAGTGATTCAGCTTCTGCATCACTTACTCTGTTGCAATCTCATTGACTTTAATTTGATCACTTACACCTTTGGCATTAGTTTCAGATCACTCCCTAGCACAGTAATATTCGAATTGAAAGTTCAAAAGGGATTTTTCATGCTACATTGTCCTCCTCCTTAGTGTCCTTCAGCATCGTTGTATATCTTCAGCCATTAGACTGGGTCGTTGGGGCATTTGTGCAGAATTAAGCTATTGAGGACAGAAAAGGTGAAATGTTATATCAGTCCGACCAGATCAGACTAATAATCTATCACGCATATCTGTTCCTTGCTTCACAGTAACTGGTTTCAGATGCTACAAGGAAAACGGGGGCCAGAGAAGTCGGCAGACAGATTATCATCAAAGGTATTGCTTCTCCTTTCATTCATTTTACTGTGAAAAGGAATGAAAGATGTCCAACATTAGGGACTTGCTGTATAAGAAAGGCCCAGGGAAAGGGACGATGCAAATGTGTGGGTAGGCAGGGGAAAAAAAAATAAAGGATGTTTTTAATAAAAACATAAGATGACTAGATCAGCAATGATGATCTCACAAATTTTGTGTCTGTGTACATGACATTAGAAAACAATTTAAAACATCTACAACAAATAAAAAATAGACATAACATCTAAATTAAAAATTCCCCCAATCCTGTAATTTTGGCATAATGTACAATAATGTGGCATAAAATAGAGACACATAAATATGGTGCAACCTTTTATTTCTCTTTTACATAAATAATTTGCCTTCCATCATGTTTTCTGTCACATGCGGCATTGGACACAATTCAAATAAAATTGCATCCATCAGTCCGAAATTTTGAAAGACAAGATTAATTAATACCACTTTATAATGCCTTGGTAAGGCCACACTTGGAATACTGCATCCAGTTTTGGTTGCCACAATGCAAAAAGGATGTTGAGACTCTAGAAAGTGTACAGAGAAGAGCAACAAAGATTATTAGGGAACTGGAGGCTAAAACATATGAAGAACAATTGCAGGAACTGGGTATGACTAGTTTAATGAAAAGAAGGACCAGGGGAGACATGATAGCAGTGTTCCAATATCTCAGGGGTTGCCCCAAAGAAGAGGGAGTCAAACTATTCTCCAAAGCACCTGAGGGTAGAACAAGAAGCAATGGGTGGAAACTAATCAAGGAGAGAAGCAACTTAGAACTAAGGAGAAATTTCCTGACAGTTAGAACAATTAATCCAACTTGCCTCCAGAAGTTGTGAATGCACCAACACTGGAAGATTTTAAGAAGATGTTGGATAACCATTTGTCTGAAGTGGTGTAGGGTTTCCTGCCTAAACAGTGGGTTGGACTAGAAGACGTCCAAGGTCCCTTCCAATTCTGCTGTTCTATTCTATTCTATTCTATTCTATTCTATTCTATTCTATTCTATTCTATTCTGTTCTGTTCTGTTCTGTTCTGTTCTGTTCTGTTCTGTTCTGTTCTGTTCTATTCTATTCTATTCTAACATGTGATTCCCAGCATGAATACACCATGAAGTGCATTTGAAAATATTTTAAAATTTAATTATACATTTTAGTTTATGCACTGGGAAGTTTTCTGCAATCGAGTTTGGAGTGGTTTAGGTTAAGTTTGTACCTATTGTGTGATCTGGTATTGTTGCAGTTGAAGCTGAAGTAGTCATTGACAAGTAGGGCATTGTAGCAGATAATTTTATGTGGTACACTTAGGTCAGACTGAAGGCAATGTAGTTCTAAATTGTCTAAGTCCAAAATTTCAAGTCTGTTACATAAAGTATTCTGTTGTGAACAGAGGAGTGGATGAATCTTCTCATGAAATATCTCTGAACATTGTCAATTGTATTAATGTCTGATATTAGTGCGGGTTCCAGACAAATGAGCAATATTCAAGAATTGGTTTAGCAAATGTTTTGTATGCTCTAGTTAGAAGTACAATGTTACCAGAAAAGAAGCTACGCAAGATTAACAACTCTTAATGCCTTTTTGGCAATGTTGTTACAGTGGGCTCTGGCACTTAGAACATTAAAGAAGAGTACTCCAAGGTCTTTGACAGAGTGAGGGTCGTCTACAACCAACTTGTATTTTATGTTTTGATTTTTTTTGCCAATGTGTAAGACAGAGCATTTGTTGGTTGAGATTTGAAGTTGCCACTTATTTCACCATTCTGACACATAGTCAAAGTCTTTTTGAAGGGTAGCAGCATTGTCGGTGGTGTTGAATAGTTTTACATCATCAGCGAAGAGAATGCAGTTGTTTTTAATATGATCGCAAAGGTCATTTATGTAACGTATAAAGAGTGTTGGTCCTAAAATGCTTCCTTGGGGGACACCGCTGTTAATAGGTACAAGATTTGATAGGGCACTCCCTATTTTGACCACTTGTTGCCTGTTTGACAGGAACGCAATTATCCATTTAGGCAGAAATGTCATAAGATTTTAGTTTTAGAAGTAGTTTGTCGTGTACCACTGAATCGAAGGCTTTACAGAAGTCTATGTAAATTGTGTCTGTTGCTTTGTTGTGTAGTCCATATGTTTTTGCAGTGCAGGAGTTGCAGGTTACAGAATAAAAAATTTTCTGAAACCAAATTGTTTGTTAGAGAGTAAGTTGTTTGTCTCTAAGTGGAGGGTAATGGATTGGTTCTACCATTTGATCCAGTGAAGGTTGATAGCTAGATGTTTTAACAACTTGCCAGTCTAGTCCTGAGACAGAATAATTGGCCTAAAGCAGAGGTGGGGAACTATGGCCCCTTTATGACCTATGGACTTCAACTCCCAGGCTGGGAGTTCCTGGCTCAGGAATTCTGGGAGTTGAAGTCCACAAGTCATAAAGGGGCCATTGTTCCCCACTCCTGGCCTAAAGTCACTCAACTGACTTCTATCCCTAATGAGGATTAAAACTGACATATTTGCCCCTAGGACAGCAGCTTAAACACTGCACTACACAGGCTCTCATCTCTTTCATAGATTTCTATGTTAACTTAATTTGTTTAACCATATATATTTTCATCTGCAAATTTCCACAGTGTACATGGATTTTAATAGACAGCTCACATATAACCCCTTACAACCCATCCTGCCTTTGTTGATGCTTTCTGAAGGAAAATATAATTGTAGAAACAATAAATAGTGTATAAGTTAAGACAGAACAGACCAGGGCCAATTAGAGAAGACTAAGAGGAAAAGTGAGAAGATGTAAATAGTGAATGAGTGAAGATCCTGAAGGACTGAAGTGTGGGAGAAGAAGTTAAGACTGAGGATAAGGGAAATGAGAAGCAAAGGATGGGTGGGAAGAGCAAATGAAGGGAAATGTATCAAACATGCAGAGAGAATGAATGCTCCCTGTTATTTTTTTTACCCACTGATATTTATCCTCCACATGCTGTCCTTTTGTGCCTCATTGTATTGTATTGGCAGCTTTTGTGTTGTTACAAAAATGAATAGTTATTGCAGCCAAAATGTAACTATAAGATGAATCAACCTTTATTTGCTGTAGAGCAAAGAAAATGTTAGAATCATTACTATCTGCATTTTGACAGCTATATCTAGCTTTAATTAAGCACCTTGGGCTAGGTCAATGCTTTCTTATGGTTCTTCATATTTTTTTCTATGGAACAAAGTAGATTATTATGTTACTTAGAAGGAATTTCTGCCAACCTGTGCCATTGTGTGCCAACTGTGGCTTGCAACTTTCTAAAACTGTTTCAAGCTACATTTTAACAAATGCTACCATAAATTTTAAATGTAGGTTATATTCGGCATCACTTAAAACAGGAGAACACAAATTGGGAGGAAATAAGATACAACAGAAGACTGCAATACCCCAAATGCCATGTAGCTTTACAGTCAAAGCGGGGAAAAATAAAACACATTTCTTTCCAGTTATACCTTCCTCGAAGGCTATGAATCTTGGGCTGGAAGAACATTGTTTAATGGGAACTCTTTTAAGTCTGCTTCTTTTATATCTATACAGAAACAAATTTTGGAGTCTGAGGTTTTTATAAAAATAATGTACAGACAATGTACATTTTTCAGCCTATTATTTCTGATCATGGTTGCAAGATGCATGCAGACATAAATCAAAAGAACTTTACAAATCAAATGTATTCCTCTGTAACTCCTTGCCCAACAACTGCCTTTCATTCAGGCTCCTTTCCCAGTACACAATGATTGATTGATTGATTGCTCCATTTGCATGACTCCCCGCTGCCCTAGATCCATCTCTCCTCCTCTTTTTCCATACCGTGCCTGCATCATTGACTTTCTGCCACCCATTTTGCTGGCAGGGCCTGAACTGACATTAAATGATCTTTAGACGTCTATAATGTCACATTCATCACTCTTTATCAGTTGTGACAGACCTAAATTCAAATGAAAACATGAAATGTAGACTGAATCCAATCCAAACGCTGATAGACTTTTGAATGGCATCCATCAAGAAATGCTGAGGTGGGAAAAAAAAATGAACTGCTATCGCCCTTGGTAAAATTACACCTCTGAAACAGTTTTTCCCAGCTATGAGCATTTTCTGTCACAGAATTTAATGACGAGGATCACAGCTTAATTTTTGTCTCAAAGTAAATGTTCATGTAAGTGTGATGATATATGATGAGCTCTTCATATTTTCTCACTCCAGTTTTGATGAGGTGTAACAGACTTCTTTTTTTAAAACTACCAACTAAATGAAGCTACAAAACTGATTTTACTGAAATAGTGCTGAGGATCATACAAATGCAATTTTTTTTTTAAAAAAATCCAAATATGTGGTATCCCAAAATTTTATTGTGCTTTTCTTTTGAGCAGAACTTTTATTCTAGTGGTTTCAGGGCACTTGTGTTAATTGTAGAAAAATCATGGAATAATTGCCAGGAATCTTGGATGTTTATAAGAGGAAAAGGAGGAGAAGAAGGAGGAGGAAGAGGAGGAGGAAGAGGAGGAGGAGGAGGAGAAGGAGAAGGAGAAGGAGAAGAATGTAAGGAAGGTCCTTCAGGAAGATCATCTGCTACTGTCCAACCAACGATTGGTATTTGTTATGCTGCCTCTGTATGCAGAGAATCTATACTGCAATCATAACTAAATAGTTATTGATCATTTAATCAAATGGGTCATATGTACAAGCTGCAGGAAGATAAAGTCATGAGCCCAGCTATCCCACTTTCTCAGCTGCAAAACCAGTCCTGAAGACTTGAATTCAGTTTTCTTAAATTTCACGTATTTCAACTGGTCTTTGTAAAAAAAAAAACCCACTGTTTAATACTGAGAACTAATGCTGTGTTTCATGATGGACGTTTATTCATTGACAAACAGTGAGCAAATACATTGATGAAGGAAGGAAACAATAGTGAACAAAGATTTGGATGACATAGAAAGACCATCTACTTTATATCTAAAGGTACAAAATTTTAAAAATATTTTAAATATGAATATGATGTAACACATATTGGGAAAGTCACACGCCAAGTAATTATGAATGTGTTACCTAACTTTAATAGTTTCAGACAAAATCTAGGTGCTCTTTCCTTTCTTTTCCTTCCATGTATTAAACAGGCCTATTGCACTGTTTAGTGAACATTTTGTTCCTCAGCCAAATATTTAAATATTCAAATCTGGGTCAAGATGTAAATATATTAAAACAATAATGTGCCTCTTGTATATTCACTAATAAACTTCAGGGTCTCACAGGTCTGCTTCTTTGGTCTTCAGAACTACCATATGAAATTAATATAAATGCAGAGATTAAAAAAATATTTTAGGAATTAACCGTTCCATCAGTTGCAGTTCCATTTATTACAGTTAAATGTGCTTAGTTGGCTGTTAAAAAGATTACATTTTTCTTGTGTTCTTTCCAGTCAAGATAGCACCGTGTAACTTATTCTATTTGTTATATGGTAACAACTCTATGGAAACTACTCGGGCAGGGGGTGTCCAACCTAGCAAACTTTAAGACTTGTGGACTTCAACTTCCAGAATTCCCCAACCAGCATGGAATTCTGGGAGTAGAAGTCCACAAATCTTAAAGCTGCAAGGATTAGACACTCTAAGTTAGACAATGGAATAAAAAAAAACTTCTTAGACCAATAATACAGATAGTAGACACAATATAAAGCTTCACTCGTAGAAGTAGTGTTTTTATAAATGTTCTTATTTATTTATTTTAAGTGGCATTATCACTTCTGAAGGAAGTCAGTTCAACCTACTTCACTTAGAATTTACTTCTTTAAAAAAAAAGGAGGCAGGGAATCAACTATCCCAAAACTATCTGTCCCTTAATAATCAAAAGCAGTGGCTTCAACATTTCTCTTTAGAATTTTTGTTGGTTTGTTGATTGAACCATTAAATCTAAAGGGAAGTAAAATGCAGTCAAAAAACTAGTTATTCCCATGACTTTTTCTGTCAACATTTGCAGCAACATACAATGAAGAGGAAATAATAAGATTGGAAGAGCCAAAGGCCTTTCCACAAGCCTAAGGGAAGCCCACAAGCAGAACATGAACAGAATTGCATTTCCCGCCATTACCAGGCATCTTCCATTCATAAAGATATCTGAGTGCATGTAGAATCATAGAGTTGCAAAGTGACATTTAGGTTATCAAGTCCAGCCCCTTATTCACTCCAGATATCTAAATTGAAGCATACAGCATAGATGTCTGTCTAGTGTTTGCTTGAATATATCCAATATTGTCCAAGTAAGAGGTTCCACTGTCAAACTGCTTTTCTCTTAGCAAGTTCCCTCCCAAATTCAATCAGATTCTGCTTTCCTATAATATAAAACCATTATTTAATATCTTACACTCTTGAATGAGAAAAAAACATGTATTTACCTTCACCTTTTCCCACGTTCTGAAAAATGCAATTACATCTCCCCCGAATAATCTTTTCGCAAGACTAAACATATCTCCTCCAGTGTCTTTTCACAGAATGTAGCTCCTATTCTCCTCTTCATCCCAGTAGCACTTTTCTGAACCTTTTTGAATTTTGTCCAATTATCAAAATAATAATGTTCTCATAGAAGTGTGATGAAGATATAAAAGATGTATCATGTATTAACTATATTTCAATGTAGTGCATGAATACAGAAAATGCAAATTATGAAAATGATTAAATAATTAATAGCTAAAATACAAATGTATTAAAGTAAAACAATATAAAAGGGGTAAAGAGGAAGGGAGAGGACTTATTCACATGATTTTCACAGAAAAGACTTGGGTGAAGAGATAAGTCTGCGTAAGAGCCCCAAGGACATGTTAATTATAATATACACATTCCAAACATCTGAAGAAAAGCATTCCAGGCTGCCATCACTGAAAAGAACTTATATAGTAACAGAAAACAGAATAACAGTGTTGGAAGGGACCTTGGACGTCTTCTACTCCAACCCCTTGCTTAGGCAGGAAGCCCTACACCATTTCAGACAAATGGTTATCCAATATCTTCTTAAAAACTTCCAGTGTTGGAGCATTCACAAATTCTGGAGGCAAGCTGTTCTACTGATTAATTGTTCTAACTGTCAGGAAATTTCTCCTTAGTTCTAAGGTGCTTGTCTCCTTGATTAGTTTCCACCCATTGCTTCTTGTCCTACTCTCAGGTGCTTTGGAGAATAGTTTGACTCCCTCTTCTTTGTGGCAACCCCTGAGATCCTCTTCTCTGGATTCTTTCTAGAGTCTCCACATCTTTTTTTACATCGTGGCGACCAAAATTGGATGCAGTATTCCAAGTGTGGCCTTACCAAGGCATTATAAAGTGGTATTAACACGTCACGTGATCTTGATTCTACCCTTCTGTTTATGCAGCCTAGAACTGTGTTGGCTTTTTTGGCAGCTGCTGCACATTGCTGGTTCACAGTTAAATGGTTTTCCACTAGAACTGCAAGATCCCACTCACAAGTACTACTATTGAGTGAGGTACCACATATACTGTACCTGCGCATGTTGTTTTTCTTGCCTAAATGTAGAACCTTACTTTTTTCACTATTGAATTTCATTTTTTTTAGCTAGCGCCCAATGTTCAAGTCTGTCAAGATCCTTCTGTATCTTAAGCCTATCATCCAGAGTGTTGGCTGTTCCTGCTAGCTTGGTGTCATCTGCAAATTTGATGAGCTCCCAATCTATCCCCTTGCCAAATCATTGATGAAGATGTTGAAGAGCACTGGGCCTGAAACAGAGCCTTGAGGTACCCCACTGCATACTTCCCTCCATGTAGATGCAGTTCCATTGAGGACTACATGTTGAGTGCAGTTGGTCAGCCAGTTATGAATCCATCTGGTGGTGATGCTGTCTAACCCACATTTTTCTATTTTATCTAATGGTAGGTTATGGTCTACTTTATCAAATGCCTTACTGAAGTCCAAGTAAATTATATCGACAGCATTCCTAATCTTATTGCATTATCTGATAAAGTAATTTTATCACTTTATCAGATAATGCAATAAGATTAGTCTGGCATGATCTGTTTTTGACAAACCCATGTTGGCTTTTGGTTATTACTTTGTTTGTTTCTAGGTGTTTGCTGATCCATTGCTTGATTATTTTTTCCAGAATCTTCCCTAGTATTGAGGTTAGGCTGATAGGTCTGTAGTTTTTTCCCCTTTTTTGAAGATGGGAACTACATCAGGTCTTTTTCAGTCCTCTGGCAGTTCCCCGGTGCCCCAAGATCTTTGAAAAATATAATTCAGTGGTTCTGAAATCTCATCTGCCAGTTCCTTCAGAACCTTGTGGTGTAATCCATCTGATCCTGGTGATTTGAACTTGTCTAGGATAGACAGGTGCTCACTTACCATTTTCTTCCCCATTTTAACTTATGTTCCTAATCTGTTTTTTGATAGGTTGGACTGTTTTTTCCTTTTGTGTAAAGACAGTTGCAAGAAACGAGTTAAGTAGTTCAGCTTTCTCCCTGTTGCTTGTCATCTTCTTGCCACTTTCTCCCAGCAATGGACCAATTGTTTCCTTGACTTTTTTCTTGTTTTTAACATGTTGGAAGAAGATTTCACTTGTTTGTTACTTTTTACTTTTGTCGCAAGCCTTTGTTCATTGTGAGCCTTAGCTTTCCTCACTTCATCTTTGCAGGCTCGGGCTATTTGCTGATATTCTGCCTTAGTTATGTGCCCCTCTTTCCACTTTTTATACTTGTCCTTTTTGTCTTTCAATTTGTCAGAGAGTTCTTTATGAAGCCATGCTGATTTCTTTTGAGAGCTGTTATTTTTCTTCTTCATTTGGTATTGTGCTAGACTGGGCTTTTATAATCACACTTTTCAAAATTTCTCAAGCTTCTTGAGTTGTTTTCCCCTTGATGAAATTCTTCCCAAGCTCTCTCTAAGTTTATTGAAATTAACTCTCTTAAAGTCCAAGACTCTAGTTTGACTTTGTTCTATTGCTTGTGCTTGCATAATGTTGAATTCCAATATTGCATGATTACTTTCCCCCAGGGTTCCTGTATCTTCAACACCTTCTATCATTTCATCTCTGTTAGTGAGAATTAAGTCCAATATGGCTGATCCCCTTGTTTCCTTCTCTACTTTTTGGGAAACAAAGTTGTCTGCTAGGGTTGTTAGAAACCTGTTGTATCTTCCACTTGGTGCAGAGTTTGTCTCCCAGTTGATGTCAGGGTAGTTAAAATCCCTCATTACTGGACTTCCGGTTTGGCGTTCGGCGCCGATGGCATTCCTTTTTCAGGGCGTCTTTCCGACTCCCTGCAGGGCCGCCAGAACAGTTGTCTGGCGGCTTGGAATCTCTCTGCCCCGGACATAGGGGAGAGAGGAGAGCGTGGCAGGTGGGGTAGAGCCCCCCTAGCACCCTAGGAGCCATCCAGGGGCGTGAAGGGAAGGCTCCCCAGGTAGCCTGCCCCTAGCTCCGGGAGCCTGGAAATCTCCGCTTTTGCGGAGCAAGACGCCGAAGCCGCTGCTGCTTCTAGAAGAGGATTTATAAAACTTTTTTTCTGTGCATTTAACGAAGCAGACAGAGAGAACCAGGGGCTTTGCTGGGCAAGTATGGATTTTTTCCCCCTTTTTTTTAAACCCTCGGCTAACTTCTATTTGAAGAAACAAAGTAACATTTAATATGCAACAATATGGCGTTTGAAGGAGGAGAAGTGAAAGTGATTTCCGTTTTGCTTGTGGTCTTTTTTTTATGGAAACTCTTTGTTCTGAAAACTGAAAACTGGCTGTCCTTCTTATATTCTCTGATAACTGATAACTTCTTAAAAAAAAAATAAATAAAGATTATTTGCCTTTGAAAGTGGAAAGTATCTTTTTAGAGATCTGGCTTTTTAAGGCGTTTTGAAGAAGTTGGGAAGAGAAATGAAGGTGATTTTTGCCTTGTTTGTTTGTGGCTCTTTTTCTTATGGAAAATTATAACTTTGAAGACTGATTTTTTTTTCTCTGTCTCCTGATTTTGGAAATTAAAAAACTTTCTATCCTTTACATTGGAAAGAATTTTATTTAGAGTTATGGCTTTTTTCCATACTTCTCTGGAAATATAAAAATGGTTTCAAGTTTGGAAAGATTGATTTTTTTTTCTGGCTTTTCTCTTGTGGAAATTTTGAAAACTGATTTTTATTCTCTGCTCCGTGACTTTGGATTATAACAGTAATTGATAATTTTACTAATATAAATAAATTATAAAAGACTATTTGCCCTGGAAATTGCAAGATTTTTTTTTTAATTTTTACTTTTACAGATTTGACTCTCCTTTGCACCTTTTTGGAAGTATAATAAAGAAGAAGTGAAAGTTATTTGTGTTCTGTTTGTGGTTTTTGGACTTTGGGAAATTTTTGAACTTGAAAACTGGTTTTTATTTTTGATTCTCAATTTTGGATTATAACAACTGATAGTGATTTGGCGTTTTCAGATTAATTTTTTGGAACTATAACAATGGCTTCAAAATATGGAATGATTGCCTTGAATAAAAGGTCTATTTACCCCTCTGCTTATACTTCTAAAATGCAACTTGCTACTGAACCAACACCTCCACAAGTTTTGACATCCGAAAATTTATTAAATACTTTAAAGATTATGAAACAAGACTTAATTTTGGAATTTAATCAAAAAATTACTGAAATAGAAAATAAAATGCAGGAAGCTTTGAAGAATATGGAAAAGCAGCTACGGTTGGATATGTTAGAGGTTTGCAAAGGTTTAGCAACAAATGTTGATTTTTTGGAGGACTGTATTGAAACAAATAAACAAGCGTTGGCAACCTCGGTGGAATATATAAACAAATTTTAAAAGGATATTGCAAATTTTGAAACAGAGGTGTTGATGTCACAGTTTAGAAGAACGCAATTTGCTATTAGAGTAAGGGGGTTGAAAGAAGGTTTATATGATGATTTGAAGGTAAGAATGACTGAGGCCTTGGTACAGGTTTCTGGAATTTCTAAAGATGAGCTGGCTACACAAATTGAAAAGATATACAGGGTCAATTCATGGCGTGCAAAACAAAAACATTTACCAAGGGACATTGTTATATATTTTACTACAAGAGTCTTACGGAATAGAATTATTCAGGCGACATTTAAGAATAATCTTCAGGTGAATGGTCAGGAACTTAAGATTTGGAAAGAAATTCCCTTTAAAATGCTTAAAGCTAGAAAAGAATTCACTTTTTTGATTGATGAACTTAAAAGATTGAATTTACAATACAAATGGGAAGCACCAACAGGAGTTATGGTGAAATTTTTGGAGAAAAGATACCGGCTGAATACGATAAACAAAGCTACCGAATTTTATGTTAATATTTTAAAGGCTGATATATCTAAAATTCCAGAAGAAAAACGTATGAATGTAGAAGAAGACAAGGAGGAAAAGTCATCCTTATTGGATCAAAATGAAATAATTTTAAAGAGTCAAAGTGAATCGCAGAGCCAGAAAGATGTGAAAAAGGAGATGGAGTATTGGGATCAGATGGAAGAGGAGCTGATAAATTCAAAATCATCAAGATATAAAAGGAGGCAACCAATAAGATATAAAGAGAAGTAGTGTTGATATGTATTAGATGGATGGAGATAATATAATTGTATTTTCTTCTCCTTTTTTTGTTGTTTCTTCCTTTTTTTCTTTCTTTTTTTAAAAAGGAAAGAATTTTTTTTTCTTTTTTCCTTTTTTTAATAATTTTTTAAGAATTGGAATTCTTAATTTCTAATTAAAACTATTGAGTTTTAAATTATTACAATTAGATTTTAAAAATTGTTTTAAAGGAAGGATTTTTTTCCCATTTGTCTTAGGTTTTTGTTCTTCTCTCTCTCTTCTTTAGATTTTTACTATTATTACTATTATTACTATTATTATTATTATTATTATTATTATTATTATTATTATTATTATTATTATTATTATTATTATTATTATTATTATTATTATTATTATTATTATTATTATTACTATTGTTATTATTTTTATTGTTATTGTTGTTATTGTTATTGTTATTGTTATTGTTATTATTATTATTATTATTATTATTATTATTATTATTATTATTATTATTATTATTATTATTATTATTATTACCTTTAAGGATATCTTTTTATTATGAATTAACAAGTTGTTGAACAATAATATTATGTGGTTATGATGAAATTTAAAGGCTTTAATATTTAATATGTAGACATGTAATAATTTTTTATCTGAGCTAATAAGTTGTTGTATAATAATGTTATTAGGAGAAACTTAAAGGTATTATTACTTAATATTTTTTATTATGAATTAAAGTCGTTGTATAATAATATTATGTTATGATGAAATTTAAAAGTTTTATTATTTAATATGTAGACATGTAATACTTTTTTAGTTTTATTTGAGTTAATAAGTTGCTTTAGAATAATATGTTGTTATGATGAAATTTAAAGGTATTATTATTTAATATCTTGATATTAGCTATGTAAAATTTTCTCGGTTTTAGTTAATTATGAGATTATTATTATTATTAACGTTTTTTTTTTAAAGATTTAGTATTATTAAAAAATTTTATAGATCTAGAAAGTTGATTGAAAGGAGGAGGGAGAAACTGTTTTCCTTCCTTTGTATAACCCAGATTATATAATTAATATATTTTTAATTTTTATTTTTTATTTTTTAGAATTATATGGGAAATAATATAAAATATAGAAATTTAATGACGCTAGCAATGTGTAATTTGGAGTTGAGGGGTTTTTCTTTTTTCTTTTTTCTTCTGTAATTACTGATATTATGCCCTGTGTTCTCTCTGGGAAATCCGGGGGGGAGGGGGGGAGGGCAGGGGGTGGGGGTGGGGAGAAAAATTAAAAAATGTTTGTACTCTGTACTAATAAAACTTTTTTAATAAAAAAAAATCCCTCATTACTATTGTGATGTGCTTCCTGCATAACTTAGTTAGCTGCCTATCAAAAAGTTCATCTATTTCCTCTGTTTGGTTGGGTGGCCTATAGTATATACCTACAGCAATGTCATTTCCCCCCTTTTAATATTGACCCAAATGCATTCACGATATTCGTCATTGTTGTGCTCTATTTCTGTAGAGGTGTAGTTATTTCTTACATACAGTGCAACTCCACCTCCTCTTTACTAGTAATATTTCAATCAATCAGAATAGAGCTGGAAGGAACTTTGGAGGTCTTCTAGTCCAACCTGCTCTGAAGCAGGGGATCCTATACCATTTCAGATAGGTGATTGTCCAGTCTTTTCTTAAAAACCTCCAGTGATAAAGCACCTACAACTTCTGAAGGCAAGCTGATCCACTGATTAATTGTCCGCACTGTTATGAAGTTTCTCCTCAATTCCAGTTTGCTTCCCTCCTTGATTAGTTTCTATCCATTATTTCTTGTCTTGTCTTCTGGTGCTTTGGAAAATAATTGATCCCCTTTTCTTTATAGCAGCCCCTCAAATACTGGAATACTATCATGTCACCTTTAGTCTTTCTTTTCTCTAGACTGGCCATACCCAGTTCCTGAAACTGTTCCTCATATGTTTTTGTCTCCAAGCCCTTAATTATCTTGGTTGCTCTTCACTGCTTTATGAAGCTATTGAAGAGTATTGGGCCTAAGAAGGAACTCTGTGGTACCCCACTGTTTATTTCCCTCCATGTAGATATAGTACCATTAAGGACTACTTGTTGAGTATGGTTTGTCAGCCAGTTACAAATCCATCTGGATTTCATAATACTTATTTATAACTTATTTTCTATGAAAATGAGCAGCTCTAATTCTGATAATAGTGCATCCAGTCATTAGGACCAGCACTCACTCACCATGAGAAAATATTAGCATACATTTGGATTAAAGTTTTAAAAAGTTGACAAAATCTGTTTTACACACATGCACCAAGTGTGGAATAGCAATATATTTCAGATGTGAAAAACACCTTAGTTAGCATGCCTATGCTCCAGCATATGGAGTGTGAGGGAGAAAAAATAACATTTTATGAGCATGCCTGGAATGATTGTCTTTTCCTTTAAAATTTTCTAATTTTGTCATTTAAATAGTTTACTGTGGATACATGTAGTCCTCGACTTACAACAGTTCATCTAGTGACAATTCAAAGTTGCAACATCACAAAAAGAAGCGAGTTATGACCATTTTTCACATTTACAACCATTGCGGCATCGCCATAGTCACACAATCAAAATTCAGATGCTAGGCAACCGACTCATATTTATGATGGTAGCAGTGTTCTGGGGTCATGTGATCGCTTTTTGCGACCTCCTGACAAGCAAAGTCAATGGGGAAGACTGGTTCACTTAACAATTGTGTTACTAACTTAACAACTACATGGTTTACTTAACAACCGTGGGAAGAAAAGTTGAAAAATGGAGCAAAATTCACTTAACAAACATCTCATTTAGCAGCAGAAATTTTGGGCTGAATTGTGGTCATAATTGGAGGAGTACCTGTACTTTATTTTTTTCTGTGAGGAATATTGCAATTGTGGTCAGTAGCAAAACCAAATAGTGTTAACAAAAACAATAACAGCAGCAGTAATTAAACAGAGAATAGAAGGAGGCACGAGAGAAATGAGAATGGCCTGCTATGTAAACCCACAGACAGAGAAGAAGAACCCAGGAGTGCAACTGACAGACTGAGAAGAAAACTAGAAAAAACAAAATAGGAGCAGGTTGTAACTCTCTGCTCTGGGAAAAAGAAAGAAAAGAAATATCTTTGACTGTTTTAGTCCACCAGAACTTTAGACTGGACAATTAAAAGTTCTTCTCATAGATTTTATCATCAGGATAGAAGTGGGCGATCAGATAGACACCGCTAGGCATTGACATTTCTTGGCAAAATTCCTTTTATTTAATTAACAGAATAATCATGTACCTTCACTTAATTCAAACAACTATGAAGGCCCAGAACACCTTTACTCCCAGCAGTTTTGCAAGTTCTCATTCTTAGCTGTATTTTTTTTCTGAAAAAGGAAATGAAAATGTTTTGCCAAGACATCTGAGAAATATAGAGAGAAAACATAAAGTAGAAAATATTTCTTTTACACAGAATCTGATACTCGCATGAAGAGGTATGTTGTGAATCAGCCATGAAGTTACACTTGTTATATTTACACTTGATGCATTTCTGAAAACCATTGGGAGCTGGCAGTGTAAAAATGACATTAACAAATTATGTCATAAAATGGGGAGATTTAATTCCAATTTCTTTTCTGAGATTCAAATACAACAAGTTTTGTTTTGAGGTTCAGTAGGCGATCAAAGGGTGTAATAAAAGAGCATGAAATGTGGGCAGCTCCTCCATTTTTGAGGGTAGATTAGAATGAAAATAGCAAAGATGGTAAATAACATTAAAGGATGTTTATTAGTCATCCGACATCAGGATTTTCAGTCTAACATATTTTTTCTATATCTATTTTAAAGTATAAATAGCAGGGATAAAGGAAGGACAACACAAGATTGTCCAAATTGTCCAAAGAAAAAGCCAGAGAAAGTACCTCAATCAATGTAAGAAGTGTCCTTCTCCAACTTAAAAAAAATAGACTGCTTGAAAAGCAATCTTGTATTAAAATTTTAAGAATCCACCACTCTTTGGCTATTTGTTTTACTGGGCTGACAGTTCATTGGCATAGCTCATGGACAAAGTTAGCTGGTTCTGGGAAACACAACTTCTAGAAAATCAAATTATCAAATTAATCAAATGCCTAAGAAAAGTAAACTATTGCATATATAATACACTACATATTTTAAAATGAAACAAACTGTACAAGGCAAACCTTTACCTTTAGGAGGCACGCCATTTCATTAAGAGAATAAAACTACTTTATGAAGGTGTAGGAATGATCCAATTCATCCTCAGGTTACTTGAATTTTCTGAAGTGCTGCACACTCCCAGGTGTAACATGAAATGAAGCAATTCGGCAGCTTTGCTTTGCTTTTTAGAGCTGAGGATGAGGGTACCTCTCTATATTCCTAAAAGCAAACCAGCCTAAACAAATTCTACTAGGAAAATGAGAGAACAAACATCCAAGCAACAAAACAAGCTTTCAAGATTCTGTTATTATACCCTATGATAATTTGGCCTGGCCTATCTCAAAGGGCTGATATAAATCTTGAGAGCCATTTGGAGTTTTTCTCCACCCAATCTTTTGCCAGAAAAAAAGTGATTCAGACCTGAATTCCGTATGGAAACGGCATTGGTTGGACTTTCTGCTTATCTCTGGCAGGAGCAGCACAGGGGTAGTGCATCTACCTGATCTCTCAGCATCCTTCAATACCATCAACCATGGTATCCTTCTAGAGTGGCTTTAGGAGTTGGGATGGGGGATACTGTGTTGTCCTGCTTCACTTCCTTCCTCTGCCGTTGCTCTCAATCGGTGTTGATAGCAAGTGAGATGTCTGGCTCTTGTCCCTTGCTTTCTGGTGTCCCACAGGGGTCAGTACTTTCACTGCTTCTGTTTAACATCAACATGAAATTGCTGGGTGACGTCACCCACTATCATGGGCTAGGATATCATCAATATGCTGATGACACCCAGATGTATGTCTCAGCATGTGGTCAGTTAAGTGATGCCATAATCTCCCTCTCATAGTTCCTGAAGGCTTTTAAGGGCTGGATGGGGACAACAGACTGAAACTGAACCCTAGCAAGATATAATGGCCCTGGATTTGGGTTCTTTGGTCCATGGAGAATTGCCATCTCTGGCCTTGGATAGGGTTGCACTGACCCAGACAGATCCAGTGCATAGCTGGAGGTTTTCCTGGACTAACAACTCCTGCTCAAGGAACAGAGGGCAGTGGTGGCCAAGAGGGCCTA
The DNA here is from genome assembly GCA_023053685.1 of Diadophis punctatus similis. Lineage (NCBI taxonomy): Eukaryota > Metazoa > Chordata > Lepidosauria > Squamata > Dipsadidae > Diadophis > Diadophis punctatus. Next base: position 150,207,174 of record JALIGW010000003.1, read on the forward strand.
TGCAGAATTGTGAATTATGCATCAGTTATGCCCTTTCCTGGATCAACAATCCCTGCTCACAGTTATGCATGATATGGTTCCCTTTCATTTTTATTATTTCAATGTGCTCTAAGTACATTGGGCTGTCCTTGAAAATATCCAGAAGCTTCAATTGGTTCAAAATGTGGCAGCCTGCATGGTTTTATACAAGTCTAGATTACATATGTGTCTCTTGCAGGAGCTGTATTGACTGTTGATTTACTTCTGGGTCCACTTCAAGTACTGATTATCATTTTCAAAGCCCTACATGGCTTGGGACCAGGTTATCTGAAGGACTGTTTTTCCCAGTCAAATACATTTTCTTAAATAAATAAATAACATTTCTTCTCCCTTAATTTACTCTTCCCAAAATTATCACCACACCTGCTTCGAGACTCAGTTGCATTTTTCAGGCTGCAGCTTTTCCTTCTGTCTCCCAAGGTCATTCCCACATACCATTAGTAGAACATTCTCTGGACAAACTAAAAACTATGCAACAGTGATTAAAAGAATATTGCAAAATAATCCCATATTTACTCTGAATTAAGACCATCCAATAAAACCAGGGAAGCAAGTTCATCATTTCTTCTTGTTCTTTAAAATTGCCTCCCCAATAATATCACCAATAATATCAACAAAAGTCCATGTGTTTATTTATCTCAGGCATGTGACCAAATTCCTTGCCATACCTTCAGGATATCAAAATGGTTGTTTGTGCCTTTCATTAAAAAATTTGCAAATTTCTTCAAGAATGGGATGCGTGGATTTGAGAATTAGCAAAATAGAATTCAGAGTACAGAAATTGAAACTAACAGATACACTGAGTCTGAGGAATATCACAGATTTGTATTGTCTCGAATCTTCATTTTTTGCCCCAAGTTCACCTGTATACCTGGCACTGAATTTACAATTGTTATTTATTTTTCTGGCAGGTATTATTTTGTGTGTGTTTTTTTATTTTACTGTTAAATGAAGTCCAGAAAGAACTTCAACCTACTTGGGCTGAGTGTGTTTTATACCAATTGGTTTTGGGAATGCAGATGAGTGCTTGATTTAGTTTACTTTCATATGAACTTAACAAAATTGGCATTTTTAATAACAAAATAGCAAAGAAATTAAAGAACCATAAAATTAGAAGGGACTATTAAAGCCATTGAATTCAACTCTTTGCTCAATGCAGGATTTTAAATTAAAACACTCTGATGACACTCTCTTTTAACAAATTCAGAGAAGCAAAGATTTCTACTTTTTGGCTAACTAGTTCCACAGTTGAACTGTTCAATTAGGAAGATGTTCTTGCATTTGAAACTGGAATATGCCTTCCTGTACCTTAAATCCATTGTTTTGTATTCTGCATTTGACAAAGTAAATAATAGATTTTGACCTTATTCTTTGTGGCATCTTTTCAAGCATTCAGAAATGCTATAATGTCACCCACTAGTCTTTTCTTCCCAAAAATAAACATTGCCAGTTCCTTCAGACACCCTTCATGGGACATATTTCTACATTTGTCTATTGCTCTTCTCTGAATCTGTTCCAGTTTCTGAAAGAAATCACATGATAAATAATCATGGTGGCACAATCAGAAGTCAAAAGCAGCAATGCAATTTAACTTTATATAAATCAAAACAACAGAGGTTCAACTGACATTTTTCTATTTTTTTTGTCTCTGTAGAATCATTTTCAAAAATATATCTTTTATTAAAAAGTTCCTTAAATAAAAGAGGGAGGGTAGGAGGGTGGGAGGGAGGGACAGACAGAGAGACAGAGAGAGAGAGACAGAGAGACAGCGACACAGAGAAGAAAAAATGTTTTTCCTTCCTTCTAAGATGTTTTCTTCTTAGAAACTAAATGCTGATGACAGTTTGAATATAAATAAGATATAGAAATTGTTCCAGAATGTTTGGCATGACTGAACAAATTTCTGCAATATTACTTAAGGCTAATTTACTTTCTTTTACAAATCCAACATTTTGCATAATAATATTGTTCTTTTGTAGAATTTGTAATTTTCTTTCAGGCCTACGATGCCTGCTAAATGACAGCAGAAGCTTGACATCTTGTCATTTTAAAACGATTTAATTTTGAATATTGCTATAGAAATAACCTATTCTGAAAGATCTTACATTTCAGCTTGCTCATAGATGGCATAAGATAAGGATGCCTACAATCAGACCACTTTCATATATGTTTCCTGACGCACAGAGGTGGATCTACACTATCTAGAAAGTCTATAGATTCAGCAAATGTCTTACATGCTGCTAGTCAGAAAAATATTTCTGCTATAAAGAGAGATGATCACAGTTTCCTCACCATACAAAATGTCCCTATTGTGTATGGCCATTGCTGTGTACTTTTCATGACAAATTAAGTTCATTCCACATCTTTACAAATTCTGCAAGAAACATGTGGAGGAACAGGGGTGGGTTCTAAATTTTTTTACTACCAGTTCTATGGCCGTGGCTTATTTTGTGGGTGTAGTTTGATGGTCGTGTGACTGAGTGGGCATGGCCAACTTGACATCATTCATGCACACTCAGTCACATGACCCCCCTACCAAGCCATGCCCACTGAAACGGTGGTGAAAATTTTGGGGACTTTTTGACACTTTTTTCTTTGACACTCCGGTCCCATATCCAGGCTGTGGGGTGGTGGTGGTTGTCTCGACTTTCCCTCCATTGCCCTTCCTGGCTGAAAAGCACCCCTTCTCATCTCTGATGGGCCTTCCCCATAGTTGCAGCCGGAGCATCCCACTCCTGCTGGAGCGGCTGGCCAGGCCCCATCCGCGGGATGAGCATGCAGGAGAAAGGCTTCCCTCTGGACCTCGGGGGTGGCTTCACCAAGGACGCACCCAGGCCCCCAGTCAAAAGGGTGATCCTGTATCTGCGGCCTGCCAGCCATGGCTTTTTGGCTGGGAAGGGCAACGGAGGGAAAGCACGAAGCAGCTTTCTTCTCACCGGCCGACCGGAGAACTTTTTGGCGTTGTTGTTACTGAGCTCCTGGAGAACCATGCTCATGCTAGCCAGGGGTGAGCTGGGCAGGCCAGGGCAATGGCAATGGCAGAGTCTGGCACTCGGGGAGGGCAAAGTTAGCATGCCCCCAGCCACGCCCTGAGCTGCCTCTGATGGCTCATGGCAGCGGATTCAGTTGCAGCCCAGATGAGCTGAGGAACTGCGAGGAGCCTCCCATGTGTTTTACCCCCCTTTCCAGCCTTCGCCTGCACCTCCACACCATTTTTGGGCACCCAGCTTACCGGGCTGCCCCTGTCCCTGTTGCAGCTCCAACGGCGGCGGCATCAGGAGATGTGGGTGAAAGCTGGGAGGGGGTGCAACACATGGGCTGCAGCTGTGCTGCATGAAGTTTCCCAGCAAAAACAGCAAAGGTGAAGAAACAGCCACTGACCTGGAGAACACGTGGACTGGAGCAGCTCTGTGTGCTCTCCACTAGCTGTTTCTTCCCCTTCGCTGTTTTTTCTCGGAAACTTCATACAGCACAGCGAAATGTAGCAGCCATGAGCTGCACTTTCCTCCAAGTCTCATCTCGAAAGCTCTGTGCAGAAAGAAGCACCTGTTTCCCACTGCTGCCCACATGCTTACAGGAAATCACGTCTCATGGCTGCTACATTTCACTGTGCTGCGCTAAATGATTTCCCATAAAGAACAACGAAGGAGAGAAACAGCTGCTGACCTGGAGAACACATAGACTGGAGCAGCTCTGTGTGCTCTCCACTGGCTGTTTCTTCCCCTTCATTGTTTTTGCTGGGAAACTTCGTGCAGTGCAGCGAAATGTAGCAGCCATGAGCTGCGCTTTCCTCTAAGTCAAATCTGTAAAGATCTGGTTGGGGAGGGGTGCCTCCATCCACTGGCTCAGGGCAATGGGCTCAGCTGCAGCCCAGACCAGCCGAGGAACTGCAGGGAGCCTCCGTGCCATTTTCGGGCGCCCAGCTTACTGGGCTGCCCCCATCCCTGTCGCGGCTCCAATGGCAGCAGCTTCAGGAGATGCTGGCGGCACAGAGGCACGGGCGAAGGCTGGTAGGGGGATGCAACATGCAGGGGGGGCTGAGTCCACTCCCCTTCGCCTCCCCACACTTGTTTACCCATCCCAGAGAGCTCAGGCTATGCCTCCCTCTGACCCTTCCTCACCGGTGTTGCTCCTGAGCGAACTCTTCACCTTGTACCTTCCCCCTTTGTACCTTGTATGCAAAGTGGCTCTCAAAGAGAATGAAGTGGGTGTGGCGCACCCTGAGCTGCCGCTTCTTCGCAACAGCCAAGGACCTCTTCTGCTTGGAGCTCCAAGCTGCGGGGAGGGGGGGCGGCACCCAAGGAGACACCAACAGAACTGGCTCTGTGACATCATCACCAAGTTACTAATGGTTCTAAACAACTGGTTAGAACCGGTAGGAACCCACCTCTGTGTAGGAATATTCAAATGAGCAAATTCTTCCTGAATACTTAGCTAACCCTGGACACTTACCTTGTGTCAAAGTTTGCAAAACAGGACCAGTTTGTCTTCCGTACATGTGAAAAAAAATTTCATGAATAGTTGCATGTGTAAGGAAGCAACTTGTTTTTCTGGGCAAAGCAGCATGGCCACTCCACTACTGAGAAACTAATGACAGGTCCTTGTACACTTTTGCTTTAACATGACATTTTCCCTAAAGCTTCATTCAAGCAAAGTCCTCATTAAAGCTTGGCATGCCCCTAGTCCATACTCATTTTTTTGTCTGCCCTGTTCTTAATGTTCATATCCCCAACATGCAATCCATTGAAAAGGCTGTTTGATGTGAAGCTTTGGTGTGAAACTAGTCAAGGAGAGAACCAACCTAGAACTAAGGAGAAATTTCCTGACAGTTAGAACAATTAATCTTTGGAACGACTTGCCTCCAGAAGTTATAAATGCTCCAACACTGGAAGTTTTTAAGAAGAGATTGGACAACCATTTGTCTGAAATAGTATAGGGCACTGATGGCGAACCTTTTTTGGTTTGCGTGCCAAAAGGGTGTGTGTGCATTCCGGGGCATCAGGAAGCTTCCCTGAACACTCCAGAGTGCGAAAAACAGCCCAATGACAAACCAGAAGTGCATTTTCCGAACTTCTGGTTTGCCCATTTTGCCGTTTTTCGCATTCCGAGGCTTCAGGAAGCTTCCCTGAACCCTCCAGAGTACGAAAAACAGCCCAATAGCAAACCGGAAGTGCGTTTTTCCGAACTTCCGGTTTGCCCGTGGAGCTGACATAGGGCAACATCTCACGTGCCCTCCGATATGGCTCCGCGTGCCACCTGTGGCACGTGTGCCATAGGTTCGCCATCACTGGTATAGGGTTTCCTGCTTGAGCAGAGGGCTGGACTAGAAGACCTCCAAGGTCCCTTCCAATTTTGTTATTCTGCATTCTTTAATATATGAATACGCATTCTTGAGAATATTTCCTCTAATGATACACTGCTTTGTATTTATTTTTGAAAGAAAATGGATTTAAAACAAGCACGCCTGCTTTGAGGTCTCTAAGTTGTAAAGGCTTGAAATTGGCAGATTAGTCTTAAATGAAAAAGAAATTGTGAGGTGGTTTAATTTCTCACCTATCCTTAGGCCAACATCTTTCATTGCTGCATTATTTTATATGGCTTGAAGCTTATATGTGACTAGCACAAGAAGCTTCTTTAAATTACTTTACATGATGACTCTCCCTGTGTGATGTTCTGTTTACATTCAGTGAAAGACTGAGAGCTTTTCTTTATACCATCTGAGGCTTTTTTTCCCTCATGAAATAGTGTGGTGAAAAATTACCCAATCCACAGTGCAAGTTGCTAACACGCTTCTCATAAATAGTTTTGTTTGCATTTGACGGCTGCTGTTTATTGTGATAGTCTAGTCATATTATATCCACAAGACCAAGATATATTTGTTTGAGTGTGTACATATGTATACATATATGCATGCACATGTGTGTGTGTGTGTGTGTGTGCGCGCACATGTTCTGTTAAAAAATGAAAAGATTGCACCCTTTATCTCATTTTTTCAAGGAACAGGCTTGGTAATTCAGTCTTTTAAAAACAGCATCTCTCCTTGTAGAGATTCAAATTATAGCCATTCACAAAAGTATACAATAGGACCAGAAGAGACCAAACTTTTTTATACCAAAGGACAAGAAAGCTACTATTTTTTTTTATGATGGGTGAATAAGATATAGGCAGTGGCTCCAGAGAACATTTAGAAAAAGTAGAAGTACAGATTGCTAAATGACTCTGACAATTCAAGCGGAACAAACAGAAATCTTGAAATAGTCTCGGTGTTTTATTCAAAGCCAAATAGACATATTTTCAAGTACTATGGCAGTGTATCCATTCTACATCTGAAATTTATCTGGTTATTTCTTTTCAGTAGCTGCAGTTTTGTGACGATCATGCTCAGCATGAAAAAAACCCTATTTTGATGATTTTGCTCATGTTTGATTGTTAAATGGTCTACGGCTCAAAAACTAGGGTTCTTTTGAATTAATAGCACGTTGTACTTTTTGACATAACAGGATCAGTTGGTGTGGTCTTGCTGCAGTATTTGAAACAATTGCATTGAATTCAATCCTGCTCTCAAGATAGAGAAAGTAGGCAAGAAAAATGCAGGTTCATGTAACTATGTATGGGTGCATGTGCAATTTTTCTCTAAACTAGAATTATTCTAACCATATTTATTGCATTTTGCAAATTCATTGTCACTTCTTTCTAACTGAATGGCATGTTTCTATCTATGTCTTTGGTCTTCAATGTTTCTGAAGATGATGTACGTAAGCAAATAACAGAAGGACACAGAAAAATAATCTATAAATAGTCCAATGCACTGAGGTTCCATTCAAATCAATAGAGTTATGTAGGCTAGGATGTATAAGCACCAACACATTTATATTTTACTGTATATTCACTTTTCTTTGGGTTACATCCCCAAAATAGTATAAGGAGCTAGTGTAACAAATAATGCTATATTATTGTGAGATCTCACATTGCTACCCACTATCCGCTACCCACACACCTTTGCTATCTAGAATCATTTTTATAAGTTTCTTTTAAAAGTATTCTTGAGCTTCCCAAAATGGTAATTGGTTGGTCCTAAACAACTCAAGGGGGGAAAAAGGATATGCTTGAGAGAGCCTACAAAATATCTAGTTGGAGTTAGTGGAATTCTTAGAATCCCTTGTTAAAAACATTGCTTGATGATATTTAATATTGCAGCCATTGAGGGTGATGATAGAGTTTGGAAAGATACACCAAGGAAAGATCCACTTATGGTGGCCTGGTCAGGCCTGAAGGGATAAAGGAACTAAAGAAGGATATCACTTGTTCTGTGTAAGGAACTCTGAGGGGAAAAATGCTTAAGGAAAGTTTAAGAGAAGGCTCTGCCTCATACATTATTACCAGGCAATATCAAATAAAGCTTATTTCTCTAACTTGATTCATGGTAAATAGCAGAAAAGAGAATACTTTTTGATATTTTTCATTTTCTAGGCTGTAAGGAAGGACTTTCTCATCTGTGGAGATTCTCAGTCATGCAGGTTATCGTTGTCTCCATTTGGTCATTGTTTGCTAGACTTTTTCCCTATTATTTTTAATAACAATTATTATTATTTATTAATAATGCAGGAAGTGTTGAAATAGTATGAGAGGTGACAATAAGCAAAAGTAAGAAATGTAGTGAGGCTTTATGCCAAACAGCAGTTATACAGAATATTTTTTTTTGCTCTTCAGCAGATGAAAGGAAAATGTATGAATGTAAAAAAACAAAGCAAAATATATTGTACGTGGCAGAGAAAATGCTCATATGTAAAGTGAAAAGGCTCAATGTTTTGCATGAAAAGGAGCTGAAGGTCAGTTGCTGAATGTAACTGACAAGAATAGTGTATAAAACAGAAATAAGATATGCTTGAGAATAAGCGGAATGCCTAGCAAATGATTGGTTGACTGACATTGGCTCCATGGACTCCCTGCTAATGTAGTGGGAGTCCATTGGTGGTGATAGTAGTGGTTTAATGAGAGTATAGGGTTGAGGAGGCCTGTTTTTACTACAGGAGCTGAGTGTTATGCAAAAGCACCCTGGGCTGATGGTCCTGGAGAAGGTTGTGTATGTGTATGTGTAACATATACGTATATGTATATATGTATAGTGAGGTGGAGTGTGTACATTTAGGCATGGATCTTTATGAACAGGGGAGGGGGGAAGGCTCGGGAAGGATGAGAGGCAGACTATAACATCCCAGTAGTGACAGATTTGGCAAGATATGATGGGAAATGGGACCATGCTGTTTTGGGGGATGGTGCCACAGGTTCATTGATATCCATGCCTGGCATATAAGAGTGGCTATATACCGGCTCTAGTTTTTCTGTCTGGTATGCTGATAATGCCCAGCTTTATATCTTTATAGCTTTATATCTCAAACTCATGCTGGCAGGGACCACAAGACATGCCTTCTCTGCCATAGCTCCTACCTTCTGGAACGTTCTCACTCCAGAGATGAGGATGGCCTTGACCTGCTAGTCTTTCATTAAGCTTTGAAATCTTAGTTATATGCCCTAATCCTAAATGCTTCTTTGAGAGAGGGATCCATTCCACAGCCCTTAAAAGCTGTGGTGGTGAGGCCCCTCCTCAAGAAGCCTTCCCTGGACCTGGCGGATTTAAAGAACTTCCATCCAGTCTCCAGCCTACCCTTTGTGAGTAAGGTTGTTGAGAAAGTGGTGGCGCTCCAACTCCTATGGTTATTGGAGGATACTGATTATCTTGATCCCTTTCAATCGGGTTTCAGGCATGGCTACAGCACGGAAACTGCTTTGGTCACCCTGATGGATGATCTCTGGCGAACCCAGGATGGAGGTCATTCTTCCATCCTGGTGCTACTTGACCTCTCAGCAGCTTTCGATACCATTGATCATGGTATCCTTCTGCGCCGACTCGGCGAGTTGGGAGTGGGAGGCACTGTTTTACAGTAGTTCTCCTCCTACCTCTCCTAGTCGGTGTTGACAGGGGGTCAGAGGTCAGCCCCTAGGCCCCTGATTTGCGGGGTTCCTCAGGGCTCGTTCCTCTCACCTATCCTTTTTAACATCTACATGAAACCGCTGGGTGAGATCATCCGACGACACAGGGTGAGGTACCAGCAATATGCTGATGATACCCAGTTGTACATCTCCACCCCGTCTCAGTTCAGGGAAGCAGTCGATGTAATGTGCCATTGCCTGGATGATGTTAGGCTCTGGATGGGAACGAATAGGCTCAAGCTGAATCATGACAAGACCGAATGGCTGTGGATATTGCCCCCTAGGGATTATGTTGACTGCCCCTCCTTGGTTCTTGTGGGAGATAAATTAACTCCCTCGGAACAGGTTAACAATTTGGGTGTTCTCCTAGATCCACAGCTAAAATTGGAGCAAAATCTGTCAGCTGTGGCTAGGGGGACCTTTGCACAGGTTCACCTGGTGCACCAATTGTAACCCTACTTGGAGAGAGAGGCCTTACTCACAGTCACTCATGCCCTTATCACCTCACGGCTGGACTACTGTAATGCACTCTACATGGAGCTACCCTCAAAGGTGCAAAATGCAGCTGCGCGAGCTGTGGTGGGTGTTTCCAGATGCACCCACGTAACACCTATTCTCCTCCAGCAGCATTGGCTGCCCATTAGTCTCCGGATGCAATTTAAGGTGTTGGTTTTGACCTTTAAAGCCTTACATGGCTTAGCGCCAGGTTATCTCCGGGACCGCATCCTACCGCATACCTCCCTACGACTGGTTAGGTCCCACAGAGTTGGTCTCCTCCAGGTACCATCAACCAAGCAATGCCGGTTGGTGGGACCATGGGGGAGAGCCTTCTCTGTGGGAGCTCCGTCTCTCTGGAACCAACTCCCACCAGAGATCCGGATTATCCCCACCCTACTGGTCTTCTGCAAAGCTGTGAAGACATGGCTCTTCTTGCAGGCGGGGTGAAAAGAGATCTTATTCCCCCATGGATGACTGGTTTTTAAATTTTTAATTTAAAACAATTTTTAAAATTGTTTTTATTGCACATTTTAAATTGTTCTTAGCTTTGTTGTATGCCGCCCTGAGTCCTACGGGATTGGGCGGCCTATAATAACTTTTAAATAAATAAATAAATAAATAATCCACAGTCAAAGTTATGTGATGATCTAATTTATTGTTTTAGATATTTATGAATAACTGTACCAAAGACTAAGATAATCATTTTCACCCGAAGAAGTGGAATGAATGATTGCAAATTATTTATAAATGGTAAAAAAACTAAACAACACAGATGTATTGAATCAGAGTTAATAGCCAACAACTTAATATGTTTTCCCTTGCTTCCACTATTCCAAGAATAAGAGAAATCAATGAATTTGTGAGACCTGGTAAAACATCTACTGAAAATGAGAATATAGTTGAGAAAAATTTCATACATCCAAACAATAGTAAAAATATACTGAGTAGTATGTCATCTGCTGTGAGAAATGAATGTTTATCAACAGAAGCAAAAAAAATGTAAAAATGTGCTTTTGTCTACTTCATTATATAGAAGTGAGAATTGAGCATGTCAGGAAAAACATAAAAGTAAGCTGAAAGCAGTCGGAATGGGGTACTTCAAAATGTGTGTGATTAAAGAAAAAGAATAAGTGCTTAAATGTATATAGATTGAGTACCGATGTATGTGACAATTGCTACAGTTCTGTGTTGTGGTGATCATACAGTATGAATGAAGATCAAGCCTCAAACAAATATATGAAGAAAGAATGAATGAGTCAAAAAGAAGACTGAGGAAATTACAGATGGATGGATAAGGTTGATTAGTTCTTATAAGACAGCAATGTATGAAGAATGGAATAGGACAAAGTGGGTATCTCCCAAATCTTCTCCCACAATGATTATCTGGCTTTTAAAATGTGAATACTCCATTGGTTCAAAGGAGAGGAACTGACAACAGGTTCCACTATACTGAATTGATCTAACTGCCAATAACTTGTTGCAGCCAAATAAATCATCTTGGGTTTTTGTGTTGTTGCATTTCCCGCCTTCTATCCCATCCTCCACAAATATAATTACTCCTTTACAGTCTCTGTCATCCTTTATTCTATGACTTCCTGGTTGGAAATTTCTGAAACATTTTTAACACAGAGAACTCTATCACTGCTTCAATTGACAACTTATTGATAACTCTGAGAGAGAATACCACCTGATCCCATCAACTATCCAGAGCAAACAGCACGTTAATCAGATTTGTTTTTAGAATTTCTTAAAAGATGACCATAGAAATTACTTCCAGCTAATGCAATTTAAAAATGCACCTGAGTTTTCATTTGAAAACATTATGGTTGGTCAGTCAGATTGGATTTGGCATTTTCCCCACCACCACCTATCAAATCCTTCCCAAGGACCTGGGATAGCCAGATGTTGATGTTTGATGATTTAGAGGTATTGTCGCGGGATGTTCCAAGTGAAGTTGCTTTCTGCAATTGACTGATGGTGATTTTGTCACTGCCAATGGTGTTCATGTGGTGTTTTAATTGTTTTGGGATTTCACCCACAGCACCTATGATTATTAGTATAATCTTTCCTTTCTTTTTCCACAGTCATTCTGTGTTACTTTATTTTATGGTCTCACCAGTTTTTGCCTGCAGGTTAATCTCCTGAAGCGCCATTCTGGTTACTTTGTCATGCCCTTCTTTGTAGTCAATGTATGTGATATTTTTGCAGCAGCTAACCAAGTGGTCCACTGTTTCTTCAGCTTCTTTGAGAAGCAGTGTTTGCTGTCTGCTGCTGTCTTCTGAATTCTGGCTCTGTATGTATTTGTTCTTAAAGTTTAGTCTTGTGCAACCAGAATTAGCCCTTATTTAATTTAATTTAATTTTAATTTAATTAAATGGATTTGTATGCCGCCCAACTCCCTAGGGACTCTGGGCGGCTCACAACATATTTGGATCCATTCGACAATACAATGCAATAAATAAAATAGTTAAAAAACATATAACATATAAAAATTAAAAGAGTATCGTCACGCTTTCACCCCGCCTGCCGGAAGAGCCAAGTTTTTATTGCTTTCCGGAAGGCCAGCAGGGTGGGGATAGTCCTGATCTCCGGGGGGAGCTGGTTCCACAGGGAGGGAGCTCCCACAGAGAAGGCCCTCCCCCTCGGCCCCGCCAACCGACATTGTTTGGTGGACGGGACCTGGAGGAGGCCGACTCTGTGGGCCCTGACCGGTCGTAGGGAGGTATGCGGCAGGATGCGGTCCCGAAGGTAACCTGGCCCTGAGCCATGTAGGGCTTTAAAGGTAACAACCAACACCTTGAATTGGATCCGGAGACTAATGGGCAGCCAATGCAGCTGGCGGAGAATTGGTGTTACGTGGGTGCATCTAGGAGCACCCACCACAGCTCGCGCAGCTGCATTTTGCACCAGTTGCAGTCGCCGGACACTCTTCAAGGGTAGCCCCATGTAGAGCGCATTGCAGTAATCCAGCCGTGAGGTGATGAGGGCATGAGTGACTGTGAGAAGTGCCTCCCTCTCCAAGTAGGGTCGCAATTGGTGCACAAGACGTACTTGTGCAAAGGTCCCCCTAGCCACAGCTGAAAGATGTTGTTCCAATTTAAGCTGTGGGTCTAGGAGGACACCCAAATTGCGGACCCGTTCTGAGGGAGCTAATTTCTCTCCCCCAAGAACCAAGGAGGGACAGTTGGTCACGTCCTTAGGAGGCAATATCCATAACCACTCTGTCTTGTCAGGGTTAAGTTTTAGCCGGTTCTTCCCCATCCAGACCCTAACATCATCCAGGCAGCGGCCCATTACGTCTACGGCTTCCCCGAATTGAGACGGGGTGGAGATGTACAACTGGGTATCATCAGCATATTGCTGATACCTCACCCCGTGTCGTCGGATGATCTCACCCAGTGGCTTCATGTAGATATTAAACAGGATGGGTGAGAGGACCGAGCCCTGAGGCACCCCACATAGTAGGGGCCTAGGGCTCGACCTCTGCCCCCCTGTCAACACCGACTGCGTCCTGTCAGAGAGGAAGGAGGAGAACCACTGCAAAACAGTGCCGCCCACCCCCACCTCTCCGAGACGACACAGAAGGATACCATGGTCAATGGTATCGAAGGCCGCTGAGAGGTCAAGTAGCACCAGGATAGAGGAATAACCTCCATCCCGGGCTCGCCAGAGATCATCCATCAGGGTGACCAAAGCCGTTTCCGTACTGTAGCCGCGCCTGAAACCTGATTGAAAGGGATCCAGAAAATCCGTGTCATCCAACAGCCGTAGGAGCTGGAGCGCCACCACTTTCTCAACAACCTTCCCCGCGAAGGGAAGGTTGGAGACTGGACGGAAGTTCTTTAAATCCGCCGGGTCCAGGGAAGGCTTCTTGAGGAGGGGTCTCACTACCGCAGCTTTTAAGGGCTGCGGGACGGACCCCTCTCTCAAGGAAGCGTTGACCAATGCCTGGAGCCAGCCGCGTGACACCTCCCTGGTGGCCGAAACCAGCCAGGAGGGGCACGGGTCCAATAAACAAGTGGCGGAGCTCATCGCTCCTATGGCCTTGTCTACATCCTCAGGAGTCACCGGTTCAAACCTATCCCAGATAACCGGACTAAGACCTGCCCCAGTCATCTCGGCCTGTACTGCCCAATCGGAGTCCAGGTCTGTCCGAATCTGAATGACTTTATCCGCCAGAAACCGAGAAAATTCCTCAGCTCTACCCTGCAAGGGATCTCCGCCTTCCTCCTTAGCCAGAAGGGTGCGGGTCACCCTAAACAGGGCGGCTGGGCGGGAGTCAGCGGACGCAATAAGAGCGGAAAAATGCGAACATTTTGCCGCCCGTATCGCCACTAAGTAAGACTTAATGAAAGTTCTTAAAAGTGTCCGGTCAGATTCAGCTTTACTAGATCTCCATCGTCGCTCTAGACGTCTCTTGTGGCGTTTCATCTCCCGGAGTTCCTCGGTAAACCAAGGAGCCCTCCTGGATCCACTTCCACGGAGAGGTCGCAAAGGCGCAATCCGATCCAGAGCCCCCGTTGCTGCCTGATTCCAGGCTGCGACCAGAGACTCGGATGAACTGTGTACCAGGGATTCAGGTATTTCCCCAAGTTCCCTCTGGAATCCGTCCGGTTCCATTAGGCGCCTGGGGCGGAACCATTTAGTCGGTCCCGCCTCCTTGCGGTGGAGGAGTGGTGCCATGAAATCCAACCTCAGAAGGAAATGATCTGACCACGACAAGGGTACTGTGACTAAACCCCTCAGCCTCAGATCATCTCTCCACTGTCCCGAGAGAAACACAAGGTCAAGTGTGTGACCACCCTCATGAGTCGGACCCTGAACTACTTGGGTCAGGTCCATGGTTGTCATGGAAGCCATGAACTCCTGGACTGCCCCTGAGGCTTCGCCGGGTGATGGCAGATTAAAGTCCCCCAGCACCATCAACCTGGGGAACTCAACCGCCAGCCCTGCAACCGCCTCGAGCAGAACAGGCAGGGCCTTTGCAACGCAGCTAGGAGGCAGGTACGTTAGCAAAAGGCCCACCTGGACCCCTAAGTCCAACTTCAGAAGGAGCGTCTCACACCCAACAATCTCTGGGGCAGGGCTCCTTCGAGGACACAGATTCTGGCGAGCTATAATAGCCACTCCTCCACCCCTTCCCTGGGGTCGCGGCTGATGCTGAACCAAGAACCCGTCCGGGCATATTTCCGAAAGGGGCACTCCCCCTTCCTGGCCCAGCCAGGTCTCGGTGATACATGCCAGGTCCACCCCCTCTTCTAGGATTAAATCCCGAATAAGGGGGGCCTTGTTGGTAATCGACCTGGCATTTAACAGCAGCAGCTTGAGCCCAGGGCCCTGACATCCCTGGTTACCAGGCACTCGGGTTGAGCTAGATGGAACCAAACCAGAGGGGCCAGAACAAGGAATCGCTTGCAAACAGCGAATTCTCGTTCCCCGAGAGCGGCCTACCCCTCTGCTCCCGCCATACCTGCCTCTCCCCGTTACGACCGTAATGCTCTTACTCCCCGCCCCCCCAGAGATCCCCTCCCCCACCCCGCTGGTCCCCCACTCTCCCGGCAGGCCATACACACCATTCATACTGAGCCTGGGGGTGGGCCAAAACCCCCCTCCGCTTCTGTTTCCACACTCAGCAGAGGGGGGCCAGGTCCAACCACCCAGCTCACTCATGTATTCTTACAGTCAGACCACAAAGCATTTATTCATATTATCCATACATACACATGCTCACCGATACTCTCTCCCGGGGTCGGGTCCCTTCTTAAGTTAATACTAATGGGGCTCAGATCTAATAAGTCCCCCCAAAATATACTTCTTCACTTTCTTCTTCTTCAGCCCCCTAGCCCCCTTATTTCTCTTTCTTCAACTTTTCTGCTCTTAGCCATTGCCAGGTCTTGTTATTATTTGTGTTTCCTGCTATTTGTTTGATGTATTGGCCATGTAATATTTTGTCTTCCCATATCAGTTTTCTGTTCCCCATTTGGTCTTTTGTGTAGGCCAGTTTGGTCTCTTCAGTACTCAGTAAGCTTTTGTGGTATATTAGCTCTAGTGTTAGCTCTAATATTATAATATTAGCTCTAGTATTAGCTCTAATACTATTACTATTAGTCTTCTCATCGTTCTATCACCTATCTCCTCCCATTTATGACTGTATGACTGTAAATTGTTGCTTGTATCCTTACAATTTATATTAATATTGATTGTTTCCTGATTGCTTATTTGTACCCTATGACAATCATTAAGTGTTGTACCTCATGATTCTTGACAAATCTATCTTTTATTTTATGTACACTGAGAGCCTATGCACCAAAGACAAATTCCTTGTGTGTCCAATCACACTTGGCCAATAAAGAATTCTATTCTATTCTATTCTATTCTATTCTATTCTATTCTATTCTATTCTATTCTATTCTATTCTATTCTATTCTAGTGTCTGTGGAGATTCTCAATCCAGGTCATGGTTGTCCCAAAGATCCTTTTTCAAAAGGGAACTTGACTTTTTGTTTTTTCCTCAAAGATGTTTTGTTTCTCATCCAAGAACTGAAGAAGCTTCTTGGATGAGAAGCAAAACATCTTCAAGGAAAAAACAAAAGAAGTCCAGTTGCCTTTTGAAAAAGCATATTTGGCATTAGCTCTATTGCATCATCTTCACTGTCCTTCAGATTTTCTTTCAATGCCTTTTCTTCTTCTTCTTCTTCTTCTTCTTCTTCTTCTTCTTCTTCTTCTTCTTCTTCTTCTTCTTCTTCTTCTTCTTCTTCTTCTTCTTCCTTCTTCTTCTTCTTCCTCCTCCTCCTCTTCTTCCTCTTCCTCTTCCTCTTTCTCTTCTTCTTCTTCTTCTTCCTCTTCTTCTTCTTACTCTACTGTCTAGTGTACTTGCACCATTACACGCCCACCTGAACAGAGCATATATTATATTTATTGTCTTCTCTAAAAACTACAAGCTATAGAGTTAGAGGTAGATCAAAATACAACTACAAAAACTTATAGAATTTTCCATCCATCTAACAATGCATAAATCCATTTGGTGAGACCCATGATATACATAAACATGAAATATAAATGGTTTATATAACCCTTGGACTAACCTAATCCACCTTGCAGCCATTTTGAAAATAGCAATGTTCTCAATAATTTTAATTTAAAGCTATTTTTTTTACTTTTTATCCTATCATATGTTGTGTATTTCATTGACACTGAATTTTCTTCATAAGATGCTTTGTGTTGAAAGGCATCATTGAAAGTGTGAATCATCCTTCACTGTTACAGGTTCAGCTAAAATAACAACAAAAACAATGACAGCTCCTCCATGGACCTCAAGTATTTCTCTGCTCAAAGAATATTCCTAAACTACCTTCTGTTGAAATTATTTTAAATTGCATTGAGCTACAGTAAGGTTTCTGTATAACTTCTACTTTATTTGCATTTGAAAATGAATTAATTTGTGTACAGAAGAATATTTAGAAGTGCAAATAAAAATTCAAAAAGTAATGGAAGTATGGTAGTAAAACATACATAAGTAATATAAGAAGATTTCAGATAAGTATATCCCTCGGGTATAATTTTTAAAACACTAATACCTTAAAATAAAAATAAATATTTTCTTAGTCTATTGAGTGGCTATGCTGAATTAATGCATGACAGGAATACCACTAGAATTTAAATTACATTGGTTTTTAAAAAATGGAGGAAACAACATCCAGCAGCCTCATTATTATGGCAATCAAGCTGTCATTTCTCTGCATCATATATCATCACCAGTAGAACTAATTTCAGACTCTCAATGTGTTTCCTGTTCTCAGGAGATAGTTGTTGCTGGTGGTGATGAATGAAAGCGAAAAGAAAAAAACTCAGAGTGATTGAGCTTATGAACCTGCAGAGCTAAAAGTGGCAGAAGGGGGAAAAATGGTTCTATTTAGAATGCAAACTTATTATGGATGACACCAAGCACCTTTGAAAGTGCCACTGGCAGCAGTTTGTGTGTAAGGCTATATAAAGAGCACTGACATCACTAAAGGCATATCGCTCTCCTGGCTCTAAAGCCTAAAATCATTTAAGTGCTATCCTAAATATATTTACTGGGCGATTATAGCTGATTCATACCTTTATGCTTGTTCTCATTACTCATGTATCATTTCCCTATGACTAAGAAGTCAATGTTTCATTCCTTTTATGTCAGCAATTGGCACATTGAATGTTTTGACCTTGGAACATGATTGTGTTACACTTGGGAGCATGCTAATCTTCTATGGCCTGTGTTAGACAATAGCAACAAAAACAACATAGCACCTGAAAGAGGGGTGTTATTTAAATTAGACAACAATGAGTTCTGGTGATATTTCCTCCTCCTTGCCCTTGCAACTCAAAGAGGTGGGGAGAGATCAAGGCTGTAGTCCACAGACAGAAAAAAGGGAGTCCCTTATCGAACCATCTCATTTCCAAGCATCAGTCCAGAGGTAAAACCTGATTTATAGTCTCTAGTTTGTAACTAATGTAGTAGTCACCTCACGGCTTGACTACTGTAACGGGCTCTACATGGGGCTACCCTCGAAGAGCATCCGGAGACTACAATTGGTACAGAATGCAGCTGCACGAGCTGTGGTGGGTGTACCGAGATACACCCACGTAACACCCATCCTCCGCCAGCTGCATTGGCTGCCCATTAGTCTCCGGTCGCAATTCAAGGTGTTGGTTTTGACCTTTAAAGCCCTACATGGCTCAGGGCCAGGTTACCTTCGGGACCGCATCCTGCCACATTCCTCCCTACGACCAGTGAGGTCCCACAGAGAGGGCCTCCTCCGGGTCCCGTCTGCCAAACAATGCCGGCTGGCGGGCCCACGGGGGAGGGCCTTCTCTGTGGGAGCCCCATCTCTCTGGAACCAACTCCCGCCAGAGATCCGGACTATCCCCACCCTACTGGCCTTCCGCAAGGCAGTAAAAACATGGCTCTTCCGGCAGGCGGGGTGAAGAGACGATTCCCCCAAGGATGAATGGCTTTTTTATATTGTAATATGATGTTTTTAAATGCTATTTTAATGCTAGAACTAATGTGTAGTTCTAACCTCTGCTGTAAGCCGCCCTGAGTCCCACGGGATTGGGCAGCCTATAAGAACTCTTATAAATAAATAAATAAATAAATAAAGTCATGGACAAAAGTCATAAGGGAATTCTTCCTGTAGGTGAAAATGAAGACAGCTAGGAAGCCTACAAAGTTATGGAACTGAAAAGAACATCTTCCAGAATCTCCTAAAATAAAAGCTTCAAAATATTGCCAAGAGAAATTTGCAAATAAGTCTCAGACACACTGAAATTACACCCCCTTGACTTGTCTCAGCAAACTGCCTCTTGAGCATTATGCCATAATCTAAAGAAGAATACACACACACATATACTCCAGAGTGAGTGCTTTGCATACAAGAATATTTTAAACTGAATGGCTGCATATTGTTTCATCTTCAAGTATGTGAAGTATCATGGATGCATGAGCTTGCTCTATCTTTGGATCTTATAATTTTAGATGTATTTAGTTTTATACAATATTCCAACTCTATTGACTGAATTATTATTTACCAGATGGATATCAATCAATCAACTTTTATTGTGGTCAAAGACCAGCTTAAGGAAAGTGGGGTAGAAAAAAAAAATCAAAACACGAAAAAATACAAACTACACAAAATATATAAAAAACTAAAAGCATATAAACTTGATCAATACAAATTGGAAGATGGACCTCAATTGATGGAACATTTCTTGTATAGAATTCTTTCCTATAGAATTCTATATATGAAATGCTGACAATATTCACCCTGACGTTAAAATATCAAGGTATGGAATCTTTAGAAAGTATCGCTACTTTGTGAGATGTATCAACATTACATCATGGAAAGATGACCTAGGACCCTACATCTGTACAAATTTTTGAAGAGGCACTTCACTGTGATTGAAGGTTTATCAAATCAGTTCTATGCGGAGCTGGAGTGTTTCATTTCCTAAAAGAGGAACAGATTAGTTGTCCTGCTTTGCTTTGCCTATAAGAGTGACTTCTACATATGTTAATAAGCTGCTCTTACTGAATCAAGGTGCCTTCCTGAGTCACATTAGCCCTCTCCTAATGCTTTACAGAAATAGAGCATTTCACTTCTGTTAAATAAAAGACCTCTGCAGAGTTAGATGCAATCCACACAGTACTGTAGAATAAATGAAAAATAAATAAATAATAGGAAATGTACTTCTCAGAATTAAAATTTTAATTTCTAACCTTGTTCTGTCCTCACTACACATTACTATTACTAAATTTGCAGATGATACAACAGTGGTGGGACTCATCTCCGGGGGTGGGGGGTTGAGTCTGCCTATCGAGATGAAGTGAACCAGTTGCTTTCATGATATGGAGACAATAACTTGGTCCTTAACACCAATAAAACCAAGGAGCTTATAGTGGACTATAGAAGGAATAGATCAGACATCCAGCCCTTGTTTGTCAATAGAGACCGAGTGGAGCAAGTGGCCAGTTTTAAGTTTCTGGGTGTTATTATTAAAGAGGACCTGACCTGGGGCGCTCACATTGCAGCACTGGTCAAAAGGGCCCAGCAGAGATTATACTACCTGAGACTTCTCAGGAAACAACAACTGAATGAAAAACTGCTGGTGACCTTCTACCGCTACACCATAGAGAGTATTTTAACTTACTGCACCTGTGTATGGTTTGCCAATTGCACAGTGGGAGATAGGACAGTGCTCCAGAGGGTTAACATCATTGCCCAGAAGATCATTGGTTGCCCTCTCCCCTCCTTGGAAGAGCTTTATACAGTAGCTCCCACTCCCTTAAGAAAGTTCAAAACATTCTTAAAGATCCATCTCATTTGGGCACCCTTTTTTTGAACTATTACCATCTGGCAGCCAGTACAGGATAATAAAAACAAGGACAGATAGGCTGAAAAACTGCTTCTATCCCAGGGCAGTAACTGAATTGAATTCTACTGTATAGTGCAATATCAATGCAATATCGGTTTTCAGTTCAATTGTATAGAATGTGAAGGATGTGCATCTGTGTTTTATTTTTATAGTTATAATGTACACTGAAGATGGCATTTAATTTCGTTGTACGAGGTGCAATGACAATAAATTAAACTAAACTAAACTCTGTATGCAGCTTGACATGCATCTAAACCCACCTATCCAGAGGTGGGTTCCTACTGGTTTGGACAGATTCTATAGAACCGGTAGTAACTTGGTGGCCTGGGTTCACTAGAACCAGAGCGACTCAGGCCTGTCATGCCCCCGAACCAGTTCTTTCAGTGGCAGCATAGGCATCGCCATCTTGTTTTTTGCTTCTGTACATGCGCAGAAGCTTTGTTTTAGCATTGCACAACCGTGAAGCCCGCACCCACCCGCACGGCGCACCACTGAGCAAACCGGCAGTTAAGAAAACCAGAACCCACCTCTGCACCTATCGCCCAATAAAACAGTCTGTATGTGTAGATCTGGATGCTTTATTAAAGGAACAGGATGGGTGAAACTTTGAAAAATAGAAATACACGCAATAAGAACCCAAATACAAAATAAGCAGTGTTGAGTTGCTGGTGAACATAACAATTAACAAATACAGACAAATCTAAATCTCACCAGCAATACTGTCTGTATGGAACAGGGGTCTCCAACCTTGGCAACTTTAAGTCTTGTGGACTTCAACTCCCACAAATTGAAGTCCACAAGTCTTAAAGTTGCCAAGGTTGGAGACCCCTGGTATGGGGTGTGGATTTTTTGTCCTCAGATGAACGTGTCCCACGGATTAGGCTGGATTTTTCCTTGTGCTTCTGTTTCCACTGAATGCTAAAGGAAATGGAGTCTGGCTTCCCAGGATGCACTTGTTTTTGGAGTGAAGGTTGATGGATAGATGACCCTTAAAGGGCTAGGTCAACTTCCAAACAATAAGCTTGTATTTGGCCTCGGTCTCTAAATGGGGCCAGAGAACACCACCACTACAAATTATATGCTGGGCCATGATAATCCTTGTGACTTATTCCTTTTAAAATGTTAATATTGTCATTATTACCGTAGATTTTTTAAAATAAGCGTTCACCTAAAGAAATTAAGGCATCATTAAAAAGTAATGAATATCATCATTATTATAAACACTAGTGTTGTAATCTTAAAGTTAGATTCCCTTTTTGAGAAGTAAGGTCTATTACATACTAATAATAACATATGATAAACCAATTGTGTTGGGCCTATATTAGTGGTCCCCCACCTTTTGGGCACCAGGTTCTGTGGAGAGGGTTTTTTCCACAGACTGTAGGCGGGCATGGTTTCATGTGCTGCCTGCATCCGGCAGATGGGGCCTCACTTGTTTGTACAGACCACTTTCTGGCATCCTGTGGACTGGGGGTTGGGTACCTCTGATCTAGATTATCTCCTGTTTGCATCTAAGTGAGGTCCTGACCTTGTTCGCAAATTCTTGCCTAATAGCTCCACTTTTATAAAATAACTAGCTAATAACCCGGCGCTGCCCGGTATTTTTTCATCCTAATCCCCCCCGCCTCCCGCACATGTGCACATGACCCCCTCCCGGGGCCCATTTTGGGCCTAGTAGGCCTCCCTGCAGCCTCCTGTGAGTCAAAACGGGCTGCGGGAGGGCCGCCCCACCCCCCCTGTCCTGTTTTTGGCCTAGTATGCCTCCCTGCAACCAAAATGGGCTGTGGGTGGGCTTGCGCTGCACCCTCCTGCGTTTCCCCCGCCCCCAGCGCATGCACGGCAGAGGCCCGAATATCAGCTGGCTGGCGGGAGGTGCACATGCATGCACGGTGGAGCTGAGCTGGGCCACCTGTGTGCCAGGACACACACACACACACACGCACACACACACACACACACACACACACACACACACACGCATGCACGCACACACACACACACACAAACATCCCGAGTGGTGATAGGGGTGTCTTACACCCGCAGTATTTTTTTTTCATAGAGTAAGTCATCTTGCCAATTGTCTGCACAAATGGGAAAGTGAAACTCTGCAAACTGGACCCTCCACTTACACATCAGCAGAGTCAAAGTGATGGGGAAATGAGCTCCTGCACCCGGTGGAAAGCTGAATTCATGGAATTTACCATAAAGGCAGGGTCTAATCTCAGAACCACCTTATCCTTATGGAAAACACATAACCTGGGGTTGACCAATAACGTCCCCAACTATGAAACCCTTCTAGCCAAAGTGATTGCAACCAAGAACAGGACTGTGAAAGAGAGTTCTCTCAAAGACACAATGGCCAAAGATTCGAATGGTGCTTTCATGAGTGCCTTGAGGACCTTGTTCAAATCCCAGCTACAGAAACTGTGGATAGCTGGGGGATTTAGAAGCACCCCCTACCTCTGCTACCACCACCCGTTTTGCCATTTTTTCAAACTGGGTCTGGGACTGAAACATAAATCCCTGAGCTGGGCCATGCTGCCCCTCCTCCACCCCTGCTGAAATAGGATGGGTCTCCTCTGTGGCAGGGGTGGGTTCTGGTTTCTTCTACTGCTTGTATGCTCAGGGATGTACCGCACGAGAGTGCACGTGCATGCACAGTAGTAAAAAAAGCTTATGCGCATGCGCAGAAGCAAAAAACAAGATGGCATTGCCTATGGTGCTGCCGAGAGAACTGTCTTGGGGGTGTGGCAGGCCTGGATAGCTGCCGGTTCCAGCGACCCAGGCTGCCAAGTTACTACCAGTTCTATAGAACTGGTCCGAACTGGTAGGCACCCACCTCTGCTCAGTGGCCTCCATACCTGTTTTGCCTTGGTTGGGGTGGTCCCGTCCTTCGCGCGATGATTTGGGGTGAAGGACAATCCTGGGAACATGGGCTGAAGCTGTGAGGTGGGGGCGGACGATCCGGTTAGGCTAAGGTGACCAGATTTTATTTTTTGTAAAGCGGGACACCATTGACGGGGGGGTTTTCTACGGGAGCAAGATGGGAGGGGTCCGTCTCTCTTATCCTGCAGCTTTGTGCACCCCCCCAAACCCCCCCCCTTCATTGCAGCCAGGGGTGGGTTCCTACTGGCGCAGGTTTACCTGTTTGTTGCCGCAGAAGGGTGAAATCCTGCCGGTTCGGCCGGGCCAGTCGTTCGGCGTAGAGCCGATGGAACTGGCGGCGGTCGCGGCGTGAGGCTTCTCCCGCCCACTTCCCTCGCCCGGCTGGATGCCGCCATTCGGGTTATTTTGTCCTCTGCGCATGCGCAGAACTGGCGGCGGTCGCGTGCGCAGAGGACAAAATAACCTGAATGGCGGTGTCCAGCCGGGTGAGGGAAGCGGGCGGGAGAAGCCCTGTGCCGCGACCGCCGCCAGTTCCATCGGCTCTACGCCGAACGACTGGCCCGGCCAAACCGGCAGGATTTCATCCTGCAGGGCAAATTCAAATTAAAAAAGCAGGAATTTTTGGAAACGCCGCGGGACGCGGGACAAATTACTGAAAAGCGGGACTGTCCCGCCAAAAGCGGGACGTCTGGTCACCTTAGGTTAGGCTGTGGCACAATCAATCAAAGGCCTCTGTACTGGCCTAATGAGGCTCCCTTTGCTCCCTTTGGCCTACTGTGTGAGGGAAGCCTAGGCCTGAGTTGGGGTGAAGGATGATCCTGGGAACACAGGCTGAAGCTCTTTCCTGTGATATCTGGCCACCACAGTGAGTTTGGGGCAGGTAATCTGCTTAGGCCATGGCATGCTCAATCAAAAAGTAATATCGTAGAAAACCTATGTGGAGTTAGCTATGTGGGTTTTTATAATCATTTTAGAATAACTTAGTTAATATGGATAATAAATGCAGGTGGATGATGTGATCCAGTATTTTTCGAGACAAAGCAGCTTTGATTCTCATGTCTAGAAAATGCAGAGTTAAAAGCTTTAGAAATTGATTCACACAAAAGATGAAACGCTTCCTTGAAAATTCTGATAAACAATGTGACAGAGATATAGTACAAGAGTTTTCATAAATTATTGGGTTATTCATTTAACTGAGGTAAATCTCCTTTAGACTTTAATATATCTATGAAAATCTATATATATAATAACCTTGTGAGAAAAGATTACAGATGATAAAATGAATACTTCAAGAATGATATAGATGAATTTCCTTAAATGTTTTAAAATATTTCAAGTAGATTGATAAATTATTAAGATGTAAATGCAATTTTAAAATATACATAATGAATAATTGGATTTATCAAGCACAGGGTACAGCAAAAATTATTACTTTTTTACATTTGAAAGAGTGCTACACCAGATTTATAATCTTGGATTAATGTTAGCTGTTTCTTTTTTGCTTATGACTAGTTCTTTAACAATATAATGGAAAGAGTAATCAATATCACTTAAGTGGCCAAAGTTTAATTATATACTGAGCTTTTTTATGTGCATTGTATTATGTTTTGTCTTCTTTTGTTTCTTTTCTTTTCTCTTTCTCCCCTCTTTTTTGTATTGTACGTTCTTTTCTTTCTGTATTTGAAACCCAAACACACAGGTATTTAGATTTTTCTTGTTACTGAAATCTCCGGGCAAATTTAAAATTCTTTAAACATACTACACTGAATTACATTATATTCTTCTAATGAATTTATTTCTAAAGAATAGTTCTTACCAAGGGGCTCTGAATTAGCAAAGTATTGTTATATTGTCTTTGTTCCTGAAGAACATACATGGAATATCTGATTGGATATGAGTCATTCATAAAAAGAACACCCACCAAGCAACTCTTTAAATTCTGCTGTACAAAAAAAAATAATAGTAGCCATTGATAAGATTATTTTAGACTTCAGTAATAATTGTGTAAAAACAAAAATGTTTCATTATCATTAAATAAAGCTTTTTTCCCCAAATGTTCAGATTTCAGAAAGGACATTTATTAATACATGGAGATTCAACATAAACTAGGAAGAATTTTTGGGACTGGGGTGTCTTTTTTGCCATTCTTTTTACTTTTCCCAAGACATATATCTGATTCTAGCACATTCTTGACATACTCAGAAGGTTTTGCCTGTCCAGCTATCATAACCAATGGACCTGAATTCCTGACCTCATCAAAAATGTGTAAGATTTCTAACTTTTCAATTGAGTGTAAAGAATGATTCTCATTGCATAAATATTTGCAGGTATCGAACTTTTTATTCCTTGGGATCCTGTTTAGGTGATTTGACACTGACAGAAAAGTACAGTAGTATTATCTATAGCAGGGGTAGGCAAAGTTGGCTCTTCTATGACTCATGGACTTCAACTCCCAGAATTCCTGAGCTAGCATGATTGGCTCAGAAAGTCTGGGAGTTGAAGTCCATGAGTCATAGAAGAGCCAACTTTGCCTACCCCTGATCTATAGGGAAAATCTGTGGATAGACCCAACAATTACTTTTATCTTTTCCCAGGTTGGTCCACTTGAGATCTTTAGGGAAATCAAGTCCCAGAATAGAATTCCCAGGCAGTATAGCCAATGGTTATTTAACGTAACTCTTGCAGATATAAATCATTTCCAATATTTGTGTTTCCCCAATATACAGATCTGCACATGGCTTACTTCATTGTACTGCATATATCACATTGCTCAGTTTGTGTCTGGATGTTTTATCCTTGGGGTGGGCAAGCTTCTGGCTTAGTGTATTTTTGGGTTTGAAGTGTGCACATATGTTGTGTTGGCTGAAGATCTTCCTGTACTTTTCCGACATTCCGGCAACGTATGGAATGACAACATTGCTTTGTTTATTGTTCTCTTCATTGTCTGTTATGGAAGAGCTCCTGTAAGGTCTTTTTGGAGTTTTGATGAAGGCCCACTTGAAATAGCCACACATCCTGAGGGCTTCCTTCATGTGTTTTAGTTGTAATTGTGACATAAGATTGAGTACCAGCCAGTTAGTTGAGTTTTCTGTTTGCTGAAGTAAAATAAGCACTCAATTTTTTTCTCCTTCCACACACACTGTTTTTCTTCTCATTAAGCACAGAAGACTATTGTCTAAGCATTTTTTTTCAAAAGCGTATCAGTCCTTAGAGAGTTAAAGAACGGAACAGCATATTAATTGTTTGCCCTAACATTTTATGCATCAGTGGAAAAACAGTTTACATATTATAGCTCAGCTGTTCCTTTAAATCAAATGAAAATAATCTAAGGACCTTTTTTTAATTCCATATAGACCAAACTGTTTTCTATGTTCAGGAACAGAAAAGACTAAAGGCATCATTAGAATAAAATAAATTAAAAAACCTTTGTGCTAAAGAATGAGCAGATGCAGAAAAGTAACTACCCTGTAAAGAGCACACATTTAAAAATAATGTGGTTAGTATCTTCAATTTTCCTGCTATGATATGAAAATGAATGCCGAACACACCACCATTCATTTACATGATGACTCTGGGGCCTAACTTTTGTTAAATATTCTTTAGGGTTACACTCTGGAAAGGGAAGATCCTCTCCTGCCTTGAGATTAATGTGCTGTGAACCTCTTTCCCGATTATCTATTTCCAGAAAGGGAAAGCATGGAAGCATTTGAAGATAATAACAAAAGCTTAATGTAATTTTAAAAAGAAATCTTTCAGAGGATTACAGATCTCAAGAGGCATAAGATTTGGGGTTTCCTGTGGCTTTGCTGTTGAAAGGTTGACATGAGAGAATGGTTAAAAGGAGGACATTATGTCTCTTCTCTTTATCTTTAGAGCCTTCCAAATCCAAGTCTCTAGCTGAGACTGATTTGCTACAAAAGTTCAACGTCAAGTTTGTAGAGAATTTAGCAGCTGAAAACAAAGAGAAATTTGCTGAACTTTGGGAAAACCAGGACTTGACTGTGGCTGCAGATGAGGAACATGGAGGGAATACTGAGCTTAGCTTGATTGATACCACTGTTGATGGGTTATGCTATTTTTATTTTTTTTTTGCTTCCCCCATTCTTATTTGATGTGCTTGTAAAAAAAACTAAAACAACACAAGGGAGAAGTTACAGCTGTGGACACTATTTGTTTAAGCCAGGGGTGTTAAACTCACGGCCTGGGGGAGGGGCAGATGCGTCATGTGCTTGCAATACCTGCCCCTGGTTTAATGAAGGGGGGGAAGTCACAATATGTCACGTGACGACAATGTGACACCATGAGTTTGACACCTCTGGTTTAAGTTGCCAGCACTCGTGAAATAAATTATAGTTTGACATTTTTTTAAATTGTCTATACTACTCTTCCTTTGTTTTAACATAACCAGTCTAGAAAAAAGATTTATCAAGCTTGCCAACTATTTTATAGTTTAGAGTGAACCTAATTACCCTATGATATTTACAAACAAACAAAGCAAACAGTATATCTATAAATATTTGAGAACATAAGTAGGCCAACATATTCAAATTTTACTTTTATATTTGTAAAATAGTTACAAAATCATGCTTTAACTCCTGTTATAGCAAAACCTAACACAATGTGTGAATCTGAAATTTGTATTTGGGCCTTTAAAATCTTACCAGTGGTTCAATTTTTCACAGCCCTGGATAAATATCCTTAACTATTTATTTCACCCAGTATTGCTAGTTCTTCTAGCAATACTGGGTGTATTGGGAGCCGAGGTGGCGCAGTGGTTAAAAGCAGCACTGCAACCTACTTCAGCTGACTGCTAGTTCAGCAGTTCAGCTGTTCACATCTCACCGGCTCAAGATTGACCCATCCTTCCATCCTTCTGAGGTGGGTAAAATGAGGTCCCAGATTGTTGGGGGCAATATGCTGAACTCTGTAAACCGCTTAGAGAGGGCTGTAAAGCACTATGAAGCGGTATATAAGTCTAAGTGCTATTGCTATTGCTATTCTTTCTAACTATGGACAAAGAATTATGGGGCAAGTAACTTTTGAGAACTCATTGCATAAGAAACAGTTTTAAAATGTTTTGTCTTTAAATTTCTAACATCTAGCTGAACTACACAGGCTTATTCTGCACTATAGAATAGCCTCAGCCAGCCTCAGCCAGCAACCCACTGCTTAAAGAAGCTGCTAGTTCTGATCCTAGATTTGAAACAACTCAACTAGATTTTAACAATAAGTATATAAATAATACAGTATTTTCTTTTCATGTTAATGGATTGTCAGGCCTCAGTATGATGTAGTCTGTTCCAGGTACATGCATGGGTAGATGTCAAAAAGGAAAATTGGTCATTGCTTCAACTATGTGATACTCATAAAAAAACAGGGCAGGGCTCAATCAAATTGCAGACAGCTCTTGACTTTTTTGACTCGCCCTGCAGATAGGCCTGTCCTTTTCTCCCACTTCAGTGGTGGTCACATTTCAGATTCAGCATAGTCTCTGACAGGGCTAAAGGAAATTGTCTTTAGAATGTAAACTTGGCAAATACTACAACTAACTTTACTGAAACTATAATTGTTTATTTAGACAAAAGCAGAAGGACAAGAAGGAGGGAGTCTAGATGCTGCTTTTTAATTAAAGCATTGATTTCCTATACCTAGAAATAAGACCCATTGAACTTACATCGAGAAGGAGATATGCAATAGGATTCAACTCTCTGAACATGGACAGTAGAAATGTATTTGTAAAAAAGCAATTTCAGGGCTAATTAGCTCACGTTATAAATAAGCACAGAGACTGCCACTACTGTCTATAATCATCACCTGACACACTTGCTCTCATTATTGAATATTACCTAATTTAGAACATTGGAACATAAATCATGAGCCATAAATTTAACATCCACCATTTTATTTATGGAGAATCCTTAAAGCTATACATTGGTTACAGCAGCCAAGTAGAAATTCACTGGTATGAATAGCAACATGCTTCTTAAATGACATTTCATTCTGTTCTTCACAAAGAGGAAAATCATACTGTAGATTAGGGTTATGCAAAATCTCAGACTGGCCAGTTACTTCATATCTTTAAGTCACTTCATATTATTTTAGTAAGGTACCTTCAAATTGATATTCACACACACACACACACACACACACACACACACACACACACACACACACACACACACACACACGATTCAGTAGACTTTTCGGCTATGTGCTCACTTCTGGGAGGAAGGGATCAATTTTCCTTTACAAAGGAACTACACTACAAAGTTTTGATTGTGTAGAGGTCTCTGATATTGACATGAATAACCAACCACTGAGTTTAACTAGTTCTGCAAATTCTGCCTGTTGCAATGCCTGATGAAATGCTGCTATAGGTTTCATTGATTTGGAACCAGAATCAAATCACTGATTTCCTTTCTTAACTTAGATCCTCAGATAGACTAATCAGAAATTTCACAGACATAGTATAGCTCAGTGATGGCGAACCTATGGCACGGGTGCCACAGGTGGCACGCGGAGCCATATCTGCTGGCACGCGAGCCGTTGCCCTAGCTCAGCAACAGTGCACATGTGCGTGCCCGCCAGCTGATTTTTATTTATTTATTTATTTATTTATTTATTAAAATTTCTATGCCGCCCAACTCCCGGGGGACTCTGGGCGGCTCACAGCAGATATAGAAACACATAAAAAACAATTTTTAAAAGGAGCCATATTAAAATACTATCCATTAAAAAACAAACTTTCATTCATACCCTGCCTGCCGGAAGAGCCAAGTTTTTATTGCTTTACGGAAGGCCAGTAGGGTGGGGATGGTCCTGATCTCTGGAGGGAGCTGGTTCCAAAGGGAGGGGGCTCCCACAGAGAAGGCCCTCCCCCTAGGTCCCGCTAGTCGACATTGTTTGGTCGACGGGACCTGGAGGAGGCCGACTCTGTGGGCTCTAACCGGTCGTAGGGAGGTATGCGGCAGGATGCGGTCCCGAAGATAAGCTTGCACAGAGGCTCTGGGAGGGCGATTTCAGCCTCCGGAGAGCCTCTGGGGTGGCGGGGGAACGTTTTTGCACTCCCCAAGCTCCCAAGAAAGCCTCTGGAGCCTGGGGAGGGCAAAAAATGGGCCTATCAGGTCCACTGGAAGTCAGGAAATGGAGGAGTGGGGGGGTCGTGCACGCATACGCAGGGGGTGGGGCAAGTGGGGGGCTTTGAATTATGGGTGTGGGCACCCACGTGCGTGCGATAGCGCGCGCACACACTATTTCGGCACCCGAGGAAAAAAAGGTTCGCCATCACTGGTATAGCTAGTTAAGTATATTGCAGGAAAGACTGAAGTCACTGTCAATGAGAGGATGCAAAATATTCTTATTCCATCAGAGTATGTGGATTGGTTTGTGTCATAGAGAATGGACCATAAACATGCCTTTCAGCTTCTTAGATGGTCATGTGGAAGAAAGAAATCTGGTGGAAAATAAGTTGTGATCTCTTTCATTAATGAAGTATCTTTCTGATTATGTAAGTTAGCAAAGACCATACAAAAGTCTCCATGAGACAGAGTTGATTCTTCAGGAGAAAATGGGAAGAAGGTGGAATTGAGGAGCACTGGGAAACAGTTGGAAGTATGCACATATAGTAGCTGTAGATGACCTGAAATGGTAGCAACTGAATGGAAACTTGAGCTATATATGAACCTAGTCATGTGTAAAAGATCAGGATAATCACCTTGCACCAAAGAGTTTGCATTAAGGTAGTATTTCCTTTTTATGTTGATTTAGTTGTGATTGTGAGCCGCCCAGAGGCTCTGTGGAGTGGGCAGCATACAAATGCGACCAATAAATAAATAAATAAATAAACTCAGGGGGACAGGTGAGTTTTCATATCTAGTAGCTGAAACAGTCTTTAAACAATGTGCTGTGAATGGTAGCCTTTGCAGTATGTATTTATGTTTTGTGTGTGTATGTGTATTTGTGGTGATAGACAAGAACTAACAACTACTAGAGCAGTAGTGACAGATGTAGTAGTACCAAGTGACAGCAAGATAAGAAAAAATAGTTTGAGATGCTGGAAAAGTACTGAGTCCTGAAGGAGAAACCAGAGAGGATGTGGAAAGTAAAGGCCAAGATGGTTCCAATTGTGGCAGGAGCACTTGTGGCTCTGACTCCTAAGTTAGGACAGTAGCTCTAACAATTTCCAGGAACAATGTCGGACTTCTCTGTCCAAAAGACTTAAGTCCTAGAAACAGCTAAGATTCTTCACATAATTTTTTTAACACTACCGACAATTCTACTACCCTTCAAAAAGACCTCGACCATGTAGCAGAATGGTCCAACAACTGGCAACTTCAAATCTCAACCAACAAATGCTCTGTCCTACACATTGGTAAAAAGAATCAGAATACAAAATACAAACTTGGAGGAAACAAACTTGTGGACGACCCTCACTCTGTCAAAGACCTTGGAGTACTCATATCCAACGACCTAAGTGCTAGAGCCCACTGTAACAACATTGCCAAAAGGGCTCTAAGAATTGTTAATCTAATCTTGCATAGCTTCTTCTCTGGCAATATTACACTGCTAACCAGAGCATACAAAACATTTGTTAGACCAATTCTGGAATACAGCTCACCTGTCTGGAACCCGCACTGCATATCAGACATTAATACAATTGAGAGAGTCCAGAAATATTTCACAAGAAGAGTCCTCCACTCCTCTGCTCACAATAAAATACCATATTCCACCAGATTTGAAATATTGGGATTAGACAATTTACAGCTACGTCACCTCCGATCTGATCTAAATGTAGTTCATAAAATCATATATCAAAAAGTCTTTCCTGTCAATGATTACTTCAACTTCAATCGCAACAATACACAAGCACATAATAGATTCAAACTTAATGTAAACCGCTCCAAACTCGACTGCAGAAAATACGACTTCAGCAACAGAGTGATTAATGCCTGGAATGCACTACCTGACTCTGTGGTTTCTTCCTCAAACCCCCAAAACTTTAACCTTAGACTGTCTACAGTCAACCTCTCCCCATTTCTAAGAGGTCTGTAAGGGTGTACATAAGCGCACCACTGTGCCTACAGTCCCTTTCCTATTGTATTATTGTCCTCTTTTATTGGAACTTTTTACTTATGTTATGTTTATACAAACAACTACTATCCTGTACATGTTTGACAAACAAACAAACAAACAAACAAACAAATAAATAAAACCCGAAAACTCCCAGGCCTCTAATCGAGGACTTGAGAATGAGGAAGACACTGATCAACCCAAGGAATGAGAAGAGAATTACATGGCCTTCAGACATACACACAAACAGCCTTGAAGTTTTCATTTCCAGAAATTGGCTCCGGAAAACTGGGGGTTTTCCGGAGCAGATTTGGGGCTCAAAAGAAGAGGATAATGAAAATTCTTGAACATCAAGTATAAGTACAATATACAGTACTTTCTTGTATTTATAGAGCTAACTATAGTTCTGTATCCTCCCACCACTCCTTGAATCATCCCTTTTAGTCAAAGCTACAGGAGACAGCTTGGGGGAAAATGATTGCTGAGTTTCCAAATTCTTTAAGAGTAGCCTCTCTTCCTCTCACAGTCCAGACAGAAAATGGCAACCAGCTTTGGCTCTAGTGGTATCAATCAATCAATTATTTGAGTTATAATTTTGAAAGGAACGTGAAAGATGTTAACTATAATACAGTGCTACCTTGACCAGAAGATTCCTCTTTTTCATTCCCACATCTTTTTTAAAAATGTAAACTTTATATAACATCGTCTTCATTGTAGCTTTTATTGAAATTTGTTCTGTACAAAACATTTGATATATGTATGTGTGTGTACGTGTTAATATAGGTGTGTACACACACACACAGAGAGGAAACATTGTGTGAGCATGCAATAATACATAGCTCTATTATGACTATGTTCACTGGCAAGGTGACTTCTGTTTGGCCATATAATCGTTCTGTTATCAGCAGATCATTTTTGAAGAAGAAATTGAAAGGTAGCAGTGACTAGAGGCTTTTAAAGAAAGATGATTGATGAGAAAGGAAGTTCACTTTCCTTGCCCTGCCACCTTAATTATTCTAGAAAGTCTTTCATTTACTATTAAATGGCAGGAATAAAACCTGCTTTCTTCCTGTTAAGTGCTGTAGGAAAAATGCCCACATACTGTAAATAAGAAACCAAAGCATTTAAAGATAAATATAACAGGGTGTTTTTTTTTTAATTGGCATGTACAAACCTGTAATGATCACCAGGATCTGGATCTGGATTCCTTCACTTTCAGGATGATCTACCCTGATAATTCCCAATTTGTTGGATCAAATTGTTTTTAGAAATTAAAAGGAAGTCATTCAAAATACTTTTTATCATTTCTCCCCCATTAGTAAACAATTTTCCAGGTAATGTGTGCCTAATGTCACCCAGTATTACTGCTGCATGTACTAACAAAGGACAAGTCATGTGTGCATAATTATGGTTGGTCAATACAAAGCAATGTATCAAATATTTGTAGTGGTACTTTATATGTAAATATTCTGAATTTGCACAACAAATGGTGCGTTGGATTCTATAGATGAAGTAGAGTGTATCCTACTCTTCATTCTCTACTGTAAGGTCAATGAAAAGGTATTTTATATATATATATGTGTGTGTGTGTGTGTGTGTGTGTGTGTGTGTGTGTGTGTGTGTGTGTGTGTGTGTGTGTGTGTGTCAGACTTGAATACATTTTCCATTGTTGTACGCTTCTAATGACAGATTGTTATGTTTATACTGACAATGAAGGCCATGTCTGAGGTTGCTTTCTGAGTTCATTAGTTGCTATGGAAACAACAATGTCATACAATTTCTAAGTTATTCAGGTTTTTGTTTGTATAGTAAAAATGACAGTTAAGGCTGTACTTTAAATTTACTTCAATTTAAGTTCTATTAAAATCAATATATACTCATATGTATGCAAGTATACATATATATTAATTCATTTGAATAGCTATGGAAAGCTTTTAAAATAATAATAATAATCACGTCCTCTTTTTCTTTTATTGTGTAGCTACATTGGCCACAATCCTGCTATTAGTGTATTTTAAAAATCCAATTGTTGTGGAAGCTTTCACACGTGAGGATTTCTTATTATATAACAAAAATAGAAGCTCCATGAGGCACATTCACATTTTATCTTTTGCTTAAAACAACGGAAGTTAGTAAATGTGAAAATACCACAATATACTCTACAGTGGATTTTGAATTAGACTAACTGGGGGTGGGGGGAGCTTTCTTTTATAAAAATAAATGCTTCACTACAATCTTAAATTTTAAAACCTAGAGATGAAATAAAACTGATTTTCATAGTTTAATCCGAAAGCCATACCTTGCTTCATGGTTATCTCCCAATAACCCAGCAAATCGCAATCAAATGTACTCTACAATGATGACTTTGTCACAGGCAGTTAACAGCCACAGCAGGAAGACAACATCTGTAGCCTCCCCAGACTCTTGTCAATGTGCCACATCTCTGTGGCTTTTGCAAGGCAACCTTGTGAAAGCAAACCGAGCTTATTCAGCTATTACCAGAGCCTCAGACTGTATAAGGCATCCATGCTGCTGACCTTCCTTTCTACCATATGGTATTTTTAGCCAATGGCATGTTCAGACTGAAATAAGAAAAAAAAAACACCTTCATTTATGATATGATCATGGTTGAGAGGTCTGATGAATGTTATGCCACAAAGATGTGCTAGGTGAATTGGGAAGGGAACAGATTTGCTTGGCCATCTATGACTAAGAAGGAGAGGAAAAAGTGCAGTCATCTATCAGAATTGTATCTGTCTCCTTAGAAAAAACAATACCCTTGCATGAGGTGACCTCTCATACTCAAGGTATGAATTCATGGCACTCAAAGCAACCAAGGATCAGTATAGACCAGTGATGGCGAACCTTTTTTTCCTCGGGTGCCGACAGCACGTGTGTGTGCGCTATCGCACGTGCACGAGTGCCCACACCCATAATTCGATGCCCCTTGCCCCTGCACATGTGCACGTGACCCCCATGCTGCCCCGCCCCCCTGCGCATGCATGCATGACCCCCCGCTCCCATTTCCCGACTTCCAGTGGGCCTGGTAGGTTGGTTTTTTGCCCTCCCCAGGCTCCAGAGGCTTTCTTGGAGCCTGAGGAGGGCGAAAACGGCTGCCTCCCGGAGGCTCTCTGTAAGCCAGAAACGGCCTGTTCCTGCCTTCCAGTGGGCCCGGGAGGCCTGTTTTTCACCCTCCCCAAGCTCCAGAGGCTTCCCTGGAGCCTGGGGAGGGCAAAAATGGCCTCCCCTCTGGAGGCCCTTCGGAGGCCGAAAATGCCCTCCCAGAGCCTCCGCGCAAGCCGAAAATCAGCTGGCCGGCGCGCACATGCACACTGGAGCTGAACTAGGGCAACGGCTCGTGTGCCGGCAGATATGGCTCTGCATGCCACCTGTGGCACACGTGCCATAGGTTCACCATCACTGGTATAGATCATTATATGTCCAAAATATACCTCAGGGCTTGGGGAGATAGCACAGATTGGCATGGTGTGAGTCAACTCTCTCTCATGGATATAGGGGACATTTGAGGTAGCTGTGACACTTGAGGTTTCATTCCTAGGAAGGATGAGGGACCAATTAAAATGACCTATCCTTAGAAATCAATGCTGTTTGAGAGTTAGACCAAGATCCTTTGATTAAAATTATAACCAGATAGATCATTAATGTATGTTAACCGATGTATTTCTATGAGTCATTTGATAGCTATTATTTCACTGTAATGTACATACCTCATGTAACGGGGATACTTTGTCTTGTGAATGTGTGGCAAAAACCCTTACACAAAGAGAGGTGTGGAGCTGACAAAGAACAAAAAGTAAACACTGACGTCTCTAACATGTAGAGTTTATTTGCTCTATTCCCTAGAGCTTTCAATGAAAGGGGCTGAAAACAAAAACAAGTCTTTGGAGCCTCAGCTGTCCAAACCAAGAATTCAGAGTAACATTGAAAAAAGAAATGTCTAACTAAGAAAATAAACTGATCTAGCAACAGCAGTTTGAGGCTTGTTCTCCTGCTCTCACACAATAAACCTCCCAACCTCAAAGCATAGTCAGAGCATAGTCACTGGACCCTTCCTTCCTTCCTTCCTTCCTTCCTTCCTTCCTTCCTTCCTTCCTTCCTTCCTTCCTTCCTTCCTTCCTTCCTTCCTTCCTTCCTTCTGAATATTGTTTCTAGGCATAGGCAATGAGCTGAGTTTTAGACAGCATAAAAGGTGGAGAGTTTGTTTTCACAGGCCTGAATAGGGTAATCTACTAGGTCATTTTTGTGCAGGTACCTCTTTGGCATCCCATGACACCTGCCATTTCCCTAAACCTTCTTATCCCATCCTAACTCCTTTTTCTAATAGTTCTACCCTATTTCTGCACTAAGCTTAACTGAGGAGGTTCTGTTTGTGGTCCAATGATAGTTTGGCTTATAATGTGGTACCCAGAAATAAGATTTCTCAGTGATATCCTAATTAAGGAGCCCACACCTGAGGAATATTTGATGGTCTACAACAATTGTCTTTTTTCAGAAAACAATTAGATTTGATTATTTCCACAGACATTGGTAGGTTGACAATTACACTAAGACAAGATTACATGGCATTTTTTCCTCCTTATTTATTTGGAGGTTTTCTTTTATGAACCTGAGTTTGGTTTTATTGTAATAGCTTTATTTAAGGCAGTGGTGTTGCTTTTGTTTACAGATCCCCTTATAAACGGCTGTGGGCTTTTCTAGGAAGCAAAGAAGAGAGGAGAGGAGGGGGAGAGGAGGGGAGAGGAGGAAAGAGGAGAGGAGAGGACAAGAAATGTACCCATATTTTTAAATAAAGACACAAAAGTGAGCTTCAAAGAGCTTTGCTTCAAATAATGACACGTTTCAGTGTAAAAGATGCAAGTTAGTAATCATTTAGATCTTTTTAATTATTAAAATAGTTTTAATCGGTTACTATCCAGTGAGCTCTAAGTTTGCAATAATAAGAAAAAATAATAATTGTAACCAGATCAGTAATGCCTATGTAAATACAGCAGAGGGCAAATAAAAAAAACCTGGTTACATAGTTAATGTGAAAAGGAGATTGATGTGTGAAAGAAAAAGATGGAAGGAGGAAAAGAAAGACTGCCTATATGATAAAAAAAAGCTATAGAAAGTCTCTTGGAAAAAAATAAGAGTTATGGAATAGATCAAGAAAAAAATAGACTACAGTAGGAAAAGAAAAGATGCACTATTTTTTAAAACTATTTTAAAAAATAGTTCTGACTAAAGATATAAATACAGTACATGGGGCTTTGCAGGATCACCTGGTAAATAGGAAAATAATGAATATAATTAGCAAATAAATATAGTCGTTCGTTCTGGTACTATTGTAATATGGAGAGGAGTACTGATGAGTCAGTCTTCACTCCTATCAACTGCCTGGACAAATATCTGCAGTTTTCCTGGAAACATTTTCAGAATGCCATTGTCTTGTTCTTGGGGCTGAGAAAGAGAATGATTGTTCAAAGTCATCCAGCTGGCTTCGTGCCCAAAGCAAATCTAGAATTCAGTTCCATTTATATAATATAAGGGACAGATTTTCTTCAGGATTTCTTCCCCAACCTGGTCCTTCATATCTTCCAATGTTGCACTGTAACTGAGTCTATCCAACTTGCTGCTAGTTGTCTTCTTCTTGTCTTTCCCTCCATCTTTCTCTGCATTACAGACGTCTCCAAAGAGTTTAATCTCCACATCCTGTATTGTGTCCAAAGTATGATAATTTGAGCCTGATCATTTGCACCTCAACTCTGAGTTGACGTTTTTGATCATCTATTTCTTAGCTATCCATGGTATTCTCTTCTCCCATACTAAAGTTCGAAAGTATCAATGCTATTTCTATCCTGCTTCTTCAAAATCCACATTATTATAAGCACTGACCTCCAATGTAATAAATCCTTGTTTATTTTTGAGTTACATACTTTGTTAACCTTGCCTGTTGTTTACATCTGAATATGCTTTTTGGAACATGAGAATCAGAATGCAATTGTTGCATAAATATGAACATTTGACCACCATAGTTAAATATGAAAAATGTAAAACAACGGTAAAACAAATATAAAAGAGAAATATCAGTGCATGTTTTAAAACCATGGATTTTCTCTCCCTAAAAGAGAAGGAAGTGCAAGACTTGATGGGCCTCTCAGAGGAATGCATGACACATCCTGGATCCCAGAAAGAGAAATGCCTTGATTTTTCTTCTTATCCATTAGACTTGCAGTAACAGAGTTCCCATTGTTTAAAGGTTTGTAGGAGCAATTTCATGAGGAAGGACAGAGATACTAATTATAACATCAACAGAAATAGTTGGCTGGCATGAGATGGTAGTTAACATAAAGAATGTTTGATATAGTACTTATTAAAGCCATAATGGTAGTTAAGAAGGCAACATTTTAAGTAGTGAACATTTCAATTATTAACCCAGTAGAATTGAGTGGCTGGCACACTGTGAAGTTATTAGGTCTAATTTTTGTCACCGACTAAGAACATATTTCCAATGTCACTGCAGTGTATTTTCCTACACTATGAAACTGAATTGTTTCACTCTCTACAGCCAATTTTATGGTTGACCTCCCTGCTACTTGTCTTCCACATCATTTATCATTTAATATACAGCAGTACAATCTCTCGCTTTCTTTCCTTCCTCTCCATCAAATTATTAAGGCAGAACTTCTGACACACCCTCACTTCACCAGTCAAGCAGCTCAACCGCCTGACGGGAGACAGATCGAGAGGGGCGGGGAGGAGAAAGCCATTTTTTTTCACTCTAGCTTCAGAATCGCAATAGCTTCTGTGTCAACCCTTCAACTACAGGTGGAAAAAATACTTTTCAGATCAGCAAAGACACAGTAAAATAAAGTGACAGGAACAGTGGCAATCTCTTTGTAAAAGAGAAAAATCTGTAAAAGCCATGGATTGGGTATCTTGAAACTTTCCTGCTAAGCAAGACAATCAGATACTGTCTTTCATGCTCCATGCTTTCCCTACGCAAATATGTGAGGAAAATTTGCGAGTGAAAATTTGCTAGGTACACAAATCTTTGGATTTATATGATTCCTTATATGGTTTTATTTTGAAGCTCTTTTGATTTTCCAGAGAGATAAAGGGTCTTGGAAGGAGTTCCACAATGTGATGCAGAGCATTGAAATAAGATACAAAGTGTGGAATGAAGACTTTACTATCAGTATTCCTAGTTCAAGACTGCTGTTATGTACATTCAGGACCCTTAAAATATTTTAAAACTAGAACTCATACTTAATATATGCTGAAATATAGTACCATAAATAGTTTCATTTTAGTCATTTTGATCATTTCATTAAGACATGACTACAAGTGCTAATCTTACTACTGCTTTGTATATCGGGCAAAATAGTGAGATAGTTACTGATAACATAACATGTTCCCTTCTTCACTGAATTTCACACAGAGAAAATTCCACTCTGAAAGATAATTAGCATTAAATAAAATACATATTCACAATGAGAAAGATTTAATGTGATCATGAGCAGGGAAGGAAAATTTAAAGTCACATATTGCAATCTGGATTAAAATCCTAGGAATTAAATCATGAAGTAAATATAAAATATATCAAACCTGAAAGATTGTTCAAAGCCATTTTGACAATTTTGTTTGTTGTCGTTGTTATTGTATATCTTTAATGATACTTTTGTATATAAAAAAAACCTCTGTTTGCATAATGCTTATGTAACAGTCACTATGCACCTTGACAAAAACTTGGTGCACTATACAATAAGGTATCATGTCATTTTTTTGCTATATATCCGTGATGGCGAACCTATGGCATGCATGCCAGAGGTGGCACGCAGAGCCCTCTCTGCTGGCACACGTGCCATCGCCCCAAGTCAGATCTCCATAGTGTTTCTTTTGTGCACTTCTGTTTCCCTGCAAACGACGAAACAGAAGCTCACAAAAAAGATCTTACCTCTTGCAGCGCTGCTGGTGTTGGGATACCCCGCCTCCCGTCGGCCAGCTGGTCTTTGGGTCTCTGCTGCACATGCACGCTTGTCTCATGCATATTTACACATGTCCATGCATGTCTGTGTTTGTGCATGTTCGCAAATACGCACATTCGCGCAAGTCCGTGCATGCATGCGTTCATGCATGTCCATGCATGCGCATGTTCATGCATGTCCATGCATGCATGTGTTCATGCGTGTCTGTGCATGTGTGCATTCACGCATGTCCATGCATGCACACACTCATGCACGCGTGCACACCTTTCAGTTTGGGCATG
Source organism: Diadophis punctatus similis (assembly GCA_023053685.1). Taxonomy (NCBI): domain Eukaryota; kingdom Metazoa; phylum Chordata; class Lepidosauria; order Squamata; family Dipsadidae; genus Diadophis; species Diadophis punctatus. The sequence goes on from JALIGW010000003.1 coordinate 150,247,837, forward strand.
CACACGCACAGTTTGGGCACTCGGTGTCTAAAAGGTTTGCCATCACTGCTATATATGGAAACTAATGCTGATAGGAGTTCTAGCATCGAGATTGCAAACTATATTACTTTCAAGCTTACAGACCAATTTACTTTCAAGTCTACAGACTTACAAAAGATATACACATTTCAGATACAATTAGATACAATTAATAATAATGGATATGGAAAAAAACCTTTTGATATGATGAAGATGGGAGGGCAGTTTGGTGTAGTGGTTATGTTGCCAAGCTAGAAATCAGTATAATGTGAGTCCTAGCCCCACCTTAAGGACAAAGACAGCTGGATGACCTTATGTCAGTCACTGTTTCTCTACCCTAGGAAATGAGCAATGATAATCCACTTCTGAAATTTTACTGATAAAATTACAGGAACTAATCTAGGCTGTTGCAAGGAATCAATACTGACTTGAAGTCACAACCATATAATAAAAATGAGGCAGGTTTTTTTTTAAACAGTCGTGACAAAAATTGTATTTCTTTTGTTTTTATTAGAGTTTCTTGTCTAATAGAGAAAAGAAACAGACTGACAGAAAAAAATTACATTTTCTTTTCAATACTGGCCTGCTTGTACATATTATTCTAGTCTTAAAAGTCAGTGTTAGACGGATCCTCCCACCATTGGAAGAGAAGGAAATTAGGAAGATCTTATTGTTGATCCTTGTTCTCTTTGGTTGGATTTTTTTATTTTTTATTTATTTTAATTATTTATTTGTTTGTTTGTTTATTTTGTTAAGCATGTATTAGATAACAGATATAGGTATAAACATGGTTATTAATACATAAAATGGATACGAATGAAAGGGGATATTAGGACAGGGATGGTAGACATGTTGGTGCTCTTATGCACGCCCCTTACAGATCTCTTAGAAACGAGGAGAGGTCGACTGTAGACAGTCTAAGATTAATGTTTTGGGGGTTTGGGGAAGAAACCACAGAGTCAAGCAGTGCATTCCAGGCATTGACCACTCTGTTGCTGAAGTCGTATTTCCTGCAATCGAGTTTGGTGCAGTTTACCTTAAGTTTGTATCTATTCTGTGCTTGTGTATTGTTGTGGTTGAAGCTGAAGTAGTCATTGACAGGTAGGACATTGTAGTAAATAATTTTATGTACTACGCTTAGGTCAGACCAAAGGTGGCATAGTTCTAAATTGTCTAAATCCAAAATTTCAAGTCTGGTGGCATAAGGTATTCTGTTGCGAGTAGAGGAGTGAGGACTCTTCTCATGAAATATCTCTGGACTCTCTCAATTGTATTAATGTCCAATATGCAGTGTGGGTTTCAGACAGATGAGCTGTATTTGAGAATTGGTCTAGCAAATGTTTTGTATGCCCTAGTTAGCAATACAATATTACCAGAGAAGAAGCTACGCAAGATTAGGTTAACAACTTTTAATGCTTTTTTTTTTTTTGCAATGTTGTTACAGTGGGCTCTGGCACTTAGATCATTAGAGCTGAGTACTCCAAGGTCTTTGACAGAGTGAGGGTAGTCTACAAGATCGTGTCCATCCAGTTTGTATTTTATGTTCTGATTTTTTTTGCCAATATGTAAGACAGCATTTTTTGTTGAGATTTGAAGCTGCCACTTGTTTGACCATTCTGACACATAGTCTTTTTGAAGGGTAGCAGCATTGTCGGTGGTGTTCAATAGTTTTAACAGATGCTTTAACAGTTTCATCCTTACAGTCTTTACCGTTAGGTCCTTTTAGGGGTGGGATGGATCTCGAGTCTTTAAGTTTGTTGTTACAAAATTATAGAAGGAACAGGTGGATTTCATGCACAGGAGGTTTTCCTCTTGTTTGATGTGATAATTGGTGCATTCAGTCTTTATTTGGTAGCATAAGTTTTTGTAGCGGATTTTAAAGTTAGCTACGTAGCCAGATTTTTTTAATATTTTGGTTGCATGTATGGGTTCGGTTGTACATTCATTTAGGATCCAATTGATAAGAGGTAGATTGAGGTCACCAAGAAAGGTAAAAGGATGGGGGTGCCCAAGTTAGTAGTGAAGTTAACTTGTTCGCATATACAATGTCATAATTGGGGGCTCTGTAACATAGTAAGAATGGAAGTATGGTATTTAAGGACAGTTCACAGATGATGGTCTCAGGAAGAACAAGCTCCTGTGTAACTTGAATATTTTTTAGATTTAGGGACTTTTTATAGAATATAGAAACACCACCTCCTCTATAGTTTTTGCGATTGGACCGGTAAACATGATAGTCTCTTACTGTGATAATGGAGTCAGGGAGGGATGTGTTCAGCCACATTTCACAGACAAATATAATATCGAATATAGCCGTGTTCTCTGAAGTTCTGGTTTTTATGTAGCTTGGACCGGAGTAGCTTTTATGTAGCTTGGACCAGCTTGAAGAATAGACACTGGTACATTGTTGTTTTGCAGCTGATTTAGTGAACTATGCTATAAAACTAGCACAGAAAAGCTGCTTCAGGGATCTAGAAAACAGTGTTTGCAAAAGTCTAAGAAGAAACTATACTCGAGAAGTTGAGTTCTGCTTTTGTAAGTTTCATCAACTTCTTTACAGTTTTCACTAAAAGTATAAATCAATGGAGGATCCTGGCAGGCTGCACCCATTTGAGGGTCATACTTCAATTATGTGTGGACTTTTTTTGGGGTGGAGGGAGTGTGTCTGGCTTCAGTTAGTTTTCAGAGGTTTCTTTCAGTGAAAAACCAAAGATTGGAAAGTTGATCATTTATTGCTCTTCTCTTCATGCTCTTGAGAAACTTCGTTTATTAATAAATTTCTAAAAATGTAAAGAAATCAAAAGAGGGGGGGGAGAAATGCTGGGAAATGCTGGGCCTGTGATTAACTATGACTCTTTCTAATTCTACTCCAAGTGTAGAATATGGAATAATGGGTTTCAATTGCAGAAAACCAGATTTACATTGAAGCTACTTTAAATAAATCCTAATAGTTCAAATTCAAATTCAAACCTTTATTGTCAATGCACAACATGTGTACAATGAGATTGGCTGAGCCTCTCTTAGTGCAAATCCTAATAGTATGATCAAATAAGCAAAAAATAAATTACTAAGAAAAGGAGTTTCCCCCACATCAATTATATTCAAGCAAAGGATGGAAAGCGGATGCTTTGATTATTATTTCTGTATGGAGGAGAGTTTGCAGATGAGGGTCAAAATAGTCCCTTCAAGTATATGATTCTATGATTCCATTGATACCAACACTTGGAACTTTTCATATAATATATCCAGAACTGATAAGAAGATACAGTTGGGGAGACTTGGATAATTATAAGCCCCAACTCAGAAACAATTTCATTTATGAACGTAGACTAAATATGCAAAACGTACAGACTAAACTATACACTTTAGCCAGTATACCGTATTTTTCGGAGTATAAGACACACCTTTTCCCCACTAAAAGAGGCTGCAAATTTGGGTGCATCTTATACTCCGAATGTAGCTTTTTTGAAGCTTGTCCCCCCAGCCCTAATGAGGTGCTAACGATCTTCCTGGCTCTTCCTGGCTTGCAGGCTTGTTTTCATTGCTACTCCGTCCAAAAAAAGTTTTTTTCAGCCCTAACAAGGTGCTAACAATCTTCCCGGCTTGCAGAATTTTTTCATTGCTACTCCCTCTGAAGAAGTTTTTTTCCAGCCCTAAGTCTTTGCAGGCTTGTTTTCATTGCTACTCCCCCCCAAAGAAGATTTTTTTCAGCCCTAACCAGGGGATAAAATAATGTGCTGAAGCTGATCATACTAAGGACGCTATCCAGATGAATACCTGGTAAGTAGATTTTTTCCCTTATTTTCCTGGCTTTTTTCCCCCTTATTTTCCTCCTCCAAAACTAAGGTGTGTCTTATACTCCGAAAAATACGGTATGTAAAATGTGTAATGACCATGTGAAAAATTAGAAAGGAGGATCATGTCACCATGATCTTCCTGCCACACAGATGGAGTGCATCCTTTCATATTTACTTTAGATATGAAAATGCCTTTTTGAAAGGAGATAGATTATTATTTTTTAAATATTGTTCTGCATTTCTGGGAACCCAGACAACCCTTCTGGCTGCTCGGCTTATAAGGTTCAATTGATAAAACAGCACTTGTCCTCCCAAAAAAATTAAAAGATGTCAGACAAGAGGGTGACAGGTGCTTTGATTGAGTCTAAGAAGCAGGCAACAGATGTCTATATGATCCAATTTCAAAATAAGCAGAAAATGAATATTCATCAGTGAAACTGCTGATTGAACAACTTCTTCAATCAGCCCACTTCTTCTAAAAAGGTATGCACTGCAGTGTGATAATTCACAAGATGAATGTGTATTTGTGGGGTTGTGTGTGTGTGTGTGTGTGTGTGTGTGTGTGTGAGAGAGAGAGAGAGAGAGAGAGAGAGAGAGAGAGAGAGGGAGGGAGGGAGGGAGGGAGGGAGGGAGGGAGGGAGGGCTTGTAAAGAACTATTATAATGGTGTTAACAACAAAAAAGAAAATAATGATTTTGATTAGAAAAGAGCCACTTATATGAGAAATAAAGCATGTGAGTTTGAACAAGTTAGCTGAAGTCCATCTGTCAGTCAACTTCCTGCTTTTTCTTGTGAGTTATTAGATAAAGAGAAGTGCAAATCATCAGTTCTTACAATGAACACTTGAGGATTAGGGGTAATCCATCCAATTTTCATTTTGATATCACAAGTATTTTTGATTCTCAGGAGGGATATATTGCTGCTTTAGAATGATTTTCTATTAAAGTTGGGATTTAGCATTTATGATGAAGTTTCCATGATATTAAATAGGTTCATAACCTTATAACTTGCACCCTCTGGGTTATAAGCAAAGGCCTGTTCATCTAGGTCCTAAAATAACAGAGGTTAAAGTATTTTGGTCATTGTCTAGGAATACTCCTGCTTGTATTAGGCAATAATAGTCCTGAATCAGAACATGAGATCTTTCTCTTACTCTTCATCTTTCTATTTTTCTCTCCACACATATGCCCTATTTAAGAATGGGTGCAGGGATGTGTATGGCTTAGTTCATATATAATTTTAAATTAGCATGTAATTTTAAATTATCAGGCATTAGAGTTCACATTATGTACAGTAACAGCTCAGACATTATAGCTTAGCATGAACCAGGCTGCATAGTGATCAACAAGCTAGGTGTGATGATTCCCCCGGATGATTCCCCAATGATCTCTTCAGATGTCAGCTCAGAGGATGATGAACCAGTTCCAGGCACGTCTGGAAGGGAGTTGGCTAATGGCTCCAAGCAGCTGTCTGAGAGGGATTTGGCTAAAACATAGCTGCAGCAGGACAGTCCTGAGGCATGCAGCTGGACCCAGATGAGGAAGAGGAACTGCTTTCTGCACTGATCCAAGAGCACGTAGAGTAGAGAAAAGGCAGGAGCAGAGAAGGTTAGCGAGATTACTCGCGAAGAGAAAGACTCGCCCTTCTTGATGGACTATAAGTTGGCTATTTAGCACAGCAGAGAGAGAGAAGCAATGTTGGGAATAATGTGTTCTGCTGGTGGCTGGACTTAATTGGGACAGTTCTGGGGTTTTGGTGAAGTGAATTGCAGGGGAATATTATTAAACCCATTAAATGACAGTTACACATTTTTGTGTGGGTGGGACAGCACACTAGGGCTAAAGCTCATGGGTTAAGATTAGATATAAATATAGCCTAGGTATTTTTGTGTATAAAAAATTACCACTCAAACTTGTGAATAAAGTCTACTGTTGGTAATGGGTTTTATGAGTGAATCTAATGGTATCACTACAATAAGGAGACAGACCCATTTTTGATCTTGACTGGCTAGTTTTCCTTGCTTAATTTTACCCATGTGTATTATTATATTTAGAGCCATTTCTCACATTAAAATGGTCATGAGAATTTACCCTTATTCTATTTCTCAGTAGCATTTTATGGTGTTAATTTTTTAGCTTTTAATTTACTTCAGCCTCTACTATAGTCGTTTATATTCTGAAAATGACGAAGGTCATACTGCAGAGAGAAATGAAGGGAAAAAACCAGTTTATGTCAACAAACTAAAATATCATGTACTTAGGAACAGAGCAAAAAAGAAAAAGGAAATGTTTTCCATCTTTTTTTTTATTTTGAAAGACTCTTTACATTATATCTGGAACATTAGGCAAGGCATTGAGAACCATTCAAATTAATTCCTCTCAACTTTTGCCAGATTTTGCACATTTAACAGATATCAACTCTTCAGAGTTTTCATCATTCACTTAAACAAGTTTAACTGACTGTCCCTGAAAAGTATATCTCCTGGCTACATATGGTGTAGTAAATTATTTCATCCAAAGGGAAAATTGTTTTCATAGTCAACATCTTTTTTGTTGTTATGGCTGTAACCTACAAATCAAGAAAAGATGAGTAGGGCAAATTATTTTCCAAAAGGCAAAACAAGAAACAATGGATGGAAACTAACCAAGGGGAGAAGCCACCTAGAACTAAGGAGAAAATTCCTAATGGTGAAAGCAATCAACCAATGCAATAGCTTGCCTTCCAAAACTGTGGGTATTTCATCACTGGAGGCTTTCAAAAAGACACTGGACAGTTTGAAATTCACTTCTGCACTGAAGTGAACATCTCCCACTTCTTCAATCACCAAATCTGTAATAAAGAGATGTCAGGATTGATGTTCCTTACCTCAACATTTTAAAAAAATATTTCACAGTTATGGAATCGTAAGAGTGCTGGACCAGTGCAGCAGATGCTATGCAAAGTATGGTATGTTGTAGAGAAGTGAAGTCCTCTGATGTTTTGCTTTAAATGTTGAGCTCGACTTTTGTGTGGTTTTTGATAGGGTGGCTTTTCCAAATTGTGAATGAAGAGAAGAGTTGTTCCTTCACAATTCATTCAGTTCAGTGGGTGTTGTGACACTTCCTTGTTCATCTAAAACCAGGGGTAGGCAAAGTTGGCTCTTCTATGACTCGTGGACTTCAACTCCCAGACTTTCTGAGCCAATCATGCTAGCTTAGGAATTCTGGGAGTTGAAGTCCATGAATCATAGAAGAGCCAACTTTGCCTACCCCTGATCTAAACCAAAATAAATTGACAAATGATGTTTCACTTTCAGTCATCAGCACGCTTTCTAGGGAGACAACTGCAGTCTTCAAATGACTAAAATGGAAATTAGTTGCACTACTTTGATTTACTGAAATGGAGATTAGTTGCAATAATTTATTGATTGAAATCAGATTAATGCTGGACTAACCGTTGCCCTTTTTGATCAATATAATTTATGCAGTAGGTATTTTATCAGTCACAACTGGCAAACTAATTTCCCATTCTTATCTGCCCTCCTAGATTGAGGAATTCACTCCCACTTCTTCATTTGTTTGGATTGCCTTCAGTTTCATCCTCATCTTTCACAAGTTAAAGGACAGTGAGCACTTCTCCAATGCATAAGATGAAACATGTGAAGCCAGATTATCAGATTCTTTAAGTGCCTAAAGCAAATCACTTCATCAAAACTGAGCTTTTGACTTCCAGTAATTTCTTTTGACAGGAGATGCCTACACTTGGTTGCCAGCTTTCTTTATAAAGCATCCCTTGAGAAAATATGTAATTCAGTTTATCAGATTATTATTCACTTTAAGAGGCAGTGTGTAAATTCCTATGTCACTCTCATGGGTTTGAAGCTTAGAGGTGAGAAGGATCCCCCCCCAAATTCAATGTGTTTCATCTTTAATTAGTAACAGAAGAATAAAAAGATAGGAGGGTTGCACCTTCATCATTGTGGCACACCATCTTTGTGACAAATACTAAGGTTCCATTCAGCAAAATGCTCAAGAGAACCATCAACGTATCTAGCATTGTACACCTCATTTAACAGTACTGTAAGTTAGATGATATACTTTACCCTCAACTGTAAGTGATCTGCTCCCTGAATGTTAAATGCAGAATATAAAATTATCTAACTGAACGAAGGGGACATGGGAAAAAATGGTACCAATTAAAGTTTTACTTTGGAGGTCAGGTGTTTCTACAGTATACAGCCGTAATCATAATACCAGTTATTATAAATATTTATGTATCATTTCATAATTTAAAATCCCATAATGGGGATTTTATGGGATTTTATAATGATGCTAAAATATGCAAGATGAAAATAGAATAAAAACAAATGCAAAACACTTTTTTTAAAAAAAAAATCTGTTTAAACAGGGTGAGAAATGAATCAAAGCACCCCAAAATATGGTGTGCGGCAGTGGTGGGTTCCTACCGGTGCTGTCTTCTCTATTGCACCGGTAGCGGCTGGCGGATTGTGAAATTTCCACGCGACTGCTCTGGTGCCATCCTCGCCGGTCCGTTGCGCGGTGCCACCTTTTTTTGGGAATTTTTGGCGATTTTTTGCTTCCTGCACATGCGCGGAAGCAAAATCTCACGAGGGGATGAGCGCTTGCAATATTTCAGTGATTTTTTTGCTTTCACACATGTGCGGAAGCAAAAAATTGCCAAAATCATGCACGCATGTCCCCACACAAGATTTCAGTGATTTTTTGCTTCCTGCGCATGCACAGAAGCAAAATCGCATGAGGGGCGAGCGTGCATGCATGTGGATTGGGGCGGTGCACGCGCAGCACACCGGTAGCGAGGTAAGAGCAACCCGCCCCTGGTGTGCGGGGTTAACAGCTGAGGAAGGCCAACAGAAAAGATGATTTTTTTAAAAAAATCTAAAACTTATCAGTATTGGGGTTTGATGTATTATAGAAGGAAGGGCATTCTGTAAAGCAAATGCAGAAAAGAGCTTTGCCCATATCACTCTCAATACTACCCACATAAGTTAGAATGACAACTTGCAAAGGATTTGTCAGTTTTGAGACTGACTAGGCAAGAGAGGTCTTCCACTGGTATCTTATGTCTCTTAAAAAAAATCAGCCTAGTGACTGAAAATGTCTATTCTTTGTTTTTGCTCTGCATATAAATAAAGATGGTGATGTTTTGATGGTTGCTATTCGGGAGTCATGTGATGCATTGTGGGGATTTTCATTTGTACAAGAAGAACAGACATAGGCATGCTGTGTTTATCTCATGGTATCTCTAGCAGCTTCTTCCCATATAGCTGTCTAATTCTACTTTCAGAAGTAAGAGAGAAACATTAATTATTACATCTACATTGTTCACATGCTCCTCCTTAAACCAGCTCTCCCACCCCTGGGAGAGTCTGGGAGAACAAACAAGCCTTGAAGCTTGCCTGTAGTGTCAGCACATTCCAGGTTGACAAACAGAACAAGCTCTACAAGTTGAGAATCCCACACTGAGAATAGGCTGCTGTGGGACCTTTTATGATTAAACTAAAAAAGTTCCCGACACAAGCCTTTAGAAAGATCTTCACTGTCACCATATCTTACTTTCTAGCATTGATGTACAATCCTCTGTAGCCCAAGAAAGCCAAGTATTGTGCAGGAATGAAGGCACCAGATGTCAAATGGAAACTTATTCAGAATTAACGTTTGACACTACCCCTCCCCAACCCTGTTGAATGGTTGGTGAAGATGATGGCTCTTGCAGAGATGGCTAAATTAACTTTCTGGATAGGAGAAAAGATCATATTTACATTTATGGTTGACTGGAAACCCTGTATAGACTTTTTGCAGGAAACAGGGTAAACACACACACACACTCATGACTTGTAGTTTTAATGAATAGAAAAAAAAGCAATAATAAAAAAAAGTCAGCTTGTTTGTAATCATAGAGTAGGAGATAATTCTGTAATCACATTTCCTGCAGAGGAAATCAGAAATTTCTTTCCTTTTTTTTTGTATTCTTTCTCATTGCACTTTTGTTTTTTGTTTTTCCTTTTTCTGTCTCTCTTTCTTTGTTCTTTCTTTTTTTGTACAGGTAGTCCTCGACTTACGACCACAATTGAGCCCCAAATTTTTGTTGTTAAGTGAGGCATTTATTAAGTGAGTTTTGACCCATTCTACAACCTTTCTTGTCACAAGTTGTTAAGAAGTGCCGCAGTTGATAAGTTAGTAACACGGTTGTTAAGTGAATCTGGCTTCCCCATTGATTTTGTTTGTCAAAAGGTTATAAGTGGTGATCAGAAGACCCTGGAACACAGTAAGGGTCATCACTATGAACCAGTTGCCAAGCATCTGAATTTGGATCACTTGACCATGCGGATGCTAGAAAGGTCATGAGTGTGAAAAACGGTCATATCACTTTCTTCAGTTCTGTTGTAACTTTGAACTTTGTAACTAAATGAACTGTTGTAAGTCAAGGACTACTTGTATTCATTTGTATTAGTTCTTACATTCTCTTCAAAACTTAATAATTTCTTTTTTTAAAAAAAGGAAACTGACTAAGGATTCAGAATATAGGCAAAACTATAATAAAACAACTATTGTTTTATTTAGCAGGCAAACAGTCAAGGAAGTATCAGACTTGAGGTGGGAAAATATGTGTTCTGATTAGCTTTTGTTGCGTTTCTTATTTTTTCTCCCCAGCACTTTCTGAATTTTATAGCATCCATTGTTTCATGAAATAGCTGTCTTTTAGAGACTTGCAATTCTATTTCCACATTTGTGTTGAAGAAACACACCTTTAGTTGTCACAACAAAATGACTGAGATTTCTAACATATGTGCTAATTCAGAACTACAAAAAGAATGCAGTTCAAATGCATATAATGGCGCAATTTTCTGAATTAATAGGCATCGGAGAACTTAATTATAGGTGTTAATGTATTAGCAGAGTATTCCTTGTGTTACCAAGGTTGTGCATACAGAAACGTTTAGATTGAGATCAGTTGTGAATAAGTACTCAGCCACACACAGATGCACTAACTTGAGTTAAAGTTTACTTTAAGAAATAGCATGTTCCTATAAACAGTCCAAAGTCATATACTTAATAGTCATAATGACAATCCAAGTATTATCCAGTACAAATACATTTCAGCTATAATACATAACTACAACACAGAGAGAAATGCAGAGCATACATACTCTAGGCCTTGCTCTAATGAGTAGCAGAGAGCACACACTCTGAGTAGCAGAGACCAAAGACAAACAGAGAGGGACTCCCCAGAGAAATAAGCTGTGAACTCTAGCTCCCTCTTGTGGCAGTCTGCAATACCTCAGCTAAACAGAGATATTTCTGTTAAAAGCTAAAACATATATTGTCCTACCCAATATTAGTTATGGTCAGTGACCTAACATTCTCCCCTTTGGGTAGATCAATATATAATACCTTACATCTTTAAACCATAGTTTTCACAACACTCTTTATGTTTAATTGCACCTTGCGCTTTAGTGAAATGATCTGCAATATTCTGTTCAGTCATGCAGTATTCCAACTTAACCATTTTATTTTGAACACATTGTCTAACATTCAGATATCTCAAATCAGTATGTTTCGACCTTGTTTTCACAGCTAAACTATTAGCCATACTAATGGCAGATTGATTGTCTTCATACACAATAAATGGCTCCTGTACAGTAATTCCTATATCCTTTAACAATTGTTTATAATACACCAATTCTGTACACATTAATGATAAACTCGAGAATTCTGCTTCCATAGTGGATAAACTAATATGTTGTTGCCTAATAGATTTCCACCCTATTAAAGCATTACCCAACATTACCACTATACCTGATGTTGATTTGCGAGTCATTGCATCAGTAGCAAAACTTGCATCAGCATATGCAGTTAACACTAATTCATTTCTCGGTTCTAAATACAAAGAATAATGTATTGTGTGCTTTAGATATCTAAGTATTCGTTTAGCTGCTTGCCAATGCCTTTCATTTGGTTCAGCATTATATCTAGCCAGTTGATTTACGCTGTAAGATATATCTGGTCTAGACCAATTACTCAAATATGAGAGACTACCAATTAGAGACTGATATATCTCCTTATCAAACACAGGACATTTAGTATCACTATTTGTAAATCCCTGATCCATTGGTGTCTTAGCAGTTTTACAATTCTCCAGGTTATATCTTTTTAACAATTGGCTAATCTTCTTAGCTTGCGAAATTTTGAATCCTCTATTTGTCTTCATTATATCAAGACCCAAATAATGTTTAATTTCTCCTAAATTTCTAATCTTGAACTTTCTTTGTAATTCAGAAACAATATCATTTGCTTCTTGTTCAGTCTTTGTTATAATCGCTATATCATCTGTAAATAATAGCAACAGAGAAATCAAACCATCTTTCTCTCTCCTAAATAAACAAGGATCAGCTATACCAGCTTTAAAATCCATGGAAACTAATTCTTTTACAATGCATTTATTCCATTCATAACCTGATTGCTTTAAACCATAAAGACTTTTCTTTAATTTCCAATAATCATTTTTTCCATCATCTTTTAAACCTAATGGCTTTCTCATATAAATGGTATGTTGTAAAGGTGCATGTAGATATGCAGTTTCGACATCTACATGATTAATTATGCATTTATTTTTAGCTGCCCAAACTAATGCTCCTCTCAATGTATTTGCTCTCAGACTAGGTGCAAATACCTCATCATAATCCTTATCTGATTGAGCAAATCCCTGAGCAACTAATCTTGCTTTATGGGTAACAGTGCCATCCACACCAGTCTTTAATTTATACACCCATCTGCAACCTATTGCACGCTCACCTAGTGGTAACCTTACATCTTCATATACCTCAAGATCCTTTAAAGATTTTAATTCCTTATTCATAGCTTCCTGCCAAGCTACCTGTTCCTTTGTTGGATACAGCTTAAGTTCATTATAATTAGACGGTTCCACATTAATCTGGCATACAATACTTGCCTGATATCTATCAGGTGGACGTCTCTCCCTAGTTGACCTCCTAGGCAATTTAGTACAAGTTGTTGGAATTTCCTCTTCCTTTTCCTCCCCTAACGAAGTATCTTCTACATCATCCATAGATGGTTCCTCTATTGAGGATTCTTTCACTATCCTATCATCAGTACTATTCTTATCAGAATCATCAGGAAACAATGGATCCTCAACAACAATACTATCTTGTTCCTTGTATTCCTGTTCCAGTTTACTCCATCCAACATGCTCAAGGAATTTAGCACTTGCACTACAATATACTCTAGTAGTACCTGGCTCCCAGAATCTAAATGATCTATGATTAGATTCATATCCTACAAAACATAATTTCCGTGCTCTATGTTGTCCCTTTCGCCTTACTTGTGTGGGAATATGCACCCATGCTGGTGCACCAAATGTATGCAAATAACTAAGATTTGGTTTCCTACCATACCAACGGGTAAATGGCAATTCACCAGTTGTTACATTCACTACATTGTTCAAAACATGGTTAGCACACATTATAGCTTCACCCCAGAGTCTTTCTGGTAAACCAGAATCTGAAATCATGGTTCTAGACATAGCCTGTAATGTCTGACCTCTACGTTCAATATGCGCATTATGTTGTGGCCGAAAAGGAGCAGAACGCTTATGTTCAATACCAGCTCTCTTTAGCATATCTTCAAATCTCTTATTGGTAAACTCAGTACCATTATCTGTTACTAAACTAACCAGTTTCTTATTCATTTTTCGTTCAACAAACCTTAACCAGTTTACAAAATGCTGATATGTTTCTGTTTTTGTTTTCATCAGATAACAGAAACCATATCTAGAAAAATGATCAACTATGCTCAATATATAACAGGCTCCACCTAAACTGGGTTTCTTAGGGCCAATGAGATCAGCAAATACAACCTCTAATGGTTCCTTGGTTTTAAATCCATTTAACCTGTTTGCAGGAATTACCTTGCTCTTTTCCTGATTGCAAGCATTACAATTTAAATATCTTGCACAAGGTTTTAATTTTATACCATTAGATAACTCAACAGTTTTCTTTAAAACTTTGAAATTTAAATGTCCCATACGTCTATGGAGCAAATGAATACATTCATCATGAGGCTTTCTATTTTCATAAACTGAATTGGCCTTATTTAATGGACTATCATGGATAATATATAAGCCATCATGCAATCTTGCAGTAACTCTTTTACCTTGTTTTTCAATTAAACATTTATCTCCCTGAAAAGTTACCACAAACCCTGCTTTTACCAATTCTCTCACAGATAGTAAGTTATATATAAGGTTAGGTACATATAACATTGGTAAACTTTCATTAATACATGAACAATATGCATTACCTTCTCCAGATACTCTCAATTTCCAGCCATTTGCTAATGATACATGTTGGTTACTTTTAGTCATATTAACAAATCTCTCTTTACTTTTAGTTATACACTGAGATGCTCCACTGTCTATTATCCAAATATCATGGCTTACATTTTTATTTGTACTTGATATAGCTACACTAACATCATTATAAGCTCTCTGCATATTACTAGCATTCTGCTTTTTACCCATTTTACAGAATCTGGCTATATGACCCTTAGCCCCACAAGAATAACATTTCCTAACAATATAGGCAGTTGAAGATTGTGGTTGTTTCTCTCTCTGTGGTTCTTCCTGTGGTTGTTTCTCTCTCAGTTGTTTTCTATCTTGCCTTCTTCTAGACTCTTCTAACAGTCTTCCTATTATGCCAGTCAATGTCAGTTCATCTCTGGTTAAAACTTCCAGTGAAGACACATAATCATCATAAGAGTCATCCAAAGAAGAAAGAATAATATAAACTTGATGCAACTCTGAGAAAATCAGTTCTTTTTCATGTAGCTCTTGTAATGTTCTCTTCATAAACTCCAAATGAGCTAACATGTCACCACCTTTTAACAAACGTGCTCTGAACAGTTTACGTGTAAGGTGTATGTGCGCACCAACACTATCTCGAACATAAAGTCTCTTTAAGGTACTCCAACACTTGGCAGCAGAATCTTCACCATGAATATGGACCAGTTGCTGATCACTCAGTGTCAGTCCAATAATACTAAGAGCCTTTTCATTATCCCGGTTAAAGGCAGCTATTTTCTTCTTATCTTCATCATTTGTTGGATCCCAAGCTGTTATATCAGGTGGATTATTAACCACAGTCCATAATCCTTCTTTACGCAAAAGTAAGCTGCACTTCATAGACCAGGAAACATAGTTAGTTCCATCTAACCTGGTTATCAGGGATAAGCTAGTTGACTGTTCTTGTGCCATTGTTAATTTAACAGTAAACCACAAGTTAGCTGTCTGAGTATGAAACTGAATATTCACACTAACTCTCAATATCTCTCTGGGCCCATAACCAGTGTTAATGTATTAGCAGAGTATTCCTTGTGTTACCAAGGTTGTGCATACAGAAACGTTTAGATTGAGATCAGTTGTGAATAAGTACTCAGCCACACACAGATGCACTAACTTGAGTTAAAGTTTACTTTAAGAAATAGCATGTTCCTATAAACAGTCCAAAGTCATATACTTAATAGTCATAATGACAATCCAAGTATTATCCAGTACAAATACATTTCAGCTATAATACATAACTACAACACAGAGAGAAATGCAGAGCATACATACTCTAGGCCTTGCTCTAATGAGTAGCAGAGAGCACACACTCTGAGTAGCAGAGACCAAAGACAAACAGAGAGGGACTCCCCAGAGAAATAAGCTGTGAACTCTAGCTCCCTCTTGTGGCAGTCTGCAATACCTCAGCTAAACAGAGATATTTCTGTTAAAAGCTAAAACATATATTGTCCTACCCAATATTAGTTATGGTCAGTGACCTAACATTAGGGCCGTGTTATATAAAACCTGGAAATTACAGAGATTTTACTTACTGACAGTTCATTCATACATGCAGTTATATGAAAAGTATAGTGGGACATTCTGTCAAATAAACCTCCAGAGGGATTCAGTATTTCTGTTCAGAAATGGAAATTAAAGCATCAGAAGACTACTTAATTAGATATTAAGCTTCCTGGAAAATATGTTTCTTGCTTTACTGATTTCATGTCTGCTTAATGAAGTTTCTAAGTAGCTATATCTTAAGTATTACAGAAAAAGGAAAGAAAAGAAAAGAAAATTTTATTTGGAAATAACATGGCTTTCATGAATATTATCCAAATATCTTTATATACACTGTTTATAAAGTTGCTTACTGTGCAGGTTCCAACTTCCAAAAGGCCAAAACAAATGAAGCATTAACTCTTTTAATCTAATAAATAAATAAATAAATAAATAAATAGCCAACATGATGAATAGTAAGGAATTGTTGGAGACCTCTGGACTTCCCAGAAAGCTGCCTATCCGTGCACTAGTATTTTATCCACATTAGAATCTGATTCTTATGAATGAAAATAATTTTGAATCTAATAGCACATATGAATATTGGAAGAAAAATGGATGATACCACAGACATTCTGTACTACTGTAGTTGCACTGATTATCAGTGTGTATCTAGCTCTAATTCGAACGGTTGACTCTGACCTTTAAAGTTTTAAGCTGAATGAATTTGAGCATTTATTAAAATTAATGTCAGATGCCCTTACTGATGAGTTGATATTAGCAAGCATAAGATTAATAAGAACAGGCTTTTTTTCAGTTGTGACCCCTGCCCTATTCTCTCCAAATAGACTACCGGTAATTCTATTCTAATAACCAACAATATTGTTGAAAGAGTTCTATTGAGAGTTTTACTGAAGTGTCTGTATTATAGTTTAAGCTGGCAGGAGTAGCCTTGCAAGGCATTCAGGAATGCATTCAAGAATGCAATCCTTCACCTAGAAAGCCTCTCAGTTTTACAGTTTTAACTGTATTCCTAAAAACAACAAATAACATTAGGTTACATTAAGGTGATAAATTATTACTGTACTACTGAGAGAAAACATTCCTATTCCTATTATTATTATTATTATTTCAGATATTGGGGAAAAAACCATAGCTTAAAAACAACTTTGGCTTAAATCAAGTATGGGAAATAGATAAAACATATTGTCTATTTATCATTGTCAGGTATTATAGATATACCACCTCAGAAAGGAATACAAATTCTGGGAGAATTCTATTTCTTTCTATAGAAGTAGAATCTAGTATCGTTACTTTTTCAAAGAAGAAAGAGAAGTAAATATTAAGGCCATTGTTCTCAGTTTTCCGATGGCATGCTGATCAGTTCTGTTTCCTTCCATCATATTATTTGGGACATGGCATTAAATCAAGCTTTGCTAGATGTTGAAGAGCTATGGGGGGGGGAATGTATCAAATTAGAAAGTGTTAAGAAAGAGCATTTTAAAAGTGTAAAAAGTGTATTAAAGCAAAGGGGATATTAAAACCAGAAAGGGGAAATAAGACACATTACAACAAACAGATCAGAATATGCAGCAAAAAGCAGAATGATAGGCTGATAAAATAAGACAAAACTGCTGCTAAAATAAAGCAATGGAAAAATAACTCATTGTCCTTTATCCTATAAACATTACATGCCATAAAATGAATTCCGTTCAGTATCTTTAGCCTCACTTTTTTCATAGGCTTCTCTATCATCAACAGGCTTTGTGTACATAGGATGAGGAGACATGGCAAGGATGCTATCATCATGTGATCAAACCAAGGATATCATATGTTGGTTTCCAGACAACCACTGGATTGAGTGGTTGTCGGGAAACCAATACGTGGTTAAAAATGTTAATATAATCTATCTCTCTTTGCTGCTTTTTAATGGTCATCTGGATTTCTGCAGTTTAAACATGATAAACATTATACAAATCTGTCCTAGGCAAGTAAAGTTGAGCTTGGTTTCTGGATATTTCATCCATATATTGTACATTATGTAAATCATACAAATAATCTTCCGTTCTCATTCAATTTGATCATCACAGTAATTTGTTTAGGAATGTTTCCTAAGGAGAAGGGATTTTGACGACTTTCATGGGTGGATTGTAACACAGAGTTACAGAGTGGTCAATGACCTCACATTCACTTTATTTATTTATTTATTTATTTGAATGGATTTCTATGCCGCCCAACTCCCGGGGGACTCTGGGCGGCTCACAGCATATTAGAAACCATTACAAAATATAAAATATAATGATTAAAAAATACAAAAGTTAAAAAAGTATCATATATTCATAATCAAAGGGGGAGACCCATATCTAATTCTAGTTGGTCTCACTTTCACCCCACCTGCCGGAAGAGCCAAGTTTTTATTGCTTTCCGGAAGGCCAGTAGGGTGGGGATGGTCCTGATCTCCGGGGGAAGCTGGTTCCACAGGGAGGGAGCTCCCACAGAGAAGGCCCTCCCCCTCGGTCCCGCCAACCAACATTGTTTGGTCGACGGAACCTGGAGGAGGCCAACTCTGTGGGCCCTAACCGGTCGTAGGGAGGTATGCGGCAGGATGCGGTCCCGAAGATAACCTGGCCCTGAGCCATGTAGGGCTTTAAAGGTAATGACCAACACCTTAAATTGGATCCAGAGACTAATGGGCAGCCAATGCAGCTGGCGGAGAATCGGTGTTACGTGGGTGCATCTAGGTGCACCCACCACAGCTTGCGCAGCTGCATTTTGCACCAATTGCAGTCGCCGGACACTCTTCAAGGGTAGCCCCATGTAGAGCGCATTGCAGTAATCCAGCCGTGAGGTGATAAGGGCATGAGTGACTGTGAGAAGTGCCTCCTTCTCCAAGTAGGGTCGCAATTGGTGCACAAGACGTACTTGTGCAAAGGTCCCCCTAGCCACAGCTTTCAATAAGCATTCACTGCTCCAGTTGAGTTCACCCTCCACACTTTAGTTAAATGCTAAAGAAAGACATGAAGAGAGACCTTTTCCCACTAAAATATTTTATTGATACAGGGGACTCCAAAGAAACCAACCCAATTTCTCTGCCCACAGATTTAGTGGGGGATTTGTAAGCTCATTTGTATCCAGCTCCAATATAAAGAGACTACAGCGCACTGCTCCAATGGGTAGCTTTTTAAGCCAGCAAGCCCTAATGAATATAAAAATAAACCTGGCAGGGACACAGGCCACAGGCCTCCTGTTCAAAATGCAATGATTAACAAGGGTGAAATGTAAATTTTGACAAAACAATACATGCTTCAGCATTTTCCTCGCCCCTTTTCAATTCTTCAATTCCCCTATGAGTAGGAACAAAACTTGACCAGTGGTTATTTTTCCCCCACAAAAAGTCTACATTTTACTTTCTAAAATCAACAAGGTGACTGAAAGAACTCTTTCATATTTCTCTATGTTCAAAAAGCTAGGCAGGCTTGTGGCAGCATCAAACTAATTATAGATTCTGCCCCAGCATTTAATAGAATACAAATTAGTGAAATGATTCCTATATAATACTATTGACACAGGTACACCCAAAAGGGCTTTAAAATGTCCAAATGGTTGCTGCTACCAAGTCATCAAAGCCCCGTGTCCATTTTTATGTATCGTGAATGTAACGCATGTAAAAACGGGGGTGCTACTTCAATTGTGACCTCTTGACTTTTGTGACTCCCCCACACCCCTATGCACAACCCTGTACCCATGTATGGTTCTTAGAAAATATTTTGTTTGCCAGCTTTTCAAGCTGTAAAAGACAATCTAGCCTTGCTAAGAAGAAATATGCATATTATGAGATAGTTTCAGTATAAATTCCTTTCTTTCCTTTCTTCTACAGGCATCAGTAAACAAAGTGTTTACTGTTTGTTGTTTGAGATTACTGTTTGTTGTTTGAGGAAATAATAGATTATAACAATTACTGTTTGTTGTTTGAGGAAATAATAGATTATACTTTCAAGCTTATGGATAACAAAGAGTTAAGAAAGGAAAAGATATTTTTGAACTAACAGTTTGTTTTAGTATTATGTAGTTTTATATCTTTTGTCTTGAATTTATACCTTGTGTTTTTCTCTGGGAAGTCCGGGAGGGGGGTGGGAGGGAGGGTGAGTGTGGGAGGAAGGGTGGAGGGGGGATAGGGAGGGTAGAAAAGATAAAATTATGTGTACTTTGTACTTGTAAAACTTTTCAATAAAATAAAAAAAAAGTAAACAAAGTGTGATGTGAATACCTTTTTTGGGGGGGGGAGAGATAATATAACTGAAATGAATGAATGACAACAATTCATAATTTTTATGGAAAAACTCTTAATAAACATAAATTTTGAAAAAGGAATGAATTGGCAGTTCAACTTCTAGATAGTTTTTCACTGGAATTTTTGAATAAGAGAACATGACAGTACTTGGCTATAAATTAAATATGAACAAAAAAAGCACATGAAATTTTAAGATGTATCAACATAAGCATGATTCTTAGTAATGAGAACCAATAATTCCACCTTAGTATTTGTCCAAACACATTCAAATATTGTCGGTGTCAAATTTTAAGAAGATTTCAGAGAATCTGGAATATGTTTGGGGAAGGAGAATCAGTAAGCTACAAACTAATTCCTGTTAAGAGAGATTAAGGAAATGGGAATGTTTAGAGAAGACTGAGTAATATGGCGGCACACTTTAAGTTTGAAGTGATATCAAATAGAAGGTCAAGACCTGTTCTTTTTCAATTCAGTGCCCATGACATAAAATAAAGGAACTAATTTATAAGAAAACAGCTTCCAACTGAATGCTGAGGTGGGGGGGGGGGGGAGAATGGAGAACTTCCTAGCATTAAGAGTAGCTTGACAATATAACCAGGTACCCCCCAAAGATGGTAAGTTCCCCTTGATGGATAAGGTCATATGGAGGCTAGGCACACATCTATCAGGGACAGGTGCTTTAATTTCAATGCCTGAGCAGGGAGTGGCTTAAATATCCTCCAACATCCTGTGGACTGAGTCTAAATATTTGTATTTCTTTTCTCTTAATTTCCAACAGTGCTGAAATAGTCAATGGGAATATGACATCAGCTGGAGTCAAGTATACACTATTTACTCAGTGAAATGTTCTGTGTGCCATTTCAGAGGTAACCCCAATGTGACTTAATTCTACAGAAAGAGTTGCATCCTTAATTATGTAAAAATTGTTATCTCTCACTGTATAATCTTACAACTAAACAGTAATGTGCCTGCAAAAACAATGACAAGAGAGAACCAAGACATCACTAGACAACCCATGTCCCAATTGAACCGAGGTGGCGCAGCAGTTAGAGTGCAGTACTGCAGGCTACTTTAGCTGACTGTGATCAGCAGTTCAGCTGTTCAAATCGCACTGGCTCAGGGTTGACTCAGCCTTCCATCCTTCCCAGGTAGGTAAAATGAGGACCCAGATTGTTGAGGGCAATGTAAATATACATTGCTTAATGGTGTAAACCGCTTAGAGAGTGCTTGCACTATGAGGCGGTATATAAGTCTAATAAACAAACAAACAAACAAACAAACAAACAAACAAACAAACAAACAAACAAACAAGCAAGCAAGCAAGCAAGCAAGCAAGCAAGCAAGCAAGCAAGCAAGCAAGCAAGCAAGCAAGTAAGTAAGTAAGTAAGTAAGTAAGTAAGTAAGTCATTGTTTCAGAGATATTTCCTTACCTAAACAAAGAAATAGAATGGATAGACAAAAAGCAGTGGTAGCACAAGCAGCTTCCAACTTCCTGCCAGTTTCCCATGTGTTTTCTTGTAGGAAATTGACAGGAAACATTGGAAATAACAATTGGGTAACTATGGCTGACCACAGTGGCATGATACTGCTGTAGCACTGAACCAGCCACAACTACCAAACTTCACTCCCATTGAGTCATGGTGTCAACCATCCCAATATGCTAACCAGCAAAAGAAACTCCGGAGACATTTTTTTTCTTCAAGAGTATATTTCACTGAAAAGCCATGTAGGTACAAAAGTGGGAAAGCCCATTCTAACATTTTGTAAATGAAAGCATAAGATAAATCCCCCTCCCCCCCGGTCCTCCCCTGGTCCTTTGTCCACCAATCAGTTCCACATGTATTTTCCTCAGACATTCTCTGAATTGGTGACTTGGGGTGGAACTGTCTCAGGCTTCCAGATGTTGCATTCCAGAGTTTCCCTCCCAAACCACCCTCACATTCCGATGCCTTCCCTCCCCCTCCCATTATTGTTGTCTGGTTGTGAGCAGGCTGCGTTGCGAGACAACCATGGCAAATGGGTTCCATATTTTTTATGCATTCTTTAATGCATAAGTTAATTCATTTGAGGCACATCGATTCAAAAATTGTTGTTTTATGATGCACTGTTTTTTCCTAACTGAAAGTTACAATCAATCAAACATACACTAGTGGTTCAGTAGTATATACATGTTAACAATTACAAATGCCAGAAGGCATTGTCTGCTCATATGATGAATAAAATTAGGGAGAGAAAAAATGAGAATAGAGAACTATTCTATATGGTAACAATAATTGCAATGTTGTGGACGAGAGGCAAAAGTGAAGGACTTACCAATCCTCTTCGGTATGGTTGGATACCTATGATAACACCTTTGCTATGACAATCTGTTCATTACTTTATGGAATTTATGGTTTCTTTTTTTAAGAGCCACAAAGGTGATTAGCAACAAGCCAATCTTCCTTGAAAACATTACTTGCTCATCCAGCTTTTAAAAGTTGTGCTATTGTGCTTCTTCTTGTTGGTCCCCTGACTATTGCCGTTGGAGTCTTATTTGTTTGTTTGTTTGTTTGTTTGTTTGTTTGTTTGTTTGTTTGTTTGTTTGTTTGTTTGTTCGTTCGTTCGTTCGTTCGTTCGTTCGTTCGTTCATTCATTCATTCATTCATTCATTCATTCATTCATTCAATCTTATAGGCTGCCCAATTCCCAAAGGGACTCTGGGTGGCGTACAACAGATCGAGAAAACAGTCAAATTAAAAACACAATATAAACATTAAAAATACATATGAAACATTAAAAACAAACATCATCAATCATACAAGGGGTGACCATTTTAATATCCTCACACTGGTCACTATCCCCATGCCTGCCAGGAGAGCCGGGTTTTGACAGCTTTACGGAAGGCCAGTAGGGTGGGAATGGTCCGGATCTCCGGGGGTAGTTGGTTCCATAGAGAAGGAGCCACCACAGAGAAGGCTCTCCCCCGCGGTCCTGCCAGCCGATATTGTTTGGCCGACAGGACCCGAAGGAGACCGACTCTGTGGGCTCTAACCAGTCGTAGGTAGTGGTAGTAGGCGGTCCCACAAGTAACCTGGTCAAGAGCCATATAGGGCTTTAAAGGTGATAACCAACACCTTAAATTGTGCCCCGAGACTAATAGGTAACCAATGCAGCTAGCAGAGAATGGGTGTCACGTGGGTGTATCTTGGTACACCCACCATACATGCAGCCGCATTTTGCACCAGTTGGAGTCTCCGAACACTCTTCAAGTGTAGCCCCATGTAGAGCGCATTACAATAGTCAAGCTGTGAGGTGATGAGGACATGAGTGACCATGGGTAGAGCCTCCCTCTCCAAGAAGGGTCGCAATTGGTGCACAAGGTGAACCTGTGCAAAGGTCCCCCTAGCCACAGCTATCAGATGTTGATCCAATTTTAGCTGTGGATCTAGGAGAACACCCAAATTGCGAACCCGTTCTGAGGGAGTTAATTTCCCTCGAAAATTAGTCTTGACTAATGTATTGCACATTTGATGGTTACAATACTTCATACCTTCATCGTTTGTAAAATATTGCATATAAAGTGCTATGATTCTAAGATAGTACAGGTTTAAAGATTTGTTTAAATCCGATGTTGCATCATCCTTTGGAATTAGTGGACCAGGGGAATGCTGTTGATATAGTTTACTTGGACTTCAGTAAGGCATTTGATAAAGTAGACCATAACCTATTACTAGATAAAGTAGAAAAATGTGGGTTAGACAGCAACACCACCAGATGGATTCAAAACTGGCTGACCAACTGCACTCAACGAGTAGTGCTGAATGGAACTGCATCTACATGGAGGGAAGTATGCAGTGGAGTACCCCAAAGCTCTGTTTTAGGCCCAGTACTCTTCAACATCTTCATCAATGACTTGGATGAGGGGATAGATGGGGAACTCATCAAATTTGCAGATGACACCAAACTGGCAGGAATAGCCAACTCTCCAGAAGATAGGTTCAAGATTCAGAAGGATCTTGACAGACTTGAACATTGGGCGCTATCAAACAAAATGAAATTCAATGGGGAAAAAAGTAAGATTCTACATTTAGGCAAGAAAAACAAAATGCACAGGTACAGCATATGTGGTACCTTGCTCAACAGTAGTAACTGTGAGAGGGATCTTGGAGTCCTAGTGGACAACCGTTTAAATATGAGCCAGCAGTGTGCAGCAGCTGCCAAAAAAGCCAACACAGTTCTAGGCTGCATTAACAGAGGGATAGAATCAAGATCACGTGAAGTAATAATACCACTTTACAATGCCTTGGTAAGGCCACACTTGGAATACTGCATTCAGTTTTGGTCTCCACGATGTAGAAAGGATGTTGAGACTCTGGAAAGAGTGCAGAGAAGAGCAACCAAGATGATTAGGGGACTGGAGGTTAAAACATATGAAGAGCGGTTGCAGCAACTGGGTATGTCTAGTTTAATGAAAAGAAGGACCAGGGGAGACATGATAGCAGTGTTCCAATATCTCAGGGGTTGCCACAAAGAAGAGGGAGTCAAACTATTCTTCAAAGCACCTGAGGGTAGAACAAGAAGCAATGGGTGGAAACTAAACAAGGAGAGAAGCAACTTAGAACTAAGGAGAAATTTCCTGACAGTTAGAACAATTAATCAGTGGAACAGCTTACCTCCAGAAGTTGTGAATGCTCCAACACTGGCAGTTTTTAAGAAGATGTTGGATAACCATTTGTCTGAAGTAGTGTAGGGTTTCCTGCCTAGGCAGGGGGTTGGACTAGAAGACCTCCAAGGTCCCTTCCAACTCTGTTATTATTATTATTATTATTATTATTATTATTATTATTATTATTATTATTATTATTATTATTATTATTATTATTATTATTATTATTATTATTATTATTATTAATTATAGAAATGATGAAAAGCGTGTAATATGATAAATAGATTAATAACACAAATGGGGAACCATATAAAATGAAACAATCCAGGTGTTTTTATCAAACTGAAAATAAATATATATTTTAATATGAAAGTGAGATGGGTCCTTACTAAGAAAACAGGACATTTTTAATACAAAAGCAACATAATAAAAATGTTTGAGTATCTTGCTAATAGGATGATGACCTCAAGAAAACATGTCTTGCGCATGTCCTTATTTTATGAATAAAAGTGAGATCGAAGGATGTAATCTAAGACAGCAGCTACCTCATCACGTTTCGGCAATGGGAACAATGGGAAAAGAACAGGAAAACCAGCAAAGCTTTGCACAGTATCCTTACCATTCTTAAACTGGTTTTGTTTGAACGATTGCTGTAATTTACTTTACAGATGGGACTTAAATTCAAGTAGCAGAGTGTTGCAGAAGGCAGGCAAATCAGATCATTAATGGATTGTGTCTTAGACAGATGGAAAGGTAGAACCAATTGTGCAGTCTATATATCAAGCTGTAACATCAGGGTGCTATTTTCAAAAGGAGCCAAGTAATTTAGAAACACATTTCAGAGAAGCTTTTGAAGAATTGCCCACAGGGACTATGTATCTTTCCAGAAAAGGCCAGCTTCAAATACTAACTTAGCCCCCCCCCCCCAAAATGAACTTTCCACTCTCTCCTTTGCTGGACCTTTGTAGTATGAAAAAAAAATTTCTCAAAACCAATGTTGTCAGTTATTATACATTAGCCTTATTTGGGCATCATTTCTTCAAGCAACTTTTTTTTTTAACAAAATGTTGTATAGGAGAAAATGAGAGGCGTGCTCGGTGATCAGGTCACAGCTCTTGAGGAAATTCCCACCCCTTGATTGGAATGAAGAAAGTAAGAAGAAGAAAAAAGAAGAGGAAAAGAGCTTTAGGATCTTTTTTTTTAATTCCACCCTGAGAATAGTAAGGAAGTATAGAGAGATCTGGTTATTATAAGCAGTCCAGCTTTCCCCTCACAGGATGCTAATATAGTAATACTATCTAAAGGGATATTTAGATCTTTTGTAGAAGAATTATCAGAGCTAAAAGGCATGGTAGATCACACAAAGAAGGTTCTATCTAAGCTCACACTCTATTTACAAAACAGCCAGCTAATGACTTTAGTGGGATTCACAATAATTATACAAAGGCTAGTTATTTATGTGTAAATTTCTCTTTGACTATAGACTCTCTATTAGCTAACATAGTTAACAGGCCTTAATCAACATGGCCATATCATACCCTTTTCTGCAGACCTTTCTCTACGTTTTCAGAGATTTTGCACATTACAGAGTTTTCAACTCTGTCTGTTTGTCTGACTTTCTGTTTGTCTAGCTAGCTAGCTAGCTATTATCTTCAGATGGAGAAAACGGGGCGTTGTTCCTTACCTGAACGCCCCTTCTCGTAGGGCGGAGCGAGCCTCCAAGAATGGGATGATCCAATCCATCAGCCAATCAGGACTGAGTCTGACTCTATATAAAAGCTGTCACCCCGAAGGGCACCCCCTCTTGAGACGAAGGACGTAGTCAGACCCATAGTGTAACAACCTAACCAACTTTATTAAACAGCAGGAATGTATAACTATAACTCTATGCAAGAAAACCACAGGGAGGGACTTGGAGGCTCGCTCCGCCCTACGAGAAGGGGCGTTCAGGTAAGGAACAACACCCCGTTCTCCATAGTGGGCGGAGCGAGCCTCCAAGAATGGGACATGCCAAAGCAGTTCAGTCCCTAGGGAGGGCAGACAGTTATTCATGCTGTTCCTCCGCCGATAAGGCAGACTGAAGAACATGCCTCCCAAAATCGGCCTCAGCCGAGGCGAATTGGTCCACTTTGTAATGTCTTATAAAGGCCACCGGAGAAGACCAAGTGGCCGCCCTGCACACTTCCTCCAGAGAAGTTCTGGCCGACCACGCTGCCGTGGTGGCCGCGCTGCGTGTCGAGTGCGCGGTTAACCCTTCCGGACGTGGGAGGCCCTGCGCACAGTAAATGTCTGCAATGACCGACCGGATCCAGCTGCCAATAAGCGCTGACGAAGCCTTGTTGCCCAAGGATTTCGGATGGAAACAAACAAACATCGCCTCCGAGCGCCGAAAGGGGGCGGTGCGGACGTTGTAAATTTTAACCGCCCTCTGTACGTCAATGGTATGCCACTGGCGCTCCAAGTCCGTTGAGGGTTGGGCATAAAAGGAGGGCAAGATCAGCTCTTGTGTCCTATGAAAGAGTGTATTCACCTTCGGAATGAAAGTCGGATCCAGACGGAGTACAACCCTATCGGTGTGAAATACACATAAGTCCTCTCGGACCGATAGGGCCGCCAGTTCCGAAATCCGACGTGCCGAGGTTATGGCCACCAGGAAGGCAACCGTGAGGGTGAGGTGTCGCAATGATACGGTGCGGAGCGGCTCGTAGGGCTCCGTCGTCAGTGCGAGAAGAACCCGCGGGAGATCCCACGTCGGGAACCTGTGGACGACAGGCGGAGAGATGTTGGAGGCCGCTCTTAGAAATCGCCGTATCAGCGGATGAGCCGACAGTGTGTCTGCGGTGTCGCAGGTGAGCACGATGGAGAGTGCCGCCATTTGACGACGCAGAGTGTTGTGGACCAACCCCTTGTCCAGGCCCGCTTGTAAAAAGCGTAAAATACCCACGATGGTAAGGTCCACTGGACAAAGGGAGGTGGCTGAACACCACAAACAAAACGACTTCCATGTAGAAGCATAAATGCGGTCAGTCGATGCCCGTCTGGATGACATAAGAGTGTCCACGATGGCGTCGGGCAGCCCGCGATGAGTCAGGCAGCGCCGGTCAAGTGCCAAGCGGTCAACTTGAACCACTGCAGGTCTGGATGGGTCAAGGACGCCTGGGAGAGCGAATACGCGGTCGGTGGTATCCTCCATGGTGGGCTGGCCGAAAGCGACCGGAGGTCCGCGAACCACGCTCTCCTGGGCCAGTACGGGGCGAGGAGAATCACCTCCGCTTCCTCGGCGATAATCCGGCGGATGACTTGCGGGAGCACTGCCAGAGGAGGAAAGGCATATAGAAGACCCCTCGGCCATGGGCAACGAAGGGCGTCGGTGTCCTCGGCCCCTTGGGACCGGTAGCGGGAGACAAACCTCGGGAGCTTGGCGTTGTGGGGAGTGGCGAAGAGGTCGATAACCGGAAGTCCGAATCACTGCACCAGCTGCTGGAAGATGTCCTGGTGCAGGCTCCACTCCACCGAGTCCACCACATTGCGACTTAGCCAGTCCGCCGTTGTGTTGTCTACTCCCGAGATGTGCTCCGCTCTGAGCGAGAGCAGGTGGCGCTCCGCCCAGAGTCCCAAGGCTTTGGCCTCCGACATTAGGCCCCTGGAGACCGTCCCACCCTGGCGGTTGACGTGCGCCTTGGTGGTTACATTGTCCGTCATTAACAGTACATGTCGGTTGCGGATGACGTGCTGGAAGTTCTGAAGGGCCCGGAATGCCGCTCTCAGCTCCAGAATGTTGATATTCAGGAGGGTCTCCGACTGAGACCACGTTCCCTGGGCCATGTGGGAGAGGACGTGGGCCCCCCAACCCTGCAGGCTGGCGTCGGTCGTTACCGTCACCCAGCTCGGCTCGAAGAAGCTGGATCCTTCGGATATCGCCGGGGACCGCCACCACTGGAGAGAGCGACGGACAGAGGATGGGATCAAGATTTTAGCCGATGAGTTGCTCCTCCCCGCCCGTTGGAAGGGAAGCAAGAGCCATTGTAGTTCCCTGGAGTGCAGCTGTGCCCAGGACGTGATGTGAATGGCCGAAATCATCTTCCCCAGGAGAGACGAGAGCTGTTTCAAAGGGGCTCTCCGCAGGCAGAGCACCTGCTGGACAAGAGTGGTGATATTGTCCTGTCTCTCCTGGGAGAGGAACACCCTGCACTCCAGGGAATCTACAATAGCCCCTAGGTGGGTAATTCTGGTGGTGGGTGTGAGCTGGCTCTTCTCGATGTTTAAGGAGAAGCCATGGTCTTCCAAGCACTCCATGGTTAACTGAAGGTCCACCTCTGCCCGTGAATAGGAGGACGATAGAATTATGGAATTTGTAGAATAAGACGAGTTGTGGAAGAGGTTAGGAACACTAGTCCCAGACTTAGGACTGAGTCAAAAGAGGGGGTGCCCTTCGGGGTGACAGCTTTTATATAGAGTCAGACTCAGTCCTGATTGGCTGATGGATTGGATCATCCCATTCTTGGAGGCTCGCTCCGCCCACTATGGAGAAAAGACAGACCTTTCCCATTCCACTGGCAAGGGGAGTTTGCAAACCCGAACTGTCTTTTCTTCAAATAGTCTTCTATTGGAAAGGGGATAGAAAGGAAGGTCAGGGAGATTGTCTGAAACCCATAATAGGGTGGCCACAATGTTTGCAGGGTTCAACTCCTCCATCATTAACATGAAGTACAATTCCTAGCAGATTATTCCTATAGGAATGTAGCCCTTAAAAAACTGCTAGAAAATGTTTATGCAGACTTTTAGAGGACAAAAGTATTTGGGAACAGTTATTTTATTCTTTTTCTTTGAAAAACAATCTTTTATGTTTGACCTCAGGTGGCAGAGTTTTTTTTTCCAAAAATTTGACAGCTAAAGAAATCTGTTTTGAAACTGGCAAAACTGTTATGTTGCCTTCCAATTTAAGCTATATTGCAGCCCTATATCTTTCACCCTACTCATCTTAAAATTGTGTAAAATTATCAAAGCTGAGCTTCAGGGAATCAGAATAAAATAGGTTCAAAGGGTTGCATCTTCACAAGCTTTTTGATGAAAGAAGTGGGAAAAAAAGACTCCTGGATCATTTCTGCATCTTGAGAGTACGTCAGTACATTTCCTCTCTCCTAGTTGGTGGGAGCAGGCAATGAAATGTGGATTTGCAAGACAGTTTCGGAGGATTAGAGATACTAGACTACATAAAACATGGTCAGAATTTTACCTAAAATGATTATTATTATCATGATTACCATAGAATACAGCATATGGCATGGATATGGCAAACCTATTCTTTCTTTATCTTAAGAAGGATAACATGAAAGTCTCAACTGACCATCCTTGAGGGATGTAGAGATAACAACTCTCAGTGTATCTTGTGATGACTACAATATGTGGAAGATTGCAAAGAATAAACAGTAAAGAGCAGGAATGAATGAGTGAATTGAAAATAAGAATAACAGAGAGATTGTGAGTCCAAGAAACTAAGAGGAAGGGGAAGGCTGTATAAAACTGGAATGCAGACTATCTAAACTTGTGGAGTGGAGCCCAAAAATTTATTTAAAGAAAGTGAATGTTCAGGTTTAATTATGAATCCAAAGGGCCAAAATGTATTTCAGAAAGTATGAATCACTGTTCTCCAGGTGGTTGTGAATGTGTATGAAAACTAAAATCCATATGCTGATAACTGGGGGATATTATGCTCCAGGGAATGATATTAATGGTAGAATTAGACAGGAGTTTTAGGGGAAATTGTGTGTTAACCATGGGAAAACAATTATTTTGCTAGGTATCCTTAACAGATTGGTAAGATTGATTAAATCAAACAGTCCGCAAAATAGTAATTCAGAGACCTCAGAATCTATGCCAAAGACTAATTTTGTAGATCAGCAAAACATTCTATTTGCCTCAAATGTACAATTTAAATGTGTATTTATGCATATTCACAGCAAATAAGTGAATATAAATCAAATACACCTTTTTTTAAAAAAAGGTCAGAGAGAACTAGTGAAGAAACGAAGAGTGAAGCAGGGCTTTGGGTGTGGAACAAGCCACTTGTTGATAGCATCAAGAAAGGGTGTTCAGCAAAAATGGTAAAGGAAAGGAAAGAAGTGAAAGAAACAAAAGTGAAAGTAGAATGGTTGCAAGAAGCAATATCATAAGTCTTCTATGAAAAAGAAGTTAAACTAATTTGCCAACAGAATTAAAGGAAAATTCATGCGGAAAATCTTAGAAGAGAGTGGAAAAAAAATACTTGATGGAATTTGTGAAAAAGCTGTGGATGTAAGATAACATTTGCAGTAAAAAATAAGAATAGAGAAAATATATTGTATAATAATAGGTATATACAGACAGATTTGTAAAAGAAAAATAGTCAAAGAGAACAAGGTATGGTTAAGTTTAAAAGAGACAGAGAAATACACAACACGTTGGGTAGAATGAAAAAGATTGTTTCAGAAATACATGCAGGCAGCTAAATAAAAAGCCTCCAGCAAAATAACTCAAATTAAGAATAAAAGTGATGAAATTCTTTGGGATGAACCTGAAGTGAGGAAATGCTGGAATAAGTTTTTTAGAGATTTCTATCAGAATGATACTGATATGTTGATGTGAAATTCAAATGAATGTTACTGGTTTTTTTTTTTTTTGAAAAATGCATGAAAACTAAGGCATGAAGGCATAGCTGTGAGCTTGTTTAAAAAAACACTGCACAAATCTATATAATGTAAATAAAGAAATGTTAACATATGGATATGATTTAATTATGGAGCATCTGTGAAACTTGTTTAGTATGTGTGCACAAACTTTATATGTACCTGAAAATTGGAAAACTCTGCTGTTGCTCCCCATATAAAGAAAAGTGTGGTAGAAGTGAATACTAAAAAACACAAAAGTGAACAACATCTGGCAAGTGTGGAAAGGTATTACAACTAGAAATGGATATGCAGAAAAGATTTTAGCTATTCAACAGGTCACCGAGAAATTTATGAATGTAAAAAAAATAATATTGCCCATTTGTTGATGTAGAGAAAGGCTATGAGACTGAATTCTGGAATATTTTGCATGAATCTGGAGATGAAGTTGTTGCTAAGCATAGTGATGATGATAAAACTCAGAAGTAGATCATGTGTAGGGTGGAATGAAAAGCTTGTAAAAGTTACAACACTGGGTAAGGAATAATATAAGGATCCTGCCTTGATCTCAGTGAAATACTGTGGATATAACTTACTTGGACTTCAGTAAGGCATTTGACAAAGTAGACCATAATCTACTACTTGACAAGATAGTAAAATGTGGGTTAGACAGCATCACTACCAGGTGGAAGGCAGGATGAAAATCTTACAAAAACTAAAATATGATGCTGCTTGGTTACTTGGCATATATGTATAAATGTACAAGGAATGTTTCTAATGATGGCACATGAGTGCAGCTTGGAGATGAGAGTGTACATGCAGTTTTATATTCAGATATGCCAAGATGAGTACCTAAATGTTTTGTAGCAAATATTAGATAAAATGCATGATACTATGTGGAATATGCATCTGAAAATAAATGTTTAATGAGTGAATAGTTTAAGTTATCTATCATGGGTGTCAAACTCACCATGTCATGTGACGTTTCATGATGTTTTTCCCCTTCATAGAGCTGGGGTGGGCGTGGCCTGCACATGAGGCATCTGGCTCTTGGGCCGCCAGTTTGAAATCCCTGTTATATATTAATGGGAAAAAATTTATTTATTTAATCAAAGCCATTATATAATGCCATCAGCATCCATAATACCGAGGTGGCGCAGCGGTTAGAGGCAGGTACTGCAG
This sequence comes from Diadophis punctatus similis, assembly GCA_023053685.1. Taxonomy (NCBI): domain Eukaryota; kingdom Metazoa; phylum Chordata; class Lepidosauria; order Squamata; family Dipsadidae; genus Diadophis; species Diadophis punctatus. The sequence goes on from JALIGW010000003.1 coordinate 150,280,270, forward strand.
GCCACTTTAGCTGACACTGATCCGCAGGTCAGCGGTTCAAATCTCACCGGCTCAAGGTTGATTCAGCCTTCCATCCTTCCGAGGTAGGTAAAATGAGAACCCAGATTGTTGGGGGCAATATAAATATACATTGCTTACTGGTGTAAACCGCTTAGAGCAGTGGTTCCCAACCTGTGGTACGTGTACCACTAGTGGTACGCGAGGGCCTTCCAGGTGGTACGCGAACACTTTCAGGGTCATGAACGATTTTTAGTTAGTTATCTTTTACTTCACAAAAATGTTTACTGCCTAACACAAGATAATCTGGCAACGATTTGCAACTGTTGCCACACACCACCCACCTGGTCCCAGCGGCCCGAGAATCCAGTTGCTGGATGCGCGGGGCCAAAAAAGGAACGGTACAATTATGGAAATAAAGTGATATCTGATCGAATTTAGTTTCTCTGGAACCAGGTGGTACGCGGCGACTGTACGTGACCTCCAAGTGGTACTCAATCACAAAAAGGTTGGGAACCACTGGCTTAGAGAGTGCTTGCACTGTGAGGTGGTATATAAATGTCACTAAATAAATAAATAAATAATACTAAAAGAATACTGCTTAGCTATTGCTGTTCTTCCCTTGCAAAGAAACTAGAACCAAAGGTCACCCAAAGAAATTGAATCTTGGAAGAATTAGTGTAGACAAAGTGATTTTATTATTTATTTATTTGATTAATTTTTATACTACACATAATGAATGTTTGGAATTTGCTATCATGGGATGTGGTGCTGGTTACTTGTTACAAGCTTTAAAAAATGTTGGATAGAATCATGGAAGTCATGGGAACCAATGACTATTAGCTTGATGGCAGCATGAGAGCCTTTGAAGGCCATCTGCTGGGAGACTATTGGGCTTCCTTGTGCAGTTAGTTGGCCACTATGGAACACCGTGGGTTGGACTAAATGGGTTAGGGCACTGCTTATGTTCTTATGGGAGACAGCCAAATTTTTAAGGCCTTCTGAAAGAAATGATGTATATATGGTGTGTATGACTATATACTAGACAAAAGTTTATTGTTTTTAGCATTACATTTAGCTACTATGATGTTTATTGAGTTACCATATTTTTCGGACTATAAGACGCACCGGAGTATAAGACACACCTTAGTTTTTGGGGAGGAAAATAAGAAAAAAGCTGATTGGCGGATGGATTGGCCTCCTGGAATACCCCCAATCAGCTGTTCCCAGAGGTGAATTTTAGCAACAGGTTCATTGATTGTGAGCTCTGCGCCTTGCTTTTTTTTCTGCCTGTGAAACCTCCATTTTAGAGGCTTTTTTTCTGAAGCTCCGTTTCAGAGGCTTTTTTTTCTGAAGCTCCGTTTCAGAGGCTTTTTTCAGCCTCTGAAATCTCCATTTTAGAGGCTTTTTTTCTGAAGCTCCATTTCAGAGGCTTTTTTCAGCCTCTGAAACCTCCGTTTGAAAGACTGGGTGGGGCTACATTCGGAGTATAAGACTCACCCAGATTTTCACTCTCTTTTTTTGGGGGAAAAGGTGCGTCTTATACTCTGAAAAATACGGGTAGATTATAAACATAAAAGCAACTTTTCAGATTGCATTACAAATACTGTCAAAGTAAGTCATTTGACAAGGAGGAGCTGGAAGCAGAGCAATGGGCATTAGAACAGCTGTAGCTATTTTGCATTTTCAAAAAGCAGCTAATAGAAGGACTCAGAAAGCAGCTAATAGACGTGTCAACTTGTTCAAATGGTCTGCACCTATTTGAAAGATATAATAAAACATTGGTTGCTTTCTATCTTACATACATGCACGGTCTAAAATAAAGCTTTAGTGGCCAGCAGAATTTGTTAAGATATCAGGATAAAAATCCAAAGACTATGAATTCTAATCCCACTTTAGGCACAAAATCAGCTGAAAGCCAGGCACTTTCTCTCAGCCCAATGATGAAAGCAATGGCAAACCTCTTTTGAAAAATCTGGCCAAGAAAACTGTAGGGACTATTCTAGACAGTCTCTGAAAATAGAACACAATTGAACAGAAAAAAAGAGAAGTGCTATGGGTTACAGAAGGACAAAGTTATACTCTTTAATACACTTACAGGCAATAAATGCAATTAAGGCAGCTACTTTATTTTTAATAAACTAGTAAAGCATTGACAGATGCTAAGTTTTAAAATGTGCATTATGCTACTTCCAACACAATTGGATTACCATTATTATTTGCTTTTTAATTATTTATTTTAATTATTTATTATTTGATTTTGTAAGTTTACTCAAGGCAGTACACTTACCTAAAACTCCTGCTTTCGATTTTCCCACAACAACAGACCTGTGAAGTGGGTTGGGCTGACAGAACTCAGGGTTAATCTGATTATTTTACATACCCGATCAATAATAATTCCCCAAGGAGGCAGAATTCTATGAGACATTCATTCATTCATTCATTCATTCATTCATTCATTCATTCATTCATTCATTCATTCATTCAATCAATCAATCAATCAATCAATCAATCAATCAATCATAATAGAGCTGGAAGGGACCTTTGAGCTCTTCTAGTCCAACCCCCTGTTCAAGCAGGAGACCCTATATTATTTCGGATAAGTGACTGTCCAGTCTCTTCTTAAAAACCTCCAGTGATGAAGCTCCCACAACTTCTGATGGCAAGCTGTTCCACTTCTGTCACTGTTGTATCTTCTATCACACTTCTATCCACTTGTACTCCCCTTTCATTGCTCATCCTTTTTTGACATGATAGGTAGAGAAATAATGTAGTTTCACCTGAATGGTTTCATGGGTTATGCACAAGCATAAAATATACTCATGACATACCAATTTAGTAGAACACATTTTTCTTTGAAATGTTGAGAATCCAATCAAAGTTTGACAACCATTTATGTGTATTTTAAAACTGATTATGGTGAAAAACTGATTTACTATTCATAAACCTCTTCCACAACATGCAATTGCCTCTTCTCAACCTCAGCTCCCAGCAAATTTAAATTATATTTTTATGCACCCTAGGCCAAATCTTACTGCTAGAATACACTCCTGATAGGATTGACTAAGATTTAGTCAATCCTGATAGGATTCACTAAATGTTGGGAGACCCCAGCTCACAACATAGACTGGATATGGACAATATTTTGTTGTTGTTTTTAACCAGGGTATAATTGTTTTAGGAATAATATTGAAACTATTGGAAGAGTGAAAGAATCTGGATCAGGGGTGAAATCCAGCAGGTTTTAACAGGTTCTGGAGAACCGGTAGCGGAAATTTTGAGTAGTTCGGAGAACTGGTAGCGGAAATTTTGAGTAGTTCGGAGAACTGGCAAATACCACCTCTGGCTGGCCCAGAGTGGGGTGAGAATGGAGATTTTGCAGTATCCTTCCCCTGCCACACCCACCAAGCCACACCACGCCCACCAGGCCACACCCACAGAACTGGTAGTAAAAAAATTTGGATTTCACCACTGATCTGGATGTGGTTGAGAACTCTTTTTCTAACATCTGGATTCACATGCATCAAAAGCTTTAGGGTATCTCAAAAGGTTTCAACAACACAATGGGTTCTTAATACATTACAATTGTTAATTGATATGGTATTATAATATTTCTCACACTTAACCTGTATAAATACCCACCCTTCCCATCCTAATTACACCTCAAATCAGTTCAGTCCTACATTAGTCAAACCACTCTGTGCATCTGATAAGCTGAACTGTAGTTCACAAAAGCTTAAATTAGTTGTTGTTGTTATTGTTGTTGTTGTTGTTATTATTATTATTAATTTATTTATTTATTTTGTCAAACATGTACAAGATAACAGGTATAGTATAAACATAAATATGAACATACTAAATGGGTATTTAAAAATGGATACAGTAGGACAGGCAGGGTAGGCACGCTGTTGCGCTTATGCACGCCTCTTACAAACCTCTTAGGAATGGGGTGAGGTCGACAGTAGACAGTCTAAGGTTAAAGTTATGGAGCTTTGGGGATGTAACAACAGAGTCAAGTAGTGCATTCCAGTATTAGTTAGAAAAATTCCTGTCAGACTCTTTCTGATGTTCTACTACCACAGACTAACATGGAGCGCCTCCTGCAATTTGGAGCATCTCTTCCCCCCCCCTTTTGTCCTCATTCCCTTTCTTTGCACTCTTTTTTCATTTCTCCCTTCTTTCTCACATAATCTCAGGTTGTAGAGAAAGGACAAGTTGATCTCACCCAAGATCTGAATTGATCTCTTGAGGAATTTAAAAATTAGTCCGAAGATCACTCACAGCATTGAAGTAGGATGGGTCAAAGCACAATAGCATAAGCCAAACTTTTGCATTTCTTTGCTTTATTTAGAGAAAAAACTTGCCTGCTACTCCCCCCCCCCGATAAACCATAAACACAATGCAACCACATATTTTAAATCTACTTCAAAAAGTCAGCATCTGTGGTCATCAACCATAGACATTTTTTAGAGTGAGGAACTTGGATGGGGGCCACAAATAATAGGTTATTATCTCCTTTCTTCAGAATAGGGCCTTCGATATTCACAGGTACCCATATGCTGGAAATTGGATTTTCAGTATAACTTTGGTATTTATTACTTTCAATTTCATTGTATAAAACACACACACACACACACAAACACACACTTGTGACAGAGAAGGAGCTTTGACAAAGAAAAAAAATCAAATCAGTAGTTCTCTTGCAAAAAAGAAAACTGCTCTACTTGCTAAAATATAATAGAAAAAAAATCAATTGTTCTTTTATACTGTTGTTGTTGTTTCCACTCTCAATTCTTCATATGACAATAAAGCAGAAACAGCTGATGCTTCTGGCACTTGAACACCAAGTTAACTTGTCTCTATATTAATTATGCTATTCCTAATCCAGCCAGGTTATTGTATCTTGATTCATGACCAACAAAGTCACAATGTTACCCTTTTTTCAGTAGTAATAGTCAGAATGATAAAAACCCAAAGAATAGTTGTACTTGACTGCCATTCTGTATTTCCAATAATTAGAACTAAGCACCAGGAACACTTGTTAAATAAACTTTAGAGATCAACCAGACTGTTTTTTTCAAACATTCGTTCATTCTCACTGCTGATATTCAATTACTAATTTTCATCTAGATCTTTCATACCATTATGCTGAAAGTCACCACTCTGACATAATATTACTTGTTGCATGCACATAATTCTGTTTCAAAAGTTCACTTGATATTACTCTTGAACGTGTGCACTTTGCTTTATATACTCACAGGCCCTAACAAATCCATATGCAGTCAGCCAGAAGGAAGATGAAATGCAGAATCTCTTGGGCTTGCATAGAGTGAAGGCTTTTGAGCAAGACGTTTATGTTGTAGCCACTTATTGTTAATGATGCAGACTGTCTTCCCAATGGATCACTTCTTTTGCACAGATTTTTGCTGTTGAAAATAGCTTGACGGTAGCTTTCAGCTTCTATTGGCCACTTTTGCATGGCCAAACGCTACAGTGTCTGCCAGAGAGGAGTTTAAAAAAAAGTGAAGCTGGTAACTGTGGCAGAGCGATCATTGCTGTGCCCTTTATAGATGCATGCAACATTGACAGATGTATGAAAGGAGTGGGGCTTCAGTCATATGTTATGACTACCAACTTTTGAGAGCCCTGCAGACTCTACTGCTCACAAGCTCTGCTCAAGGAGCATTTCAACCTAGCCTTGCAAATAGAGTGGTTGACAGAATGGCTCAGCAATTAAGACCCTGGGAATGTCAACTGGAAAGCTGACACCCCAGGTTCGGGACCCAAGCGCCAAGCTCCTGCCAACCTAATAGTTCAAAAGCATGCAAATGTGAGTAGATTTATAGGAACCACTTCAGTGGGAAAGTAACAATCCTTCACAATGTCATGCTGGCCACATGACAGCAGAAATATCTTCAGGCGCTGGGTCAATGGCAATGAAACGGAGATGAGCACCACCCCCTATAGCCGACAACAACTAGCTGAGTAAAATCCTCAGGGACTCCTTTACCTTTACTTTTAATTTGCAAGTAGAGTGGAGAAGAGATATATAACATGTACAATAATGTTGTCAATAACAGTTTATATTCCCATGACATTTTCAGTGTTGGGCTGGCAGATGGACTAGTTTGAAAGGATATACAGAATCAATGAATCCTATGAAAATAGCACTGTCTGCGTGGAGTCATGCCAAGAATTCACGTGAAATATCACACACATCTTTGTGTCTCTTCTTTAAACTGTGCAGGTACTCAATTCATACAGCTATCATATGATTCTGGGAAAGAGAGTAGCTCCTTTAAAGAGCTGCACATAAAAGCTATGTTCGTGCCTCTGCTCACCCTAGAGCACTCTTTGGCAACCAAAAGCATTGCACAGCCCTAATGTATAAATTTGAACAAAACATGATTTGCTTCTTTTTGTCAAGCTGGTCATATCTTACTTTTTTTTTTAAAAAAAAGTCATTGGTTATACAATTTCCCCTCTTTAGGCAAGACTTTGTTCTTTGCAAACAATGCAATCCTCTCAAGCAGCTACATTAGTTGTTCAGAATGCTTGGGGTTGGGAACTCAAAGCCAGTTTGAGGATCTGTTTGTACTCAAATATAAATATTGAGACATTTTTAAAGGCAAGTTAACAGAAGCAGTGTTTAGGCAGAGATATCATAGGTGATGTCCAAAAGTGTCTTCACATTTTTTCTTCAAAGAAAATCAAATTGTATTAGCTACGGTTTAGAGATCTGTGCGTGTGAATTCTCTAGAAACCATGTAGTACACAAAGGCAAAATACAATTTTCTGTCAAGCATCTGTGCTTTTCTTACATTCCATCTGGTCAAGCTACCACTGAGCCATAGGGAGCAGATATAGAGAAACAGTGACCTTCTACAAGATCTTTCGGGGAATTTCTCTTCTCAGTAACCACAATCACAATTGCAATTTACTTACCGCTTCTGGCAGTAGAACTTTTCTGTCTAACAGAATCACTATGAAGATAAAGATTTTAACCTTGCCAGACTGTATAAGAATATTGTCTACTATTGACAACTAATATCATTATGTAAGCAGTTCCGACCCGAAGGGAGTAAACAAAATTTGCACAACTGTTTGTGTGTGGGGATAGTAGGGTCAGAGCTTTGTGCAAATCAATTTACACGTAGGGGAGAATAGACACACATTTGCATCTTGATCTACTTTTGTCATTTGCCCTTCTTTCCTCTCCCCCTCTGCCTCCCATCAATTTCCACAGCAGGTGGAGATGAGTTTGTCCCATTTGAGGAGAGTCTGAAATGTTCTGCAATGTCTCATGCAGCTCTTCACACATCCCAAAAAATTGACTACTATGAGCCAGTCTGCAGTCTAAGCACATGAACTGGGGGAAAGTCCCATTTAATCAATATTATCAGTAAATATAAATTAATCTTTGTACTTTCTTCCTTGATAGTAAAAAAATGTCGATGTCAGTGAGACGTATTCCTGAACTAAATCAGATTGCATGTTGTTTAAACAGATCAGATAATTTCAAAGAACTCTTTAAAAACACCATGTTCTCATTTTTTAATACAACCAGAAATCATCTATCACTGAACATTTCATTATCTCAAGGTTCCTGTTGTAGATTTCCAGGCTAGGCATTCTCAAATGTTAGACATCCTACTGTATAGCAGGGAAACTATCCCTCACATTGAAAATGAGGGACCCAAGAATCAAAAGGTCCATTTCTATGTCTTGACTGATCACTCCAAGCAAAGGAGAAGAATATTCTCATAAAAAAAACAGTGAAGATTAATTATGAGGCAAAATGATATGAAGAATCTAACTGAGATTTATTTTGTGACAGAAGTTTGTTGATGAAATGAATGAATGAATGAATGAATGAATGAATGAATGAATGAATGAATGAATGAATGCGTAGGTTATTGAAAGGCATACCATGGCAGGAGTGTTTAGTGGTGAAAATAGAATTAAATTCTAAATTGCTTATATAAGGGGGAGACATAGACTAAAATCACACTGTCTTCAAATCTAAATACTTTACATTGTTATGTCAGGAGTATTTCCCAGGAAAAAGGGGAGGAGACTGAATTCTTATTATAGTGGCAAGAAGAAGAGCATACATGTTTTGTTGTCAGGTACAAAAGATCAGGTCCACACATTAAGATCCAGTTAACCTAATTTATTGGTAATCCTGCCCACCAGCGGTGGGTTGCTCCCGGTTTGGCCCGGTTCTGCGAATTGGTAGAGGCTGCAGTGGGAGGCTCCGCCCACCCACTTCTGCTCATGTGCAGAAGTATCGTATGCATGCGTGAGCGTGAACCAGTAGCAATTGGTTTTAGAACCCACTACTAATGCCCATACATAAGAATCTTCTCAACTAACAGTTAACACCTGCCTGGGGTTAGATAAGAGTCCACAGAATTCAAGGGGGAGGGGATTGGACTTAAGTTCATTTGTGCCTATGTAGATTCCAGGCTAATATCTCTTTTAACTCTGCCCCACTCCCTCTCCTGGATTTGTTTTACTAATACAACTTTATTTTATTCAATATTTTCAGTTCAGGGACAAAAGAGTTGCAAGAGTTGAAAAGAGAGTGAAGGAAGGCAAGTGACAAAAGTAGCATCACAGCATCATGATGCAAGACCCACCTTTTGGGACATACATTGTGATAGCACACACTTGTACAAAAGGGAATGGAGGTAGTGTCATGATAATATGATATTTTTATAATCTTGAAAATCTTAGATCCTGTGGCACTTCTGGAGCTGAAATTTAAATTAAAGTAAACATTGTGTTGAATGGCCACAACCTGTCACGTACACTCCCTTTTTACGTGGCCTCAGTAAGACATCACCACAAAATAATTGCTATTTGGGGTTTTCCTGCTTTGATAGTATTACATTTTTTCAAAGAGTAGAGCACTTGTACAAAAGGCTGGATAGCTCTTTGTGTTGGTCTTCCACTATTGTAAAAAAAAATGTGTTTTTGACTCAGATTAGATAAAGGTTGCAGATAAGTTTTTAATTGATTTTCCAGAATCTCATTCTGGAAAAAAAAAGAGGATGGAATTTTTGCTTGTCCAAACAAGGAATTTGGGCAAGATATCAAGCATAGGTCATGAGGGTGAGAAAAATACACATACCCACCAAATTTGAAGTGGAGCTTCTAGACCAGTGGTGGCCAACCTTAAGTATACCATCCGCCAAATTTTTTCGCAGACGAGTTCCGATCCGCCATTTATTATTTATTTATTTTTTTGGTCGTTTTTGTATGCCGCCCCACTCCTGTAGGACTCAGGGCAGCCAAACAACTTTCTTTCTTTCTTTTCTTCCTTCCTTCTTTCTTTCTTTCTTTCTTTCTTTCTTTCTTTCTTTCTTTCTTTCTTTCTTTCTTTCCTTCCTTCCTTCCTTCCTTCCTTCCTTCCTTCCTTCCTAACATCTTTCTTTTTCTTTCTTCTTTTTCTTTCTTTCTTTCTTTCTTTCTCTCTCCCTCCCCTCCCCTTTCTTTTCTTTCTTTTCTTTCTTTTTTCTTTTTTTTCTTTCTTTCCTTTCTTTCTTCCTTCCTTTCTTTCTTCCTTCTTCCTTCTTCTTTTCTAACATTTTTCTTTCTTTCTTCCTCTCTCTCTCCCTTCCTTTCCTTCCTTCCTAACTTCTTTCTTTCTGTCTGTCTGTCTTCTTTCTTCCTTCCTTTCCTCCTCCTTTCTTCCTTCCTAACTTCTTTCTTTCTTTCTGTCTGTCTTCTTTCTTCTTCCTTCCTTCCCTCCTTCTTTCCCTAACATCTTCCTTCCTTCCTTCTTAACATCTTTCTTTCTCTTTCTTTCTTCCTTTTTCCTTCCTTCCTTCCTAACATCTATCTTTTTCTTTCTTTCTTTCTTCTTTCCTTCTTTCTTTTTCTTTCTCCCTCCCATCCCCTTTCTTTCTTTCCTTTCTTCCTTCCTTCTTCCTTCCTAACATCTTTTCTTCTTTCTTTTTCTTTCTTCTTTCTTCTTCCTTCCTTCCTAACTTCTTCCTTCCTTCCTAACTTCTTCCTAACTTCTCCTTCCTTCCTTCCTTCCTTCCTTCCTTCCTTCCTTCCTTCCTTCCTTCCTTCCTTCCTTCCTTCCTTCCTCCCTGCAAACCAATCCCCAACGTGGCTCCTTTCTCCCTCGCCCAACCCTCTTCCAAGACGCCAAGTCCTGATGCCGTCACTTCTGGCATCCCAGCGCCTCTTTCAGAAGGGAGGGAAAGAGGGTGCTTCCCCCCTCCCCCCTGGAAATAGGAACCCCCCGCAAGAGTAACAATCACAACAACCAGGGCTGGCAAAGCACCTCACCAGCAGCAGCAGCCGGCGGGAACAAAAGCAAGCACGGGGCGATGAGAAGGCTCGCCCCGGACGGAGCTTCCACGCAGCTTCTGCATTCCAAGAAGCAGCAGCAGCAGCAGCCCCCCTCCTTGGAGCCCTGTCCTCCCTTTCTCCAATGGAGCTGTGGAATCCCGCACCTCAGGGCGTGTGGGCAACAGGCAATTGCTTAGCTTTGGGGTGAAGCCTCGGATTGCTGCCGCCTCCTCCTCCTTCTTCTCCTCTACCCCCCCCCCCACGCTTCCTTTGCTCTGAAGCAATGGCACACGAGCAGCGGGGCTGGCGCTTGTGACTGACTACTTCCTCTGCCCTGCTAGCTCAGGAATTCTGGGAGTTGAAGTCCACGAGTCATAGAAGAGCCTACTTTGCTCGTTTCGTCACTGCCGGAGTTTGACTTCGAACTGCGCTCTCTCTCCAGAATTATGCAGAAGAAGGGGATCGGACAATAAGAAGGTTGGAATCACTTTCGCTTGCTAAAACCTTCTTATTGTCCGATCCCCTTCTTCCTGCATAATTGTTATCCAGTGACCAAATTTCTCTGTACATTTTTCTTCACGGTTGTAAAACAGCGTCACCTTTTCTGTCCGTTGGATGATTGCAATGCGCCACTTGCAATCATCCAATGCGCCACGTTTGGTGCATGCGCCACGGTTTGGCCACCCCTGTTCTAGACTGTAGATGTTACTAATAGGTGGCCATGGAATGAGTTATTTAATATAAGAATTCCAGCCAGTGTCTTGAGTGTAGCTTGAGCAAACACTCTCAAAGTTGCCCCTAAACCAGGGGTCTCCAAAATTGGCAACTTTAAGATTTTTGGATTTCAACTCCTAAATTTCCCCAGCCGGCTTCTTAATTTTTAAGATAACAGAATAAATAATAAATGATTTAATACATAGGGAAGTATTATGTAAATAAATTGTTATAGTGTTAATTTAATTTTAACTTTAGTGAAATATAATTTTATCCCAGCTCTGTTTATTGGCCGATGTGCAGTGCTCAGACATAACATTCAAAACCACAGCTAGTTTAAAAGAACTTCAGTATTGTTACTCTGATGAGCTAGAGAAAATATAGGGAGATGCAGGAGGCTTTGAACACAAATTTTATAAAGCAGATAGGAGCTGATGGAGAATAAGCAAATAGAGAGTTCTTCAGTAGTCTTGCCAAGCTGAGTAAAGCTTAAGATCCCAACTGATGGGTAGTCATTGAAGGGGAAGAGATTTTGGAATAAGCAAGGATAACTCTGTGAACAGACTGAACTGCTGCATGATCACTAGAGAAAAAAAAATCTACATTAGGAATCATAAAGAAATGTTGCCGTACAGTATTCTAGACAAAGCTGCAGCACTTGGAATTCTGCGTGCATCTTTGATTATTGGATTTTAAAAGACTATAGGAGAGCTGAAAAGGGTGAAGGAAAGGGCAAATAAAAGAAAGTGAAGCTGCCATCTAAAGAACAATTTCAATAGTTGATGTTTTTAGTAGAAAAAAGTCAAGCAAGGGGGAGGGAGCTAAAGGATTTTCTAACATTACGCAAACTATAGTAAAAAAAAATGAAAAGAAAGCAATTTTCTGCTAAGCACATAATAACAGAACTTAGAATTAAACTGAATGGTGGGAGAGCATTAACAGGCCAAAGGAAACAGTTCTTCATGCTGCACACAATTAAAGTGTGGCATTCACTAGCATAATTACGGCCAACAACTTAAATGGTTTTAACAGAGGATTATTTGTAAAGACCAGTTTGTAAAGACCAGTTAACAGGTCTTTACCAACTATTTGGAGGAGCTCTTGATGTGTTAGGTGAAGTACTTCCACAATCTTCACTGTTTGGAGTGAAGTCCTTCCTCAAAGGCTCAGGGAGGCCACTTCAAGGACTCTTTCCAGACATATTCATGTGCAGAAGGGACCTCCATCACTACTGAAGTGGCAGCTACTGTATTCTCAGTGGGGCTGGAGAAATTCCAGCCTGAAACTACAGAAAGCTACTTTTAGTTGGTAGCCATATCTACATTACCAGACTACTCTTCAAGAGTATCAGCTACCAACCATTGCTGAAGGGCAAAAATGGACATTGCACTCTACTACCTCACAGCCCATTGCAAAGATTTTGCGGCTTCAAATTGAAAATAGTATTTTCCAGGTTGTGCTGGCTCAATATTTGCCTTTGCTTGTTGTTCTTCCTTTAAGGCAAAGCTCTACACATTGGCTGCTGTGCAGAGCCAGGAACCACTTCACCTATGATAATGACTCTCATCCAGTATCTCTCTATGCTGTGCTACCATTGATATTGTAGAGAAAAGCTGACTATAACTTGTCTGACATGCAGAGGGCTATTGGCTTGAAATGTATGATGTATGATGATGATGATGATGATGATGATGATGATGATGATGATAATGACAACTATTATGTCTCTCCCTACTGTTGTTTTTAAATGGATACTAAGTTCAACAGTGCATTGTTTACTGGTGTACACTTTCATGGTTGGCATTCTCTGAGCAGCACTGGGCTTCAGTGATGATGGTCTAGACCAGGGGTGTTAAACTTGGTTTCATTGAGGGCCACATCAGGGTTGTGTTTGACTTTGGGGAGCTGGGGGAGCATGGCCTGGGTGGGTGTGGCCAGCTTGACATCACTCATGTCAGGGGCACCTGTGGTGGCCCGGACAGGGCTGAGGGGATCCATTGTCTCCAGCGGAGGAAGTCAAGACCAGGGAGACCACCAAATGATGGCCTCCTGCAGCCTTCTGCCAACGAAAACTGAGCTTGTGGCCCTCCTGAGCGCCATTTTCACTGGCAGAGGCACCGCGTGCTGATCCTTCACTTATTCCAGGGCAGCCCCGCGGGCGAGATTTAAGCATCCTGCGTGCCGGATCTGGCCCACGGGCCTTGAGTTTGACACCCCTGGTCTAGACAACAGATATCCAGATGTGGCTAGCATCTTCAGAGGCAAGATATCCTGCTAGGCATCTGATGCTTCTGTAGATGCAAGCCACAGTTACTGGTAAAACCTCAGGGAATCTATTCTCAATCAACCTTTAAGATTTCCGGGAATCAGCTGGGAATACTTACATGCGCAGCTATTCTGTCATTTCATTATCAAAGCATACATGCCAGTAGCACCCTATTTTACATTGCTTTCAGCATTTCTGACGTGCAACAGCAGTTCGGCAGAACAATTGTTCACACAATTTGCCATGTTTAAAACAGTGGCAAGAGGAAAGGCTGGCTTTCTTTTCTCAAGACCTCTTCTCATCTGTCTCCTCCTTCAGCTCTCACATGCTTTTCATGAATACATGAAAAGGGTTTAATGAAGTCCAGTTCCCAGCTTGACCCTTAGCAAAACAATGGGGCTGATGCACAGACATTCCCTCATCAGGGAATTCATATTTCACTTTTAATACCTTACGTTCTCCTTTCTCATCTTCAGGTACTATTGCTCTTTTTTGGTCTTTCCCATCTCATCAGCTTTTTTTCCTTCCTCTTTATTTTTATTTTTATATTCCTTCATAAAAAGAAAAGAACAGTGCTAAGAACATTTTATGGCATTTTTAAAGTGCAAATATATTATTTGTGTTTGGTTAAGGCTTTGAAGAAGCACAAATTAATATGATTACATCATTCATATAATGAGATTATTTGTGCATACGTACAGGAATGTGATGGGCTGGCCCCTTTAGTTCTTTCAAGACAAGTTCCTTAACCTCCTTCCTCACAATCCTAACTCTTATACTTCCCTACAATTTAGGACTCCTTTTCCATTACTTCTTTGGTACTTTCATTCTGTTAAACTAGACCATGTTGGTGTATTGTCATATGCTTATTATTTAGATTTAATATAGCCTTCCAGTTTAGTGGACTCTGGGCAGCTATACTAATTAAAACATCAACCACAAACAAAATGAAACAAGAGAGCGTAGACTAAAAAAAAAACATCAAAACAAAGAAATTAACCCTAGGCCCAGCACCAAAGATATAATTTAAAGCAGGGCAACTTTAAGACTTGTGGACTTCAACTCCCAGAATTCCTCAGCCAGCAAAGCTGATTTAAAGGCTTTTTGGGACCTCATATGAGATGGTGCTGTCCAAATCCTTGGTAAAATCCAGAGGCAGGAGCTGCAACAGAAGAGGCACATTTCCTTGGTCCCACAAGATGACAACTTGCATTAGAAGGAATCTGGAGCGCACCCACGCTGTCCTTTACAGGGAAATGTCTTCTTGGCACCTTTATTCAGGAGGGTGGAATTGGAAATCTTTCATTTTTACTTTCATAAAATCTATAGAAAGTGGGGAGGAGGGAACAGGATGTGTAGAAGTCTAAATTCCATATCAGAATGAGACCATGGATTTCAGAAGAACACATAGGTTGTTTTTTTATGTAGAGTAAGATGAGGGAAGTAATGGAGAAATAAATAGGAGAAAGGGAAAGGGAAAAAAAACAAGAATCCTACAGGCTTTACTTAGTGCAAATCTTCCAGATACAAATACATTTCTTCACATACAAAGAATACAAAATAGATCTATTTCTTTTCTAAAAAGACACAATTCGCATCAATCCATATTATGAATATCTTAAAGCGATCCCAATTTACATCTAGCTCTATTTTCCCATGGGGGTTTTGGGCCTGGCTATTTGAGGGACTACGTATCTGTTATCCCTGCAAGGTAGTCCAGACAAGAGTCCAAGAGTACAAGGGCTATTTTTATTGCATGGAAATAAAGGTCAGAATTCACCCGCGGGCGGGCGGGAGGGCCCTTTTACAAGCCGTGGAAGGGGAAAAATTCGCACAAAATCCAAAAAAAAGATGGCGGCGCGCACGGACCGGCACCGACAGTGACATCACCAGTGGGTCGCTACCGGTTCAGGCGATCCGGTCCTAACCGGGAGGAACCCACCCCTGGATATAGATAGATATAGATATAGATATAGATATAGATATAGATATAGATATAGATATAGATATAGATATAGATATAGATATAGATATAGATAGATATAGATATATATTATTTTTAGCTGTTGACTGCCCAGAATTATTTGGGGGAATCAGGTATTCTATAAATAATATGAAATGGAGAGGTAAATTTCCTTCTGATTCTCCAATCCTACTTTAAGTAGGGTTTCTTACATGGTGGGAGCCAGATTGGGAAACCAAAAGTCTTGAACAAAAGAACGCTGCGTCCTTTCTCTTTTGTCAGAGACAGGAAGGTTCTTTCTCCTAGCTCCTTGCTTAAAGTAAAAGTTTTCTGAGTTTTTCTGGGCCCTGCAGATTATCCAGACTGGCAGATTTAGATTTGATTGATTAACATTTTTTTCCTAACTGAATCTCTTGGAATGTCGTCTCTTTTTCATAATAGTGCCTTTGGGAACACAAATTCTACATGAGCTCAGTCATGAATGGTAGGTATTGCTTTGTTAGAAACAAAAACCTTAAGGCAGATTGAATATTCCTAATAAAGATTTCTGAGCCTTCAGGGAAGCCTTCTGATTGCAACGAATACATTTGCACTTAACTTATATTCAAAACTTTCCTTGGCAATGGCTTCTGGGCAAAATTTCCTACTTATGCTTTGTGAAAACTGCACTATATGAAATGGCCAGATGCTCAGATAATTTCATTTATGTGTTGATTTATTAAATTTATACACCTTACAATAATCTGAGACAACTCACAATAACAACAAATAAAAACATAGAAATAAAACAGCATCTCTACACTATACTAAATAATATATCTCAGTTCTTACTATACCACCATCACATTACCATATCAAATCCATATTTGATGGGTTTACTCCCATGCAGGGGTGAAATGCTCTCGGTTCGGGCGGGTCAGTCGGTCGTCGCAGAGCCGATGGAGCCGGTGGTGGTCACGGCGTGGGGCTTCCCCCACCCGCCTGGATGCCGTCATTTGAGTTATTTTGCCCTTTGTGCATGCGCAGAATGCTTTGCGCATGCGCAGAGGGCAAAAGAACTCAAATGGCGGCATCCAGGCGGGTGGGGGAAGCGGGCGGGGGAAGCCCCGTGCTGCAACCGCTACCGGTTCCGTCGGCTCTGCAACGACCGACTGGCCCGCCCGAACTGGGAGCATTTCACCGCTGCTCCCATCCTAATCCAGTGCTTGGAGAAAAAGCCAGGTTTTCATGTAGGGGCCTTCCAGATCTTGGGGAATGGCTGTTCTAAAGGGCTGGGCCTGTTTCAGAAGAAACATGCCTCCTAGGTTCCAGCAGGTGACATTTGAGAAATGAGATCTGACATGCCCACTCTATCTCACCTGATGCAATGGCCAGATACCATCAGAAAGAGGCAGTCATACAAATAACCCACTTCATGACATTCAGTATTTTAATAAGCAGCACCTTGACTGACATTCAGAAAGAAACTGGAAACCAATACATCTATGCAGCAGCAGCGTAGCACAGGAAAAACACAGATAATTAGGACTGCACAATGGACAAGCACCTGAATGGCATCGCATGCCCTACATAAGATGAAGGTGTATAGCAGTATTATACAGTACATATGCTGATGATACTGTAATGCATGCTGCTGAATTATCTCTCCCAGAGGCTTTATGCAGATGTTACATTGGAGAGATCTGAGATCTAAAGCACCCTACTTAAGAGGAGCAGGAAGACCATGGATCCAAGACACCTGGCAATCTCTCAGCAATAAGGACCCTGTCTACTTAATCAGGTTCAACCAGCTTGAACTCTTCACAGATAACCAAGCTAGGATGCACCTCAATCACTTCATAGGACTTGCTCAGAGAGAATCCAATTCAGAAAGAAGCTGAACAACCTTGTCCTACAGACAATGGTGGGCTGCTGCCGGTTCAGACCAGTTCGGGCGAACTGGTAGTTCCAACGATCAGCTGGCCCTGCCCACCCACCCCTTCTCTATCCTGTCCTATATTTCCTTCTTTCTGGCTCAGCTGATTCATGCGGCACAGCTGATTTCTGCGCCTCTGCTGTTCTACTCACCGGGACTGCCTTAGAAGGTAAGCAGCTGAGCTTCAAATTGCTGTATTTTGAACGCTGCGTGCAAGCACATTAGGTGCGTGTGCGAAGTGCACAATCACCGAACCAGTTGTTAAACCGGTTGCAGCCCACCACTGCCTACAAATACCTAGAATAGTCTACACAGAGACTTTAAATGTGTTCTCCTAGCCCCTCCTTACTCAGAAGGTATGATCGCTACTGTGAATTGGGCCCTTAATAATTTTGATCAAGTCCATGGCTGCCATAGTTACTATGACTCCCAAACCATCTTAGCAATAGCAATAGCAATAGCACTTAGACTTATATACCGCTTCATTGTGCTTTACAGCCCTCTCTAAGTGGTTTACAGAGTTCAGCATATTGCCCCCAACAATCTGGGTTCTCATTTTACCGACCTCAGAAGGATGGAAGGCTGAGTCAACCTTGAGCCTGGTGAGATTTGAACAGCTGAACTATTGAACTAGCAGTCAGCTGGAGTAGCCTGCAGTAGCTGCATTTAACCACTGCGCCACCTCGGCTTGGGTCCAGGGAAGTAGATTGAATTTCCCCAGAACCATACAAGTCTGTAGAATTACCCATCCTTGATGTCAATGAGTTCAGGCAGGGCACCACTACATTTTAGGGAGGAAGGTAGGTGAAGAGCAAGCCCAGTTGATCCTTATAGCCCACTTTCGCAAAGACATCTCGCTATATCTGAGGGACCAGAGTTTCCTGAATGGCAACAGGCATAAGTTTACCCCAGCGTCCCACCGTGAAATCCATACTTGAAATCCAGAACAGCGTATGTCTGACAGATGCCAGCCAAGTTTCAGTGACACCTGGTGAGTTCTCCCAGCTACAATCAAATCATGTACAAGGTGAGCTTTATTACAGGTGACTTAGCATAAAGTAACAACAATCAAAGTTCAGGGCCTCTGAGACTCCAAAGACTAGGCTTTGGACCTGAAAACACATAGCTGAGACATGACAATATTAAATATTAAACCCTGAGGTAGTTTTCCCTGGGAAAAGGAAATCTTCCCATGCCCATCACCACCTCAATGTTACCACTCACACTTTCTTCCCTGATACTATTCCCACCCCCACACCTCACCTTACCATGCCATGTGTTAGAATAATGTCTTCCCTTTAGTTCATTCCTTACTCAGATCGAAACCTAGATGCTGTAATTCACAGTTCAAAAGTTTTATTTAGCAACACAAGGCAAAAAGTATCTGGCACTGAGTGCTCCTAGCTCCTTGCGAGTGGTGCAAAGGCATTTTATAGTCAGATGTAATCAACTAGTCTGTGAATGCCTAATTCTAGGACTGTCAAATTTTATTTTCCTAATAAGGAATAGCCTAATTTCTCCTACTAATTGGCATACCTTATCTCTATTGCTATGAGCATAACATTTGTTCTTACATTCCTTTCTAATCTATGTACATGGCTTTCTTGCTTCTGTATAATAGCAAAGCACCAAGTTCCCTTTTAAAATGGCATTAATTTAGTTTTTTTTTAATAAAACATCCAAAAAGAGCCCAACACACTCCATCCACACTGGTTGGGGGAAAGGTGCACCCAGCTCAAGAACCTGAGGCTTCTACCTTGCAGTCAACACCTATGGCTTGGGTAGCTAACTTAGCCCCCTTGCCCCTATTGTTATCTCCCAACCACTCTTCTTTCACATGGGTCAGAGGGGGAAACCCAACACTTAAAAGCCCTGGCAGGCAGGACCTACCTCCTTGCCCTTACCTCTCACCTGAGGGCAGTAATCTAGCCCAGCCTCACCAAGTTTATACTTCCCAAACAGTTTTATCAGGCAAAAGACTTATTCACCTTCAACCTGCCAGACTCTGAGTTGAAATCCTCTCAGGTCTGCCTAACAAAAGAGATGGAATCATGAGAAAACTATATTGTGCCTTTGTGAGACATTTTGAAGGCCTGGAAGCATCTTTGTTACCCTCAGTAAATAAAAACTCTTTCACAATTTTATATGCTGAGCGTTACCTCTAAAAAGTATTATAATGTAAACAAGTAGGTCAGAAGCATACTGCTGCTACTTTGCATTCAGAGGAAGATGGTTATGACTAATAGTAATAGCTAAGATGGAAGCCATCAAACTGTCAGTCTGAAAATGCCAAGTGGGAGAAACTGTATATTTATATTTATATATATACATATATGGAGTAGCATAAGAATAAAGTACAATTAATATGGGCAAAGGCAACACATGTGATTGGTAGCTTGAAAGTCCTTTAGATTGACCATTAAAGGAATGCCATTAGGGAAAGTATCAGATAGGAATAAGCACTTGATTAATCAGATCTTTAGACCATAATCGAGCAACAGCTCAGTCAGTTGGGGGCAATTGGTTGAGGTTTATAAAGGTTCTGAAGATCACCATGGCCGAAGCTGTGATCTCAGAACTAATAAAAACAGATTTACCATTTGTAGATATATGAGCCAAAAGAAAGGCTGAGGTAAAGATTGCTTCATATTGCTAGGAGATGCCAAATATCATTTCACATCAGATTAACATTGAGAACTTCAGCAAATTATCCTTGAAAAATCTGAACTATTCAGGAAGCCAGAAATAGCCAGGAAAAGTTCAAAGCAGACTACACACTAATCCTGGTTGTAAATATGAAATAGTGTGAGCTTTTACCAAAAATGCAAGTAGTCAAATTAATTATATTCAGAACAGCTACAAGTTGCCTAGAAACTCAGGCAAGGAGTGTCTCTGAATTTGGAAGAGAAATACTCTCTGAAGTAGCTTTTACAAACACACACATATATACACACACCCCTACAAACCAGAAGTATTTCAGACAAAGCAAAAAACAATTATTAAGGGGCGGGGAATGTCATATACTGTATTTTTGGGAGTATAAGACGCACCGGAGTATAAGACGCACCTAGATTTTAGAGGAGGAAAACAAGGAAAAAAGTATTCTGAACCAAATGGTGTAGTAATATATTATTTAATAAAATACCAATGTAGCAGAATACTTTTTACAACCATGTACACTTTTTACAACCATGTATACTTTTTACAAACTTCAAACTTGACAGCTTTAAGACTAGTGGACTTCAACTTCCAGAATTCCTCCTCCAGTCATGCTAGCTCAGGAATGGGAGTTGAAGTCCACAAGTCTTAAACTTGCCAAGTTTGAAGACCCTTGCACCCCTAACCCCTAACCCAGGGGTCTTCAAACTTGACAGCTTTAAGACTAGTGGACTTCAACTCCCAGAATTCCTCCTCCAGTCATGCTAGATGGGGTAATTAGAAGGCAAATATACTCCAGTTTTTGCAAAAAAAATGGCCCATTTTTCGCTCATTTTTTTTTTTTTTGCAAAAACAGGTCATGCAGAGGGTTTGGGAAGCCTGCAGAGCACTCCTAGGGGGTGGGGGAAGGCAAAAACGCCCCAATTTTTGCATAAAATGGCCCGTTTTTCGCAAAAATGGGATGCGGGGGTGGGGCTTCGGGAGCTCAAAAAATGGCTGTATTTGGTGTATAAGATGCATCGACATTTCCACCCTCTTTTGGGGGCAAAAAGGTACGTCTTATACTCCAAAAAATACAGTATATGGTACAGAAATTTGGCATATGTGATGCATCAGAAAGCAACTAATCAAACAATAAAAGACATTGATTAGACATGAAAATTGAACAATAGAAAACATTGATTCTAGATAACTTGCCACAAGTGGCAAATTTACAGGTTTCATCATTTCCTTTTGCAGTTAGAATATCTTTCTTTCTTAACACTTACAGGTGAATTCAGGGAGTTTTTGAAAATGTTCCCTATTGTTTAGTTACTGAAAAGGCTAGTTTTTGCATATCAAAGGAAATGACCTTGGCTCAGAGGGGGAAAATGTGATTTTCTAAAGTTGGAAAAAACAGGCCTAGACTGCCATAGTCAAATGCTAATCTCACCTTTTAAAAATGCTAATAATGAAGCTTAAAATTCTAAGTAACATATACATGCTTACCCTAGATTTGTTTGACATTTAAACAAGTCCATCCCTGCAATAAACAACACAAAAAACAAAACAAAATGGCATTAGAACTGTAGAACTGTACCTAAGCTGTCAAAATTCAGATGATCACTAGATGACAGAGAGAGAGAAAGCACTAAATTTTACTTCTATGTAGTGATCATTTGGGTTGTGGCAGCCCAGGTATAGTAGATCTAACTTTATTCCAGCAGGAGTATACTGCTCCTTCAGTATACATATTAAGTATTATTTTAATTATTTTATTTCATAAACTTGTTTATGACAAGGTATTTTTCTTATTTTGACAGTATAAAAACCAAACTACTGGTTTTTCATAGTATAAAGAGTTGGTTGAATTTTTTTTAAATTCCACAACTTATTTTAATTATTTTAATGTAATAGTTATTGAGAGTTTTTTTTAAAGTACAACTTACAGTATAACAGCTGAAAATAAAACTGAACACCTTTCATTCTGCACCATTCAAGTAAAACTATATATTGAAAAACTTTAAATAATGCAAACAAAAAAGAGAAAGGATCTGGGTGTGTACATGTATGCATCTATAGATATGACAAAACCATCAGCTAGATTTAAGCAAGACTAAAATGAATAAAATGTTAATTGCTAAAAAGCGGTCAAATAAAATCTATAAATTTTTGTAGGTTCCAAGTGAGGGACAGATGACTGGAACTAGTTCCAAGAAAAGGAGATAGATGATAGAGAGGTAATAGATAGATATAGAATGATAGATAGATAGATGGATGGAATGGATGGATAGATAAGAGAGAGAGAGAGAGAGAGAGAGAGAGAGAGAGAGAGAGAGAGAGAGAGAGAGAGAGAGAGAGAGAGAGAGAGAGAGAGAGAGAGAGAGAGAGAGAGAGAGAGATTGCATTCAATATGGTTTAGGAGAAAAAAATATGAGAAATGTAGACAGAAATAATATACAGTTCTATCTCCTTCTTCCCCAGCCAACTCTCCTCCCTTGAAACCTTAGTCCATACATCAGACTGAGTTGCTTGAGATTTATGAAAGCTTAAATAGCAATAAATGTGTTATCTCAGTAAGATGCAAGACTCCTGTTTGATTTTGTTGGAAGAGATAAACAAAGCTAACCCTTTCATGTTAAAGAAGAAAGTGCCAAAGATAATTATATAAAGTTATGAATATTGTACAGAAATTTGTTCAGAATATTGTACTTGGCATTTTTCTTCTTCTTTCTTTATTTGCCTTTGCAGAAGAAGGCTATCTAGTAGATATTCAGTTGGGATTTTGTAATGTTTTTGTTTTCCCATCACTCAGTCTCTTTTGTAGCCATGTTTTTTCTTTGATGGCTGGCTGTCTCTTACCTTGATTTGTCAGTCACATGATGCTGCCCGTTAAGAAGCACTTCAGGGGATGGATGACTTTATCTGAAGCTGGTGTTGCCTCAAAGATATGTCCCTGTGGGAAATGAGAAATGTCAATATGGAAGTATCAAAATTTACTCAAAAGGAAAGGCACTTTTTGACATTGTTCTTAAGTGTGAGTAGTTTCAGCTCAATTTAGTTCCGATAAAGTGTCAGATTTATGATACTTGTGATTTTTTTTAAAAAAAATCTTAAATTGTATTATGTATCAGAAGTGATTTCTTGCCATCTTGTTTCATTATGTAATTATAATTGAAGCTAGATTAATATTTGATAATTGAGATAAATCCCAATATAAGGCGTGTACATGTTAACTTACTCATGGAAACAAATCAGTTCCATAGTCAGATTAGCTCTCTGAAAAGAAACAGAAGTCGGTTTTGTTAGACCTCTACAAAAGTCTACAATGGAGTTCATTCTGAGAAAACAGCTTTTTGCCAGAGGCAAATGTCCTCTGACAGTGGGAAGTGAACAATTAGATGACTTTATTCTTTCTAAAGAGAGACACATGTAAATTTATATGAAATCTGGGGACTTATTGTAGGAGTAAGCTTATAAAAAGTGGAGAAAAACAAAAATGGGGTTTGAGATTAATAGCTTAAAATAGAGGAATGACTTAAAGGACGGTTTCATATCAAAAAAAGCATACAGTGGAGCACACATCCACTTATTCCACCATGAATCATCCTTGTGAAAATTGGCCAATCCTATACAATAAAATACACGTTCCTTGGAAAATAACTTTTCTCTCTTATCTGAAGCTTTGTGATATGTTTTCTGTCTGCATCTTGAATATACCGTATTTTTCAGAGTATAAGTCACACCGGAGTATAAGACGCACCTTAGTTTTTGGGGAGGAAAATTGGGGGGGAAATCTACCTACCAGGTATTCATCTGGCTAGCGTCCTTAGTCTGGTCAGCTTCAGCACATTATTTTATCCCCTGGTTAGGACTGAAAAAAAAACATTTTTCGGAAGGAATAGCAATGAAAACAAGCCTGCAAAGACTTAGGGCTGGAAAAAAACTTCTTTGGAGTAGCAATGAAAAAATCCTGCAAGCTGGGAAGATTGTTAGCACCTCGTTGGGGCTAAAAAAACCTTTTTCAGAGGGAATAGCAATGAAACAAGCTGGGAAGAGCCAGGAAGATCATTAGCACCTTGTTAGGGCTGGAAAAAAAAGCTTTGAAAAAACTACATTCGGAGTATAAGACACACCCAAATTTTCAGCCTCTTTTAGGGGGGAAAAGGTGTGTCCTATACTCCGAAAAATAAGGTAGGTAGCCCTCAACTTATGAAGGGATGGGAGCTTGCTCATTATGAGTATAAATTGTGATGGTCATAAAGACGGCCACCCACATGACTGACATTATATATATTATATGTAACATTTTTTGCTGATAAATGAAAATAAAGGGAGACTATTATAGATCTATTTCGAGCTATTTTGCTCTCGTCAGATAGCCATACCCGTAGTGGGAATTGAATATATGGAATATATTCCATATATATGGAATATATTCCATATATATGGAATATATTCCATATATATGGAATATATTCCATATATATATGGAAGTAAATGCTGGTTTTCAGCAAAAACATCATAAAATGTGGTCACGTGACTGTAGGACACTGCAAAGAGCTATAAATGTGGGTGGGTTGCTGAGTGCTTAAAACGTGGACATATGACCATAGGAGGAACCATCAGAGCTTCGGATCTAGGTCCTAAGTATCCCCAGGGAGGTTCATTGCAATTTCAAATAGTTGCTACCTGACCAGTCATAAGTCAAGGACTAGCAGTATAATAATATGCTAATAATATCTGTTCATTAGTAATAACTTATACATTTTATTTTTTAACAATCAAACCAATGTTTATTTGGAAATACATTCTATTAACATATATACAGTTTCCTTCCAAAGTGGAGGGGTAGAATGGGAAACCTCGGATGGCAGGCTTTTTTTTTCTTTTTTGCTGGTTCAGATTTTTGTGTGTCTTTGTGTGTCACGGTTTTTAATTTTTGTTTGTGTAGAAGTTTTTAGTTTTTGTTTCAATATTGCAGTTAGGCACACCTGTCACTTGCAATTTTATTTCCCATAATTATTTAACATTTCATTTCCTGTTCTTTCCACCCTATTTATGAAGATGTTTATGAATCCTGAAATAATCTATTAAAATGTACTGATTTTAATGAAATGATTATTAAATTATTTCCCTTTCAAAAAGGCCCGAATTGCACCCACCTGCCTTGTCACTATGAAATGAAGGATGGCAGGGGCAATGTACATGTAACCATTGGTCAAAGTGATATATTTTAATCTGAAATTCTTTTAAAGCCACAGTTGAATTTTGTACCAGTTATTTTGAACCCAGAATAAAACATTTCATTTATGAATGACAAAACTGATTGTTGCCTTTACTACTGTATATGCACTTGAGGTAAACAACAATAAAACCCCAAATGTTTTCTTTATAGTATTTTGTCAGAATGGAGAAACATTGAGATTAGAAATCCTCAGTGATTCATCTCCCCTTTGCATTTTGGAGGTTTATGTGCCTGACATGGTAATGTTCTTTATGCTAATGCAGGGGTGTCAAACTCGATTTCATTGAGGGACGCATCAGGGTTGTGTTTGACCTTGGGGAGCTGGAGTGGGTGTGGCAGAGTGGGCATGGCCAGCTCAATGTCACTCGTGTCAGGAGTGCATGTGGTGGCCCGAGCGCTCTGCCAGAGAAAATGGGCTCCCAAGCTCCGTTCTCGGCCGTGACGGCCTCCTGCAACCCTCTGCCAGCGAAAACGGAGCTCGCAAGGGCCACCCGCAGCCCTTGAGTGCTCCATTTTCACTGGCAGAGACATCTCAGGCCAGTCCTTCACTGTTTCCAGAGCAGCCCCACGGGCCAGATCTAAGCATCTCGTGGGCCAGATCCGGCCCCCAGGTCTTGAGTTTGACACCCCTATGCTAATGCATTATTCTATATCTATAAAAAGTTCCAGTTAGTAAACTTTTTTCCCAAACAGCATGTTCTATTGCTGAGCAAAACAGTCCTCTTTTTCTATCACTTTTGGAGAAAATGGTTGACCCTATTTCATCAAAGTGCTTCAGAGGGACACTGTCTAAAATTCTAAAGAAATGAACAGCCCTTTTAAAGATCTGCATAGATATATTACAGCAAAGTCTTAATAAGTGCCACTGATGTAATCAGACTTGCTTCCAAACAAATATGCACAATGTGGGAATTTAAGTTTCTGAGCATCTGGCATTTCAGAATAACTAGTTCTCATGAAGTTCTTTCACATATGTTATAAAGTGCAAAACATGAATTTAGAATCAGTGAGAGTGAACAATATATGCAGATATAGGATCAACAACTCTTGGATGAGATTAATGTAATATTTTATTTGTATTAAGGGAAACTATATCAATGTATAATTAAGAATTTGTTATATATGTGAAGAATAATTAGCAAATTGTTGTCTGGTGTATGAATATTTGCAATTCTCAAAGTTACAGCATAGCCAAAAATGTTACTTGGTTTAAAAATAGTCTGATTTATTTTTCGGAGCCAAGTAAGCACCAGGTTTTACACACTGGTAACATGCATGTCCTTAATCATGAGAATAAAATAAAGACTCACATGTGTGAATGTACCATGGTTGAAATAGGAGATAAAATAGTATTACTCTGAAAGAAATGTGATTTCAAAGTTGGTGGATTTTTTGTTTTCCGTAAACAATTTTCTCGATAAGAGATTCTGATCTTTATCTTGTAATCCTGTCTGTTTTGGTGATGTCAATGCAAATCCCCATGGCACAGAAACCAAATTATGAGTTTTTGCAATTAATTAATTTGGGTGTAAAAGCTGAATCTTTATGGAGGATAGAACTTTTCCTAGTTATGAGCCCTGTCTGAATTAACGCCATGTACCATAACCTCAGGTGTTTTGTTTTTTTAAAAAAAGACATAATTACCCACACAGTCCATCTTTTGAATTAATGTTGGGTTGCCTTGTTTTTAAGCAGAACTGATTTTGAAAATTATTTAATTGCAATATTAGTATTTCAAAGATAGCAGAAATAAAGATAAACCTACTATTCTCAGCCAAGCCATAGGATATATAATATTCTATGATCTTATAATAGTAACAGAGCCAGAAGTAATAAGATTATCTTCAGTAGTATCACTCACTTTGGCAGGTAAAAGTAAACATTTTTTTATTCTTTGTGGGGTGCTGTGTTTTCAGAGCAGTCTGTAGTTATTTAAACCACCTGTTTTCCCTTCGGTACAAAGTTATGTTTTGAAGGCTGAAGGATGATTTATCAATAAACAATAGTATAATACATATAACATTTACCCAGTAAGGAAATTGGTTCATGAATTAGCATTCACACATTCACCTATTTCTTTTTTTTCCAGCTACTTAAAAAAATGATAAAAAGTATACTTGTTTCCTTTCTCAGATACATTTCTCTTTCACCTTTCTTACTCTAGAGTTCTGCTATTCTGAAACTCAAAGTTCACTTCACAGTTTAGAGCAATTAATTGATCTTTTCTTTCAGTTTTCATATTGGCTCGGTGTCATGTTATGCTCCTTAACTATTACTTTAATGCTCAAAGTACTAACTTCTATTTTTAAATGCAAACATGTTTATCAAAAGTTTGAAAATTCATTGAGAGACAGATATTGGTCATTTTAAAATACTGATATCTACAGAAATATTGCTGTTACTATAATGATTGGTCCCCAATTTCACCTACAGAGTCCCAAAATTAATTGGAAACCTCTCAGTTGGAAAATAGTAAAGCTTCTGATAAAGACTTAATGTTACCAGAATTCTTAAAATTAAATTATTCCACATGCTGAGCATCTATGTATTCCCTCTTCACAGTCATAAATAATTATTTGTGTCCCCCCCCTAAAACTTGGATTTACTCTAATATTATCTCGGTTTACAAGAAAGGTGATAAATGTGATCCAGCAAATGACCAAGCAATTAAACTTCTACCTGTAATCAGCAGATTATATTATTGATTTCTATATTGCAAAACCTTTTTGACTGGATGTCCTCTGAAAACATGCTTACCCCAGAACAATGTTTTTCAACCTTGGCAACTTTAAGATGTGTAGACTTCACCTCAGTGGTAGGCTGCAATTTTTTTAACAACCGGTTCTCTGCCCTAATGACTGGGTGGGTGGGCATGGCTAGGTGGGTGTGGGCAACTCGATGTCATTTATGTCGAGGGGTGCTTCACCTCGCTTGCCCTCTCATGACCGTAGGGATGCTGCAACAGTCGTAAGTGTGAAAACGGTCATAAGTCACTTTTTTCAGTGCCCTTGTGTAACTTTGAATGGTCACTAAATGAACTGTTGTAAGTCAAGGATTACCTGTACAAAAATACAAAAAGCTTCTTTGCATGCAAAAAGCTGCCCTAAATACCAGTCATTAGATTAGAAATGGGGGAATACACACTGAAAATCAAAGAGTCACAGCCGTCTTGGAAACCTAAACCATTCTGTCTGAATACCTTCCTTTTCCTCAGCCTGCAACCCGGAGTTTCAAACCAGGCAGGTTGCCAGAGCACATTGAGGAATTAAAATAGTTAAAATGTAAGAATAACTATCAGCAGCCAAGTTACTCTTGCTCATAAAGTGAAACCCTTTAGCAGAGAGATCATTTAAGCTCTCCAGAAAATGGGTGGGCATATTTGGGCTACAAAATGCGGAGCTAGAGAGACAAATTAACATCTTGAGTGAGGGCTAATCCCATTCTGCCTTTATTTATTTATTATGTATGTATGTATGTATGTATGTATGTATGTATGTATGTATGTATGTATTTATTTATTTATTTATTTATTTATTTATTTATTTATTTATTTATTTATTTATTTATTTATTTATTTATTTATTTATTTATTTATTTATTTATTTATTTATTTATTTATTTATTTATTTATTCAAAGTTCTTCTATGCCGCCCTACTCCCTCAGGACTCAGGGTGGCGTACAACATTTTAGGGAACATCAAATAAATTGTTAAAACAATTTAAAACAATTTTAAAAAACCATACACATCATATATACATGGGGGAGACGTCAGATGGAAGGTCGTCTCAAAATCACCCTGCCTGCAGGAAGAGCCATGTCTTAATGGCTTTTCGGTAGGCCAGCAGGGTGGGGATGATTCGGATCTCCGGGGGCAGTTGGTTCCAGAGAGCAGGGGCCCCTACAGAGAAGGCCCTCCCCCTAGGCCCCGCCAGTCGGCACTGTTTGGCTGATGGGACCTGGAGGAGACCCACTCTGTGGGTCCTGACCGGTCGAAGGGAAGTATGAGGCAGAATGCGGTCCCGGAGATAGCCTGGTCCTAAGCCATGTAGGGCTTTAAAGATGATGATCAGCACCTTGAATTGTACCCGGAGACCAATGGGCAGCCAATGCAGCTGGCGGAGTATAGGTGTCACGTGGGTGTACCTTGACACACCCACCACAGCACGCGTTTGTTCAGACCTTGCTGCAGGGAATTTTTGCCTATGAATATAGCTATCTATGTCTTTATTTCTTAAGTACTGACATCTTCTGTGGGCTATTAAGGAAGGTGGGGGCTGCTTTCTCCCTCTAAGAAAACATGTTTCCCCATTTCTCATTCAGGGAAATATATTCTTTCTTTTTAATATTTCTCAAAATATTTCATTCTTCTAGGAGAGGGGTGGGTGCTAACTTTCTACAATTGGTGTCATGTTACTATGCCATATTATCATGAGAGAAAACTAGAACAAATTGGAAGGAGGATCCACTTATTATCAGAGAGCAATCATGTGCCTTGCCCACTCTGAAACAATGCAAGAGAATCCTGTCCCAAAGGTGCTTTTTCAAGAGGCAACTGGACTTTCTGGAAACCAAAGAAGTCCAGATGCCTCTTGAAAAAAGCACCTTTGGGACTACCGTGACCTGGATGACTGAAGATTCTCCATAGACAAGAGACTCCTGTGCTCAGTGAACTGACAAAGCACAGTTTCCAACCCAGGAGAAGCAATCATTAGATCCATTTGCATCACTTAAAGATACCAGCTGGTCTCACTCACCTCACAAGATATCCTTAGGTAATAATCCAGATTTAAGGAAAGATCACATGCCCCCAGAAAGACAGTAAAAAAATCAGACAGATTGCCAAGCTTGCATCCTGCCTCTCAGCCATTTCTTCTATGGCTATGCCAACCCTTCTGTAAATAGTTGTGTTGGAAGTATACTCCAAAAAGCTTAAAACAACATTTTAACAATCTTTTAAAAAGTCAAGCCCCAGGAATAAAAGTACCACAAAAAACTGTGGGGGTGAGGGACTCCGGAATAGTCTGGCAGTAAGGCTTACAATGTAACAAGCTTAACCCAGAGGCAGTTTCTGAAAACACTTAAAGCAGCAGGGCAATTAAGATAAAGATTAGGCTAGAAATATAGGCATACCAGAATGTTTCCTTCCTGCCTCCCTTGCAGGATTAGCCCTGTAAAGGCTAACAATTTCTTCCAACAACCAGTTATCTGAACTACTCAGAAAATTAACACCCAGTTCAGGAGAACCAGTAGCAGCCCACCTCTGCTTCACCTCCTAGAAGCATGGCTGCCTGGGGAATTTTGGGAGTTTAAGTCCAGACAAAGTTGACAAGATTGAGAAACACCATCCTAGAGCCAGCCAGCTTCAGGTCTGAATACTCGTCCATGGATCAATATACCATACTACATCACTAGCTGAGAAATACTTACAACCAGCATAAACGTGTCCTCTATGAAACCTTTATTGATCTGAGGGCAACCTTTGATTTTATCTACAAAAATGATCCTGGGAGAAATAAGCCTAGTGTATTAGACCAATAGACCAATGTTTTCCTAAGCTAATAATGCTATTATATCATGATTAGCTAAAGACATGCTATGGAACTATATGATCAAGCTTGATAAATTGACACTTACAGCTTGAAAATTAATGAGTAGTTACTATCGGCCTCTCCTGTCCCCTTCTCTCCCTCAGCCTTGCCCCACAGAATCCTCCCCTATCCTATCCCCTTCTCGCCCTCAGCCTTGCCCCACAGAAGCCTCTTTTATCCCCTTCTCTCCCTCGGGCTTGCCCCACAGAATCCTCCCCTATCCTATTCCCTTCTCGCCCTCAGCCTTGCTACACAGAAGCCTCCCCTATCCCCTTCTCTCCCTCAGCCTTGCCCCACAGAAGCCTCCCCTTTCTCCTTCTCTCCCTCAGCTTTACCATACAGAAGTCCTTGTGGCCCTTAGGAACAGAATCAACAGCAGCCTTAAGTTCCAGAATATACTTGTGTTCACGCAGCAACTCCTGCAGTTGGCTAACCAGTTGTGGATTAAAGCCTGGGTAGATTCCACAATGGATGTCCCTCTCATTGTCATAATCACCAACAAAGTATATCTGGAGAAATGAAGGCTGCTGCTGAGGCCCCACCATGATACTCCCTATCCTGTGGTAGACCTGCCCCTGCACTTTGAATGTTGGCATAAAATTTCCCTCCTTCACCTTTCTGGTTCCAAAAGACATCATTTGGAAGCATCCATTGTACTTCCAGACAGCAGAAAGAAAGTGCTTTGCCATTGGATGCTGGTGGGTGAGAAGACTGTGTAAGGGTTCAGGGGAGGGCTGAAGGGGAGGGAGGTGGACTTTACAGCCACTGCAGCACATCCCGGGACTCTCATCCTGCCACTTTAGAGCATGGCACCAGGCACAGGGTAACTGGGGTCTGAGATCAACAACCTTGTCCCTGGAGTAATCAATCTGAGATTCATATTTAAAACCAGACACATACTTATTAGTCCAAGGCATTGATCTCATTTGTAACTGATTAACATAGGGGTTATTAGATATATACTTTTTTACAGCCTGTCTACTGACTTGGGGATGAGTTTGAAGATATTTATGTGCAGCTTCCCTTACTTGTGGTTTCCTAATAGCATCAGTAAAGCTTTTCCTGTGTTTTTTTGCCTCTTTTCCCTTTAACTGATATTATAGTAGAAGGAACAGATTTATCTATAGTAGAAGGAGGAAAAAAAGGAAAAAAATTCTGCCTCTGCCTACCAGCATCCATCGGTATTCATGTGGCTAGCATTCTGTCAGTGAGAGTTGAGGGGTATTTGGAAACTCAAACAGTATTTGCTGTGTGAGCAAGGAGACAGGAAGGAGCCTGGGCATGGCTTAGCTCAACTGTTCTGTAGAAAAGGTGCTTGCTGCTGTGAAAGCAAAAGCGAAACTGAAACTCCTCTGCTTGTGTTTTGCATTTGGATCAGATTTCTTTTCAGGTGGGGAGGGGGAGTAGAACTCTTTAGCATCAGAGAGTGTTAATAATAATATAGGAAATACTAATGCTCCAATGGTCATTTTGAAAAATCCTTCCTTAGTGAGCACCTAGAAGGCAAGAGGAACATACGTGGCAAATTTCAAGTTTGTAGGCTTTTCGGTTCTGGAGATTTCATGGTTAATGCGTGAGTGGCTTTTGCTTTTATATATATAGATATATCTATCAAGTTAAGAATAATATCTTTGGTGTTCTAACCTATTTTGTGTAAAATAACATGTTAAGTAAAGCTGTATCCTCAGCCCAGTATTATTTAACTTTTACATTAGTAATATTGCTGAGATCTCTGCTAAGTTAGAATTCCAGTTTCCTTTCCTTGCCCAACACTCTATCTTTATTTTCTTTTATGCTGATGACACAGCCTACCATCTGTAACCCAAGTATTTGAATATGACTTAAATCTTCATTGCTTACTGTTCTCTTCTCAAAATATACCATTCTAAAACAAAAATATTCTCTAGAGTTTAGGAAATACTAAGGCCCCAATTAAATAGATGATTGGCAAACCCATTGAGCAGGTAAAATTCTTTAAATATATAGGTATCTATTTATAATTCTCTCCCTATTGGTCTATTCAAACAAGAGACCTTCTAGAAAACCCCCAAAAGCATTCCTTGCACTTTCTAAATTTACGGGTCAATTTGGTAATTCTTATGTCCCAACAGTTTTTAAGCTATTTAAAGTCAAAGTTCTAGGTTTGATGCTATATGTACAGTATATATAAGGAATATCTTATGTTAGAAACTATTCAGTCCAAATTCTTGAAAATATTACAGGTGCCTTACTTAACTTCTAGTGTTCTGACACACCTGGAATTTGCATGATTTCCCTTGGGGCCTAATTAAGACTTTGCTGGTTTTGTTTTTTTAAAAAATAATCTTTATTAAATTTTCCATTAAAAATAAGACATACAAAATATATAAAAAACAGAAAAAAACAGAAAAAAACATTTAACATAAAACCAACTATATACATATAAATTGGCAAAACTTACAAATAAACCTAACAAATACAAACCATTACAATGAATTCGTTTTCCTTTAACAACCTATTACTATTACTTTCTTATGTATTTACATTTGGATTATTGTAAAGTTGATATTTCCTATAAATTAAATCTACTGAGTCTTCTTATTTCTATTCAACAACTATTTTCATTTATATTATGAGTTTAATTAATCATTAATTAAGCTGCACAGATCTAGATATTCAAAAGGAGAGAACCAATATTTTGTATCCCTTTTATAGCACAATATTTCCTCCTCCCAGAACTTTCCTTAGATATTTCTTTAACATCTTATATCGGTGATGGTGAACCTTTTTTTACTCGGGTGCCAAAAGGACATGTGCGCGTGTGCCCATACCCATAATGCAATGTCCTCCCCTGCACATTTATGCACAACCCCCCTGCGCTGCCCCCCCATGCATGCATGTAGGCCTCGCTGAAGCCTCCGGACTTCTGGTAGGCCCGTTGGGCCAATTTTCACCATCCACAGGCTCTGGAGGCTTTCCTGAAGCTTGGGGAGGGCAAAAACGGCATCCCCCCACCCTCCAGAAGGCTAAACATCAGCTGGCCAGTGCGCATATGCTCACTGGAGCTGACATTTCTTTAGGAGAAACCCTCCCATTCTACCACCTCTTACAATACTAGACAACACAGTATCAACAGTAGAGACCTTCAAACTTCTAGGTTCTATCATATCTCAAGACCTAAAATGGTCACCTAACATTAAAAACATCATCAAAAAAGCACAACAAAGAATGTTCTTTCTGCGCCAACTCAGGAAGCTCAAACTGCCCAAGGAGCTGCTGATACAGTTCTACAGAGGAATTATTGAGTCTGTCATCTGCACCTCTATAACTGTCTGGTTTGGTTCTGCAACCCAACAAGACAGATACAGACTTCAGAGGATAATCAGAACTGCAGAAAAAACAATTACTGCCAACCTGCCTTCCATTGAGAACCTGTACACTGCATGAGTCAAAAAGAGGGCCATGAAAATATTTACTGACCCCTCGCATCCTGGACATAAATTGTTTCAACTCCTACCCTCAAAATGACGCTATAGAGCACTGCACACCAAGACAACTAGACACAAGAACAGTTTTTTCCTGAACGCCATCACTCTGCTAAACAAATAATTCCTTCACCATTGTCAAACTATTCACTAAGGCTGCATTACTATTACTATTAGTCTTCTCATCATTCCTATCACCCATCTCCTCCCACTTATGACTATATGACTGTAACTTGTTGCTTGTATCCTTATGATTTATATTAATATTGATTGTTTCTTGATTGCTTGTTTGTACCCTATGACAATCATTAAGAATCTATGATTCTTGCCAAATGTATCTTTTCTTTTATGTACACTGAGAGCATATACACCAAAGACAAATTCCTTGTGTGTCCAATCACACTTGGCCAATAAAGAATTCTATTCTATTGTATTCTACATAGGGCAACACCTCGTGTGCCCTCAGATATGGCTCCGCGTGCCACCTGTGGCACGCGTATCATAGGTTCGCCATCATGGTCTTATATACTTCATGTAGATTATTTATTTAGCCCAAATTCAGGTGCTACCTCTTAGGGCAAAAACTGGTAGTCTGCCATATGGAAGCCAAGCTTATTTTTAGTCAGATTTCTTGGTAGTATATCTTGTGTGTGATTCTCAGTGGTTAAAGATGCTGAGCTTGTCAGCTGAAAAGCTGAAAAGCTGAAAAGTTCAAGACTGGAGTGCTACATGACAGGGTGAGCTCCTGTTACTTGTCCCAGCTCCTGCCCACCTAGCAGTTTGAAAGCATGCAAATGGAAGGAGATCAATGGTGGGAAGGTAACAGCATTTCACATATAGTCATGCTGGCCACAAGGCCATGGAAATGTCTTCAGTCACCATTGGCTCCCTCAGCTAAGGAACAGAGATAAGTACTGCTCCCTAGGACACAACTGAAAAGGGGAAACCTTTACCTTTACTTTGTCTTATATGCTATTAAAATGTCTGCTATACACTAAATGGCAATCATGTTAAATGTTTCCAATAGTTAAAAACTCTAATAGCCATTATAACAAGGAGGCCACAACCCTTCTCGTAGGTGACCACTCTTCCAAAACCTTGAAGTACTATGGTTTGCAAAATTCTTATCAACGGCTATTAGAAGTCATTTGGTTCATCCTTCATTCTATTCATTGTTAACTGTTTTAGGATTTTTCTCAGAATGTTTAAAATTCCTTTTAATAATTATGCTGTATTGCTGTTCTCCCCCTCCCCCACCCTTGAGTTTGGTCTTGGAAAATGAATACATTTGGAAACAAACTATAATGGTTACCAAAAGGCAGCAGATTGTCTCTCCTTGCTTCTTTCTTCCCAACTGCAACTTATTATTTTCAAATTTCAAGACATATCTCCCTCTAGTGTTTTGTCATTTGGATTCGATGACATTTTTAAATTTAATATAAATATGTTTTAAACTTAGAGTCCTTGGATTTAACGCAACTCTCAAAGTTTCTTGCTTTGTGCCCTGAACTTTACAGTCATTGTTTCCTTCACCCATTAGTGCTGACAATCATAGCTAACACGATACTCATCACTCTTTCAGCCACCAGAAAAATCCAGATGTATAAATTGTGCTTGTTGCCCCTATTGCTGATCCCTGTTCTTCCACAGTAATGAGGTTGGCAAAGAATGCTTATTCTATTGCAGGCCAAGTTAAGGAGATTGGTGAATATCCAGGGATTCACTTCATCTCACGAGATTGGAAAACAAACACCCATAATTATGTCTAGAGTGGGATGAGGTAGGTGACAGGAGACAGATGCCAAAATTGTGGGGTTTACAGCTTGTGAAGTTGTCTGATTATCAATATGGGGATGGATGCTTAGGGTTAAACCATGGTGGCGCAGTGGTTAGAATGCAGCATTTCAGGCTAATTCTGCCGACTGCCAGCAGTTTGATTCTCACCGGCTAAAGGTTGACTCGGTCTTCCATCGTTCCAGGGTTAGTAAAATGAGGACCCAGATTGTTGGGGAAAATATGCTGACTCTGTAAACCACTTAGAGAGCACTGCAAAGCACTATGAAGTGGTATATAAGTCTAAGTGCTATTGCTAAACTATAGGAAGCATTCCTAGTGCTATTTGCATATCTCTGTTATGCATCTCATGAGTCAGTTGGACCATTTCTAAACATGGGTTTGTATGAGTGAGCAACCCATGTTCATAAACAGATTGATCAACTGGTGAAAAAATAGTTTCCCTTGTTATCTGCCTTATGTAGCTCCACCCACATTGCATACTTGTCAAATCGACTGGGACTTTGTTATTCAATGCAACACTTGATTAACAAAATATTGTTTAGTCTTCCTAGCATGAGGTGAAGGCCATCTTCTCCCATATTTATCAATCCCTATTTAAGTGTTTCAAATAAGAAAACTTTTCAGTTGTGGTGACCTATCTTCTAAAAAGTTTCTTCTGCGGGATTGATACCATTCCTTCATTACAATTTTTGAAATTGTACATATACATATATTTCTCCTTTGTATAGTATTATCATGACCGCATTTAACTTTGTGTTTCATTATATGGAACATTTTTTTTTAGTTGCTGAATTTAACTTTATTTCGATTTGCACAGTTTCATGCTAATTATTGTTATTTTATATTTTAGACGTTTTAATTAACTCTGGTCTAATCATCCACAGAACTTCAATAATCAGGCCATCTAAAAATATAACAAGTAAATGAGTACATATAGGTTAGGGCTCTTAGAGGGAAATTAGCACCCAGAACAAACCTGTCATCCTTAGTCAAAACAAAAATATCTCCTTCGTATATTATGGCCTTCTAATTTATCTTCACTGGATGCTATTCCTGATAAAGAATGCCTGAGCCTTGGTTTCTGGAATCTTTGTTGTTTTGTTTTATCCCCAAATATTGTTCCTCTGATTTTTTTTACAAAGTTGCTTTCCTCTCTCTTTTAGAACATAGCGGTTGGGAGATATTAAGCCTAGATTGTCATGGTTTGGGGCATAACCAGAGGGTTTTTTTACATATAATTTCTAAGTTTGCCCTCCTTGTTTTCTTTTTGTCAAGGCAACAGGTGTTTTTTTCCCTGATACAATATGAGACTTCTTGAAAACCATCTATGGAACCTGTAACTGGACTTAATAATGTGTTCTTAAACCATTCTGGAAAAAAAAAAGAAATCTGGCTGATGACTTAGCCACAAATATGGACAAGGAGACGATTTGGCCATGCCCCTAAGGAAATTTCTGTCTTAGCAACAGTGGTTGTAAATTATATCTGTAAAAGGGGAATCCAAGAAAGTGTACAAAAACAAGGTCTTATCTGAAAAATCTAACTCGGATCACTGTGTTCAAAACATAGGCACAGTCAAGTCCAGAAACCAACCTGGAGTGACAAGAACCAATCAGAAGTGCAGAAAGGCATGACAAGGAACAGCTCTATTAAGCTGAGCGTTAGCTGCTTCAAGACTTTCTGCACAGGGATGTCAAACTCCCGGCCCATGGGCCGGATGCGTCACATGCTGGCCACGCCCACATCTGGTTTAGCAAAGGGGGGAAAGTCCCAATACATCAGGTGATGATGCTGTGATGACACGAGTTTGACACCCCCGCTTCAGCAGATGAAATGGCACATGAATATATTATATCAATAATGCATAACCAGTTGCCAAAATCAGTGGAAGATTTTCAGGTGTAGATTATTAGCCTTATGAGATATCCACACTGGAAGCACACCCAAATGAAAGAATTCTGCTTTATTGTAATGTCGCACTAACATAAACTTGCAGTTAAAACAGCTGTAATCCATGCACTCCTTGAAAAAAGCATGGTTGCTTTATTACTGCTAACATGTGTTTCATTTGGGCTCCTGCATATTCTGAAGCATTTCTTTTGAACCAAATCAAAAGCATATTTCACAATACTAACTCAGAATCCATCAATGTGCCATTGTGATGTGCGATAATGAAAATTTCAGACTGTCTAAAGGTAAATCCAGGGCAGACTAATCCAGCAGGAAACAGGTGAAGCAACCTGACAATATAGATCCTGATTTTTTAATAACGTTTTGATCCTTTGTGCAAATGCTTCCAATTTTCATTTCAGTTGGGGAACATCAAAATCTGTCTTCCATTGTGCTCCCCACATGAAACAAACTTCTGTTTTATAGTCTTATTCAGGGTGCTTGAGAATTTCTCTAGGATTGCTTTGGGAGTAGATTTTTGTGTCAGGTTTTTTTTTTAGCTGATGCTCTTATGCAATATGCATTCCTATCACACATCTTTCCATCATTTTGCCACGTTCGTGACAGCAATTGCTTCATGGGGTTAGATACCAAGAGAGATTATTGCAAATAAAAGAAAATATATTCATCCACTCATGACAGCTACTTCCAAAGTATAATACACCAACATGTAACTCTCCTTTGAAAAACATTTCAAAAGTAATCTATTTCCCATCAAATTAAGCAACCATGATAGAAAACAATGCTGATGAAATTTGCTTTGCTGGTGCCAATGGACCATGACTGTCATCCTAAAATAAAATCAGAAATGACACCATTAAACTAAACTCTCTGAAAATTTAACCAGATGTATCAACTCAATCAAATTTCCTTAATCAATTGTGTTATGCAACTTTTAAAAAACTTTATGTTATAGTTCCATCTTCAGAATTTTCAGAAAAAGGGATACTGAGAAAGAGAATAAAGAGTCCCAGTGGCTTGTTAACTACTGCGACACAATTCTGCTTTAATTAAAAAAAATTAAAGAATAATGTTAATATCTTCAAGATGTAAAGATTGTCACTATCAGAGAGAGCACTCAGGCAAAGGAATGTAAAGATGGAGGAACGGGCAGGATAACTTTTCAATAGTTTCATACATTTCCTTCAGCAAAAATGCAGTCTGAATCAGAATTAGAAGCATTAACATTTTATGAGAATTCATTTTCTTGCCCCCTGTGGCTTGCCAAGGAAAAAGATGGCACTATTGTCATAACATTTTTGCAACAATTACTCATCTTAGGACTCACCTCTATAATAAATTTGGCAGTGAAGCATAGAAATTTGGCTAGAGTAGAAGATCTCTGTGAATTCTCTCTTCCCCCAGCCCACAATAACTGCTGAGACAAGATAGATCCATAATTATTCTGGTGTAACTATTCAGGATTTTTTCTTTGTAACGCAGAATAAAAAAAAAACCTTCCAACACCTATAAGATCCTTTGATCATACCGTAGATGATTTAAAAAATCATACTGAGCCTTGTAAATCACACATTTATAGAGAAAATTATCCTCATAGATTCTTACATTATTCGCTTGGGATTTTTTATTGGTCCCATCATAGATGTGTTTCACTCCAGCCACCAATTTGGCTTATCCATCTTAAGGAATGAATTGTCACTTAGAATAAAACAAGTCTTCCCTTATTAAGGTTAAAGCAGGCTCAAAACATATTTATTTCCACAGGCCCTTTATGCTCTTTGCTGTTTGTTTATTTGTTTGTTTGTTTGTTTGTTTTCTTTCTTAGGTTTTTTTTTGCATTTTTTGTTTATAACTGTGACACTGTTATTTTTATGAATGTTTTTATTGTACCTTATAAACCATCCAGAACCATTAAGGCAGTGAGTGCCATTAAAATTTTCTGAAGAGACAAACAGAAAATATAAATACAAACTATAGCCAATGATATATTTATTTGTATTATTTTTAATTATGACAGAAATCCCACATTCATTTATCTAGAAATACATTCTATTGGACTCACTGGACGTATCTCTTCATAGAAATTCATAGGAATCTTTAGTCCAAAATGGGTGGTATCCACTTATGTGATGATACACAGAATATTAGAATATTTTATTAATAAAGTTCACAAGGACTTGGCAACATCTTTGACCATCTTTGACACAACTTTGCTTCTGATGAAAGGTAAATGACAATGTGAATTTATATTTTGTGTGGTTATGATTTTTTTGCTTCAGCTCCTGTGGTTTGAATTTTTTTGATAGTGCTATTTCTTATGCAAGGGATGCGGTGGCTCAGTGGCTAAGGCGCTAAGGCGCTGAGCTTGTCAATCAGAAGGTCGGCAATTCAGCGGTTCAAATCCCTAGCACCATGTAATGGGGTGAGCTCCCGTTACTTGTCCCAGCTTCTGCCAACCTAGCAGTTTGAAAACACGTAAAAAATGCAAGTAGAAAAATAGGGACCACTTTGGTTGGAAAGCAACAACGCTCCGTGCGCCTTTGGCATTGAGTCATGCTGGCCACATGACCACGGAGATGTCTTCAGACAGCGCTGGCTCTTCGGCTTAGAAACTGAGATGAGCACCCCCGGAAACGACTAGCACGCATGTGCAGGGGGAACCTTTACCTTTATTTCTTATGCATATGTCAAATAAGACAGCACTCATATACTGTCTTTGTGCATTGGAAGGAAAGGTGGTTGAAAAAGACCAGTTAGAAATATATAAATCAAAATTCTAGCATGTAAAATCTATCAGTATTAATTGGACCTTGTTAAATGAATTGTTACATAATATTTGTAGCATAAATGTATATCAATATTTCAATATTTAGTTATATCTCTGAACATTCAAATATGTTAGATGTTTTCACATGTTTCCTTTAGCATTTAATAAAAAGAATGAAGGGAACAACAAAAATCTTGTAGCATCTATTAATTATTGTTAAATTGTTATTCTCACACAAAAGCATGTTTTTGAAAAAAATCTATTTCTATTTGGAACAGTTGAATCCAACTGGTACATTACTGTGTGTGCATGAATCTTTCCTGGGTATATGTATCCATGTGTGTGTGAACATGTATGTGTATTTGTGTAGGTGTATGTGTCTCATACAGTATAGAGACTATTGCTTACAAAATTACATATGATCTCATGCAAGACAAAGTCTATATTGGTTTGCATTTTTTAAAAGTTCTCATAACTACCATGTTTCCCCGAAAATAAGACAGGGTCTTATTTTCTTTTGACTCCCGAAATATGCTCTTCGCCTTATTATTATGGGGGTGCAGTAGACGGCGACTGTTGGACTGGATGTCCCATTGCTGCTGCCTCCCCTCCCTGTTCTTGGTGCCGGCCGAGAGGCTGGCCCGCTGCCACCGCTTCATGGAACAGGACTCTGTAAGGTTTGTTGTGCCATTGCATGTACAAACTGCAGGACTGCCATGACCTTCATCATACCAGCACAGCTGGCGTTCTGCCGCTTGCAGCTGTGCCAGTATGTTGAACCTTGCGGTAGTGCTGCCGTTTGTGCATGCAATGGCACAACAAGCCTTGCAGAGTCCTGCTCCACGAGGCAGCAGCAGTGGGGTGATGAGTCTCGCAGAGACTCATTTCTGGCAGGTGGGACATGTCGGGCCATGAGATGCACGTTCTACCTGGGACTTGTAGCTCCATCACGTTCCTCGGCATTATGTCCAGGGAAGCCCATTGTAAAAGAAAACTTCTCGCAAGTTTGAGAAGTTTGATGAACTCATGAGAAGTTTTCTATTACAATGTGCTTCCCTGGACACAACACCAAGGAACGCAACAGAGCTACAAGTCCCAGGTAGGATGTGCATCTCACGGCAGGGCGCAATTTGGGGGTGGCAGGTGGGGTGGGGTGGGCTGTGAGACGTACATTCTACCTGGGACTTGTAGCTCCATCGCGTTCCTCGGCATTCCTCAGCAAGACACCAGGCAGCCATGCCGAGGGCAGCCCTGACAGATGCAGCTCGGCTGGCCCAGCCACGGGCAGTGCTACCTGTCTGCAGCTGAACTTGACCTGCAGGGGGCCAGCCGGGGATGGGGCGGGGGGGGCTGCCCATACATAAGTAGTTGGGAAGACGCCTTATTTTGGGGGGGGCTTATTTCAGCACATGCACTGAAAAGCCTGATTGGCCTTATTATGGGGACATATATTATTTTCAGGGAGACCCGGTACTTATTAACTTATATGTTGAATAAAAATTACTGAAATTATGATGGCACACTAAAAAAACCTGTATAAACAGATTGAGGGGATATCACATTTAAACCAAATGTGCACAAAATTCAGGAGAGATATCATTATTTGAAGCTAGCATCTAAACTTAAAGAGTGATAACAGATGGATTAAAATGAGCTTATTCTGTAGCATTTCTCGATTGCTTGTGAAGCCCAGTTATTAAAGAGAGGCAGCCTACAGGCAGTTTTCAAGCAGATTCTCAACAATATATAGAATAAAGGATGATTATTAAACATTGCAGTCTCAGCTGTGATCTAGAAGGCTCTAAAGAAAATGCAGTGATAATATCTGAAGACTAAAGGAAGAAGAGAATTGCATGACAGGAGAGCTGCAAAAAGTTTGAATTGTTTTTGATTCCAAGAAAAAGAATAATTATGAAGAAAAGTTTTAAAAAAACCTGCCCATCAAAAAAGTAAAACTATATACATTTAAATACTGTCAGCAGTCACAGTATTAAAGCAGTGCCATATTCAGCACCAGCTGTAGCTAGCTAACCTACACTTTTACTGCATTGTTTGCTATTTACTCTTGGTTTTAATTGGTGCCTTCAGGTGATTTCCACAAGCTTAAAATGAATTGACGTTAATCTATTTCTCAGGAACTATCCAGTTTTTTTTTTGTTGTTGTTGTTTTGAACTGGAGATATCAACGGGTTGTTCTACACAGCCTGGCTCAAAAGTCACCCGATCTACCTTAAATACCTTTTATGGATTTTCCCAGGTTTGATTCCTTAATTTATACTGCAACTAGGTACTCTTCAAGTGGCATAGTAGTTAAACATTTGCTTAACATACAAAGGGTCACTGATTTGAAACCAGTTTCACTTTTAAATTTATTTACCTTTTCCCCCCCCCCTTTCCCTGGGCTACAACTTCACTGTTCATTTGTTTTTAACAGCCACTGATTTATTGTTTCATTGTTTTTGCTGTCACTTGTGAGGCAGAAGGGTTTTACTTTTGTTCCCAAGGGCTTCGCGGTAGTTAAACAATGGGGCTATTTTTGAGTTGGGTAAACAGCAAACCAAAACCAAAAATAGAAATAGAAAAAGCTCCAGCATTAGTGCACAGGTAATTTTTTTTAAAAAAAAGAGTCAGAAGTAGTTATGTTAGAGAAAGAAAAAAAAAGGTTAACATACTTTTTTTTTTTGGCCAGATGTTGAATTTGGGAGGTACCTCTTTGCTACCTTGTCAACCAGACTTTTGCAGCCCAGACATGGTAGCCCAAATAGTGGGGTGGAATAGCAATAGCACTTAGACATGTACACCACTTCACAGTGCTTTACAGCCCTCTCTAAGCGGTTTACAGAGTCAGCATATTGCCCACAACAATCCTCATTTTACCAACCTCGGAAGAATGGATGGCTGAGTCAATTTTGAGCCGGTGGGAATCGAACTGCTGACAGTTGGCAGAATTAGCATGTAATACTGCATTCTAATCACTGTGCCACCACGGCTCACCACACCACTACCTAATTGTAGTGAAAGGCTGGCACAGAAGAAAGGAGGAAGTAAGTGAGGTGGCTGCTACATTCCCCTCTCAATTTTGAGCAAGCTGTTATATTGGCGACAGCACCATGGGTATAAGATGAAGTGCTTACTCATTGTTGGCTGCTGCCTTCACCTTCTGGCTCTTCTTTTTCAATGAATGAATGAGGGGGGAAATAATAGGCATTTGATATCTATGCTGCAAGAAAACATAGGACCACTAGATGCATTTTTTTAAAAAAAGATTCAGAAATCTGTTTTGTTTCAATCTATTAATTTTATTGGGTTTTTTCCCCCAGCCCAGTTATATTCCACTTTTCCTAAGACAAGGATTTTTAAACAACCAAGTGTAGAGGGAAGGGATGTGAGTTTGGGAGAAAGTTGAACCGGAGGAAAAAGGGAATATTTTGGAGTACTGAGAAGGTGAGGGGAGTCATCCATAGGATCTTCCAATGTAATGGTAGGAGAAAAATGTGACTGTGCAACCTTCTTCTACCCTTTTTCTTCCCTACCATAATTTGCCACAGACTCATGGAAGAGGTGGTTCCGAAACCAAATTTTCTGCTATTGGAACTCATCTGATAGATTTGCTTTGGGATCCAGACAGCAATACTTATTAATAACCTAATTTGCTCCCTAGTAGATACAGGCTTATCATATCTGGCAGAGATGGTAGTCACTTATTTTCCCTACAGGTTCACAAATGTGAGCGTGTGTGTGCACGCTTCGGTCGTGCGTGCGCCTTCTGTGCATGTGTGTGCACCTTCTGTGCATGCACCTTCTGCGCATCTGCTTGAGCGTGCAGCTGGCATGCATGCATGCGGCTTCAAAACGTGCCTAAATAGGACGGCATAGTGCTGGGGTGGGTGGGCATGCGCACCCACAGGTCGTTACTATCGGTTTGCCCGAACCTCTGATATCTGGGCTGGATCATTGAAAAACATTTAGATGGGTTGGGGAGAGAGTTAAGAGTTCCTGTATCTGTTTCCTCCAATCTAGTAGTTATCTGAAACTATGCAACTCAGATATGGCAAACCTAAATACTTACTGATCCAGAGAAGGTAGTACTCGTGTCTTTTGCTC
Source organism: Diadophis punctatus similis (assembly GCA_023053685.1). Classification (NCBI taxonomy): domain Eukaryota; kingdom Metazoa; phylum Chordata; class Lepidosauria; order Squamata; family Dipsadidae; genus Diadophis; species Diadophis punctatus. Next base: position 150,324,950 of record JALIGW010000003.1, read on the forward strand.
CTGTAATATAATTCCCTGGAATAATACTGCCAAGATACAGGAACAACCACCTCTTTTTTTTTTCAATTGACTTATCAGAGATTCTTCTCTGTTGTTTTTTTTAAAAAGAACTAACTGGGTGTGCTGGAACCTGTCTCCAATTATAGAGCATTCTATGACTCCTGTGGTTTAAAATTATTTAAATTTTTCCTCCCTAACACCAAATCCTCAGAATGAATTCTTCCCTCTCTTCCTTCTAAGGTAACTCAGACTCGGATGCCACATATTCACCAGTCAGCCTGTCTCTCTCTCTTTTGCTACTATTGCAATTTTTACATTCTATTTTTTTTATTCATTCATTCATTTATTTATCTATTCATTCATTCATTCATTCGTTCGTTCGTTCGTTCGTTCATTTATTTATTTATTTATTTATTTATTTATTTATTTATTTATTTATTTATTTATTTATTTATTTATTTATTTATTTATTTATTTATTTATTTATTTATTTATTTATTTATTTATTTATTTATTTATTTATTTCTTGGTTCTTATATGCCACCCTATTTTCCCTCCAAATCTGCTTGCATCCAAATGACAGCGTAACTTTGGAATCAGCTTTCTACTGACTTTTAATGTAACCACTATACTGTTCCTTTAAGCCCTTACAAATTTAATGTCAACATTTTTAATGGATAGCTTTTAAATCATCTGAATTTCAATTTTCAAGGTTTGCAAAATACTTTGGCTGATCCATTCCATCCAGAACACAATCCACATATCCCTCAGCAAGATGGTGCTTTACAGAAAATACTCCTTCATCATTTGTAATAATTAACTTTATGAATACAAAGAAAGAGTACAAAGAAAGAGTACAAAGGAGAAAGGTAGAAAAAAACTTCCTCCATTACATTTTTCATTTAAAAGAAATAGACCAAATAAAAGAAGAGGTGGAGTTGCACTATATATAACAAATAACTACATTTCTACAGAAATAGAGCACAACAATAATGAAAATTATCTTGAATGCATTTGGGTCAATATTAAAGGGAGGGGGAATGACATTGCTATAGGTCTATACTATAGGCCAACCAACCAAACAGAGGAAGTAAATGAACTTTTTGCTAGTCAGCTAACTAAGGTATGTAGGAAGCACATCACAATAGTAATGGGGGATTTTAACTACCCTGACATCAACTGGGAGACAAAATCTGTACCAAGTGGAAGATCCAACATATTCCTAACAAACCTAGCAGACAACTTTGTTTCCCAAAAAGTAGAGAAGGGAACAAGGGGATCAGCCATATTGGACTTAATTCTCACTAACAGAGATGAAATGATAGAAGGTGTTGAAGCTACAGGAACCTTGGGGGCAAGTGATCATGCAATATTGGAATTCAACATTATGCAAGCACAAGCAGTAGAACAAAGTCAAACTAGAGTCTTGGACTTTAAGAGAGCTAATTTCAATAAACTTAGAGAGAGCTTGGGAAGGATTCCATGGACGAGAATCCTCAAGGGGAAAACAACTCAAGAATCTTGGGAAATTTTGAAAAGTGAGATTATAAAAGCCCAGTCTAGCACAATATCAATAAAGAAGAAAAGTAATAAGTCTCAAAAGAAACCAGCATGGGTGCATAAAGAACTCTCTGACAAATTGAAAGACAAAAAGGACAAGTATAAAAAGTGGAAAGAGGGGGAAATAACTAAGGCAAAATAGCCCGAGCCTGTAAAGATGAAGTGAGGAAAGCTAAGGCTCACAATGAACGAAGGCTTGCGACAAAAGTAAAAAATAACCAAAAAAGCTTCTTCCAACATATTAAAAACAAGAAAAAAGTCAAGGAAACAATTGGTCCACTGATGGGAGAAAGTGGCAAGAAGGTGACAAGCAACAGGGAGAAAGCAGAACTACTTAACTCGTTTTTTGTATCTGTCTTTACACAAAGGGAAAAACAGTCCAACCTATCAAAAGCAGCATCACAAAAAACAGATTAGGAACACAAGTTAAAATAGGGAAGAAAATGGTAAGTGAGCACCTGTCTACCCTAGACGGGTTCAAATCACCAGGACTGCATGGATTACACCCCAGGGTTCTGAAGGAACTGGCAGATGAGATCTCAGAACCACTGAACTATATCTTTCAAAGATCCTGGAGCATCGGGGAACTGTCAGAGGACAGCAGTTCCCATCTTCAAAAAAGGAAAAAAAATAGATCCAGGAAACTACAGACCTATCAGCCTGACCTCAATAACAGGGAAGATTCTGGAAAAGATAATCAAGCAATGAATCAGTGAACACCTAAAAGCAAACAAAGTAATAACCGAAAGCCAACATGGGTTTGTCAAAAACAGATCATGCCAGACTAATCTTATTGCATTCTTTGACAAAGTGACAAAATTAGTGGACCAGACGAATGCTGTCGATATAATTTGCTTGGTCTTCAGTAAGGCATTTGATAAAGTAGACCATAACCTACTACTAGATAAAGTAGAAAAATGTGGGTTAGACAGCAACACCACCAGATGGATTCAAAACTGGCTGACCAACTGCATTCGAAGTGTAGTGCTCAATGGAACTGCATCTACATGGAGGGAAGTATGCAGTGGAGTACCCCAAGGCTTTGTTTTAGGCCCAGTACTCTTCAACATCTTCGTCAATGACTTGGACGAGGGGATAGATGGGGAACTCATCAAATTTGCAGAAAACACCAAGCTGGCAGGAATAGCCAACATTCCAGAAGATAGGCTCAAGATACAGAAAGATCTTGACAGACTTGAACATTGGGCGCTATCTAACAAAATGAAATTCAATGGTGAAAAATGTAAGGTTCTACATTTAGGCAAGAAAAACAAAATGCACAGGTACAGTATATGTGGTACCTTGCTCAAAGTAGTAACTGTGAGAACGATCTTGGAGTCCTAGTGGACAACCCTTTAAATATGAGCCAGCAATGTGCAACAGCTGCCAAAAAAGCCAACACAGTTCTAGACTGCATTAACAGAGGGATAGAATCAAGATCATGTGAAGTGTTAATACCACTTTATAATGCCTTGGTAAGGCCACACTTGGAATACTGCATTCAGTTTTAGTCGCCACAATGTAAAAAAGATGTTGAGACTCTGGAAAGAGTGCAGAGAAGAGCAACAAAGATGATTAGGGGACTGGAGGCTAAAACATATGAAGAACGGTTGCAGGAACTGGGTATGTCTAGTTTAATGAAAAGAAGGACTAGGGGAAACATTATAGCAGTGTTCCAATATCTCAGGGGTTGCCACAAAGAAGAGGGAGTCAAACTATTCTCCAAAGTACCTGAGGGTAGAACAAGAAGCAATGGGTGAAAACTAATCAAGGAGAGAAGCAACCTAGAACTAAGAAGAAATTTCCTGACAGTTAGAACAATTAATCAGTGGAACAGCTTGCCTCCAGAAGTTGTGAATGCTCCAACACTGGAAGTTTTTAAGAAGATGTTGGATAACCATTTGTCTGAAGCAGGGGTGAAATCCTTCCGGTTCGCTCTTACCTGTCGGTCGCCGCAGAGCCTTTGGAGCTGGTGGTGTTCGCGGCACGGGGCTGCCCCCGCCCGCTTTCCCCGCCCACCTGGACGCCACAATTTGTGTTCTTTTGCCCTCTGTGCATGCAGAACGCTTTGCGCATGCGCAGAGGGCAAAATAACTCAAATGGCGGCGTCCAGGCGGGCAGGGACCGACAGGTAAGAGCAAACCGGGAGGATTTCACCCCTGGTCTGACGTGGTGAAGGGTTTCCTGCCTAAGCAGGGGGTTGGACTAGAAGACCTCCAAGGTCCCTTCCAACTCTGTTATTCTATTCTATTCTATTCTATTCTATTCTATTCTATTCTATTCTATTCTATTCAGAATTGAAATGCCATTCCGTCTCTCTTTAAAACAGCAGCAGCAGCAGCAGCAGCAGCTACAACAACAACAACAACAACAACAACAAGGCAGAAGGGGAAATGGGAGAGTTATCTACATCATCATTACCAAAGGAGATTTCAGAGCAGACATGTCAAAGTGATTAGTTCACTGACATTATACAAAAGTTTTTATCCTGTACCATATTTTTCACCCAGGTGCTGTTGCTCATCACTCTGAGTGTCATATTAAGTGCTTTAAAGACATGTTGTAATTCCTGCCAGGCAGCTTTGTGTGGTGTGAAGTATCACTAGATCGTCCATGAAGGTAATTAATTGATCAGCACCTGAGTGTTTAGTTCAAATTACCTTTCCTTGCTTGAGGGCAGGAGAGTTCAGACACCTGATTAGTAAATCCAATCTGGCTTCTTCATAGCCATCTATTTTAGAGAACAAGAGAGTGAGAAAGATAGAGACATCTCTTTTCTTTACCCGGCCACTTCCTTCTATTAAGGAGCAAAGATTAAGAAAACTAAGATGGAGTATCTGTTTTTGTTTTCATTTGAAGGTAAACACCTGCTTCTTTTTTAGGATTTCAGTTTTGAAATCCATATTACTAACAAATCTGGATATTTGCCACTTGGATTGCTTGTTGATATCAGAGGTGGGGCGGGGAATCAAGATTTTTTTTCGAATGCTGAAGGATCTTAGAAATTGTAATTCAGTAATATCGTGAAGATTCCCACGTGGCTGAAAACACAAAGTCAGCCCGATATTATACAATCTTCTTTTTTAAAAAAGCTGAAAATGTTACAAAAGGGGCATTGCTGATTACATTGCCAGATACCGATTGCTGATACAACAAAATGTTGTATTATGTAGGACAACTAAGAAAACCTTCCACTGAAATAACGTAAGACAAAGCACAAGACTATATGGGCAAGCCTTATTGTTGTTGACATGTTGTGACTGATTGTACAAGGGGCAAGTCTACATGCCTATTATCAGCATATGATTGAACCCTTTCCAAATTATGCCAAAAATCTGCATAAATAGGGAATGTTAGCAGGAACGTTGCATGGAAAAGGGGGTGGAGATTTAATTAAGTGGCTAAAGCTACCATCTTGATTTTTTTTTTAAATTCTCCCCTTGGATGCCAGATATATGACTGTTGGGGTTTGGTTAGATTACATAATCCTCCAAAGTCCTGTGCATTTTTCAGTTTTGTTGAGATATATTCTCATTAATATTTTGTTGAGATATATTCTCAATAATTTTCTTTTTAAAATTCCAGGAAGAAACTATTTTAGAATAAGCAAATTAAAGTATAATTTCCTCCCACAGATTACCAATAATGTAAGTTAAATTTCAATGCAAAAATGGTTATATCTCTGTCCTCTGATATATTATTATACTCATTAATTTCAAGTTCAAGTCACCAAAACTGTTTTTTTAATAAGAGGAGTAAGTCCAGAATGCAAACCCTGAGCAATTTAAAGCTAATTATTATTATCTACTTGTTTTTCACTTCTTGACAGGAGCAAAAGGCAGTATCGCTTCCCCTCTGACACATTAGGAGCTTCTTTTCAAAGTACTTAGAGATTTCTGAGGACCATGGAACAATTCAGTAAAATCATGGTATCAAAAGGCTTAATATTAGATAAAAGTTTATTTGTGAAAAAAAACTCTATTAAGTTTAGCGTCCAATATATTTAGTGGGGCCTACATGCATGTGTTTCCATTTAACATTTCTCCATCTTCCAATTACCCTTACTAGCCTACAAGTTGAATGGCCACCTTATTGGCCTTCAGGAAAGCCGTTAAGACCTGGCTTTTCCGGCAGGCTTGGGGCCAGTGACCCGACAGAACTAATCAGTAAGGTCGCCCCTGAATGAATGTAGTGATGGATTGCTTTTAAATTTTTAAGCATGCGTTTAAATTTTGTTATGGTGTTTTTTTCTGTATTGATTCGTATTTGTCCTGATTGGGAGCCACCCAGAGTCCTCTGGGAATTGGGTGGCATACAAATATGATCAAATAAATAAAATAAAATAAAATATAACATAGTTTCTCACTCCTACAGTAAGTCAATATTTAGGTTTTCCTACAGAGACATTTTGAAGGAGAGATGGAAAGATGGAAATTGGAGTCGGTCACCACTGCCATACTTTGACGTTACAGCTAGATAATTGAAAAGATATTGCCATGGATTTGAGCATTGGAAGGACAAAATTTGTTCAGTCAAAATTTGTCTATTCCCAATCACTATTATATATGCCAACGGTCTTCAAAAAATGTAGGGCACCTTCTAAGGTAGAGGTGAGTTGGCCTTGAGAATTGCATACACAGACACTGACAAACTCAAACAACTAAACTCGCTTCTTCCTTCCACCATTCAAACTGAATTACTTGAGAACAAAATTAAAATCCACGCACTTGCCTGCTTCCTTCTAATTTAAAATGTTGCAGTCATGGGTGATGTTGTGTGAGTCCATGTTTTCACAGAGGAATTTACATGCAGTAGTGGAAGCATCTCAAAGAAGCATATAGCTTGTTTTGAAGATGGCTCAAAGGTAGTTACAGTTTGCAGAAAGAGGCTGATATCTCTTTGTAAAACTAAATGTAGCTTGCTCAATATGAAAGTAAGGGTGCCTGAATATATAACTTTTAAACTCAGGGGATTCTGGGTAGTATCAAGAAATAAGTAATAATAAGTAATAAGTAAAAAAATAAGTAATAGCAACAATATTTATAACTTTAATGGAGCTGGTAGGGTAATAGGTATTTATATAAAACCCTTTTTTAAAAAACTAGAACTTCAGCCATTTTATTTTAAATATACATATTAGGGACAATATCTCTTAGTTACCTTCTAGACCCGTGTTGGCGAACCTATGGCACGTGTGCCATCGGTGGCACGAAGAGCCCTCTCTGCTGGCACATGTGCCGTCGCCCCATGTCAGATTTCCGTGGCATTTCTTTCGTGAGCTTCTGTTTCCCTGCAAACGACAAAACAGAAGCTCACAAAAGAAAAAGATCTTACCTCTTGCCGTGCTGCCGGTGTTGGGATGCCCCGCCTCCCGCCGACCAGCTGGTCTTCAGGTCTCTGCTGCGCATGTGTGCATGTCCCACATGCGCACATTCACACATGTCTGTGCATGTCCGTGTTCATGCATGTCAGCACATACACACATTCACACATGTCCGTACATGCGCACGCTCATGCACGTGCGTGCACCTTTCAGTTTGGGCACTCCAAAGGTTCGCCATCACTGTTCTAGACTTACACCTGAATATAGCTGATAGGAAGTCTTGATACACTTAGAAACATATGTCTTACATTTTAGCAAACCAAGTATCACAAGAGAAACTGCTTCATTTCTTGGTTCACTATTGTGAAATAATGAAGTCATAACTGGCTCAGCTGAAAGAATCATGTATTGGTTTATTGTTTCCTCCACTTCACTGGTGTTCCACTATTATTTCCTCTGACTCAGATTTCAGATTGTGATCTTTTTGGAATACAGTCCTAGTTCACCGCTTTAAAATAAACATTCTGAAATATTCTTACCTTCAGTGAAAGAAATTAGTCAATGGATACTTTTAATATGGATACAATAAAAAATGTGTATATGAAATTATTTTGAAATGTTTGTTCTACGTGGAGTTTGGTTTTATTATTTTATTCAGATGAACTGTGACCCACAGTTGGGTGTTAAAATTCGGTGGAAAAGCAAAATGAAAATAAATTAATTTATCTTGAGGATTGCAAATGGCAACTGAATTTTAACAGCTATTGTCACTACTTGGTGTCAATAGGGAAACTGGAGTACATGTCATTCTACACGATACCTATAACTAATTAAGTCAGTTTCAATTAACAAATAAATTAGGAGTACCCACAAGAGAGGTAAAAAAATAGTCAAGAGAATGGCTGTGACTGATGGTAAAAACACTGTCCCCTTTTGTAATGTGTGTTGTAATGTAAAATTGCAAATCTAATTGCTGAAGGCTACAATGGCATAAAAATGTGCTGTCATCTCTTTGTCTCCTTCCCCAACACCAAAAAAGTTATAGCTCAGTCTTTCATGCCAATGTAAAGCTTAAATTATTCCCTAGCCTGTGGCACTCTGGATTTGTAAGAATTTTTATGGATTGACTGACTGATTATACAACCAGGTAGGTAGATAACTCACAAAATACTCCGTCAATATTTCCAACAGCTATCCTGATTAGGAATTCTGGAAGATATTTACCTTCAACTTTAGTAGAAGAATCTCACAACATATTGCTCAAATGCAAATCCCAATCTTTTCAGGTAGACTTTTCCAACTTGATGACCTTAAGTGGATTAAATTCAGCTTCCATAGTACCCACCTCCTGTGGCTTTTGGCTACAAAGTCCTAACACATTTAAGCATACCAAATTAGGAAATATAAATAATATAAATAAAAAATATTAAATATAAATAAATAAATAAATATTAAAATATAAATAATATGCCTTGCAAAAGCACACTTAAAAGGGAATGAGAATCTTAACCACAAGTATCAAGAATGTAGATAACATGAATAAAAATCCCTTCAGCTAATTTATTGCAAGAATTTGTTTTAAACACACAAAAAATAGGGCATGAATTAGTTATTATGGTTTATCTATGCTCTAATTGGCAAAGACAATTCAGTACCAATCTAATAATTTAATGTTACATATCTTGTGGGAAATTAAGAAGATAATATTTCTTTTTAATGTTGGTACAAGACAAATGAAATAGATTAACAAATGTAGATGGTCTCCAAAATACAAATATATCGATCAGTCTTTAAAAAGCATTATCAGTTAAAGAGCAGACCAAATACTTTTGTCATGTAATTATTTTTATTTGTTTGTTTATTTTGTCCCTTTGAATCAGTTTTGACATGATTGGACAGAAAGAAAAAAAAGATATATGGTAACTGCAAATTATCATACTCACAAAGATGGAAGAATAGCAATAGCAATTGCACTTAGACTTGTATACCGCTTCACACCCCTCTCTAAGCGGTTTACAGAGTTCAGCATATTGCCCCCAACAATCTGGGTCCTCATTTTACCGACATTGGAAGGATGGAAGGCTGAATCAATCTTGAGCCGGTGAGAATCTGGCAGTCAGCAGAAGTAGCCTGCAGTACTGCATTCTAACCACTGCGCCACCACATGAAATACTCACAGTAGATTGAATTATAAAATTGACAGAGCTTGAGGAAATGACAAAGCTGACCACTTTGGTCAGGGAAAAACCCAATAAAACTTTTTAAAAAAGATTACAAGCCTTATATGCACTAGATATGAAAAAAAGAAAAGTCAGAAATGATGATTTATGGATACGGGAATTAATAAAGAGGGTGGGGAAAGAGAAAGCAATTATTCAATATAAAGGGCAGAAGTCAAAATTTGATATTTTCTTTTTTTCCATTTCCTTTTCTAATATCCTTTTTTTCATTTTTGTATTTCTATGATACTGTAAAATTCTAATAAAAAACATTTTTTTAAAAGGAAATCTCAGGCCTGCGTTCTTTAAAACAAACTACCACTCATTTTAAGCTATACTACAATTGTTCCATTTTCTTTGAGCCTCTTCCTTTGAAATACTATTTCCAAATTGCCATGACATTCTATGGCTTTTACATGGCAGAAATTCCTATTAAGTGCAATCAAGCTTGCTCTCAATTACACTTAATGGACTCTCACTTTCAAGTGCAGTAAGCACATAAAGAATTACATTCTGGCATTGTATTTGTTGACCCAGAAATTGAATTCGCCGGGCTTCTTCTCTAAGATAAGTGAACTTAGGGTAACAAACTTGGACGATCTGTCAAAATTTGGAAGCAAAGGATCAGTTATTTTTCCACTCCTAAACTGGACAGGAAACTGCTAAATGGCTATTAAACATTACTGTTAATAATGAATTGAAATTGGGAACTAATTCTTTCTTTTAAAAAAAATAGGATTATATAAATTAGATGTTGGATTGCTTTCTCTTCTCTTCTCTTTCTAAGAATATCAACTCTAGGGAAAAGCCTAGATTGTATTTCACACGATTTAAAAGGTGATTATCATGAAAGAAACACTAATGCTTTTTTTAATAAAATAAATAAAATAAAACACCCTATGTGCAGTATACAGATGCTTCATGTGCAGCTTGGGAAATTACCTTTGATTTACATGGGGATGGGTTGGATAATTCACAATATGTGCCTCTACACCAGTAAACAATCATTCCCATGGTAATTATACATCTCTCTTTCTCCAATACTACTTAAATTGCAAGGTTTTCCTTTGCTGGGGATTTGCAGCAAACTATGGGAAATAAGAGATTCTTCCAGACAGTTAAAAAGATAAGATGCCTCCATAGGCAATGTCAAAAAGTCAACATCATCTCAATGCCCACTCTCTTTTCATGCCATAGCTCCTCTGTGTGTTACATTTTGCTTTGGGGTGTGCATGCAGGATTGTGTGGTTTCATATGTTTGAATTTCCAAGTGCAATCAACTTTGAATCATATTCCAGAAAGAACTCTTTTCAGCAATTTAAATATAAAAGCTGCATGACTGATATATCTGTTAGCTTTATAATGACCATAAATTACTCTACAGTACAGTACAAATGTAGTATTAAGATATTCATTACATTTATAAGATTGTGGGGTTGATTCTATCTTATTTCTTAACTAATCTTTCATAGTATTAACTTATCTGAAAATGCAATTAGGATTGGTCTATTATATTTCCAATGCTTAGTGTAACTATAATTATGCCAAAATTATGAAAAGATATATTCTCCTGTAAGTTACACATTGTTGAAAATGTATTGCGAAATCAAGCAAATCAAGAGAATAAGAAAGTCAAAGGTTCTAGTCCAGCTCAAAGATGATTTGCATGCTGTATTAAATAAAATTTCCAAGAGTTTAATAGGACTCAAGTAATTACAGAAGGGATATGGACATACAGTATGTAATAAACATTTTTCTCTCTGACTGGACCTGGTTTTTCAATGGTATATGTTGCAGGCTTTCATTGTTCTCCTTTCTCACTCAAAACTTATTTATAAGGTAGGGCCATGCCACTCATATATTTTAGTACTATACATTGAGCAACCTCCTTGCAAAGAACATTATCGCATATAGCTGCATCTACATTGGAGTCGGTATAACTTCCTCTTGAGAGGTTGTTTCCTCAAAAAGAGGATCAGCTGGCTCCTCCCCAGATGATTTGGGCTCCACCGGAGGCATTTTTGCTGCTGCCCTTGCTTTATGGAGAAGCGACTTAAATAAAGCCGGGTTGAAGAGACCAGTAGTCGCCGGAGGTTCAGGGGCAAGATCTTCATCGGCTGATAAGTCCAAATCCTGCCCCTGGTCATCTGCGTCACGCAGGGATTTAGGGGAATCCTGAAGCGTGGTGGCGTCGATCTGTGGGGGTTGGTCCCATTCAGTGACCGGCGTGAGGCGACGCGCTGGTGTTTGCGGAAGAGGCGGTCCTGAAGTTGAAGGCTTCGTGGCCGAAGTTTGTTGAAGGCCTGCAGCGATGCCTTCCTTAATGGCCGCTTGAATCAGGGCCTGAACTTCAGGGTTCTTGAAAATGGCAGATGGTGTGACTTGCTGGGGAGCAGGTGAAGGAACCCGCGAAATGCGAGGTTCCTCCCAGATGTCATTGTCACCCAGACAAAGGTTGGGGTTATCCAAAGATAGAGCCCCTGATGATTGTCTGGAACGTGAGGGTAGGTTATCGCTCCCTTCACTTGGACCCGAGGAGGTTGAAGGTGGCTTCTTGGCCTTCTCAGGAGCCTTGTCCCGCATATCAATAATCAGCGCAAATGGGGAACTTTGCCTTTTCTTGTCAATCAGTTTAAAAAAAAGACATGTTAAATATTTCTAAGTTTGGATTTATATATATCTATATATTAAATTAAATATATATTTTATATATTTAATCTGCCCAGTGCAACATATTTAGCAGCAAGTGTTTTGAAGTCTGCAGTATTGCTCCTTGTCAAGTTTTGTTGTAGCAGATATTCGGTTAAGTTCTTTCTTTCATTTTTGTGTGGCAGGCAAAAAGAGTGTCAATGGACCTCAAATTACAAGCTATGCAACAAAAATAATACTTAGAATTTATTGAACATCGTTACAGTCATATAGAAAAAGGAGAGAATTTTGTTGGAGAGGTAATAAGGATAATGCTTCTTTAAAACACAGGTTTTTCCAATGTTGTATATATTTACTAAGTTTGAGGAAAAAATGTGATTATGCTAAAAGCGAAAATTTTCAGTAGATAATGTTCTCTTGAATTATATATCTAATACATATAATTTTACAACTGAAGAACGTAAATGGATTTGTGTGTCATTACTACAGCAAAAAAAAATCCTCGATAATGAAATATTGGAAGGAGAAATATAATAGCTCATTTTACTCAGTAGATGCAAGACCTGATTACACTTGCTATCTACAAGCAGATTACCTACAGACATAGACTTTGCATGGCTAAGTATAATGAAATATGGGACTCATTTATACAAAATGCAGCAGGTTAAAAAGCATGATAATTATATCAGTTATAAATAAAATTATATGCATAATCTTTGTATTAGATAATTGTATGTAGAATTGTAGCTGCTTACTATAGCAACACAAATATAGTCTATATTTTATTTTTAAAAAACCATTTTCTTTTTCTGTTGTTTCCCCCCACCCACCCACTTATTTTAAGCACTTATTGTGTACTCTTTTTTAATAATGTATTTTTGTGCTTTGTTCCTTTCGTTTTTTTCTGCTATTATTCTGTTATTATTTTAGTCATTATATTATCAAAGTGCTATTATTTAATGCAGTATTGCAGACTGATTGTGCCCATTATCAGGAGTTTGATCCTAACCGGCTCAAGGTTGACTCATCCTTCCTTCTTTCTGAGGTCAATAAAATGAGGACCCAGATTGTTGGGGGCAATATGCTGACTCTGTAAACCACTTAGAGAGGGCTATAAAGTTCTGTCAAGCTGTATATAAGTCTAAGTGCTATTGCTATTGCTATTATTTTAAAAGCAATACATAAAGAGGCAGGGACTCCCTCAAATAATATTCATAGATTGCCAACGAGGAGTTACACAACCAGACAAGGTTCTGATCAAGTGATCAGTCTGACTAGCAAACAGATTATAATAAAAATACACCACTTTACTAAGTTAAACAGAACTATATGTTTAGATATGAATGGATAATCAATTTTAACTTTGCGGATTGGCTGATTGAATGATGCTGCAAAACTTCATTGGCTAATATTTATTTTCCCAAAGCTTCACAGGATAAGAAAACATACAGCCCAAGCCTTTCTTTTTTTTTTTTTTTTTTTTTTTTTTTATTTTTTTTTTATTATTTTTCTTCATTAAACATCTGAATATTTTGATACAGATCTACACCCGTTTTTACAACATTTGTTATATCTCAATTATGCACATTAAATCATAAATTTACAATCTTTTCTGTCTTTGTTTTCTTCTCACGTTGTCACACAGTCTTTCCTCTTTTTTTTAGTCCAGTTGTACCATCTAGTCCATGTTTTGTAGTATTCTGAGTAGCATTGTCCTTTGAGTTGAATAGTCAGCATGTCCATTTCGGCACATCTATATATTTTGTCCATTAGTATATTTTCTGGTGGGATTTGATTGTCTTTCCAATATTGTGCATATGTTATTCTTGCCGCAGTTGTAATATGTAGTATTAAATATTGTATATTTTTTGGATGTTGTTTTTCCATTATCCCCAGAAGGAAAAATTCTGGGGTAAATTCCATTGTTCTCTCAGTAATTTCTTGTAACCAGGCATGCACTTTTTTCCAGTAGCCCTTTGCTTCGGGACACAACCACCACGCATGAAAGAAGGTACCTATGTCTTTTTTACATTTCCAGCAAGCCGAATTCATTTTTGGGTATATTTTGGCCAATCTTGATGGAGCTAAATGCCATCTATAAAACATTTTATAATAATTCTCTTTATATGCTGTTGACTTAGTTATTTTGCAGTTTATATTCCATGTTTTCCCCCAGTCAGCTAAGTGTATGTTGTGGCCTACGTTTTTTGCCCATGCTATCATGGGTTCCTTGACAATTTCCTCCATTTTATCGAATTCCAGCAGATATTTATATAGTTTTGATATTATTTTTTCGTCCGGGCCAATCAAAATTTTATCCAATTTTTGCATTTCCATTTCTATACCCATACCCTCAGTATCTTTTTTGTGTCGAGTTTTTAATTGTAAGTAGGTCAACCAATCAATATTTATATTTTGTTCCGCCAATTGTTCTCTACTTTTTAATTTCCCTGTCAGATCTAATATATCGCTATATTTTGCTGCTTTGGTTATATCAATTAGGTTGGGGTAGGTCATGGCTTCTATAATTGAAAGCCATTTGGGGATTTTCATGTAGTTCTTCTTTTTGATTTCATACCATGTTTTTAACAAAGATTTTCTAATTAGGTGTTGGTTGAAGCTAAGTTGTGGCTTAGTTCCATCTCTCCATATGTAAGCATGCCATCCCATTTGTAGGTCGTGGCCCTCTAGTGTTAGTATTCTTTTGTTAGTTAAGTTTATCCATTCTTTTATCCACGCCAAGGATGCTGCTTTGTAGTAAAGTTTCCAGTCAGGGAGCCCTAGACCACCTCTGCTCTTATCATCCTGTAAATTTGCTAATTTGATTCTTGGTTTTTTGTTTTGCCATATAAATTTAGATATAATTTTATTCAAATTAGTAAAAAATTTAGTCTCTAATTTGATCGGAACTGTTTGGAATAGGTATAAAAATTTTGGCAGTATACTCATTTTAATTGCAGCTATACGCCCTAATAATGATAACTGTAATTTTTTCCATTTTTCTAATTCTAATCTTGTTTGGTTTACTAATTTGTCATAATTGTCTTTTTTAATAGATGAACATCTATTTGTTAGTATTATCCCTAGATGTTTAATTGTTTTGGTTGTTTGTAAGCCTAATTTCTCTTCTAATTCATCTTTTTGTTTTATTGTCATATTTTTTGTTAATAGTTTAGTTTTTTGTTTATTGATTTTCAATCCTGCCAATTCTCCGTATTCCTCTATCTCTTTAATCAGTTTTTGCCCTGTTTCAATTGGTTCTTCTATAAAAAATACGAGATCATCGGCAAATGCCTGTAATTTATACTCCTGGTTTCTAATCTTTGTTCCCTTAATATCCTTATTATTTCGAATTTTGTTTAGTAATGTTTCCAATGTTAAGATAAAGAGCAGAGGTGACATCGGACATCCCTGACGTACTCCTTTAAAGATCCGGAATGATTGTGTCATATCCCCATTTATCATAATCTTGGCTGACTGGGAGGTGTAGATTGTTTCTATAATTTTTTCAAATTTGTCGCCAAATTTCATCTCTTTGATCAAACCTATCATATACTGCCAATTTACATTGTCGAACGCTTTTTGCGCATCCAGGAAAGCTAGGGCGACCTGCTTTTCTGGATGCGCTTCGTAATATTCCAATATATTTAAGACGATTCTTGTATTGTTTTTTATCTGCCGCATTGGTAAAAATCCATTTTGATCCGAATAGATAATTTTATTTAGTATTTTTTTGGTTCTTTCTGCCATAATTGTCATAAAAATTTTATAATCTGTGTTCAACAACGAAATTGGTCTGTAGTTTTGTATATGATTTTTCTCGGTACCTTCTTTCATGATCGTGGTGATATATGTTTCCCTCCACGTATTTGGTATCCTAGCTCCTGTTAATGCTTCATTATATAGCTCTAATAGAATATCCTCTAGTATTGTACTCATTTTTTTGTAATATTCCCCTGGAAATCCATCCGGTCCTGGTGTTTTATTGTTGTTTTGTTTTTGAATTGCATTTTGAATTTCCTGTATTGTAATATCCCTGTTTAACATTTCCTTATCAATTTCCTCTATTTGCGGCATACTAATTTCCTTTAAATATTCTTTTATTTTATTTAGTTCCACTGGGTCCTGTCTGTATAAGTCTCTATAGTATTCTGTTGCAATTTCTTTTATTTTTTCATCTGAGTGTTGTATTTCCCCATTTGTGTCTATCAGTTGATTTATAATTCTATTGCTTTTTTCCTTTTTAATTTTATAAGCTAGCCATCTACCGGGTTTATTTGCTGTTTCAAAGAATGTTTGTTTTGTAAGCCTAATATCCTTCAAATATTCCTGTTGTTCAATTAAATTCAATTTATGTCTCGTTTCCATTAATAATTTATGTGTATTCTCTTCCTTTGGTTCTTTTTGCAGTCTTTTTTCTAACTGCTGAATATCCTTTATTTTTTCATTGTATTCCTGCCATTTTTCTCTATTTTTCTTTGCCGTATAGGCAATTGTAATTCCCCTTATATATGCTTTTAATGTATCCCATAAGTTTTGTATGGTTGTAGGCTGTTTCTTATTCTCTTTCATAAATAATTTTATTTCTTTGGTAATTGTTTGTATGTATTCATCTTCTTGGAGTATTTTTGTGTTCAAAGTCCATCTCCTTATTCCTTTCTTTTTCCCTTTCCATATTACTATTAAGGGGCTATGGTCTGCCCATATGTTTGGGGCTATCTCCACCGATGCTATGTTCTTGCATATTTCTTTATTTGTCCAGACCATGTCTATTCTTGAAAAGGATTGGTGTGGTATTGAATGAAATGTATATTGTTTGTCTTTAGGGTGCAATAATCGCCATGTATCTGTCAAATTCAACTCCTCTATCATGTCCTTGAATGTAGTTGGTAGTGTATTTTTGTTATTTTTTTTGTTTTTCCCTGTTATGTAGTCTCTTTTTGGATCTATTATACCATTAAAATCCCCTATTAAACATATATTTTTATATTTAGTTGTCATTAATTTCTCATGTATCTTTTGATAGAAGTTTTTTTGCTTTTGATTGGGTGCGTATATATTTACTAATAATATTTTTTCTCCCCCTATTTCAATTTCCACCATTATATATCTTCCTTTGGAGTCTACTTTTATTTCTTTAGACTCAATCTCTTTTTGTACATATATTACTACACCTTTCTTTTTTTTCTCCCCTAATGATGCGTATAATTTCCCTAGTTTTGGATATTCCAGATATTTTTTATGTACTTGTTTGATATGGACTTCTTGTAAACATATTACTTCTGCTTTTTGTTTAACTAATTTTGAAAATATTTTCCTTCTTTTTTGTGCATTGTTTAATCCATTAATGTTTAATGATATAAGTTTTGTTTCCTTTAACGTTTCCGGTTTTGTTTATAAAGTGTTTTTCTAACTATTTACTTTTCGCTTCTGCTGCTGTTTGTGTCCTTGTTTTAATTCTCTCTACTTTTTTATTTAAATCTTCAGTCTCTTCAATTCCCTCCCTCTGTACCTCTTCTTCAATCTCCTGCTCTTCTTCTTCACTTGCCCCATCCACTTTTCCTTCACTTTCCATCTCTTTCTCCATACCAGCAAGTTGTTCATATACCTCCTGTGCTCTTTCTATGGTATCCACCTTTACTTTTCGTCCTTCCAAGTTTATTATCATCCCCTCCGGAATGAGCCATCTGAATATAATGTTCTTTTTATTTAACAATGTTGCTAGTGGCTTATAGTCTCTTCTACGTTCCCTAACCCTTCTTGGGACTTGTTTCAAGATGTTTATTTCTCTCCCTTTGTATGTTAATGTCCCCCCTCTCGTGGCTAAGTAAACGTTGTCTCTTGTTTTCTTTCTGGCAAACCTTATATGTATTTCTTTCGGCAGGCGGTGGCGTCTAGCGTAGTTGGTTTGCCCAAGCCTTTCATTTAGTTTCTGGCCTTATAAAACATATATGACTTTTTAAAAAATGTGTGGGAAAGAATCATCTATGTATTGAATTGTCTATGTTTATGTATTGAAAAATTATAATAGGAGGAAATCAAAATTGTATTTTATCATTACCAGTCATGGTTTCAAATGTTCTCCCCAGTGTCAGGACAGAGAAAAAGTGATAATATCTCTGAAGGCAAACTCCCAATGATATCATCATTTGTGATAGATAATGATACAATTTCTATTGCACCATCAATCACTCTATCATTTTTGTTTTGCTATAAAACCCAGGAGAATGCCATTGCATAGCCTCATTGCTCATCTCCTCACTTTTGTTAGCCTCTAAAGTTTGCCATTTATGCCCCTTTATAAATCAAACACAATTGACCATACTCAGTCATAAGCAAAATAATACACTTTTAAAGTGTACTGCATTTGCGAGATTAATCTGTATAAATGAAAGCTAATTTCCAATATGAAAATTCACAGCAACATAAATGATTTAATGCGTGTCAGCCTTACCAGGCTGACCAGACAAGAAACATGACTGGATGAGCTAATTCTACTTTATTGTAAGGCTACATTGACACAATCTTGCAAGCGTGAAAGTACAAATTTCCTGTTATCTCCTTTATGGTCTGACAAACTATAAAGTGTCTCTTCCAAGGTCAGTTGCAGGCCCAAAGATGCTTTTCCAAAAGGCAACTGGACTTTCTTTGTTCTGAATTGAAGAAGCTTCTTGTATGAGAAGTGAAACATTTTCCAGGAAACAACCAAGAAAGTCCTGTTGCCTTTTGGAAAAGCACCTTTGGGACAACCTTGAGCTGGATGATTGAGAATCTCCATAGATATTCAGTTATGCTCTCTCTGATTTGACCCTTCCCTAGGCAGCATCTCTTCATCCCATCTCCTAAGAACATTCCCAGATACCATTACAATGTGCTATTGTTCCTTGACTATATTTTTCAAATGTGTATTATTCATGAGAACCATAACCTTGTTCAGGCAATACTTTGAACTTATGAGCAGAATTGAGCAGCATCTTTCCTCTTTAAAGACTGAATAGAGCAGAGCAATAGCAATAGCAATAGCACTTTACTTATATACCGCTTCATAGTGCCTTACAGCCCTCTCTAAGCGGTTTACAGAGTTCAGCATATCTTCAAACTTGGCAACTTCAAACTTGGCAACTTTAAGACTTGTGGACTCCAACTTTCAGAATTCTCCAGCCAGCAAAGCTGGCTGGAGAATTCTGGTACTTGAAGTGCACAAGTCTTAAAGTTGCCAAGTTTGGGGACCCCTGGAATAGAGAATATGTTGGTAAAACATTTGTTTTCCCCTCTGGTCTCCTGAATACCCCAATTATTGGTTCCTCTTAGTTACCTTACAGCACAGCATACACTAGATAGATGATAGATAGATAGATAGATAGATAGATAGATAGATAGATAGATAGATAGATAGATAGATAGATAGATAGATGATAGAGAGATAGAGAAATACAGATAGAGATACAGAAACTTGAATCTGAATCTTTGAAAAGACTGACTGGAGGAGTTTTGGTTGACAGGATGATTGTTTAGATCAGGGGTATCAAATTGGATTTCTTCGAAGGCCAGATCAGCATTGTGGTTCTCCTCTGTGGGCCAGGAGGGAGATGGGACGGACACCACCTGCAGCACCCTGCCGGCCAAAACAGGGCATGGGTGGCTGCATGCACCCCCCCCCATGCCTCATCTTTGGCCTGGATGGCCTCCAGCAGCACTTTGCCAGCCAAACCCCTGTTTTGGCTGCTGGAGGCACCATGGGCCAGTCCTTTGCTATTTCTAGGCCAGCCCCATGGGCCAGATTTAAGCACCTCATGGGCCGGATTCGGCCTGTGGGCTTTGAGTTTGACACCCCTGGTTTCGATGGTGAAACACACTTTTCCAAATTGTGATTGACTACTCCAAGTTTTTCTGAATATCATTTCTGAGTTAATTTGGGAACAATCATGCAAAAACTTTATAACTTATTTCTTTATGGCTGCACAGTATCTGTTGAAACAGAAAGTCCATGAAATGTTGAAGGTCCGTTTCTAACAGCCTTTTAAAAAAATGACAGTGCCTCATCAAATATCTGTTGCCTTGAAAGCAGAATCAAGAACTTCTGTCTGATAGAATAGCAGTCTCCAATCTTTCCAGCTCCATGGACCACCAGTAATGGTGGTGGCAGCAGCAGTGGCAGCAGGAGGAGGGGATGGTTTCATGTGCCTGGGCCCACTGCTTGCACAAATGGAGCTTTGTGTGCTCACTTACCACTTGTGCAGCTCAGTTACCAACAGGCCACAGCCCAGAACTAGACCATGGACCAGGGTTTGGGGATCTCTGTGAAAGAAGATAGGAGACAATTTCTAATGTGCAGCATCTTCAGTTACACTAGCAAAAGTGATGAATTTTCTCATCAGAAAGTTCTATCTGACATCAATGAATGTTAAAGCAACAGTAAACTTTAACAGAGACTTTCCAGCTTTTCTTCCAAACCAATACATGATTTTGCTAAATCAAAAGCCTTTTTGCACTCTATAAAAGCAGGCACTTACAGGAGTCCTTTCAATATGCTTTCTGTAGATGACCCAGGATTAATAAATTACTCATGAAGCCATCATCACTTATTGATATCCATCAGCCTCAGAGTCAGTTCCCCAGTACTAGTTTTGTGAAAATCTCTGGGTAGAAGACACACACATTTCATGAGTTCTTTTAAATAATTTTTTTTTAACAGAGCAGTTTACTGACTGGCAATTGGTCGGAACTGTGGATTAGGAAAGAGGAGATTCTGCTTCAAGCTGCTGTTTTTCCGCTTTGCTATTGGAAAAGATTGGCCTAAATCCAAGAATCCAGCTTAGTAAGGTTGCAGATTTGAACAAATATGTCAGCCATTTATTAAATTTTTATCTTTCCTTTAAGTCCTGAAAGCACCTACATGCTCCTTTCATTTATCCTCCAACAAACAAACAGTCACTCTAAAGTCACCTACTGAATTTCATGGTTGAACAGAAATGTGAATACCATCCTTTTTTTAAAAAAAACCCTCAGATAAATGGGACTTCTAATATGATGCTTGAAATTAATGACAATTTTACTAATTTGTATAAAATCTGAGAGAAAGGCATTTCAGGACTGGACCAGGACCATTCTAATATGAATATGGATGGATGTACATGTATCTGCTTCTTATAAAACTCTTTGCTAGTCCCAACCAGCGGTGAAATGCTCCCAGTTCGCTTTTACCTGTTGGTTGTCGGAGAGCCGATCGCAAAGGTAGCGTGACACTCTGCCAACCCGCCGTTTTAGTTCTTTTACCCTCTGCGCATGCACAAAGCGTTCTGTGCATGCGCAGAGGGTAAAAGAACTAAAATGGCGGTGTCCCAGTGGGTGGGCGGAGCGTCACGCTACCTTCGTGATTGGCTCTCCAACGACCCACAGGTAAAAGCGAACCGGGAGCATTTCACCCCTGGTCCCAACATATGAAAAATACCAACTGATACATTTAATTCATCTGTCATTCAGTTAAGCTGAAGTGCTTTTCTTTGAGAGATAAATGTAGAGCATTTTGGGCTCGCCTACCCTGCCTGAGCTTCTTAGTTGCTTGATTATTTTAGAAAGTTAAACATTTCCTACATTTTAAAATGTCTTCTATATTGTTATTTAGTGTGATGATTTATGAAACTGAACTGAGCATCATTTGGGAAGGCTACCAAAATTTTAGTAGAAATAAGATGGAACTTAACCTTTTTTTTTTTGCTTTGTAATTGGAATTAGCATTAGTCCTCCAATGACACCAACAGCTATATTTTCTGCTCCTTGCTCTGATTGTGCCAAATCAGAGCAAATCATGAACCTGGGAGATGGTTCGGCTAGCTGTTGGGCAGAATGGCAATTTTTTAAAACATGCATTGACACAGAGGCATTTGCACTTAGTGAGAAATAAAAATAGGCACTTCTTCCTGCAAAACATAATTAAACTAAAGAATCTGCCGCCACAAAATGCAGTCTTCTTCTTCTTCTTCTTCTTCTTCTTCTTCTTCTTCTTCTTCTTCTTCTTCTTCTTCTTCTTCTTCTTCTTCTTCTTCTTCTTCTTCTTCTTCTTCTTCTTCTTCTTCTTCTTCTTCTTCTTCTTTTTAACGTATTCCCACAAGGCAGGGTCTGCTTTTTGGATCATTGGACGCCATTTTGCATGGTCAGCTGCATCTCCAGGGCGCAGGCCCGCAGCTTGCATATCTTTGTTGATGGTGTCTTGCCATCTCTGTTTTGGACACCCGTGAGGTCGCCAGCCATTGACTTCTAGTTGGTAGGCAGTCTTGGCAACGGTGGAAGGTGCTGCTCTCAGGACATGTCCATACCAGCAGAACTGGCCTTCTCTCATCTTCTCTATAATTGGTGCCACACCAAAATGTTGTCGAATAGTGTCATTTGTGATGTGGTCAAGAAGGGACATGCCCGATAGCCAATGAAGCATTCACATTTCCATGGCATGGACATAGCTTTCGGTCCCTGTTGTTGCTGCCCAGTGTTCAGTGTCATAAAGTGCAACAGGGTGGATAGTTGTCTTTTAAATCTTAGATTTAAGACAGGTTGACATTCATCTGTCACATAACACACCAGTGAGTTCTCACCAACGCATCCAGGCTGCATTCACCCTTACTCGCACTTTGCCATTGTTGTCACCATTGCCTTGGAGGTGGGATTCCAGATACCGAAAAATGTCTACCTTCTTTTGGTTTTCTCCATTGATTTGAAGTGTTCCAGGAGTGGTGACAGTCTCTAAGTACTCAGTTTTCTTGATGTTGAGGTGGAGTCTGAAATGGTTGAGGCGATCATTCCATGTTTGAACTTGCTGCTGTAGTTTGCCTCTAGTGGTGGCAAACTACACTACGCCTCTAGCACAAAATGCAATGATAACCACTATATTGAAATATAAGATAGTGCTATCAACATTATCTACTAGTTAGTATATGGCTTCCATGTAGTGGTCTTGATGCTAGGTCCTGGAGAATATGAGTGAGACTGTGCAATTGTGGTAATGTCCTACTTGTAAGCTTACTATAGACATTTGGTGGGCCGCTGTAGAAATAGAAGACAAGAAGCACATTAAATAACAATATAGAAGAAGTTCTAAAATGAAAACAAGGACTAAGTATGACATGATAGCAATGTTTCAGAATCTAAGGGGTTGCCACAAGGAAGTGGGGATCAACCTATTCTCCAAAGCACCTGAAGGCAGGACAAGAAGCAATGGATGGAAACTAATCAAGGAGAGAATCAACCTAGAAATAAGGAGAAATTTCCTGACAGTTAGAACAATTAATCGGTGGAACAACTTGCCTCCAGAAGTTATGGGTGTTCCAATACTGGAGGTTTTTAAGGAGAGATTGGACAACCATTTGTCTGAAATGGTATGGGGTTTCCTGCTTGAGCAGGGGGTTGGACTAGAAGACCTCCAATGTTCCTTCCAACTCTATTATCATTCTGTTATTCTGTTATTTTCAAGATCTCTTTTGGAGAGATCTACGAGAGCGTTGCTTTTTTATGTCCCTGCATGTTTTTGTGCTCAATTAATCTCTTTTTGATTGTGGGTTTTCTCCCCTTTGAACAGAGATCCATCTCACCCAAAAACATAGTCACACAACAAAGTAATTACAGCCACAATCCTTTAACTTCGTTCCAGAAAACAAACTTCAGAAAGGGCTTCTTTTTCCTTAACTGCTACAAGTTTCCTTTCCAATATTCATAAAGTTTACCAGACTGGTTTGTATGGCACTAAAGCTAACAAACTCCTTTCCTTCAAATGCCTTTTGCTTAATATAATTGTCATGATGGTTTCTTTTTAACAACTCTTTTAACAACAACTCTATTACAAGCATTGGGAAAGGCATGCTTAATATTTATTTGACTTTTATTTGCCTCACTAGTTCTGATGAAGATGAATAGTAGTCTGCAGAAAGTGAGGCAATCTATTTTCTCCTAGAGAAAGTTGAAAAGTGCTTTTAGCCCCCCAATCCAAACACAGCATAAAGTATTTGTAATTCCCAGCATTATTCCAGTCCAGCTCTGACACATGATGGGGAAATGACAAAGAATCCCAACAGACAGATTCACAATGACTTCAGGTTCCCTGCATGGGGGGGCAAGCAATAAGTACGTTGCCATATTCAAAGCTCTGCTCTTGCCCATTGAGATTTCTTTTAAAGGTTACCTCAATTAAAATGCACTCCTCTCTATTCATTTGTTTTCAAAACAGTGTGTGCAGAAGAGAGAGAAAAGTTCAGCCTGCTCTGCAAAGACCGCTGCTAAATACAGATACCCAAATTTGGTCCCCAAGCCCCACCGTCGGGAGCAGGCTAAGTCATTGAAATCCAAAGCACTGACAGCAATGTACTTGCGATAGGTCAAGCAGAGCCACAATTAAATTGGGATGATCTGTTCTTTGATCTTCAATTGCATTCACTTAGAATAAACCTCAGACCTTTCAGGGAAATGTCTTTCCAGAAAATGCTTAAATCAACATTTCATAAGGACAACTAAATTTAGGGTGACAAGAGGAGGGACTAGAATATCGGACTACATATCGGACATAAATACAATTGAGAGAGTCCAGAAATACTTCACAAGAAGAGTCCTCCACTCCTCTGCTCGCAACAGAATTCCTTATTCCACCAGACTTGAAATTTTAGGCTTAGGCAACTTAGAGCTACGTCGCCTTTGATCTGATCTAAATGTACTTCATAAAATCATCTGCCACAATGTCCTACCTGTCAATGAATACTTCAGCTTCAACCACAACAATACAAGAGCACACAATAGATTCAAACTCAATGTAAACCACTCGAAACCGACTGCAGAAAATACGACTTCAGCAACAGAGTAATCAGTGCCTGGAATGCACTACCTGACTCTGGTTTCTTCCCCAAACCCCAAAAACATTAACGTTAGACTGTCTACAGTTGACCTCACCCTATTCCTAAGAGGTCTGTAAGGGGCGTGCATAAGCGCACCATTGTGCCTACCGTCCCTGTCCTTCTGTCCTATTGTCTAATTTTTTACCTATACATACTTTGCTTTTGTTTATGTTTATATCATACCTGTTATCTTGTACATGTGTTGACAAAATAAAAAAATATAGAAATGGTCTCGTTAACTCAATTAACTCACCCATACATGCCAATAAAGCATTTCCCAGAGATCCTGTCAAGCACAGAACACCCATTTTCTAAAAGTTCCTGGGTGTTTCAAAGTTGGTTGGGAGATTGTCACTATTTCAATTGTTAAGGTTTGGGGCTCCAGTTTGGGATAGAAAAGACACAAATATTACACAGGGGTACAATCAGGTTTGTGGGCAACAGTCAATCCCTACATTCAGATGAGAGCAAGTACTCAGGCCATGCAATACATGCAATGCTATAAAAAAACTATAGGGTGGCATTTATTAAAAGGAAAAAGAGGGGGGAGGGAGGGAGGGAGAGGAAAATGGAGAGGGAGAGGGAGATGAACCACAAGCAAGAGGGTAAACAATAAATAAAAAAATCTGCATTATCTATCTATAAATCAAAAAGCACAGAATTTTCCAGAGCCACTGAAAACTATATTCTGGGTAATTAACATGGAGAATCCCAAAGAGAATAGTTTTTGGTTACTTATTTCTCTCTTAAACCTTTCACATACACAGTAATAAAGGAATAGAAATGGAAAGTAGGACACCAGGTGATCCCTCTCTATTCTTCACTACGGAGAAAACAATTTGACAGACAAGGATAATGTATCCATCAACATCTAGCACAATGATGGCAAACCTTTGGCACGCATGCCAGAGGTGGCACGTGGAGCCATATCTGCCGGCAAGCGAGCCGTTGCCCTAGCTTAGTTCCAATGCGCATGTGCATGCCGACTAGCTGATTTTCAGCTCACACAGAGGCTCTGGGAGGGTGTTTTCGGCTTCCGGAAGGCCTCCCTGGGGGCGGGAGAGGGCGGTTTCTCCCTCCCCAAGCTCCAGGGAAGCCTACTGGGCCCACCGGAAGTTGGGAAATGGGCCATTTCCAGCCTCCAGAGGGCCTCTGGGGGGGCAGGGGAGGCTGTTTTCGTGGATGTGGATGTGGGCACTCGCACGTGTGCAATAGCGCACGAGCACGCGCTTTCGGCACCCAAGGAAAAAAAGGTTCGCCATCACTGATCTAGCATATAAGATTTCCCTCTCCCCCTCCTGTTCAATTGTAGATATTCTTGGACACTGACTAGCTAAGTCCATGCAGTTTCCTTGACAAGGTTTTTCAGAAGTGGTTTGCCATTGCCTCCTTCCTAGGGCTGAAAGAAAGTGACAGGCCCTAGGTTACCCAGCTGCCTTTGTACCAAAGGCACGATTAGAACTCATGGTCTCCCAGTTTGAAACCAAACTGAGTTTCAGCATATAGTACTTCCTTACGAAACTTACCAGGACTTTAGACAAATAGACTTCAATTTGAAATGTAACAAAGTAAACTGAGAGATATGAATACGTGATTTTAATTGCTCATATTTAAAGTTCCTGCAGCTTACTATGAATCTATTTGTCTATTTAGGAAGACTATCAAAAACTGTTGGAAGCTGTATTGTAGAGCAGCATGTAGAAGTTCACAGGATTTACATTATAATGCATCAACTTCGAAAGGCATAATTCTAATTCCACCAGTCAGTTCTAATCAAAGGACAAAACTACTAGAAGGTCTATACAAGCCGAAAAAAATGATAGTAGAGTATAACTTACCTTGGTCTTCAATAATGGCTCCCAATTACATTCATCCGTAGAAAAACCATGGATAGCATAAATAGGTTCCATCCTCCTTTGTATAAAATAGCCTTTCCCCCAAAAAAAGTAGTCTTACAGGGCTGGTGTTACAATTGTTCCTCAACAATTGTATGGTACTGATAAATACTTGTAGCTTGGACTCAAACTTATTGAATTGAATTATGGGACCTGTATAAATATGGCCTGAATTAGTATAGTCTTTAATGATTCTGGAATCAACTACCTCCCGAGATCCGTACTATCCCCACCTTGCTGGCCTTCCGGAAAGCTACCAAGACCTGGCTGTTCCGACAGGCCTGGGACCATTGATCTCCGAAGTCAACAGTGGAGGTCGGCCCATGATTGTGTTATGCTTGAAATTTTTTAATATGTTTTAATCTATGCTTTTTGATATTTTAATCTTTTTGTATTGAAGTTTTATTATGTTTCTACATGTTGTGAGCCGCCCAGAGTCCTTCGGGAGTTGGGTGGCATAGAAATTTAATAAAATAAAAAAATAAAAATAAAATAAATAAATTAGTCTGTACAATCTATGAATTCAGTGATTTTTTTTTCTTTAAAAAAAGCCAACTAAATTTTTTTGGCAATCATTGTTACCCATAACTTTATCTAACAGAAACTTTTCATATGCCTCATCCTCTAATTAGTACATTTTATAAGCTGTCTGTGAGATAGTATACATTTTGCATGTAACTTTTCAGTTACATGCAAAGGAGCCAAGAAACTTCAAGATTAATGCTAGCAGACGTTATGATTATGTGTCTGTTTGGGATGCAGTAGATTCCTTTTTTGGCAGATCACATCATGTCCTCTAAAAAGAATTCTGTGATGGATTATTTCTGCATCTCTAAGCACGTATGAAAATTCTTCCCACATACTATGAAGGTCTGGTGGCAAAATCATTTGCACAGCAGGATGCCATTCACCTCAATAGTCTTTACAGCAGCTTGTGAACAAATCACAAGGTGTCTGTTATTTATAGACAATAAATGAAGTGTAGGAATCTATATTTGTAAAATAAGAAGTAAGGCCTATGGAGGTCGGTGGGACTTACTTCCAAACCTGTAGAGCTAAATGTTATCTCAGCCTAGACAAAACATGCAGGGTGGGTACACATGTATATAAAGTTCTATATAAACATTTTAGTACATAGAAGCCATATTTTATTATAATCATCCATAGCTCATCTATGCCACTAAGTGATTCATTTGTAAATTGCTAATAACATTAACTCTGCAATTGATGTTTGACTAGTTGGGGCCATAGATTTATTTTCCTAATAGGTCCCTTTGTTATAAATAGCCCAAATTTTAATTATAAGTATGAAAAGAGTCAGTCTTTTTGTCCATATCTCAGAAATATAATTCAAAAGAATATGAGCATCTGAAAATATTAAGTATTGTCTCAATGCTCGTGTATATAAAAATTTTCTCCCCCAAAGGAACAATTAAGAGGACACAATTTTATGACAGTTGGTATATTTTGTACAAAAATATACACTTTACTAGAATAGAATAGAATAGAATAGAATAGAATAGAATAGAATAGAATAGAATAGAATAGAATAGAATAGAATAGAATAGGATTTTTTATTGGCCAAGTGTGATTGGACACACAAGGAATTTGTTTTGGTGCATATGCTCTCAGTGTACATAAAAGAAAAGATACGTTCATCAAGAATCATAAGGTACAACACTTAATGATAGTCCGGGTACAAATAAGCAATCAAATCATATTAGGAACCAGTCAATATAAATTGTAAGAATACAAGCAACAAAGTTACAGTCATACAGTCATTAGTGGGAGGAGATGGGTGATGGGAACAATGATAAGATTAATATCATTGTCTAAGCAGACTTAGTAAATAGTTTGTAGTTTTGATGGAATTATTTGTTTAGCAGAGTGATGTGTCACTCCTGTGTCTAGTTGTTCTGATGTGCAGTGCTCTATATAGTCGTTTTGAGGATAGGAGTTGAAACAGTTTGTGTCCGGGATGTGAGGGGTCTGTAAATATTTTCACAGTCCTCTTTTTGACTCGTGCAGTATACAGGTCCTCAATGGAAGGCAGGTTTGTATGTTTTTCTGCAGTTCTACTAGGTAGGAAATTGGTTACCTGGTGTGGCTTGCCACTAGAATGCAACAAACAGTAACCAAAACTTCAAACTCTTGGCTGCCATCTCATGGCCACCTGGAATTATGCATCCTTAATTTTCATTGAATAGAAATTGTTGAGAAGCTAAAAGAATAGTTTTCATGTATATTGCAAGGTTGCCAAAGTGTCGTGAATAAATGCAGAAGACTACATTTAATGCACCATTTGGGTTATATCTGGTAGTTGTGTAATATAAGCTGTATAATAATTTAAAGAAAATGATGTCTGTGTTTTGTGATTCCATTTATTGCATTTGCTTGGATTAGCTAACATATGAGATTATTTGCGAAGAGCCAGGAAAGCTGAATTCTAAGAGATTGAAATGCACCAGATTGAGGTGGCAAATTTAACAATTCAAAACTTGTAAGTTCAGCGATTAACCTCACACTTTATAGGTATTTATTTTGCTGGCTGGATACACCATGTTTAAATATGTAGATATATATTTGGATGTCAGCAATATGGAGAACGGGAGCAACTCAGGGGTGAAATCCTCCCGGTTCGCTCTTACCTGTCGGTTGTCGCAGAGCCGATGGAGCCAATGGCAGTCGCGGCACCGGGCTGTCCCCGCCCGCTTCCCCCGCCCGCCTGGACGCCACCATTTAAGTTCTTTTGCCCTCTGCGCATGCAGAACGCTCAGCGATTGTATAATTGTTTCTCTATTGGAGTGTATTGGCCCATCATGTAATCATAATGAGTCTTAATATAGGGTGCAACTTTGCTATATTTTTCCTCCATGCTAAATTTTTCAAATAAAATCTGATCTTGTAGAACAAAAGTTGGCCCTTTATAAAATTTCATGGTGGCATTTTAATAAATATGAAAAGTATCTCAAACTGAAAACTCTTTCCAACTCAGCTTCGCTATGCAAAAAGAAGCTATTAAGACTGGTCGTAGATTCTGTTCTGTGTTCAGCAAAATACCAGATGGCTTTGTTAATAACCAGAAGAAAACTACATACTGTACATATGTTTGCTGCCAAAAATTTGTCTTTCTGCAAGTTGAGGAATGACCCTCTTTATCAGAAATTAATTTCAAGGCTTCCAGGAAAATGGGAAAAACATGCATCTTTTTAATGGGATTTGGAAACTTGTAAAAACTAGTAAAAGATAATCTTCCATTCATTTTTGTGCAATGATTAGTATTATAGGATTATCACCATTATCATAAGAAATAACTTTAAAATTTGGGGCATTTGGTAACTTACATACTTATGGCATTTAGTAAAACTCGAATAGTTGTCTGCATTCTTGCATTCCAAGTACGGTAGACCTGGGTTATGATTTGGATCTTAACAGATCAAATATACTGTTTTAATTGTAAATAGCAATACAAGTAAGAGTTCTGGATTTGAAATCATGTTCAAATTTCCATCAGTTGCTGACCTCGCTAAGTTGGTTCAGACTGATTATATTAAGTCATAAAGTTATTTGTTTGGTTTTAGCCTGACATGTTATGTGACCTTAGTTACTGTTGTTATAATCTCTGGTTTATGCTTCCACGCATTGTTTAAACACATCCAATTGTGATTTATTCAACAAAATACTGTACACCTATCATGGAGCAGTATCACCTAGCCTTGGCTCACATTTGTTGGAAGGATATAAAAGGTAGCATATATATAAGCTTATGTATATAAGCTTTTTTATCTCTGTGGAATGGTAACAGCTAATTTGTAACAGCTAATATTTTAAATATTATTACATAAATACAGTATAGAGAAAGAAGATTATCTTGATAGAGAGAAGGAAGATCTATTATTTTTCTACCCTCACCTGGGTAGAAACACAGCTGAGGAAGGAAAGTTACGAAAATGTTTGAGCCCTCCCTCTTTATTCAAATCTATATATATAAAAGCGAAAACCACTCACACATTAATCACAAAATCTCCAGAACTGTAAAGCCTACAAACTTGAAATTTGCCACGTATGTTCCTCTTGGCTTCTAGATGCTCACTAAGAAAGGATTTTTTGAAATGACCATCGGAGCATGAGTAGTTCTTGTTTTTTTATTAACAAGCTCTGATGCTAAGGAGTTCTATTCTCCCTCCCAACCTGAAAAGAAATCTGATCCAAATGCAAAACACAAGCAGAGGCGTTTCAGTTTCACTTTTGCTTTCACAGCAGCAAGCACCTTTACTACCGAACAGTTGAGATAAGCCAAGCTAGCCACATGAATACCGATGGATGCTGGTAGGCAGAGACAGATTTCCACCCCACCCCTTATTTTCCTCCTCAGTTCAGACAATTCTGTTCCTTCTACTCTAACACCAGTTAAAGGGAAAAGTGGCAAAAAAAGGAAAAGATTTACAGATATGATTAGGAAAACACAAGTAAGGGAAGCTGCCTGTTTCTCCCATGGCCAGTTCTATGTGGCATGCTCCAGAGTCAGTTCACCTGACAGCCTGGTCATCCTCCAGCCAGAGAGTAGAACCAGGAAAGCTGTTTACAAGGAGATCCTGAGCAATTCATCTGAGGGATGAATTGAAAGTCTATGCTATGCAAATAATGTCTTCATCTGTAACAGAAACTTAGTTTACCATCTCTAACGAAATAATACAGTCCCTTTTTAAACTACTCATTAATTTTCAAGCTTCAAGTGTCAATTTATCAAGCCCCATCACATAGTTTCCTAGCGAAGCACGGGTATCAACTAGTGATATATAAAAAAGGGAAGAAGGGAAACACATTCAGATTGCAGGATTCTGTTGCAACAGCCAATCTTAATAAAAGTAGTTTTAGGCCAACATGTGTTTTTAGTCTGGTCTACCTTATGAAGTTGCAATATAATGGAATTTGCATGTTTTGATTTCTGTTATAAAATTGAATTCCTTCCCTCTTTTCAGGTTTGCTTCAGACAATCTCTCAACCTTTCAGATCAGACTTGAGAAGTTACAATAGCTTTGGTAGAAGATGATCACGCTTCCCAATCCTGTTGATGGGAGTTTTCCATCAGCAGAAGCAGTTCACTGGATGGTGCCTGACACACAAAATTGCCCACTTGATATATATTTATATTATTAACCTAATATAAAAGAACACCACGGCCAATCCTACTAGCATGGGATGGTAAATATGTCTAAACATACCATGACCATGTGATAGCTTCTTCTAGAAATGTGATGCCAACATATTTTTTTACATTTTGTTTGCTTTGCCTCAGAAGAATTTGCCAAGAGTTTCAAGGCAGCGCAGATTGTGATTCATGCTGAAAGAATAATTGTTCTTTATGGTTATAAAGCTGTGATGCCTTCCCTATTTTTCTTAAAGTTACCTGTACTCAGAAGAAAGTTACTTGTGACATAAATGGTTCATTGAAAGATTTGATTCACGCGGGGGCATTTGGGGGCTGTCATCCCTATCCTTTCCTTTTTTTTTCTCCTCCCATTTTATTAACAGATATTGAACTGCACACTCCTTTACCAGTTCTGACTGGGGCAACTGAATGGCAATAATATTCACTTAATATTGCCAACAGAATAAAAAGTAACGTGAGAATTACATCGGTGCTTTATGAAAAATGTGTCATTTCAGCCATTTACAAAATGAAGCACTTCACCAAATGCATTAAATCTTTCCCAAGCTGAACAGGCTTTGAAAGCACTGAAATGTTTGCAACTCTTATGGAAGGCATAGCTAGGAATGATAGTAATCTCTTCCTTGAATGGCAAGCCTTAAAACACCCAGTTTTTATATTTTCCACATGTGTTTAAAAAGAGGAAAAAGGGGGAAGTGTAAAAGGCAAAACATAGCAACCAAATAAAAATTAAACTACCAAGTAAGCATCTTAGAAATGCTTTTATTTAGTGCACATTGCACATAAAATCACATTTTTTTTACTTTCAGTTGAAACATTATCAAATATTTTATTGAAAAGTTTTACAAGTACAAAGTACATATATTTTTATCTTCCCCCCCATCCTCCCACCACCCTTCCTCCCACACTCCCCCTCCCCCCCCACCCCCCTAAAACTACATAATACTAAAACAAACTATAAGTTCAAAAATATATTTTCCATTCTTAACTCTTTGTTATCCATAAGCTTGAAAGTATAATCTATTATTTCCTCAAACAACAAACAGTAATATACTATTTAGATTATATTGATCTGAAACTTTTTCTGAATATATTCCGTCCACCTACTCCATTCCAACAAGTATCTTTCATTTGAATGATCTTTAAGATAAGATGAAACCTTAGCCATGAAAAGAAACATTATCAAATATTTTAGAACTCGAGACTGTTAGGCCATTTTATTATCAATGAAGTTAAAATTTATTTTAGTCTAGAACAGTGTTTCCCAACCTTGGCAACTTGAAGATATCTGGACTTCAAGTTGCCAAGGTTGGAAAACACTGGTCTAGAATAATATAATAGCTCTTATCATGGAATATGAAGCAAAGGAGAGGCATTTTTAGATCAAATTTAGGCTACCTTCTAACTTTTTCTTAGCTACCAGCTCAAATGAAGACACTACATGAAAATATCCTTTGTGCAGAAAGCAAAAGCCCATTTTTTCCCCCTTCACTGACAATGAATAAGTGGACAGTTTAAATCTTAATTCATTTTAAGAGTTTCAACAAAATGGATAATGGGATGACCTTGAAGAAATGAAGCCTGTTATATTGAAAGGAAACTACCTTAATGTGTTACAACAGCATCTGAGCCAATTTAAAGATACTATTTAAAGAAAACGATAGCAGTTGCATTGATTTCAAATTAAAGACTCACTATTTGCATGTGTAATATGATGAGGGCAAAAGGTAAAGACTCAAGTTGAAGTGTGGACATGATTACTTCATACACACTTTTGTAGAGTTTTCTTGGCAACATAAGTGATATACCGTATTTTTTGGAGTATAAGACGCACTGGAGTATAAGACGCACCTTAGTTTGGGGGAAGGAAAGCAAGGAAAAAAGGCCTCTGCCTCCCAGCAATTTGGCAAACAGCAAACAGCACAGATGATACACTGTTTGCTGTGTATTCCTGTGCATGTGTGCCTGACCCATAGAAATAACAAAGAATTGGAGAAATGTACATTATGGCAGTTATGCCAGAAAGTTTTCTTAAATGTAATCACACTAACTCCTCCCAATTATTTAAATAGATCTACTCCAAACATGACTAAGTTAGAATTTAACTCAGCTGCTTTATTTTAATACTAAACAAGACACTGTTACATTTCAGATTATATTTGTACAGAGCTGTTAAAATTAATTAAAATTTCTGGAAGTATACATTATTCTCTATTATTTAAAAGAAGACACAATAGCACTGGGCCTCTTCAGATCAAGCATTTATTTTAAAAAGCTTCTTCATTTTGTTAAGTTTTCTAGAACAATAATAAAGCAGTCTTTAAAAAATAAGTCTAATAATTTGAACATTCTACAGACATTTATAGTTATTCACTTACCCCCTTGCATCCAGTTCAGCAGAAAACAAAAATCTGCTGTGTCTCTCCCAGCTATTTGCCTCTTTGTGGCTAGTTTCAGTTTCAATTTTGCACGTGGCGAATCAGCTGGGGGTCGGGAAGCTGATAATGACTTACTTGGCTTAACAAGCTCTTCCCTGCTTGCTGCAAGGAGGTAAATTGCTGGAAAGCAGAGGCCAAAGGGTGGGGGTGGCTGGGTGAGTGGGGCTACATTCAGTGTATAAGATGCACCCAAGTTTTCACCCTCTTTTGGGGAATAAAAAAGTGCGTCTTATACTCTGAAAAATATGGTATCTCAGATTTTGTTTCCACTTTTCAAAGCTGGATGTAGTGGGGCTGAGAAAAGGATACTTTTAGTGAGGAAGACTTGAGACAAATGCATTGAGTAAACCATTTGTAAATGGGAGGAGCTTGAGGAGATGAAGTTTTCTTTCTATTAAACATGGCTCACTGGAGATCAGCTGAGTAATTCAGCCTGAGCCCAAAATAAGAGTCTGAGCATCATAAAACTACAATGGACAGGATGCTAGAGTGTGACCAAAACATAATGGTTAGGTTGATGTACTGTAGCTGCTGCTTTAACATAGATGTTCTGAATTTGTTCCTATGAGGAATTCTCCAGCTGTTTAATCTCTAATAAGCAGGGGAATTCCAAAGATAATTTCCTCCCTTCTCTTCTCTGCAAATCCTCTAAATGCACTTCTGGCTATTAAAAAAAAGTAAAACAGCTTTACTACTACCACACAGAGATATCGACAGTATTACAAAGATACAATAATAACTCTAAACAAAAGCTAGTTTTTTAATCTCTATGGGAGTCTTGTAGAGAAGGCTTGCTCAGAACCAACCATCTGTCTTTCATACACACACACTCATATATGCACTGTATACCCAACAGATGATGATAGTTACAGTAATTTGTATGCTGCCTACATGCTGGAATATAATGACTTACAATTTCCAAAGGATAAAAATACCATACAGAATGAAATCAATAACCAAAATAACCACATTTTCCTCCACCACTATTAACTGTTGAGAATTCTCATTTCTAAAGGCCCTGGTTGGTGGGGAGGGGGTAGAGGATTGGAAAAGTTAAGTGAAATGGACACCTAACATTAGAAGAGTCATTAAAAAGGCACAACAAAGAATGTTCTTCCTGCGCCAACTCAGAAAGTTCAGACTGTCCAGGGAGCTGCTGATGCAGTTCTATAGAGGAATAATTGAGTCTGTCATTTGTACTTCTATAACTGGTTTGGTACAGCAAGTAAACTGGACAGGTACAGACTTCAACGGATAGTTAGGACTACAGAAAATACAATTGCAACCACCCTGTATTCCACTGAAGACATCAATACTGCATGAGCCAGAAAGAAAAAAAATCTACAGACCTTCACATCCTGGACATCCTGTTTCAACTTCTCCCCTCAGGATACCACTATAGGGCATTGCATGCGAAAACATAACTAGATGCAAAGACGGGTTTTTTTCCGCCATTGCCATCACTCTGCTAAAAACCTAATTTCCACAGCACTGTCTTACGCCTAAAGATACATAACAATTTAGTAAGGCTGTATTACTATTATTGTTCTCATCTTTTCTATTACCTGCTCCTATTGGTATCTTAAAACTACCATTTTGTTGCTTAAATCTTATGATTTATGATTTATCACTTTGTTGCTTGTATGTACACATGGAGATTAGGCACACAGAGACAAATTCCATATGTGTCCAATCACATTTGGCCAAATGAATATTCTGTTTTGTTATGTTATCAACAACATTCAATTCTGAAGGCCCTGGTTGGCAGGGGAGTGGGAGATGACTGGAGGAACACAGGTTTCCTACTCTGAAAGTAGCAGAATTACTGATGTCAGTTTAAGCTTGCATGGTTTTGTATCGTGGTGTGAGTAAACATGAGACATCCATGACAAGTTTCCCATAAAATGTAGATTAGTAAGTCTTGTAATGAAGGTTGCTCTTCAAACTTCTAATATTTTGATTAAACTACATGATAAATTTTATATGAATGGTGACAGAAAATAGTTATTCAACTTTAGAGCAATTTTAAAAAATCAATAGCTTTAAGATGACTACTTTAAAACAAACCCAGTCATATTTTAACAAGGTTATTTTTTTTTCTTATTATCATCCGAGATTATTCATTGGGTGAAAAATATTTTTAACACTTTCTGCATCTGGCAAACTTAGCTTTAAGTTTTCCTAACTTAAAGCTTGCTTTACCTTTGGCAGAAATAATTTCAGTCAGATGCCTAATACCGTGTTTTCCCCAAAATAAGACCCTGTCTTATATTTTTTGCCACCAAAAAAGGCACCCTATCTTATTTTGGGGGGGGGATGTTGTCCACTGACTCACCTCATTTGATACATCGCCCCCAGCCTCTTTTTTGCTATCAGAGGCTTTCAAGAACTGCTTCATCTGGCAAGGCCAGCAAGGCTTTTCTGAAGGTCTCTCTAGCCGATAACAGAGCTCTGGATCAATCAATCGGCAACAGAGGCCTTCAGGAATGCCTTGCCAGCTGCAGAAAAAATGGGCCGAGGTGTGCGAGGCCTGACTGCAACTATCTGAAGGTAAGTAGTAGGGCAGTTCCACCACCTCTATGCCCATCCTAGCTTAATTTTTACCTGTGCACCCTGGAGTGGGCAGGGTCTTAATTAGGGCTTATTTTAGGGATAGGGTTTATATTGGGCACACATGTAAAAATCAAGCTAGGGCTTACTTTCTGAGTAGGTCGTATTTTCAGGGAAACACGGTAATAGAGAGGATATGCTACAAGTAGTCCTCAACTTACAACAATTTGTTTCACAATCATTCAAAATGATGATGGTGCTGAAAGCAGTAATTTATATCCAAGCCTCACACTGTGCTGCAGCTGCCAAAAAAAGCAAACACATTAACTGTGCTGCATTAACCATTAGAGGGATTAACAAGTGAAGTATTAGTACCCCTTTATAATGCCTTGGTAAGACCACACTTGGAAAATTGCATTCCGTTTTGGTTGCCATGATATAAAAAAGATGTTGAGACTCTAGAAAGAGTGCAGAGAAGAGCAACAAAGATGATAAGGGGGCTGGAAGTTAAAAAACATGAAGGTTTCAGGAATTGGATATGTCTAGTTTAATGAAAAGAAGGACTAGTGATGACATGATAGCAGTGTTCCACTATCTAAGGGACTGCTACAAAGAAGAGCTTCTCCAAAGCATCTGAAGGCAGAACAAGAAACAATGGATGGTAATCAAGGTGAGA
Source organism: Diadophis punctatus similis (assembly GCA_023053685.1). NCBI lineage: Eukaryota > Metazoa > Chordata > Lepidosauria > Squamata > Dipsadidae > Diadophis > Diadophis punctatus. Next base: position 150,362,305 of record JALIGW010000003.1, read on the forward strand.
ACCAACCTAGAACTAAGGAGAAGTTTCCTGACAGTTAGAATGATGTTCGTCCATCGTGTTCAAAGAGGACCTTGACATCTATGAGAATCGGGGGGGATGTCAAGACTTGCGCGTGAATTGGATTAAAGTGAGGGAGAGGTGCGCATAGTCAGCCTCACTCTCTCTTCCCAGATTCCATCTTGCTCCAATAGCAGGACAAGAGTCGAGACAGTTGGAGATGGGCTGGGCGCAGTGGTTGACCAGGGCATCTTTCGTGTCTTGCCATGCTCTTAGCATACCACATCGCTTGCAGAGACCGCCTTCATGACCATTGTCCTATTCTAGTAGATTTCATCCGCTCAGTCTGCCAGAATCTGACTTCACATGCTCAGAATAGACAAGTCTCTATCTCACCGCAGGTCATTGACACAATGGCTACTCTCAACCTGGTTTGGCCAGCCTGTCGAAGCTGTTGCCCGGGGTGTGGCAGCTGCGCATGCTACAGCTGCTAGGAGCCACAGGTGAGAGCTGAGTGACAGGTGGGGACCAAAGGTGAACGAGCTGCCCTAACAGCTGCCCTAGAATGAGCTGCCATAAGAGGACAAGACATGCTCCTACACCAGAGGTGCTACCCCACCCTGAGCACCCCATACACCCTGACAGTTAGAATAATTAATCAGTGGAACATCTTGCCTCCAGAAGTTGTGGGTTTTCCAACATTGGAGGTTTTTAAGAAAATATTGGGCAACCATTCTGAAATGGTGTAGGGTTCTCTGCCTTCCAGGTGGTTGGACTAGAAGACGTCCAAGGTCCGTTCCAACTCTGTGGCTCTGTTATTCTGTTACTTACAATCATTGCAACTTCCCCACAGTTGCATTATCAACATTCAGACACTTGGCAATCATCATGTAATTATGGAAGTTGCACTGTTCTAGGGACATGCGCTCACCATTTGCAACCTTCCCAGGGGGCTTTCAACAAGTAAAGTCAATGGGAGAAGCCAGGTTCACTTAATGACTGTGTGAGTCTGTTAACAACCATATGATTTGCTTAATGACTGCAGCAAAAAAGGTATGATTCCCTTAACAACCACTTCACTTAGCAATGGAAGTTTATAGTTGTAAATTGAGGACTATTTATGTTGGACTATTTTTCCCTGTAAATAAAATTATATATCATGTATAAATGCATAAACCGTTACAGTAGAAATTAAATCAGAAGAGGGGGAAGTATAATCTTTCTGATGTTGCTGACTTAACCTTCTGATTATATCTCAATGTTGGCCGTGCTGGCTGTGCAGAAGTGGGTTCTAAATAATTTTGCTGCCGGTTTGCGTGTGCGCTCGTGTGCATGATGCTTCTGCGCATGTGCAGAAGCGTCCCAGGTGGGTGAGTGGAGCCTCCCACTGCTGGCGCTACCAGTTCTAAGAATCGGTCTGAACTGGGAGCAACCCACCGCTGTGGCTGTGGCTGTGGCTGTGGCTGTGGCTGTGGCTGCTAGGAGGTGTAGTTCAGTAACAACTGTAAAGCCTCTTGTTCTCTAAGTTAATGAAAATGTTCAAGCCATGTTTTAAAAAAATGTGTGCACTTAAAAGTGTTGTGGGTTTCACTTTCTCAGTGACACATCTTCATGCTACATGTAAGGCTACCTTCTAAAAATGTAGGAGATTTCATAAATCATTGTAAAGACTGTTATTTCACCTTACCTAAGTAGTTTTTTGGATCCCATCTGTGTTTATGAGCTTTAAGAATATATCAATTGTCAACAAGGCCAAAGCAGTTACTGAAGAGTATTACTTTTGCTGAATCTGCTTCAGTAAGAGAATGTTGATGGCATTTACTAGATCAATCTTATTTAATCTTAGTATAGCCATAAATTGCTAGAAATGACATACCAGAAATGGCAATGGAAGAAAATTAACATTTATATAAATCTTTTTTTTCCTAAAAAAAACCCCATTAGATTATTTAATGTTAGAGTTGTCAGTCCAACAGTTGTGCATAGTTGAGATGTTGTAAAGAGATAATCTTTACAGAGACTTGCAGCAATAATTACTAGGCAAAAGAGATTAGAGCATTTTTTGTAAATTCAGAGCAGACATAACATTTGGAAGTAGCTTATGCTTCCCTAATTCACAGTAAGAAGGACGATCAAACTTGCAAAAATCTGTTATTATAACCAATCTCTATAAAGGTAGCTTTAGCCTTCATGTGAAGCTGATTTCCTGGTCTGAGGTTGACATCAATCTTGCAAGTGTGATTGTCCTACTGACCTTCTCCAGCTTCTTATAGTTCAGTAAATTGGGGGGGGGGGTTGTCTGCCTGAGCTACTTTCAAATGTTATCTCATTGTTCTGGACTTTTAAAAAAATACTTCAGGGCCTTTTGGCTATATAACAATTACAGCAACTCTCATCAATATAATTTCCCTTACTCTTTAGGATATCTTTGTGATAACATGAGAGAGAGAGAGAGAGAGAGAGAGAGAGAGAGAGAGAGAGAGAGAGAGAGAGAGAGAGAGAGAGAGAGAGAGAGAGAGAGAATATTTGAACTATCTATAAAGAAAACTTATACAAAATGTTTTATAGGTGGCACTTACCACCGGCAAGATTACCAAAGATGTTTAAAAACATGTCCACCAAATGCTGGAAATGTAACCAGACAATGGGCACATATTATCACATGTGGTGGACATGTGTGAAAGCAAAGAAATATTGGAGAAAAATACATACAGGGTTAGAAAAAAATGTTAAAGCTGCATATAGATTATAAACCAGAAATATTTTTGTTAGGTATAATACCAGAAAAGTATGATAAGGGGAATCTGTATTTAATACTACATCTTTTGACAGCAGCAAGGATTGTATTTGCACAGTACTGGAAAAATGAGGAAACACCGAGAGAAGAAGATGTAATTAAAAAAATATTAGATTGTGCAGAAATGGACAGACTGACATTAAAAATAAAACCAAGATGAACCTCTATTGGGGTTCATTTCGAAGAAGACCTAGAGCAAAACATTAGAAAGAAAGAAATAGAAATAGTGTTTTGGGGGATATAAACTAGCATGTAGTCTAGTCCTCAGATTCCAGGCAAGATTGATTCATATTAGTTACAAATATTTATTTCAATGCTTTCCATAGCTATGTGTCAATATGTCAACTGGTTTATTAATTGATTATCACATATTATGTGAACTTTTTTTAAAAAAAACCTGAGCATAGCAAGCTGTACCATTTACAGTTACTTATAATAAAAGACACCTGAGAATAAAACTAGTTCATCAACTAACATCAGATTTTATACTAAACTAAATATGATATTCAATTAAAACATTCTTAATGTGTGCATGATAATATTATGTATTAAACTGATGCAACTTTCTGTTTCAGCATCTGCAGAGTGTTTTCAAAATATCCAAATTAACAGAAATGTATTTTAATTAAGATAACCTTTTAAAAAATATCATCCAGAAATCTCACCCCTGCAGGAATGAAGAGTTTATTATGGAATGCATGCTTTGTAGAAATATCACACCAGCTATAATAAATGTGAGCTTAATTGTATCTTGAAAACCAGGAATTAGAGTACCTCTTTATCACTTCTTTTTAAAAAAATAATTAGATGTTTTCCAAACCCATAAAATAGCTTTTTCCTTATCAAGAAGGCTTTGCTATGATTGATAATTTAAAAAATGATTAAAACAGAAAATAAGAAAACTACTGTGCATAACATCATTACATACTTACTTGGAGTTTGCAGGTGTTATTTTGAATGCTCCATGTTTAAAACATGCCTTGTGGCTTTGGAAAAACCTGTTGAAGTGAGAGTAGAAGCAAAATTAACAAACCTATTGGGCATGCTAGACTTGCTTTAGTGAAGCAGATATATTGTTGTTTTTGTCTTACTGTGCTAAACAAGTCAACAAAGGCCATAAGAAAAATGTATCCCTTTTCAAGATTTAAATTTGGTTACAGTTGTGCTAACATGGTGATGATCTGAAATATGTCATTGTATACTCTTTCTATCCATATTATACAGCATGTAAAGCCATGATAAGATACACTGTTTGATTTTATGTTGGATGTAGAAAACATGGAAGTTAATAAACTGTCAAGAAATGTAAAAAATGTAAAAAAAAAAAGTCTAGTCTATCCAAAACCTTCTGAATGAAAATTACTCTAAATCTCATATTAAAGCACGAATCTCAGTATTAGCTATACATAAGTAGGTCTAAATCTACTGGTGGGGCACTATATCATGATATCAGTATCCCATTGTTATTAATCATGAGTATGATTCAGAGATCCATGACCCAAGATGGAAGTATTGATGTAAATCGATAAAGATCCTGAGGAGTCTCTCTTAAATCTGGTTTTTTTTAACTTGACTAAATGTTTCCTATTATTAAGATATCAGTTTGTGTTCTTGAGATATAACAATTACTTGTCTTTGGAATAACTGTTAATCTGTAGAAAGAAAAGGGTCAGGTATTATCAATATTGTGTGTTCCCTTGTATTAACATATGTTCCTATACCCGTGATGGTGAACCTAAGGCATGTGTGCCACAGGTGGCACGCGGAGCCATATCTGAGGGCATGCGAGGCGTTGCCCTATGTCAGCACCAGCATGTATGCACGCGCTGGCCAGCTGATTTTCGGCCTTCTTTTCAGCTGTTTTTGCTCTCCCCAAGCTTCAGGAAAGCATCCTGAACCCTGGGGACGGCAAAAAATGGCCCAAGGGGCCAACCGGAAGTTCACTTGTGTGCATCACTCCCAGCCTCCTTTTTGCTATCAGAGGTCTTCAGGAACTTCTTCAGCTTTGGACAGTTGCAGCCAGGCCTCCCACACCTTGGCCCATTTCTTCTGCAGCCGGCAAGGCTTTACTGAAGGCCTCTGCAGCCGATAACAGAGCTCCAGATGGATCCGGAACTTTGTTATTGGCTAGAGAGGCCTTCAAGAAAGCCTTGCTGGCTGCAGAAGAAATGGGCCAAGGTGTGCGAGGCCTGGTTGCAACTATCTGAAGGTACGTAGTAGGGCAGCTCCACTTCTGCTTCATTTCCAAACTTCCGATTGGCCCGATTGGCCATTTTTCACCATCCTCAGGCTTCAGGAGGCTTTCCTGAACCCTGGGGAGAGCGAAAAACAGCCCAACAGGCCTACCAAATCCAGAGGCTTCAGTGAGACCTGTGCGCATGCATGGGGGTGCAGCATGTGGGGGGTGCGCATGTGTGGGGGAAGCATGTGTGCACACATGCACGGGGGGAGGGCATTGCATTATGGGTGTGGGCACTCACGAACATACTATCGCACACGTACGCACCCTTTTGGCACCTGAGCCGAAAAAGGTTCGCCATCACTGTACTTCTGTACTTTGGAAGTTTCTCTAAAATGCACTCTCCCAACTGACTGAATCCTATAATTGATGGAAAGTATCTAGGTCTCATGTAACAGCATGAAAGAAAGGAAGTGGTTTCAAGTCATCAAACCAGATAAGGAACAGAATAAACCTGCATAGCTAATCTCTAATTCTTTACTTTATTCTTTGTTCAGATATTTTTTCTTTGACAATCTTCTGAAATTTGCCTTCTTGGCTACCTACAATATAGTAAAAACTCAATCTGCATTTTTTACAGAAGCTCAACATTTTTTTCTGGAAACATTTAGGTCACGGGTATCAAACTGAAGGCCTGCGGGCTGGATCTGGCCCACAGGGTGGTTACATCTGGCCCACGGGGCCACCCTGGAAACAGCAAAAGACAGGCCCGCAATGCCTCTGCCAGTGAAAACGGGCTCCAAATCTCCATTTTCAGCTGAGACAGTTCCTGCAACCCTTTGCCAGCGAAAACAGAGCTCAGGAGGGCCTCCCGAGCTCTGTTTTCGCTGGCAGAGGGTTGCAGCAGGCCGTCCCAGCCGAAAACGGAGATTGGGTGCCTGTTTTCCCTGGCAGAGCACTCAGGCTGCCACAGGCACCCGACACGAGTGATATCAAGCTGGCCACACCCACCCCAGCCCCCTGAGGTCAAACACAACCCTGATGTGGCCCTCAATGAAATTGAGTTTGACAATCCTGATTTAGGTGATCTTCAGGATATCACCACCCTCACTTAGCCAAACTCAAACTTCAGTCTCTTATCCTTTTCAGCTAGAGTTCTTCCTTACTTGAGCCAGCACATATCCTTTGATCCTTCTCCATTGTCAGGTCAATGTACTGTAGAGATTATGGTATAGAATTAGGAGCAAGGGAAAGAGGGCTACAGTCAATACCAAACACAGAAGCTCACTGGGTAACTTTGGTTCTTTCAGTCTTCATCAGTTTAACTTTCCTCACAGAGTGATTCTTGGGGGAAAATAAAGAGATCTCCTGAATGCTACCTTGAATTCCTGAATAAAAGATAGGATACAGATTAAATGGTTATGTCATTTTCTACTCAATATTTGGCTGGGTGCCCACTTACACATCACCAGAGCACAACGCCATATTTTTTCTGCTGTGTTCCCATGACATGGCCTTCATCTCATCTCCGACTCAGGTGTGAGACGGACTTGAGTTGTCTTTATCTGAACAAATGTTAAGGTAGGACATTCCTCTGATTCCAACATAGCTTAAGGGCAGTCTCAAAGTGTGTATTAGCTCTTGTTAGTTTTTATTCTGTTTAATACAGTTTTATTTTAAAAATCAAAGCGAATAAAATCTGTTAAACTTTGTCATACATTACTTTGGAAGAAAGTCAACTATATGCAGTGACTTGGAACAGAGACAGTAAAGGTAGGATAGGGATCAGCAATTGACATAGCAAATATTGTGCCGGTATAAATTTCTGTCAACTTAATTGTAAATGGATGGCACTTCAGCTCAGCCCCACAGTAGAATCTGTAGGAGGATCCCTTCCTAAGCCATTTTCTACATCCTGCCCTCATACACACATTTCTTCAACACGTATGCACTATTTTCTTAATTATTACTTTTTTAAGAAGAAAAGAGAGTAGGCAATATGTGATGAAGAATCTTGAATGGAGTCATCTCCCTGGTCTTCCTACCTCATGCTAAATAGACTGTAGTCAAAATCAAGACTTGTCTCTTGATTTATCTTTTTCAGTTTTTGCCATGTGCCATGGTGCTAAAGGCTTTCATCTTTGAAAGCATCAGCAAACAGACTGATTTTAAGCATGTACATAGACGGAAAGCACCAGCTGCCTTTGCACTCTTATGAAACAGGGCTATATCTTCTTGCACGTACTACTGCTCATCCTCACAAACTTCAGGGATAGGGCATCTGCTGCCCTGCAGAGTCTAGATGTTACTGAACTATACCACTTATCAAGGGACATTGTGAGCTATCAAGTTATTAGCTTTAAGAGTCAGCAGACAGTCAGCCACCTAAGGTTGACCCAGCAGAAGTTCAGCAGGGGCATTTGTGAAAAGAGCTGAGTGACAAGGGGCAGAACCTGGCAGAGTTCTCAATCCCAGGATGTCTTGGCAAATTCTAAGAACCAAATAGAGATGATCAGTTCAGCTCTTTGTGAAACAAAGGTGTCAATAACCAAAACCGAATCATACCTGTCATCTAGCTTATTTAAGAACAGATTATAATCACCAGCAGAGTATTTTCCTCTGGGAACAACTCCTTATCTTGGATCTGATTTCTGTACCATTGCTGCTGCTTCTTCTGTTTAATTCTCATCTCTTCTATTCCACCATATTGACAAATCTTTATGGTGTTTGATTCTTCAACTGTCATTGACCTTCCCATCCTCTATTTGGGTCTGGACTAAACTCCCTAACCTCCTAACTACCACATAAGTTCTCATTTACCTGTATTTTCCAGAACTGCAACAGTTTATTTTTCTCCTTTGTAGCTTATTGCAATATTACTCATCAGTAAATCAATTGTAAATCAAGTTGGCATATGTGTGCACAGTCCAAAACAGAAAAGAGGATCCCAAAAGTCCGGGTGGTGATTGCAACCATGCAATTGGAGCATTGTTCTTTTTTATGTACACCCGTACTCACAAAAGGCTGGGACTTCGATCATACTGTCATGACTATCATTTTGACTTTTTGGAATTTCATGGGTGCACTGGTTCTCATCATTTTACATAATGGCTGGGGGTGGTTGTGGTTCCTTATTCTAGAACGTAGGGTTTTTTGGCTCAATTAAAATCTGTAGTTACCCAGTTGCTCTGCCAATGCTTTGACACTGCTACAAAAAGCTGTGAGAAAACACTCTGTTTAGATAAATGGGCTGTCCAGTGACTAGCCAATGTACCCCACAACTGTGCACAGCACGCCTAAAACTAATGAAGTGATAAGATTCATTATCTTTTAACATACCGTACTTTTCGGAGTATAAGACGCACCTTTTACCTCCCTAAAAGTGGCTGAAAATTTGGGTGCGTCTTATACTTTGAATGTAGCTTTTTTTTCTAGCCCTAACTAGGTGATAACAGATCTTCCCAGCTCTTACCTTGCAGGCTTTCTCATTGTTACTCTGTCCAAAGAACGTTTTTCCAGCCCTAAGTCTTTGCAGGGTTTTTTTCATTGCTCTACTTGCTCCGAAGAAGGTTTTTTCCAGCCCTAACCAGGTGCTAACGATCTTCCCAACTCTTACCGGCTTGCAGGCTCTTTCATTGTTACTCTCTCAGAAGAATATTTTTCCAACCCTAAGTCTTTGCAGGGTTTTTTTTCATTGTTCTACTTGCTCCAAAGAAGTTTTTTTCTAGCCCTAACCAGATGCTAACGATCTTCACAGCTCTTACCGGCTTGCAGGCTCTTTCATTGTTACTCTCTCAGAAGAATGTTTTTCCAGCCCTAAGTCTTTGCAGGTTTTTTTTTTTCATTGCTCTACTTGCTCCAAAGAAGTTTTTTTCTAGCCCTAACCAGGTGCTAACGATCTTCCCAGCTCTTACTGGCTTGCAGGTTCTTTCATTGTTATTCTCTCAGAAGAAGGTTTTTTAAAGTCCTAACCAGGAGATAAAATAATGTGCTGAAGCTGCTCCGAATAAGTTTTTTTTAGCCCTAACCAGGTGCTAACGATCTTCCCAGCTCTTACTGGCTTGCATGCTCTTTCATTGTTACTCTCTCAGAAGAAGGTTTTTTTAAGTCCTAACCAGGGGATAAAATAATGTGCTGAAGCTGACCAGACTAAGGATGCTAGCCAGATTAATACCTGGTAGGCAGATTGTTTTCCCCTATTTTCCTCCCCAAAAACTAAGGTGAGTCTTATACTCCAGTGCGTCTTATACTCTGAAAAATACGGTAATCTATCAAGCAACGATTCAAGAATATCTTTCCTCTCCTTAAAGTGTGATGTAAAGTTAAGCACCCTCTAGAATTTTCCTTGCTACACCTTTACTGGGGTACCATTTCCCTTAATGAAGAAATAAGAGACTAGACATGTGAGAAATTACTAGATTTTCACTGCGTTGTTTTTAGCAAGTTGTGAACAAATATAGGCTAAATACTTGGGAATAACCAAGTTATATCTTTTAAAGAAGAGATTGGACAACCATTTGTCTAAAATGGTATAGGATTTCCTGCTTGAGCAGGGGGTTGGACTAGAAGACCTCCAAGATCCCTTCCAACTCTGTTATTCTATTTTTCTGTTAAAAGTTCTGAATCAAGAAAAGTTTGGTTATGCCATACATGGTAAATGTTACAATTGCCATTCCCCCCTCAAAAAAATAAATCAAATTGCTTTAAAAAAATGTATCAATGCAGTTTTGTACTTGTTAATAGGCAATTAGATAATTTTACTAGAAACTTAAGGCGGTTTCCAGAATGAACTAAGTCAAAGAGTAAAGAGGAAGTTCTCTTGTAGGATTTGACTATACTCATCATGGGAGAGGTGTGAAAACAGAGTCATTTACCAGAATAGCTCATTGCTAAGTAGCTGCAAAGATCAATCCCCTTGATTACTGTTTGTGCATTCATATCACAGTTTCCATTTGACACAGTTAATGACAGCATCTTCAATTCGCCTACTAAAGAAAAACAATCACTTAAGTTTTTCCCCTTTGTTTACTTTTTAACTGCAATAGTTTTCTCTTTGAACACATTCACAGGAATGAATCCAAGAAATTCAGGAAGGCTCACCTTATGTCAATTTTCATCTTTTTTCTGTATCCTACCATAGATACAGATGGAATAGTATGTGGTCTTTAGTTCGACTGCCGTTGAAGGAACATATTTAAACTGATTTATTTCGATGGATTGTCTATGGAATAAACACTACAAATGTGATGAAATCAAAACATTTGTTAGAAAACAAAATAAAAATCAGGAATTATTATAGTCCTGGGGTGTTGAGTGTGCATTTCCATTGGGAGGAAAAACATATATGTGTAAATATGAGGAGGAACAAAACAAAAATATGAAGAATGGTTGCAGGAGCTGGGTTTGTCTAGTCTAGTGAAAAGAAAGAGTAGGGTGATATGATAGCAGTGTTCCAATATTTGAGAGACTGCCACAAAAGTCAACCTATTTTCCAAAGCACCCGAAGGCAAGATAAGAAACAATGGATGGCAACTAACCAAGGAGAGAAGCTTAGCAACCTAAAACTAAGGGAAAACTTCCTAACAGTGAGAACAGTTGACCGGGGGAACAGCTAGCCTTCAGAAGTTGTGGGTGCTCCATCACTAGAGGCTTTTAAGAAGAAACTGGACAGCCACTTGTATGGAATGGTATAGGGTCTCCTGTTTGAGCAGGGTTTGGACTAGAAGATCTCTAAGGTCCCTCTCAACTCTGTTATTCTTTTATTTAAATTATTAGGTCTTGTCATGCTGTTATAAAGTAATTAAATGATAAGATGCTTCATGGAATAGTGAATGAAATTGGAAAGTATTTATAAAATGGATGATAGGATGTATATGAAATTTGGGTTATTTTCCTTCTGGTATAATCTCTAGAAATGTGTAAGGAAGAATTACTTGTGCTTAGGGATGAAAGAAATAAGTGACATTAGTTCAGATAAGTGGTCATTAGATATTCCCAACTTTCAAAACATTCAAAAATAATTTTAGCAAGCAAATGCATTAATATGAGCATGTCAATTAAAAGCAGACAGTAAACTGTCATATTCCACAGCTACATGACAAACAAACCAGGTCTATCTTCAAAGTTAAAATGGTAGATGATGAACTAAAGACAAAAAATGTTTCAAGGCACCTCTATTTCATTTCTGGATCTGCTTTCAATTTTCCAGGTAACTTGACTAGAGGCCTGAATGATCAAGCTCTAAATTTTAATGGACAAGACAAGTATTCAACAATTTATGCAGAAACAGTGTACTGTTATTTTGCAACAGCTACACTTTTTTCTTTAGAAACAGCTCTGACTTCTAGCTCCCGTTTCTTCCTTGCTTTATAGTCTCTCTCTCAAGTGGCAGTTAAATTGTCATCACAACAAAGGAGCACACACTGGTACCTGCAAACATTTTTAGACATGAATGTTTAATGTCTCTTGGCAGTAGTGGTCTTCTGAAAGGAGCCAACTATGGCTGTGAGCCAATAATTTATTCCACAAAATCACCAACCTGAGGCAATTTAACTTGGAAGTGAGGGCCAGACAAAACCTGTTCACTTGCTTGATTTCCTCTGTAGTTTAATCTGGCTTCCACTGATCCTTTACTTACTACATAATATATTCTCCTTCTTTAGTTTTGTGTTCTTTTTTTTCCCTCTGCCAAACTTTATCAGATAGAAGACTGATCTCCCATACGCACAGTAATGTATAAAAGGGAAATCAGAGAAAAATGTAAGTCTCCTGTTTTCAAATCTTTTCTTGCACAGATAAATTATAAATTCCAAAAAAGTATTTTTTTAAAGCTCTGCATAATGGCATGAACACTCATAAGCTTGAGATGAAAAAGAAAACAAAAAATACTAAAACATCATTTTGTTCCAAAATTTGGAATTTGAGTGCAACCTGCTCAAATATTCCTGCTTCTTGATTTTTAGAGTGGGCTACTATACAGCAGATTTAGTCCTCAGCATATTGATATGGTCCCAAACTTCCATTTGGGTACATGTAACCCAGATGCTTGTTCAGATGTGGCTACAAACACACTACCTATATATCTGACTCGAGCGCGTGCAAGCGTGCGCGCGCGCGCACACACACACACACACACACACCATTGATGTGTAAAGATACATTATTCATATATAAACATGCAAAGCTCAAGAAGCTCTTTACTTGACACTGCTTAAAACAAAATGAGAGGTCTTCCTTTCACTCATCTTAAACCTTTTTTAATGGAAAAGTACTGTAGATTTATTGAAAATATATATTTAAGATACTGATGAAATCAGTTCTATCCACCCTCTTTCTCTTAGGGCGTGAAAAATAAAATGTGTGTAAAGCCTCTAACATCTGCTATTTCTATGTACAAAAACAGAATACGGAGTGTTGCTATTGGAAATTCCTCTAAGAAATATAGTTTTTTGTTGACTTGGGATAGTCATCCCCAAATCCGGCAAATGGAATGGTGAAAGTCAAAACCCAAAATTAATGTTTTGATTCAACATATTATACTTTCTTTGTATGAGTTCTGTTGAGTCCTTTTGGGAGTTTAATGACATGCATTTCAGTTTCTCCCCTGTAATGACACATGTGGGGATTTTTTAAAATAATGAAGACAAGTGCTGATTTTAACACAGAATAGAAGAAACAAAGATTTAAGTGTGTCGTCTCTTCTGCAAAATTGGAAATCTTCTCTCCATAATGAAGGAAAAGTAAAAAAGCTGCTGATTCAAAGTAGATGTCACTTTTGTACTATTACTTTTCTATGATGCTTATACCGTAATTACCATTAAAAAAACCCTCCTAAAAAAACATAGTAGATAATATATCAACATTCAACATCACAACACAATGGCTAAATAATGAGATCCATTTTAATCTCAGAAATAGATACAACTAATGATGGGAAACAACAATTTGTTTAACCAACATGCCACCATGGTGGGAAAAAGCATTATTTTTTCCCCCAAGAGTTCTTCAGTTGAGCTCTATCCATCATATGCTCCCAGGAGTATTAATCCATCTTCCCAACATTACTTCAGGCACTGAGAAGTAGTATGATGAATTTTTGAATTTTTTTCCTGTATGGCTCAAGGTTGACTCAATCTTCCATCCTCTCCGAGGTTGGTAAAATGAGGACCCAGATTGTTGAGGTCAATATGCTGACTCTGTAAACCACTTAGAGAGGGCTGTAAAGCACTGTGAAGCAGTATATAAGTCTTAGTGCTATTGCTATTTACATCTTGTTGTTTTGCTTTTATCAATTGTTTGCTCTCTTATTTTACATTGATTTATGCTGTTTATGGATGAAGTATGCTGCCCTGAGTCAGGTACTAGGGATGGAAGTGGAGGGTACATAATGGATGGATGGATGGATGGATGGATGGATGGATGGTCAAACGAATGAACGAACAAACAAATGAAGTACAATGCTCTTGACTAACTAAGGTACCTCTTTTCATTAAATGGAATTGTGGAAGGAATAAAGTTCTACTATACTTTAGCAATGAATCTGAATATTTATTCATTAGATAATCCATGCTCTTTTGTGTCAGCATTTCACAGATATTTCCTTACTAAACAGAAAAAAACAATGACCATGGGCAGGCAAAAAAAGCAGTGGAAGCAGGAGTAGCTTGACTTCCCCATTGAGTTTCTTTGTGAGAATCTGTCAGGGAGCATTGAAAATCTCTCTTCCCTTTCCCTTTCCCTTTCTAGCAGGTAGGTTAGTGGCTACTGGTGGTTGGGGGAGTGAATGAGGGATTATAAAATGGCTGAAGAATTATCATGGAATGCTTAAAATGATGATCATGTGTCTGCAGCAGCAGCCCAGCAGCAGCCAGTAGCACTGTAACAACCACAGCTTGCCCAAATTCCATTCCCATGGGTCCTAGATTTTGGATGCATTCTTTAAGTTACCCATTTGAGGTATTTTGGTTCAAAAATTGTTGCACCATTTTGTCCAGTTAAAAGTCATGACAATGAGAGTTTGAGTAGTACAATATATAGATATATTAGTCTTAACTTTGGGCTTTTAATTGTATCCTGCCTCAACCTATTGCATTCTTATAGCATGTGACTTGTATTTTGTAATATGCACACACTAGCTATACAAAATACTTTTTCTTGGAAGTAAATTTCAATGAAATCATCTTGAAATAATATGGACTTTGTACTGATGTATTCCCAGGGTGGGTTCCTACCGGTGCGATCCAGTGCGCAGCTTTGGTAGGGACATGCCGATTACGTAATTTGCATGTGACTGCTCCGGTGCCATCTGGCGCGCGTTGCCATCTTTTTAAAAGAATTTTTCGGCTTTTTTGCTTCTGTGCATGCGCAGAAGCAAAATCTCGGTGAAATCTTGCGAGGGGACGCGCACGCGCACGCGCGCGAGATTTCAGCGAGATTTTGCTTCTGCGCATGCAGACTTTTTATATCTGTTGTAAAATATATATGAATATATTTAGCTATCTATTAAGATTTCGCACACAGCTTGCCTATATCTGTGTATTATATTTTATTTATAGTTCTTGTGCATTAATGTTCATTCCATCTATGAGAATTAGTTTATCTAGAAATACTTACAGATTAGCAATTTGATATACAACTCTTCACTGAAAGATTTGTTGCACTGATGGATAATTTGACCCACTTCAAATTTTGACTCAAAATCATTCTTTTGCGTGACAAAATCAATGGTCAAATAAGACCTTAATAGGTCACCTTGTACTGAATTTGTTAATTGCTGGCTTTGTGCTATTTAAAACTATTATTGTAATAAATGGTGCATTACTTTTCATCTTGGTAGTATAGAATCTTCAAAAAGACAACATCTGGATATAAGTCCCAAAGCAGTGATGGGTTCTAAATACCATCGCTACCAGTTCATAGAACCGGACCGGACCGGTAGCAACCCACCGCTGTCCCAAAGGTGCTTTTTCAAGAGGCAACTGGACTTTCTTTGAAGACGTTTCACTTCTCATCCAAGAAGCTTCTTCAGTTCTGGATATAAGGATTTAAAATCCCAGAATTCTCAGCAATAGATATGCTGCTATTAAATTCTGGGAGCTGAATTCTGGCAGCTGCCTGGTAGGCAGCAAAATGGAAAAAAAGACTACCGTAGTCCACCAGAATGCACAGAATGAATCTGACAGAATAATAATGTAATCAATTACATTTATTTATATGACTGTAGTCTACAATGACAAATGAGTAGGAGGACAAAGCTTCCTGAAGCAGTTACATTGATTATCCCAGCCAATTAGAGATCATATGGTGATGGAAATAATGACCTAATACTACATCGGCAGTTTAATTGTATTGTGTACTGGTATAATTTAACAAATCAATTTAAAGGAAGAAAAATTGAAATTTGTATAATTCAGCCTTCTCTAACGTGACACACATTATCAAAGGTTGGAAAAAGCAAAAAACTTCATGACTGAACACTCACTGGAAACAGGAATGCACACTTTTCAATTGCCACTGAAAATGTTCAGGAAACAGCAACCTATTTTCATCTTGATAAGCATTATAACCCATAAAGTGCAGTCTTTTACTGACAAATTCCTTTTGTGGCATTGCTAGGCGATCTTAAGAGTTAAAAGCCCCATGGCAGATGGTAATTTTTAGTATCTGACCTAATTGCTTTATGGGATGATCCTCTGTTAGCATAAAGCTCTAAATGGAGGAACTAGTCTATCTGAAAAAAATAACTTGAGAAAAGGCTGAATATATGCATAATAGTGCAATTTGTTGAGGTCAGCTTAATCTCTAGTGCACAGCTGTCCATATCTCAGAACTATCATAAGTCATTAGGGAAAATTGTCAGCCTGAGAGAAGAAAGCAGAGAAACACCCTCTCAAGCTGTGTTTATGTATTTGTTTTCAAGACACAAAGAAAAAGTGGCATTGCAATACATTAATATCTTGTGTGACTGCCCATATATACCTGTTTTTAAATGCAAATACACCTAAAATATATTTTTTCTAAACATACCATTCCTTAATGACATATTTTTCCCTATATGCTGATTTTTATTTTTTTATAAACTTGTCTTATTTTACTCAAGTATTCTAGCAAGGTTAAGGGTGATGCAGGATAGCAGTTATCATCTATTATTGTTTGTCTATGGAACAGGGGACATTTGGCAAATTGTGACCAGCCCCAGGGATAAGATTATTATGGAAACACATTTGCCTCATCAGAAAAGAATCCAAGGTCAGTCCTAAAAATGCTTTTTCAAGAAGTAACTGGACTTTCTTTGTTTTCCCTTGAAGATGTTTCACTTCTCATCCAAGAAGACTTTGCATTGAAGAAGCTTCTTGAATGAGAAGTGAAACATCTTCAATGAAAAACAAAGACAGTCCAGTTGCCTCTTGAAAAAGCACCTTTGGGACAACCAGGACCTGGATGACTGAGAATCTCCATAGACCAGGGGTGTCAAACGCAAGGCCCGGGGGCCAGATCTTGCCCCCAGGGTGCTTAGATATGGCCTGTGGGGCTGCCCTGGAAACAACAAAGGATCGGCCCATGGTGCCTCTGCCAGTGAAAACTGAGCTCAGGAGGCCTCCATTTTCACTGGCAAAGGGTTGCAGGAAGCCTTTGCAGCCGGGGTGGTTTGCTCTCAAAGTCGCTACTGGTGCGCTGTGCGCGCATCTCAACATTTCGTGGAGTGAAAGCATGCGTGAAAGCAAAAAATCACCGAAATCTCTCTCGTGCACGTGTCCCCTCACGAGATTTTGCTTCCGCGCATGCATAGGAAGCAAAAGAAGCCAAAAAATTCTGAAAAAAAGATGGTGACGTGCAACGGACCGGTGAAGATGATGGACCAGTGTCGCGCGCAAATTACGTCATCGGCCGGCCGCTACCAGTGTGGTAGAGTGGACCACACTGGTAGGAACCCACCACTGCTTTGCAGCCAAAAACAGAGCTTGGGAGCTCTTTTCACTGGCAGAGTGTTCGGGCCACCACAGGTGCCCCTGACACAAGTGATGTCGAGCTAGCCACACCCACCCTGGTCACACCCAGGTCAAATACAACCCTGATGCGCCCTCAATGAAATCGAGTTTGACACCCCTGCCATAGACAGTCCAAGTTCAGATGATGAAAACAAAAATAGATGACCATGCACATCATACTCATGGATACATATTCAAGCTTCCTACTGGCCTTGTCCTTGTTGATCTGCATAACAGTATACTATAGTGTGTGTGTGTGTGTGTGTGTGTGTGTGTGTGTGTGTGTGTGTGTGTGTGTGTGTGTGTGTTTCAATCAAAGTTTGTTTGCCAGTTATTATCCAGAAAAAGATGCTATTGTGAGCAAGTGTCCTGTTATTCTGGCTCATATAAAAAAATGAAGTTCATTCCTGCCAGTCTACCTTCAGGTTTTTTCACAGCAGATAAGAGAATGAGCATTTCAATGGATCTGCTTTCAAGTGACCTCTGTAATCCAGTAGGTTGTTGCTGCTTAAAGAATCCCATATGTGGATTGGACATGTATTTTAAAAAGTAATAAATATAGAAATTCCATGTGTAGATTGTACATGTATTTTAAAAGGTAGTAAATCTAGAAATTTTCCAGCACAATTGAAAAAAAGAATGTATAGTCTTCATACAACAAACAAACGGTTAGCATGTCTTGCTAGAGTAATGGTTACTAGAATAATGGTAACTGCAGTAAAATGGTTAGTAAGTATGACTATAATACTAGAAATTATTATGAATACTAGAAAATATTAATGTTCTCTGTATCATTTTTTTCTAACCTGAAATCTTACAGTTAATCTTATGTCATTTTACTATTTCAAGAACCATGTCAATATTTATGACATTATTTTCTCTATATATAACATCCAACATTTTAACATTCTCCATCTCAATTGAATGCAAAGGTGACGCTTCCCATAGAAAAGTTACTCATGACTTAATGGCATATAATTGATCAGTGTTATCCCAGAAACTGCAATTCCTAAATTAAATTTTGTTGTGTTTCCAGAAAAGCTACAAAATAGATCCCAAAAATGCTTTATTTCTTAACTAGTTCCAAATAATACTTTGAAGGAGAAGATTTTTCTCAATGTAAATATTGCCTAAAGGTTTCTGCTAATGGAGTTCTTGTAGTACCTTACTTTATTCATCTAACATGCTTAACAATCCGTGAACTGTGATTGGTTAACACTATTAGTGTGCTTATTAACTCTGCAACTAAGTTTCGAACTCCTCTAAGAGCAGACGAGAGATCAATATACAGTACATGCTAATTAGGTTTCATCTTGCAAATGTGTGCACTGCACATCATATGAAATTTATAACTTACTAGAATATTTTACATTCGACAGAATCATTTTGCTTTTTGTCAGAATTTCCTTAAAGATAATTGTCACTGATTAGTTGTCTACAAATTACATTCTTAATTCACATTTATTGAGTAAAAGAATGTTGAAACCACTTTGAGTTATTACTTCTATGAGTTGGAACAGAATTCTATTGATTATATAATTGCTGAATGTCATTTTTATTTGTTTCTTCCTGTTGGTGGTATGATCTAGATATTTTGTCATCTGAACAGATGTTTCTCTGTAAAAATAGGTGAAACAGAAAGGCTAACGTATTGATATTTTGCAAAATGCATGCCTTAGGTTGTAGTCGTACAGTCTCTGGAAGAAAATCTGAAATAAAGTTTTTCTTTTCAAATGTCTTTCCTTCAAAACTAGAGAGACAGCTTTGACCTCCAAGAGCAAAATCCATTACCTGATTACATTCAGGTAGTGTGCCCATCCATCAACTTCCAATATCAGATTCTTACAACACTGAAATGTCCTGCAGGTGTCAGTACATTTCATACAGCTCCTAGCTAGGAAGAGGTTAGCGTTAGCAAGTATGTTGGCTTACAAATAATCTGTACATTACCGATTCTAACTTGGGGAGAATAGCATGAGCTTCCATGGGCTTAAAGCTGGAATTAATTCCACTTGTAACATACTGGCTAAACATACTGGTTATAATGTGCCACAACGGAAGGGTGTTTTTTTCACCATTAGTGGGGAATAACAATAGCAATAGCACTTAGACTTATATACTTACTTCACAGTGCTTTACAGTCCTCTTTAAGTGGTTTACAGAGTCAGCATATTGCCCCCTGACGGATAGGAAATTATTCCTATCAAAGAGGTGATATAGGATCTTGCTTCCTTGAAGTCATTCTTACTTAGAAAATAAAACCGAGATTCAATTCTAATTAACAAAATATTTATTTTAGTACAAAAGTAACAAAAGAATATAAACCTTATTAAGCTACATTTTCTCAGCTAAGAAATCACGTCTGCCTTGGGCGAGGCTCACAGGAGAAGAAGAAAGGAGGAGACTCCTGGAATGCACACATGTGCAGTAATACATGTCACATGTCTGCTGATTAGAAAAATACAGTAAACCTAGAAATATTGCAGAGGTGCTCAACTGGCAATGTTCACATCTTGATACCCCCAACAATCTGGGTCCTCATTTTACTGGGCTCGGAAGCGTGGAAGGCTGAGTCAACCTTGAGCCAGTGAGACCTGAACTGCCAAACTGCTGGCAGCCGGCAGTCAGCAGAATTAGCCTGCAGTACTGCATTCTTACCACTGCGCCACCACAGCTCTTTAACATGCTGCATGTGACATGGGTATGGAAAAGGCAATACCTCATCTAATCATTTCTTCTTACAAAAAAATATTACATGGAAGCTTTGGTGGACCAGGGCTATAGTAGCTCACAGTGGTCAACATGTATGGGACTATGTTGAAGATCATATAATATGAAAGATTGCAACTTGAAATGAAAGGATAAATGATAGCAAAGGTAAAGATTTCATTATGAATAAATATAGGCCAACATTATGAAATGCTGCTGTTCCTATTTCAATAATGGGTGGAAATGAAGCAACCACGGGTGCTTTGGGGAGAAAATATGCAATATCCTGAAGTCTGTGGAAAAAATTACTGAATTAGCAAATATGAATAAATGGCTATTCAGATGAAACATTCGTTCATCAGATGAAATCAGATGAAAGAAGACAAAATAGTCACACTGGAGAATGAGCGTTCTAATGTACCTACTGCTGAGTCACTGCTCCCAAATAAATGGTTCGCTGTATCACTCAATAAATAAGTAAATATACAAACTGTACAGCATGAAAAGCCAAACAAAATTCTAAAGAACAGAGGCAAACAGAATGCAAGGCATTCACAACAGGGGGAAAAAAAACCCTGCCTTCTTTCACTGATGGTAATTGAGACTTTGGGCTAAAGTTAAATTCAGATATAATTTCACATTTTAAAAAAGTAATTTGAGCAGGCAGTAGATTTCCCTCTTTTATATGTCAGGTAAACAGAAAACTTACACATGATTTATTTATTTATTTTAGTGTTCTTATATGCCGCCCTACTCCCTGGGGACTCAGGGCGGCGTACAACATGTAAAGAACAACTATAAAAAAACAGTATCAATAAAAAGAATAACAGTTTAAATTTTTTAAAAAACATTCAAACCATACATTTATGGGGGAGGCCTAAGATATTAAATGGTCTCCAACAGTGGTGGGTTCCTACTGGTGCGGTGTGGAGCGCAGCTCTGGTAGGAGCCCGGCGATGACATCATTTTCTGGCGCTTCTCCATGTCCTGAGCTGTCAGAAAAAAAGCCCTCCCACCCGCCCTTGTTTTAGTACGGACCTTTATTCTTCCTCCGAAGCACAGCTGAGAAGCTCCTCAGCTTTGTTTCAGCTTTTAATGTCGTCCTAAGCATGCATGGAAGTGAAATCGCCCGATGGAACATGAGTTCACTTCTGCACATGCTCGCGATGCACACTGGTAGCGAAAATAACCGGAACCCTCCACTGGTCTCCAATCATCCCACCTGCAGGAAAAGCCATGTCTTAATGGCTTTTCGGAAGGCCAGCAAGGTGGGGATAATTCGGATCTCTGGGGGTAGTCGGTTCCAGAGAACAGGGGCCCCCACGCAGAAGTCTCTCCCCCTAGGCCCCGCCAGCCAGCATTGTTTGGCTGACGGGACTTGGAAGAGACCTTCTCTGTGGGACCTAACTGGTTGAAGGGGAAGTATAAGGTAGGATGCGGTCCCGGAGGTAACCTGGTCCCAAGCCATGTAGGGCTTTAAAGATGATGATCAACACCTTGAATTGCACCCGGAGATCAATGGGCAACCAATGCAGCTGGCAATAAGCTATAAGATGTTGGTCTAATTTTAGCTGTGGATCTAGGAGAACTCCCAAATTGCGAACCCGTTCCGAGGGAGCTAATTTTTCTCCCCCAAGAACCAAGGAGGGACAGTCGACATAGTCCAAAGCCACTCAGTCCTGTCGAGGTTAAGCTTGAGCCTGTTCCTCCCCATCCAGATCCTAACATCGTCAAGGCATCGGCACATTACATCCACTGATGCAGATTTTCTTCAAACTTTAAGCAATTTATGAGCTGTGGGTGGTATTTTCAATATCTAAATGCAATTTTAGATGTCAACATGATACTTTTTTATCCTTCTTAAGTTAGCTTCAGACATTATTATTATTATTATTATTATTATTATTATTATTATTATTATTATTATTATTATTATTATTATTATTATTATTATTATTATTATTATTATTATTATTATTATTATTATTATTATTATTATTATTACTGCATATTGTTAGATTTATTAAGTGACACACATATGTCACAGTTACTTAAAATCAAAGCTTTTGACTGAGCTTTGATATAAAAACAAAATGGAGTTTTGTGTGATTATTGTACTCTGTGTTATGACATAGTCCAACCTATTATTTTGATGTGGCCCTCTACTGTACTTCCAAAACCCTCGCCCACTGCTTGCGTGTAAGTTTTCCCTCTCCCTCCCTCTCCCTCCCTCTGCCAGTCTGCAAAGCTGGAATGGTTGGGGAACCCTGACCTAGATAAAGGAAATGGTTCACTTTTGCCCCTATTATAACCTTTGTAGCCTTTGATACCATTAATCATAGTATCCTTCACACACACACATAGAGAAGAATTAAATAATAAAGCATGTTAAAGTAAGAAGGACTAAAATAAACATCTTTGTTTCCAATAGAGCAATCCTAAGAAAAGGTATGTGTGCTATGGCACCCCATTGGATGCAAACCAACATGGCAGAAATAGGGGACATTGGCATATTTCCAGCTTGTTGTCTTTAAACAAGCATACACATGAAGAAACCAAAATCTTTCACAACATAAGCAATAAGAAGGAATTATTTAGACCAGTCATATAAATTAATCACCTAGTCAGAATATGGAAAAAGAGGGAGACTTACAATTCTTTGGGTTCTCTGTTCTTTTATCCCTCTCTCTGTCTAGTGAAGATATCAGAACACAAGCTCTGCTGACCCGAGATGGAAATTGTCAGCATTTTGAAAGAGGGAATATGTTATTAGAGTCCCCATTCAATTTTTGGTAGTCTATCTCCAACTTTGGAGAAAGGGGAATTGAGCAAATGTATTCCCCTGGGATTGCACTGCAGAAATCAAAAGAATTCCTAAGTGAGAGGAATGTGGGTGTTTATGTTTTTCATAATGTCACCATGATTCAGTAAAAAAAAAGTCACTATTTTCAAGCAGAAGAAGGAAGCTTATTAATTAAGGTGAAAGGCCAAACTTTTGGAAACTTTCCGGAACTTTTGGTATATCCTTGAAAATCTTATTTTCAATACCTGAGTTTATGTTTTTTTAATTTTGAATGGAAAATTCAACCCTGTTTTCCCTTGATGTCAACAATTAATTCCTTAGCCTGAAGTGCTACTGTCCTCTAATGCATACATCGCACCTGAGTGTCAGTGATTTTAATACAACAATATTGTAATTAGATATATCAAAAAGAAAATGGAATATTAACAATATTTAAGCCAATGTACAATGCCATTTTAAATGACACCCATTTGAACCACTTCACTCTTGATTCGGATACAGTAGCTGTAGATATGTTTCTATAGCATAACACATTTATTTAAAATCTAATAAAGGTTCATTGTGTTGATTTTGGTCAAATACTTTAAGCACTGGGAATATATATATATATATATATATATATATATATATATATATATATATATATATATATATATATATATATATATATATATATATATATATATATATATATATATATATATATATATATATATATATATATCTCCTTTAAGATGTCCTCTAATATTGTCTTCTTTAAAGGTGGAACATTTGGTATATCATCAACTTACTACATTTTCATCATGGCTTTTTAGAGATTTTTATTATCTTGGCTGTGATTATCTTTGAAACCATTTTTCTTTCTTTGCACTCAAACACCTCAGTTTTATTAGCCTACATCATCATTAAATCCAAGTGAAGATGATGACACATTATATCAAATTCTAGCATCGCTGACACCATCCTTTTAAAGTGCTGTGGCATCGTCGACAAATTCATGTGGAGCTTTATATGCATATTAAAATTATAAAATAGTTACATGAGAAAATGAGACAGAAAGAAATGTGAGAAATAGAAGTGGAAAGAAGCTAAAAGAGTGGTACTTAGTCCCCCCCAGATTCCATTATAATAAACATTGTGTTCATGATGACAAACAAAACTGGTTGGCTAAGAAGTTTCAGCTTAGTAGATACATATGCAGTAAGTAATATATTAACTATTTTTCCATAATTCATGCAATAGATTGATACACTTGTGTCATATGTTTGTTTTTTGGCATAATAGACCATAATAGTGGGTCATAATCTGAGCTTCCTTTGGAGTGGGTTGCAAACAAGGTGCAAAGTGGCTCCCAAATAGAACGAAGCGGACATGGCACACCCAGAGCTGCCGCTTCTTTGCAACAGCTGAGGACGGAAGAGGTGCCTCTTCCATCCTCAGCTGTTCGAATAAGCAGCGGCTTTGACTGCCGCCGTGCCCACTTCATTCTCCAGTCCCTCTCCTTCCCTCGTTCGGCTGCTAATCCTGGTGTGCTGCCAGGGCAAGCGCAGGGTGCGTTTGTGTAGGGGGGGGCATGGACCGTTCGGCGCTGAGGTAGACGCAGCCATGGCAGCTGGGAAAGCGAGGCTTCTTTGCCAGCCTCCCAGCTGGCAAAACATAATTTTTGTCAGTTCTGTGGGCGTGGCTAGGTGGGGGGCATGTGACTGAGTGGGCATGGGCGTGAGTGACATCAAGTTGGCCATGCCCACTCAGTCACATGACCATCAATCCACACCCACAAAACAAGCCACACCAGAGAACCAGTAGTTAAAAAATTAGAACCCACGCCTGTATCTATCTATATCTATCTACATATCTATATCTATCTACATCTACATCTACATCTTCATCTTATATCTATCTATCTAGCTATCTAGCTATCTAGCTATCTAGCTATCTCTACATCTACATCTACATCTACATCTTCATCTTATATCTATCTATCTATCTATCTATCTGTCTGTCTGTCTGTCTGTCTGTCTGTCTGTCTGTCTGTCTGTCTGTCTATCTATCCCATACTTTACCATCCTATCCCAAGTCTGTGAGTTACTAATGCTATTTTTACAAGCTAATTTTTCAAAGCTGTTAAAGAAGACTGTTCCAGTTCTTGTCTCTCTACTAATAAAGTGTTGGCAAATTATTCACTCCAGAGATGGGCTGTTATTCTTTTTGTCCCAATTCATCAAGCCAACTAGCTCTAAAAGGCTGATCTAAATTCTAATATATTGACAGAAAGGATCTCAAAAATAGTTCTTGATCTCAGTTACCTTACAGAAGCAAATCCTGTTCTGTTTTATTTTCCTTTTTACTATTTCTTAACAAAGAGAAATAGAACAGCTAACTTTGTAGAAGGATGGGCACATTTGACATTTTGAAAATACTGTAGATTGTGAATGCCATCATAAAATGGTTACGGGAAGTATTTGCCCATTCGCAAGATGACTACCACTGGAAGGGCGGTCATAATAACTTATAAAGATGACTAACTGTCATTCTGTCAAGACACTCTTCCTTGATTAAGCATAAATTATCTTATCAGTCAATGGTTTATCATTGTCTTCTTCTAGGATATATTTTTCTGCTGATCTTACATTCAACTGCTGACTAGGTCTGAAATCAGACAAGTCTTATTCTGTGCTGTCTCTTTTGTATGGTTTATTATCTAGGCATATATTTATCTTTTATCTACTAATAAAGTGTTGGCAAATTATTCACTCCAGAGATGGGCTGTTATTCTTTTTGTCCCAATTCATCAAGCCAACTAGCTCTAAAAGGCTGATCTAAATTCTAATATATTGACAGAAAGGATCTCAAAAATAGTTCTTGATCTCAGTTACCTTACAGAAGCAAATCCTGTTCTGTTTTATTTTCCTTTTTACTATTTCTTAACAAAGAGAAATAGAACAGCTAACTTTGTAGAAGGATGGGCACATTTGACATTTTGAAAATACTGTAGATTGTGAATGCCATCATAAAATGGTTACGGGAAGTATTTGCCCATTCGCAAGATGACTACCACTGGAAGGGCGGTCATAATAACTTATAAAGATGACTAACTGTCATTCTGTCAAGACACTCTTCCTTGATTAAGCATAAATTATCTTATCAGTCAATGGTTTATCATTGTCTTCTTCTAGGATATATTTTTCTGCTGATCTTACATTCAACTGCTGACTAGGTCTGAAATCAGACAAGTCTTATTCTGTGCTGTCTCTTTTGTATGGTTTATTATCTAGGCATATATTTATCTTTTTGGAAGGATTTTTATGATTATATTTTTAACCTTTCAGGTTACAAGTTAGTAATGAGTAGTGTCTGCAGCCCTATTGGCATCTAGAGACGTCTAGAGCGACGCTGGAGATGCAGTAATTCCAAATCTGACCGAACACTCCTAAGAGCCTTTATCAGGACTTATTTAGTGGCGATACGGGCGGCAAAATGTTCGCATTTTTCCGCACTTATTGCATCCGCTGATTCGCACCCAGCCGCCCTTTTTAGGGTGACTCATTCCCTCCTTAATGTAGAGGAAACAGAGGACCCCTTGCAGGGTAGAGCTGAGGAATTTGTGCAGTTTCTGTCAGATAAAGTCACTCAGATTCGGATGGACCTGGACTCTGATTGCGCAATTCAGACTGAGATGACAGGGGCAGGTCTTAGTCCTATTGTGTGGGACAAATTTGAGCCCACAATGCCTGAGGAAGTGGACAAGGCTATGGGAGCGATGAGTTCCTCCACTTGCTTGTTGGACCCGTGTCCCTCCTGGCTAGTTTCGTCCAGCAGGGAGGTGACGCAAGGCTGACTCCAGGTTTTGGTCAATGCCTCCTTGAGGGAGGGGGCCATCCCACAACCATTAAAGGTTGCCTTCCTCAAGAAGCCTTCCCTGGATCGAGCAGACTTAAAGAACTTTTGTCCAGTCTCCAACCTACCCTTTGTGGGAAAGGTTGTAGAGAAAGTGGCGGTGCTCCAGCTCCTACAGTTATTGGATGAAACAGATTATCTAGACCCTTTTCAATCGGGCTTCAGACCTGGCTACAGCACAGAAACTGCTTTGGTCACTCTGATGGATGATCTCTGGTGAGCCCGAGATGGGGATAATTCCTCTATCTTGGTTCTTCTTGATCTCTCAGCTGCTTTCGATACCATTGACCATGGTATCCTTCTGCGCCGACTAAGGGAGTTGGGAGTGGGAGGCACCGTATTACGGTGGTTCTCCTCCTATCTCTCTGGTCAGTTGCAGTGAGTGTTGGCAGGAGGGCAGAGGTTGACCCCTAGACTTCTTATTTGGGGGGTGCCTCAGGGCTCGGTCCTCTCTCCCCTCCTATTTAACATCTACATGAAACCACTGAGTGAGATCATCTGACGACCCGGGGTGAGGTTTCAGCAATATGCTGATGACACACAGCTATAAATCTCCACCCCGTGTCAGTTCAGTGAAGCAGTGGATGTGATGTGGCGGTGTCTGGACGATGGGAGGGTCTAGATGGGAGTCAACAGGCTCAAACTTAACCCTGTCAAGACCGAGTGGCTGTGGATACTGCCTCTGAAAGACTATGTCAACTGTCCTTCCTTGGTTCTGGGGGGAGAGAAATTAACCCCCTCAGAACGGGTTCGCAATTTGGGTGTCCTCCTAGACTCACAGCTAAGATTAGAACAACATCTGACAGCTGTAGCTAGGGGGACCTTTGCACAGGTTTGCCTGGTGCACCAATTGTGACCCTATTGGATCAGGAGGCTCTTCTCATGGTCACTAATGCCCTTATCACCTCATGGCTTGATTATTGCAATGTGCTCTACATGGGGCTACCCCTGAAGAGTGTTCAGAGACTACAGTTGGTCCAGAATGCAGCTGCGTGAGCTGTTGTGGATGCGCCAAGATACACCCACACTACACCAATCCTTCACGAGCTGCACTGGCTGCCTATCAGTCTCCGGACACAATTCAAGGTGTTTTGGTTATCATCTTTAAAGCCCTACATGGCTCAGGGCCAGATTATCTTTGAGACCGCCTTCTACCACATACCTCCCAGCGACTGGTAAGATCCCACAGAGTTGGGATCCTGTTGGGATCTCCTTCAGGTCCTGTCAGCTAAACAGTGTCAGCTGGCGGGCCCACGGGGGAGAGCCTTCTCTGTGGCTGCCCCGGCTCTCTGGAATCAGCTACCTCCCAAGATCTGCACTACCCCCACCTTATTGGCCTTCCGGAAAACCGTAAAGACCTGGCTTTTCTGACAGGCCTGGGGCCATTGACCTTGGCAATGACTAGCGAGGTCGGCCCATGAATGTATGGATGTTTGAAATTATTTTAAGTTGAAAATGTGTTTTTAATTTGTTTTTTAAATGTTTTATATTGACCTATGTCTGTTTTTGTTGTAAGCCGCCCAGAGTCCCTAGGAAGTTGGGCGGCATAGAAATATAATTAAATGAATAAATAAATAAATCTACTGGTGCCATGTTAAGACTGCCCCCACAAAGACCTAGGAGAAGAACCTGGAGCTGACTCCTAATATCTCATTCTTTTGAATATTTTTCATCAATCAATAAATTTTTAAAAATACAATCTAGCTGCTAAATTTATTCATATTAAGAGAAACTGGGAAAACTTTTTAAAATGCAGCATTTCTTTGATAACGTTTAATCAAATATAAAAAGCTTCTTCCTCCAAATATTATCCTTTCACTAAAAAAAAAAGAAATAAAACCCCCATCTCCCCATTCACTCCACCCCTGAGGATAAGGTAGGGTGTATTGGTGTTTATCTCTTCTGACTTGAAGATGGAGAATTCTGCAATGTGTATTAATATATTTCAAAAAGGATTTGTGAAACACACTTCATTGGGTCACCTTTGGAGGGCATTTGCCAATTACCTGAAATGAGATGCATAGAATATTCCCAACAAAATTTCACATTGGGCTTCATTATGCCTGAGAATAGCAGATGGGGCGGAACACTGCTACTCTAAAATGCAGGATTAAGCTCAGACATTTCTGACATATTTTCATGGGATGCAATCTGCTGTTTCCCAAAAGTGTAGTCAAATCCCTCTGCCTTTCAGAGAAGAGAAGAAATGGCCCTGGTATTTTTTTTTGGGGGGAGGGAAAGTTTGGGCATTGTTACTACATCACTTAGGGCTTAAGAAATCAGGAGGCAAAGCAACTGAAGACTTCCTATATTATCTTTACAGAGAAAAAAAGACAGAGAGACATACACACAAATTTACCAAGCAGGCACAATCTGATAAATAAACAGCTGAATCTCTTTTTATAGGAGATCTTTTCCTGGGCTAGGAGTAATACTTTTGTCCCTTAATTTAAAATTGCATTTAGAACATGTAGAAGTGTGATATTCAGAATTTGGGCATATTAAATAGAAATTAAATTAAGCCAAATGGGAGACCATTCTTACATTTAAAACCTGCACAATTATATCAAAAGTCTTTCTGAATAAATGCTGGTTATTTTTGTTGGAAAGAAAAATTTTGCAACGTAGGTTCACAAGTTACATTCATTCTTAGGGAGACTGATGGTTATCGACAATTTTTAATCCTAAACGACGACTTCTAACAGTTGTGCAACTTCTGTCCTTGAAATCTGGCATATCTCTTCTCATTGCCTCTCCACAATCTGCCGCTGAATTATAAGTCTTAGCCAGAGAAAAACAGAAACTGATAAATTACATTGGGAATAATCATATTAAATAAATGTAATCAATTTAATGCAATTAAAATTACATTAAAACAAATTCAACCCTTTTAAAATCTTGCCCTAATGCTACTGGTTTGCTTGTTCTGGCCTCAACCACTCTTGCTTTGCAGCATTCACCTGTAATATTTATTCCAATCTGGTAAGCACAAATTCTACAAATAATCAGATGTCTGTATTCCTGATAACAAATCATAAGTTTTTCCACTCTTTGTTTCTTCATTAAGTCTGAGTTCTCCTTATGGACTGAAACTGGATCCTATTATAAACATGCAGTGTCTGGCTGAAGAGATCACTGTTTACTAATATTAGGGTGCAATTTTGTCTTCTTTGTGTAATTGAAACTGAAGTCTTTAATGCATGCCCACAGACCTCTCTTGATACCTGAAAGACTGTACAATTGCCCTGGTCCCCTGCCTTATTTTTATTTTAAAAAGCAAGAGGGTGAGAATATCAGAATTGAAAAACAGAAGAGTGGAAATGAGGGAGTATCGCCCTTTTCCTTTTCCCTATGTTCAACTTTCCTGATTGATATGGACACCTAAACTAAAAATACAATAACCAGGAATAAAACTGTCTACACACATGTTCAAAAAAGAAGGAAAAATAAAATTCCTGTCTAAGGGGTCAACAATGGAGCAGCCCAATATTTTGATTTCAGAAGTTGAATCCCTTGAAGATCTAGTTCAAGACAATTTGACTGAAGGCAAGGGAATGACTCATCCAAGACTGTAGAGTTGGCATGTAATCAAATAATTCAGCTTGGAATAGAAGCAAACAAAACCGTTTCTATCATTAATTCTAATTTATTTCTCCCTCACCACATAGCATCTGTTTATTTATTTATTTATTTATTTATTTATTTATTTATTTATTTATTTATTTATTTATTTATTTATTTAAATGGATTTATATGCCGCCCAACTCCCAGGGGACTCACTGTATAAATGGGGCATGTTGGGACTCACTGTATAAATGGGGCATAGTATCCTCCCTTCAGTGTGACTGTGAGGTCCCACGTTAAACTGTAGATCACATTGTGACCGGCTGTAAGCTGGGGGCATATACTGATCCATTATCTAATTTTTTTTCATATCAAAGATGCTGTGCTTCAATGGTTAGATAGCCTAGGTATTGGTATTTGAACATCAAACTTTTTAACATTTATAATTTATTATGTTTTATTAATCTAGGTGAAATGTTAATATATATTGCTAGTCTATGTATGATATGCCAGATGCTAAATAATAATAATAATATATTTCTCCCTCTTGCCACATATTCTCTTATGCATACTCATTCCACAGTTCATAGCCCTGAGTCCTTCGGGAGTTGGGCGGCATATAAGAATAACAAAATAAATAAATAATGTTATGATGCTCATGTCTTATATACCGCAGCCTGGTGAGAGAAAGAGAGACGTTCTTTGTAATATTTGATGGCTTCCTCATGGAGAACTTATTTCTCTTTGCAGAAGAATATTTTCTGCCACATTTTATTCCATATTGATACTCTAACAGAAGTCTGAGGCAATAACACTTCTGGTTTTGTTGTATATTTATTTTTAGCACCATTCTTCTTTTTCTACATGTGTTGCCTAAATCACCCCAGAACCGCTAACAGTGTGTGACTGACAGTCTTTCTTGACAGACAATCTGTGATTCTTTCAGCCTCTTACTAATAAGCTCATTAGGATAGCCTGGTTGAAAATACTTTGCAGGATATAGCAATGAAGCACAGCAAATGCAGTGCATGTTTGACCATTCAGACTTTAGAGAATCAATCTTTCTTCAATCAAATCTTTGCCAGGGTCTGCTGAATGTCTGCTGAAGGTTACTACTTTTTTTTTCTTTTTAATAAAAGCTTCTGAGCAAACCCACAAGCTTTATAAATGAATGTAAGGTCAAGGCAGATGGAGATGAAACATACAGTAATTTCTAAAACTCCACAAACAAGAAAGCAAACAACATTGTTAAATGCAAAGGTTTTCTAATTGGGGAATTTGCATATACATTTGCATGATAATTTACTCTATTTTCCATTGTTATAGACTAATTCACTTGAGATTAATTTTGTTTTGTTTAATTTCACACTTGATGCTGGTAAAAGACCAAAATAAATGCACCAACTGACTTAGTGTGCACCTAGGAATACGTACAGCGCTGGCATGATGGCAAGAACACTTGAACCTTCATTTTTAGGTTGTCATTTTTCTTCTTCCAGTGGCACCATTATGGCTGGCAAAAACTGCTGAGCACTGCCAATTTCTGCAACTACATCAGTGGACATGGCAATTGTTAACACAGAGATCAAGAAGCCAAGGACTTTGAATTTATACACCTGGCTCAATGAGTTCACCTCTAAGGGCAAAGTTAATTTGTGTGCTACCAGTTGACCTGGCCTCCATTATTTTTACATTTATCTATAGTCCAAGCCTCTCTGCTGTATTACTTATGACATTAAATAGCCCCTGAGACTTCAGTTCCAATTCCTCTATGAAAACAACGTCATAAGAGCTCTTGTATACCCACCAAGCTTTTCTCACTTTTATCCGTACCCTTGACACACTCCTAATATGACTGTGAAGGGTCTTACTTTATTACCATGTACTTTAACTATGCAAGAGATGCCATCATAAAGTGCAGAAATGGCTCAATGGCTTTGCTTTAAAGCTCTTAAAGAGATGGAGTACTGGTGGCATCATGACAGACATTTTTGAAATCAATAAACATAGCAATAGTTTTCCATACTATATACACACTATAGAAGCTTGTCTGACACTGAACATTTGGTTCACACAGCCGTGCCCTAATCTAAAGCCATATTGATCTTCCTTGGCTTTAGACTCAATTGCTATACCCATGGCTGATCATCTGAGAAGGACCTTTCTAATTGTGGACAGGCTGATTCTTCGATCATTTTTACATTTTATCACTCTTTAAAAAAAAAAAGCACAATTACAGCATGTTTCCAGTCAACTGGGATGCATTCTTTTCATAACACTGAGCATAGGCTGTGAAAATAATTAACTACCAGGCCTCTCAAACTTAATCACCTCCACAGTGACTTGGTCAGGTGCTGCAGCTGTCATTGTGATTGCTTCACCAATATCTCTTTAGCTTTCCTTCACTTCATACACAATATTAGAAGGTGGACCTGGATCATATGGTACCTAGTCTAAGGCTGCTGGTGTTTAACCATTTCAGAAGAAATAATAATGCTGTTGTATTGCTGAGGTGCATTGTAGAACTTCAGTTGTCTATGGAGATTCTCAGTCATCAAGGTAATGGTTGTCCCAAAGGTGCTTTTTCAAGAAGTAGCTGAACTTTCTGGTTTTTCTTTGAAGATGTTTCACTTCTTGTGATTCTTCAATTTCTTGGATCTGAAGAAGCTTCTTGGATGACAAGCAAAATGTCTTCAAAGAAAAGCCAGAAAGTCCAGTTGCCTCTTCAAAAAGCACCTTTAGAACTTTAGTTGTCATTTTAGTACCTTGCCCTGTTGCATTCTCAATGCTTGTGCTGGCTTGGCTGTGTTCATCTAACAGTGTTTCCAACATTGAAAAAGGCACCCGATGCTAACTGTGCTAAGCCGCTGCCTCCATCATTGCAGCTATTCCTTCCAAAAATGTCTCCTTTCCATGTGTCAGTTTTTTGTAGCTTTGTTTGTCACATATTTTGTCTTCATTGCATTTGCAAATTTAGCCAATTTTCTCTGTTCACATGTAAACTGTGACATCTGTTGTCAATTTTTACACCATCTTTTCTCCGTGTCAGGACAATCCATGTCTGATGATGGACTGGCTGCTCCTGCCATTGCCATCATATTTGTTTTGTTGCAGTGAATCTGTTGTGCAATTCTATCTCACATAGTGGCTCTGGGGGGGTGTACATAATAAAACAATCCCAATGCATAAAGACCATTAAAATGCAACCAAAATAATTAAAAAATATTTTTTAAAACATTAAAATAATGCTAAAAATACCCACCCATACAGAAAGTGTATTCCAATTCATTATCATGTTAGCATCTACTGTATTAGGCTTCATCCTATCATGGTATCTCCAAGCCAGTTGACAATATCATGTTTTAAGGGCCAACAGGGTTGGAGCCAGCTTCATGTCTGGGAGAAGTTGTTTCTGAGACTACAATTGAGTTGGCATTGAGGTAGTAGATAGCCTTGCAATATGGGCTTCAGGTTCAATTTGATCTTGATTGAACCAGATGTTGGTCAGACTAGCATTCTGACTTCATTAACAGTGACTTAAAATACTTGCCTGTCATGGAATAATTGATCATAGAAGAAACATTTAGCGCTTCTGAGCACCATGAGAATTGATGAATGGGAATCTGAATAACCTGTTGCAAATTACTAGTGAACTTAATGAAGTAAAACTGAACTTGAATTGTTCATTCAAACTGGTTCGTGACTTCTACCCAGCCAAGCCACAATTTTCCAATGTGTATGTTTAGAACACTTACTGAGGGCTTAATTTATGATGCTTTGTAGTTCAGTGTAAAAAAATGCCTTTTTTTTTCATCACTGCTCACTTTTATTGGTGTATAAGCTGCAACAATGGTAATTAGTACAATTCCATAGAGGATTAAAAATGGTAATAACATTTTAAAAGCTTCAAATCGTGTTATAGATTTGTCGCACCCATTGTTGACTGTGAATACAACTTTCAATAGAAGAAATATATAAATATATGCATTTCAAATTGACTATATTGTAAATTTTTATCTTGCCAAATCAGTGCTACTGTGGTTCAGTTAACACAACAGATCAATGCTATATTTCAGCAATTTGGTTCAGACTTGGTCCAGTTGCCCCACTTGTGTGCTACCATGGTCCATGTGGCAAAGCTAACAGTGTTCTTTGATGCTACAAATTTCTTGATATTCTCTAATATCCAAGGCCTGTGTGACATGTTGGTAGCCACCAGTGCTACAAAAATCACACACTTTTCATCAGTAACCACCAACACCCAAGTGTCAGCTTCTCCATATGTGGTAAAATTGTTTGAGGTTCATTCGGAACACATTGCTATGGTTGGATATCATTAAATTTCACACATCAGGAGATGGCAACCATTCTTCTTCGCTATGTGATAACGAAAGGTAGCCCATCACACCTTTCACACCATTTCTGAGAAAGGTGTTACTGTATATAATCAATCCTTTTCATTTCAAGGATAGGCTTTTATTATCTGGTCTGGAAAAGAAAAAAGTTGACAGAAAAAAAATCAGTGCTGACATCAGAAACAG
Organism: Diadophis punctatus similis; assembly: GCA_023053685.1. NCBI lineage: Eukaryota > Metazoa > Chordata > Lepidosauria > Squamata > Dipsadidae > Diadophis > Diadophis punctatus. The sequence continues at coordinate 150,396,779 of JALIGW010000003.1, forward strand.
AATCAGGAACTGAGATGCTGAACTAATTTTACTTGAAATCAATGCTATCTTTCAGCTTCCTCACAATCTTTTATTCCCCAACACTGTATTTTATTGTACAGAATATCTAAGTGCTGTTGGTGTTGATTTATACAATTTACTGTAATTTTAATAGCCCCATTTTTATGTTTTAGTTAAAGCAATTAAATTATGAGTGGTATGCCACAGGTCATGCTTCAGAAATTAGTAGTGAGGGTGAGGGGGGGGGAAATTAAGCTAAATTTGAATTTATTTACATGTAATTAAAATGAGACATTTGTTAATAGGATTATACTTAAAACATGTAATTAGGAGGTTACTAATATTCCTAGTTTACCATATTTCAAATTCCACATTGGTAACAACTTCTGAAGACCTGAAGTATGTCTTTCTCACTATATATATAGAAAGTCCAGCTCTGGAGCTTTATTCAAGCCTAAGAGACTATATTGTGTGAATGGACAAATCAATCATAATTATAATTACATTCTTATAGAAAGATAATCATATATGAGTTTAGGCAAGCAGTCTATCTGAAACCTTCCCAGAAGTGAAGTACCTGCAATCATCATCATCATCATCATCATCATCATCATCATCATCATCATCATCATCATCATCATCGATGTTTTGAAATTCTTTAAGGGATCCTCTTGAAACTTTGGTCTTGTCCTAGAAGATGTCTGGAACAGAAAGGACAAATTATTCCCAAAGGTCTTTGATCAAACAAGCAGAACTCTTTTAGGCAGTGAAATTCCTCCAGTGTATCAGATCCCCCAAACAAATTTATCTGAGAGATAAAATTGCTCATATGCACTGAAGTGGCTAATACAGTTCCAAGAAAATCAACGAGGAAGGTATCAGAGCATCTCTATATATTCTGTTTTGGACATCTTTCCATTTGTCTAGTCTGAGACCGTGGATGTGCTAAATTCATTTAGAGATTCACTGACCATGTAGCAATCTGGTGCTGTACAACATATTTCTCTCTCTCTCTCTCTCTCTCTCTCTCTCTCTCTCTCTCTCTCTCTCTCTCTCTCTCTCTCTCTCTCTCTCTCTCTCTCTCTCTCTCTCTCTCCATTTTTTCCCCTGCAGGCCTTGAAACTATTGATTGGTACAGGATAATGAATACACCTATACCATAGCACATTAATGATCCCCTTCCTATACCTTTGGGTCAAGCAGAATTTTGATAAGAGCGGCTGCATTTTTTAAAGTTGTATTTTATCGTTGAAGTTGTTGGTTTACCCACAGCAAGCCCTTTTCTCCAGAAGAGTTCTTGCTAGAAGAGGAAATATGTATATTATGGCAGATGATGGGGAAGAGAGTCTTGCCACTACTCATTCTCTTGCACAATAGATACCAATGGCTACAACTAGCATCACAACAAGTGGCCAAAGAAAGAGGGAAATGTTGAAAATTAACATTCTTGGCTTTTTGTGTTTCATTTAATTTTCAGTTATGCTTCACAAAAGAAGCACCTTTATCTTAAAACTCTTCTTGTTAAGTTGCTTAAATTATTACCAAGCAACTTTGTTAAAAGTCTAAGGAGAATGCAATTCCAGTTCTGTGACAAACCTTCAGGGGAAAGCAAGAACAACAAGAGAGAAATACTTTAGAAATCTGAATACACGGCACTATCTCTACACAGTCATTATAGCTTGCCTCAAATTAATTGCCGGGGCAATATAACTTTCCTGGGTGTATGCTTTTAACATTTTTACAAAATCATTTCTGGTAATTGAGTAATAAGGGCAGCAGATGGGAAGTGAGGGGATGTAACCTTTCCTGCAACACAGCAGTTCACTTATCTCAAGCAAAGATTGTTCCTGCCAGGTGTACAGAAATGTTTATCATAGTGCTTTGCTTTCATCTTTTGCAATGTGTAAAACTGAGTTGCATTAATTGCTCTGTCAATTACTAATAACACATGCCTTCTGATTTAAAGACAGGCAGCATTTATGTGTCATCAAATTGCATATTGGGTTCCTTCCAAATGTCACTGTAAGTTGAAAAAAATACCATTCTTTATGAGATTTGTATTGGATTGAAAGGTTCTCTTTCAAGCACTACATCCGGCATAATTCACAGCACAAAGTTTACTTCCTGCTATGCCAACTTCCCCCAATATGGATTGAAATTCCCAGACTTTCAGTCACACATATTCCCAGAGTGCCAGATGAACAAGGGCCCGTCTGGAAAATCCATCATGCCATTTTGGAATGTTGAAAAAAGGGGCAGGGGAATAGAACAACATGTAAAAACAGCATCACAATGATCACATGATACTAGCTAGAGTAGGAGAATCATCAAGGTCATATCTATTTTTAGGCCAGACAAGCAACTTGAGTAAATTAGGGTCAGATGAAATTTCTTCTTCTCTATGTGGAAAGAGGTTGAAAGGAAAATCCCCTTGCTGTCTAAACTGGGTGGCTAACTCTATAACTTTGCCTTGTCAAATTGATGGATGAAATAGTTCTTTCAAAAGGAGTTTTGCACCAGTACAGTTATGCACCATGATGTTCCAGAGCGATAGTTCCTTATATATAACTCTGGAAGCCAACTTAGTTTGAATTCTAATACTAGATATTTTTGTCTTCATAAACTTGAAAGTGACTTTTGTATTATATATATATTTTTTTACTTTGTAAACCATGCTTTGAGAAGAAACATATCCTTACATGTTTACCTTTTCCATTGTTTACCTTTTCCTTGTTTGTTACTTATTGTTCTGACCTAGGCTTCCTGATAAATCATAAAACACAAACGTAGTCCCAAAAACCTCTTTTTATTTCAACGGCTGTGAATTCTGTTCATTCTCAGCCGTAATAAGTCCCAAACAATGTTAATTAGTCTGACAGAAGTCTGCCACAGACTTTTCGGAAGAGGGCTGATAAGCACCAACCTTTCTTTCTCTTGACACACTGCCAAAAACCTAATTGGCAAGGAGCTTTGCAAGGCCAAACAGAACACGGAGTCAGAACGGAGCTGCTGAGTTACACAGATCAGAATTAAACCAAGTTGCTTCCTGCAATGAGCACATCCGGTTGCTCCTCTTTTATGTCCTATGGGAGGAGCCAATCATCTCCAAGTCTTACTCCCAAGTAGCCCTTTTCTTCCATAACTATTCTTGCCTTCTGGCAGCTCTGTGCATGCGTGCATTGGGAACAGGCTCCCCCTGTTCCTCTGCCTTGCTCATGTCAGCCTCTGGAGGCTCTGGAGTCAGCACCGAACTCCCAGATGGCCCAGGCCCCATCTCTGGCTCTGGCACAGAGCCTTCTCCAGACTCCAGGCCTGGCCCATGGTCCTCCCCAGCCTTCTCGCTGTCCGACTCTGCTGCCAGCTCCGCAGGCCACTGGCGGACCACAAAACTTATTTTCATGCCTTTTAATCCTAATTTTTTAGCAGTGCGGTGATTGTTGACTTTGTGGAGTGATGCTAAATATCATATGTGAACATGATGATATCGTACCCTAGGTATTTAGTATTTCTGAGTACAATGAAATCCAATTTAGAATGAGGACATCACTGTCTAATCCAGAGGTCTTCAAACTTGGCAACTTTAAGACTTGTAGACTTCAACTTCCAGAATTCTCCAGCCAGCATAGCTGGCTGGAGAATTCTAGGAGTTGAAGTCCACAGATCTTAAAGTTGCCAAATTTGGGGACCTCTGGTCTAATCAGTCTGCCTAGCTGGTTCCATCTAATCAGAGGACAGAGAAACATCTTTTTCCTCCAGAGAGAAAAGGAGGAAAAAGATGTAGAGTGCAGCCAAGAGACAAAGCAATATCATCAGAGATTACAAAGTTCAGATTTATTTTCATTTGAGCTTTGGAAATGCCTTTTGATGCAAAATAAGCTAGGGTTAAGCTTTGCAGATGCTCAGTTCACCTTTCCCTCAAGTCACATTGATGGTCATATGGGCTGCACAATTGGGCCTGGGATAACATGAATCCTATGGCTATCCAAAACTAATTAAATATCCAAAACTAATTAAATATGATTGTACATTCTGAAACTACACTGCATACAATATCTCCTATTAAATAACATTAGTAGTGATAGCATTAAAATTTGTTATTTTAACATGACTGAAGGGGGAAAGATGAAATAGAGAGAGGAAATGTTTAATTTAAATGCATATTAAATCTTAGTTTTTATCCTGGCCATAGTAACTTGTTTGTCTTGGCTTTTGGAAATCTACACACACACACACACACACACACACACACACACACACACACACACACACGCATTTCCAAGAGTAAGTTGTAAAAAAAACCACAGTTGTAAAAAAAAAGGAAGAAAAATAATAAGTGCCCGGTTTTAATTAAAGTGATTCTTTGCAGATTAGATGAACCACGCACTGTCATTAAAGAGGATAAGACTTACTCAGTAGTTAGGGCAAAGATCAATTATTATTTTTTTCTTAGCAAAATTTTTTTTAAACTTTCCAGCAAACATATTCCAAATTTCTAGGGTAGGTTGGTTTCAGCTCTGATGGGTAGGTTTCATTCAGCTCTGATTAATATGCACAAGTCACACACACACACACACACACACACACACACACACACATATATTGTAGAGAAGAGGGGATTACACCTAATGTGAATGCTTTTTAGTAAATAGTTTTAAACTTTACAAATAGAATCCAAGAAAGACAAAAAGTCAACTTTGTAGAAATACAGTTTGCATATGCTTAATAACTACTTTTTAAAAAGTTATCCAGAGTAGGAGGGAAAACTCCTATATCCGTGATGGCGAACCTCTGGCACACGTGCCAGAGGTGGCACGCAGAGCCTTCTCTGTGGGCACGTGTGCCGTCACCCCAGCTCAGCCAGCTGGTTGCCGGGTTTCCGACATGCGCATGCACGGCGGCCAGCTGGTCGTCAGGTTTCTGGTGCTCTGGTGCGCGCCTTCTGGTTTGGGCACTCTGTGCCTAAAAGGTTCACCATCACTGCCCTATATCCTTGTTTTGCTAAACTGTGAATTAGAGAGAACTTGAAATGAGAGGCATGATAATGAAGGAAAACTGAAAACAAATCATAATAGGACCTTCTTTATACATAACAGAACAAAGAGAAGTTAAGGGGATTCCAGAGGATCAGATGGAAACATCATCATCATCATCATCATCATCATCATCATCATCATCATCATCATCATCATCATCATCATCATCTGAGAAAATAGCAACAAATTTCTGCTCTGGCATATCAACATTTATTTTGCTTTTATCTCTGTCAGGTAGAAAACAGAAGGCTCTTCCTGCCCCTGGACACTATGGAACCAGAGATACTCTGGATGTTCACCTTGATATTTATTTGGTTACTGAACTCCTTTCCAAGTTTGATGCTTAGAGACTTTCTTTAAATTCTATACCTCAATTATTCTTTCTATTCCCATGACTGTTTCCCTCTTCGACTTCCCTCCAAACTCGTACATTTTTTTTTTAAAAAAATAGTGTTGTGAGAACTGTCTTCCAGCTTCCCAAGTTTTATTCTCTGGGGAAAGAGACTTCTCTTTTCCTTTGGGGGTATTTTTTTAAAGCTTCCTATATTAAGAAGCAGCAGCTCTGAATGCTGCTGTTAGTTTTCTTCTGTCTCACATCAGTCCTTTAATCTATAGTCCTGCTTCCTGGTTTGAAAAAAAAAAAGAAGAAGCCCACCTAGACTGGGAGAATTTTCTGCATTCTAGTAAGCTAGGGAAGAAGATCATACATACACTGAGACGCTCTCCCCATTCTTAGAACATAGAACATAGAATAACAGAGTTGGAAGGGACCTCAGGGGTCTTTTAGTCCAACCCTTTGCTCAAGCAGGAGATTCTATACCATTTCAGACAAATGGTTGTCCAGTCTCTTTTTGAAAGCTTTCCATGATGGAGCACCCACAACAGAGGTGGGTTCCTGCCGGAGCTGCCCACTGCACAGCTCCGGTAGGGAGCAGCCGATTGCGCAATTTGCACGCGACCACTCTGGAGCCCTCTCTGCCGGTCCACCGCATGCGTCACCATTTTTTTCATTAATTTTGGGGTGATTTTGCTTCTGTGCATGCGCGGAAGCAAAATCGCGCCAAAATCTCACGAGGGGACGCGTGCATGCGTGAGATTTCAGCGAGATTTTGCTTCTGCATGCGTGGAAGCAAAATCGTGCTGAAATCTCACGCGTGTGGTGTCCCCTCACAAGATTTTGGCGCAATTTTGCTTCCGCGCATGTGCAGAAGCAAAATTGCCCCAAAATTAATGAAAAAAATGGCCCCCCGAAACTTGGAGATGTGCACGTAGCACACCGGCACCGGTAAGACAGCATCCTGCCACTGACCCACAACTTCTGAAGGCAAGCTGTTCCATTGGTTAATTGCTCTCACCTTTAGAAAATTTATTTTTATTTCTCTCCTTGGTTAGTTTCCAACCATTGTTTCTTCTCTTGCCTTTCAGTGCTTTGGAAAATAGTTTGACCCCCTCATCTTTGTAGGAGGCTTCAAGTATTGGAACAGTGCCTATCATGTTCCCCTAGTCATTCTTTTCCTTAGACATACCCAGTTCCTGCAACCGTTTTTCATATGCTTTAGACTCCAGTCCCCTAATCATTTTTGTTGCTCTTCTCTGCACTCTTTTTCAGAGTCTCAACATCTTTTTTGTATTGTGGTGACCAGAACTGGATGCAGTATTCCAACTGAGGTCTTACACAGGCTTTGCAAAGCTGTACTATTCATTCCTCCCACTGATGTATTATGTAAGGGAAGAGAATTCAACATATCGCTTATAAGAATTTTACTAAATATTTATTTTTCAATTGGTTTAATGAGAAAGAATTAGAACAAAGGGAAAAAATGAAGATGTTTTTTTAGAAAAGTACAAGGATTTTTTTCAATAGCTGCAGACTCTGGTGGGCTTAAGGCAGCTACATGCTCTTTAAGTACCATCAGTCTTATTATTGTTTGTAACCAGACCACCATTTATTTCCTCAATAAGGATGATACTGATGAGGAAAGTGAAATCAATGATGATTTCAAAATATAGTCTTTGGATTTTGTTAGTTTATCATGCTCATTCCCAACCGCCCTGAAAATAATTATGGTTATGTTCAGCAAACACCTTTCTAAGGATCTAATAATAAGGTGGAAAGCTCCATGTACTCCACGGATTCTAGATAACAAATATTTGAACCCAGCTTCCAAAAAAAAGAGAGGAAGGAAATAGCTTAGATATAAGGAAGACTATATGAGCAGGAAAATATTATGGATATTTTAGAACTACATTGCATTGAATTCAGTAGGAAGTATACCCAAGTAAGTTAGCTTAGGTTTCCAGTTCAAAACCTTTTGTTGAGAATGGAAACAATTCAGTGGATGAATATATGCATCTTCTCTTTTCCTTTTCCATGTTTCCAACAGAGTCCAATTCTCCCAATTTTTAACAGGTCAGTTTATTTTCCTATTATTTTCCTTTCTCTTCTTACCCATATTGGTGACTCACTCATTTATCGTATGTATTCAATCGCAGGAGCAGCATGATTGCTGAAGGAATGCATAAGAACTGCCTAAGAACCATGAACTTCCCATCCAGTTGACCTGACAATCAATTATTCCTTCAAACATGCATTTTACTTAAACAAAAAGCAAGGGAAAGTGTGTTGGGTTTGCCAGGTTCTGAATGAATTTTGCTCACATTTGTGTCATTTTAATAGGTTCCTTAACTAACACCCTTTATATCTTGTAAGTAAACTTACAAGGACCCAGATTGTTGGGGGCAATATGCTGACACTGTAAACCGCTTAGAGAGGACTGTAAAAGCACTATGAAGCGGTATATAAGTCTAAGTGCTACCGGTATTTCTATTGTACCGCTTTGAATGCTTTCTCTTCATTCAACCAATCTCTACCAATTCATTTTGTGATAGAATTGCTACAATTTTTTGGGATATAGTATATTTTATTTTTTTGTTAATGATCTGAACAGAAATGTTCTACTTTTAAACTTTAAACAGTAGGGGGGGGAATACCCATAATAGACAAAATGTTTTCTCTGTTGCACAATTTGCTCTTGACAATATAGCATTTGTATCCAAAATAGCTTTCCAGGGATAGAAGCTGTACATTTGAAAAATTCATAGCCTTTTTTTTTAAGGACAGTGCCCCCAAATAGTGAGATCAGTTTTAGATCACATTCCTTCACTGGGATAGTGTAGTCATCTGAAATGTTTAGAAATATGTTTTGCTTTTATTCAAGCAAAATTACAATCAGTGGTGAGATTCAAAATTTTTTACTACCAGTTCTGTGGCCGTGGCTTGGTGGGCGTGGTGTGGCTTGGTGGGCGGGGCAGGGGAAGGAAACTGCAAAATTGCCATTTCCTCCTGATCAGTTGGGACTCAGGAGGCAGAGAATAGATGGGGGCAGGGCCAGTCATAGGTGGCATTTACCAGTTCTCCGAACTACTCAAAGTTTCCACTACCAGTTCTCCAGAACTGGTCAGAACCTCTGAAACCCACCTCTGATTACAATGACTCTGAAATGACAAAGATATATTTTCTATAGCAATCCCAGGATCATGAAAATATAGAATAAATATTCTAGTTGAAAATTATAAAATAAGAAAAGCCTTCACAATTGTATATATTAGTTTCACTTCACTGCTTTTAGATAACTTCAGGGGAGCTTTAATCCACATTTGTCTTTAGTCTGGAAAGAATGTGTTTAAGAATAAATAGTTACTGTTACTGAACCTTTCTGTCATTCATTCACTCACTCATTCACTCACTTACTCAATTTTCTTTTAGCAAAACTACACAATAGGGATATAAAAACTCAATTTCTGCTGAAAGTGAATTTGAACATTCTGTCCCCATGAGAAGAAGTGCATTAGGAGGAGAAAAAGCTACTAATACTTGGACCAAATAGTAGTAGCTATGTTTTTAAAATGCTTATTTTGGAAGAAAAATGTTTTTAAACCATTCATGAAAACATATATCAGAGTATAGTAAAATTATTTGTGTTGTTGCTGTTATTGTTGTTTTTCCTTAAAAGTGGTTCTTGGACATCTCATGTGGCTAGCAATATAAATACGATAAAAATGCTTTCAAAACTTGCCAAAACACATTACAAATTTCTACGATATGTAGGAATAATCTGTAGACTATAATTGTGTACCACTAACAAGGACTATAAAACAGGAACAGTAAGAATTTGTTGTTTCGTGAACACATCCATTCAGTTCTTGGTCCTTTTTGCATTATCTCTGTTTTTATTTTTTGTTTTTTATTATTTTGTTATTTGTGTAAGAAATACCAATATCCATTTTTGGATCTTAATTATGCAAGCATAGTAGCAAAATGTTTCACAGAAATATTCCTACATAGACACTTATGGCTCTCAAATATATAGAAGGAGGATACTAACGCAAGAATCAATTACTCCCAGGATGAGGTGAACAGTTATATAAATACTGAGTATGTCTCCCAGTCTTAAGGCCAAAAAGAGGCCAGCCAAATTTCCATTGACTTAAAAAAACCCCTAGAATTTAAATCCTGGATCAGACAGATTCATATGTGCACGTATATGCCATGATTTTTGTGCATTATAGTTTTCAGATCTTTTGCAAAGATACGGCTTCATTTTTGTCTGTGGTAAAGGACAAGAGCTGTTGTTAGCTAGTTCCTGAGTATAGGGTTAAGTGTCTGGAAAGCTGAGATTTATTGCTATGCCTGCTGTGATATCAAATGCATTCATTTACTATATCTGAGTGCCAAGCAATTTAGTATTAGCATAGAGGTCACCCAAAATCCTACTTGCTGCATAAATATAAAGGTAAAGGTGCCCTTAAATCAAGCTTGACTCCTGGTAACTTCCTTTAAAATAACTCTGTCATTTTCTTGGCAGCAGAATGGAAGCAGTTTGCATTGCTATCCAGCCTACGGGACCGGGATTTCCTGTTACTCTCCCATCCAAGTATTAACCAGACCTGACCAAGCTGGGCTTCTAAGCAAAGGCCAGATGTAGCACTCTCTATGTACTAACTAAAGCTAAAAAGCAATGTAGTAAGTTAAAATGTCTTGGAATTGATGGAGTTAGTTTTTGTTTCACAGAATGAAGGACAGTCTAGTGCAGTGATGGCGAACCTATGGCACGCGTGCCAGAAGTGGCACATAGAGCCATCTCTCCGGGCACGCCAGCCGTCACCCGTTGCTCTTCTGGGTTCTGGCGCACCGGCCAGCTGGTCTTCACGCATGTGGGAACACTGGAAACTGGAAGAGCAGCTCCCTGGGGCGCCGGCAAGCTGAGCTTCTGGTTTCTGGCACATGCATACGCACCGGCCAGCTGGTTTTCACGTGCGCATGTGCACCAGAAACAAGACCAGGTGACTGGTGCGCATGAACATGCCGGAAACTGGAAATTCAGCTTCCTGGCGCACACATGAGCGCTGGAAACTGCTCTTCCAGTTTCTGGCACCCCGCGCATGCGGGCCAGGGAGCTGCTCTTCTGGTTTCTGGTGCTCCCCCCCCCCCCGTGTATGCGCTCCCGTTTCGGCACTCGGTGCTGAAACGTTTCGCCAACACTGGTCTAATGTCATCTCTTGCCTTTAATCTAAGTGCTTGCAGATGAGATACTTGACAAACTACAGGAATGAGAAAAAGGCAGTTTATAGGCTTGTAAGATAGAACAGGGGAAGGAACGCAAGGAGTTCTTTAATACTACCAAGTTCCCTTCAAGCAGTAGAAGTAAAGAGTTATTTTCCAGATAGAAAGGAGCAAGGTCATAAAGAGCTTCTCATTATCCTGATTTGATATGCTGGATCTGAAGTATCACTGGTTTGTGGAGCGGATTGTTCTTTTTCCAGTAGAGTAATTTGCTCATATTCAGAAATTTTTTTTAAAAAAGCATATGTAGGCAAAAAGAAGATTTTATTATTCCCCCCCCCCTCTAAACACACAGATTCTAAAGACTTAGAAATTATTCTGTTACAACCAGAAGGCAAACACAGAGGGAGTACAGGGGGGAAGGAAACAAAGCTGTTGAAAAATGTTGGCTTGTGTAAAAACACAATGTGTAAACAGTTAGAGCCAAGGAGATAAGCAGAATGCAGAGGAATATCCTTTTTTTAAAAATGAACCATGCACAGTATACAGAGACAGACAGACAGATAAATATAGATAGCTATAGATAGACATAGATATATAAACGAAAAGATACATACTGTTATCGCATCCATTTCTCATTGTTCAGGCACAGGGCCTTTTCATTCTGGGCGCAATATTTTACACTTTTAATTTGATTTGTCAGGCTGCAAACAAGGGAGAGGACAATTATCTTCAGACTTTAGATCTCAAATACTTGATACTTGCCATAGAGATGACAAAACAAGAGAAATTCCATTGCTGCTATTTTGAACCAACCACAGAGCCAGGCTCTTCTTTATACCTGTTGGATTCCATTAGACTGAAACTCATCTGCCACCAAAGGACTAATCAAGTGCGCTGTAGGAGTTTAGAAAATGTGTTTCTTTTATTTGTGCCACATAAACAACCGAACCACATGAACAGAAAATGGGAAACAGACAGCATCTGCTTCTTCCTAACACCGCAATCAGTTGCATTCAAGATTTGGGGATTTCTTTTTCTCTCCCTCTGCACATATACATATAATTTTTATCAGCAATATTTTATTGCCAATACTTTTATATATGCATATGTGCATGTATGTACATCACGGATCCACTGCTAGAATCCTTGCAGTTTGCCTACCATGCAAACGGATTGGCAGATAATGTTGTCAATATGGCACCATGCTGCACCTTGTACAGAGGTGGGTTCCTGCCGGTGCGGTTAATAGCTGTTGTTCGGCGCAGAGCCAAAGACGCTGCTGCCGTTTGCGTTCTTTTGCCCTCTGCGCATGCGCAAAGCGTTCTGCATGTGCAGAGGGCAAAAGAACGCAATTGGCGGCGTCCATGTGGGCAAGGAAAGCGCCCGGGGAAAGCTCCCACGCCGCGAACGGCAGCAGCGTCTTCGGCTCTGCACCGAACAACAGCTATTAACCGCACCGGCAAAAACAGGCAGGAACCCACCTCTGACCTTGTAAGATCTTTAATCCCCAATGACCTATGCAAGAGTCCTTTTTGTAGACTTCAGCTTGGCATTCAATACCATCTTTCATACCAGAAATTCTACATTCAAACTGATTCAGCTAGCTGTGCCTGTCCATACTTGTAGGTGCATTATAAACTTTTTTCCAGATAGGACAGGTGAAGCTAGGGAAAATTACATTGAGTACCTAGACAATTAGCACTGAGGTGCCCCTCAGAGCTGTGTGCTCTCTCCATTGTTCTTTTCCAGAGGTGGGACTCACATAATTTACCTACCGGTTCCCCCAGCACCAAAAATGTGAGCACATTCATGCATGCGTGCAGCTTGAAAATGTGGCTAAATAGGACAAAATAGCACCGCGGCGGGTGGGCGGGTGGGCAGGCCCACCCCACCCACAGATCGCTACTAATGGTTCGCCCAAACCAGTTCAAACCGGTTGAATACCACCTCTGTATCTTCTCTCTATATATACCAATGACTACATTTCTAAGGATCCCTCTGTTAGACTACTGAAATTTGCAGATGATGGAACAGTCATTGGATTTCTGGAATGATGGTATTGAATGCCAAGCTGAAGTCTACAAATATATATATTTGAAGTCTATAGATACTGTAGATACGATAGATAGATAGATAGATAGATAGATAGATAGATAGATAGATAGATAGATAGATAGATAGATAGATGATAGACAGACAGACAGATAGACAGATTTCACACACACACACACACACACACACACACACACACACACACGAATTCATTCTATATCACTTCCATATTAATCTGAAAGGTTAAGCAAAAAAAAGTAATTGATACTGAAGGAGCTTCTACTATTCTTTGTAGCTATTTTTATAATACTTATTCACATTATTCATGGGTCAAACATTATACTAACACTTCAAGAGAAAAGGGGCAAAATCTATTGCTGTTGAAGTTCAAAACAAACAAACATACAGTGCTCAAAATCTACCTCTGGCTTTCAAAATAAGGAGCATTCCCTATGCGTGAGATTCCGCCCCTGGAATTTGTCAGTGCGTAAGAAATTATGAGCTGGGATCAGCGGTGGGTTGCTCCCGGTTCGGGCCGGTTCTAAGAACTGGTAGCGCCGGCAGCGGGAGGCTCCGCCAGGGGCAGGTTCCTAAAGTTTTACTATCACTCTGTGGGCGTGGCTTAATTTTGTGGGCGCTGCTTAATTTTGTGGGTGTGGCTTGATGGTCATGTGACCAGGTGGGAGTGGCTTCATGGTCATGTGATGGTGGGCGTGGCTTCACGGTCATGTGACTGGCCGGGCATGGCTTCACGGTCATGTGACTGGCCGGGTGTGGCTAAGTGGTCACGATCCTAGTTCCCCCTACAAGGATTCCTGCATCCGGACCTTTTACAATCTCCCAAAGGATTAAAAGAAACCAGATTCCATACAGCTCTGAACCCTTAAGGCAAACCAAATACAAGTGGTCCTCGCTTAATGGCTTAGCAATTGCTTAGCAAGTGTTCAAATTTATGACTGACCTCCTCAGAGCTACTTGGCGGCACCCAGGGACCTGTAACTGACCATGATGTCACCAGCCAGTTGCTACCGGTGCGATAGAGTGGGCCGCACCGGTAGGAACCCACCACTGGGCTCCGCCCACCCATCCAGGACGCTTCTGCGCATGTGCAGAAGCGTTGTGCGAGAGAGAGAGAGAGAACCGGTAGTAAAAGGTTTAAGAACCCACTACTGGCTGAGATAGCCATAACAACAGTCAGCCAATGGGAACTGTTTGGTGAGTAAGAGACAGAATCCATTGTGAGCCATGGGAGATGGCTTGGAGCCTGGGAGTGGCTTAGCTTGACTGATCTGTATATATATAAGAGTTAGTTTGTCCTTGCATTATTGCTTCTATGATTATATAGATTCTGTGCTTCTGGATTCTGGTTGTTCTGGTTCTGGCTTCTGCTGCATGGGTATTGTATACATGCATCATGCTTTATATTATTGTATATAAACAAGTTTCTTCTATAAATGAATCCTGCTGAATTATTTACTTGTGTGCTGGCTGGATTGCTGCAAAAATTTGCAGATGATGGAACAGTCACTGGATTTCTGGAATGATGGTATTGAATGCCAAGCTGAAGTCTACAAATATATATATTTGAAGTCTGTAGATACTGTAGATATGATAGATAGATGATAGATAGATAGATAGATAGATAGATAGATAGATAGATAGATAGATAGATAGATAGATAGATAGATAGATAGATAATAGATAGATAGATGATAGATAGATTGATTGATTTTGAATACACACACACACACACACAAATTCATTCTATATCACTTCCATATTAATCTGAAAGGTTAAACAAAAAAAGTAATTGATACTGAAGGAGCTTCTACTATTCTTTGTAGCTATTTTTATAATACTTATTCACATTATTCATGGGTCAAACATTATACTAACACTTCAAGAGAAAAGGGGCAAAATCTATTGCTGTTGAAGTTCAAAACAAACAAACAAACAGTGCTCAAAATCTACCTCTGGCTTTCAAAATAAGGAGCATTCCCTATGCGTGAGATTCCACCCCTGGAATTACAGAAGGTATGTGGAAAATGGAGTATATCTTTTATTGAAGTACTTCAGTATGACATTGCAATATGTAAGGCACCCTTATAATTCTTCACTTTATATATTATTTTTATTGCGGGGATAAAAACATTTATGGGGCAATAATTTTTGACATTACCATTCGCTCTGAGGAACTCAGTGCTACCACAGGTATACAGAAATCACTCTTAGGAGAGGATATTCTTTCAAGGCATGTGATTACCTCAAACTTGAGAAAAACAAACAAAAACAGCTCCTACCTAAATCAGGGGTGGGTAACTATAGGCCTTTTATGAGTTGTGGACTTCAACTCCCAGAATTCTTGAGCCAACTGGCTCAGAAATTCTGGGAGTTGATGTCCACAAGCCATAAAGAGGCTGTAGTTCCCCACCTCTGACCTAAAGCAAATGATACTATTTAGGACACATGTGATTTGAATATATTTAGACAGCAGTTTAAAAAGAGAGGCACTCCTGACTGAAAAGAAAGGGGGATTTCTGGATAGTTTTGCAAAATGATAAATCTGTGACATACTTCCGTCACCAATAACCTTTACATATTCTTTAATTTATTTTTTCCCTTAATTTATCCATTTTTTAAAAGGCTATTTTCCACTAATAAAAAATGACCCATTTTTTTCATGTAGGTTTTACAATAGTTTACATGAATTGACAAATATCAATGCATAATTTTTGATTCATTATATGAATAAACAAGTTACATATTTAGGTGATTTACATTAATTTAATATATTGGTTTTAAGGTTTTTCCATTTGTTTAATGGAGATAATGGATTTTACATTAAGCATTGGTTTAATGCTTAGTGTTGATAATTAGGAATGATGTAGGAATGCAGAATGTAAAAATAATCCAGAAAAGGGTTTGTTTTATTTTACAGAGATAGTAGGGAAAATAATAAATACATCTGTTTATTATTTTTATGTTGCATGCAGGTAGTTTCTGGTTCTTCTTTCCAGGGACCAAAAGCTGTTGTAATACATAAGATGGTGCTTTTTGTTCTGGGCACTTAAAATATCCCTGAAATTGTTAACTACAGTCAACAAGAATCATGTCATTGATTTAGAGATGTTTGGGGTCAGAGTCTTTGAGCATGCATAAAACAATTTGACCCATGTCTTCCCTGAAGATCTTGTTTTTCTAGCCCATGGCACTTTTCAATTACATCAATACCAACTTGAAAATGACAGGTTAACCTGATGAGATTGTTTATTACTCTGAATCTACTTCTGCTTTCTAATTTCAGAGCCTTAAGCTCTAGATCCCCATCAGCTTGTTATGTTGTGAATATTTGACATAATGAATGAAAAAAACATGAGTTGTGACCTTCAGTAGGTGATTTGGGAAGTGTTCTTTGAACCTGAAAAGACAATGCACAGTGATAGGCTGTTTTTGTTTTATGGAGAAGAGGAAAAAATAGCAATTCAGCATGAGCTAAAGTGAACTATCTCTTAGTTCTTAACAGTCTAAGTAATATCAATTACTTAGACTGTAATGCCAATTACTCCTTATGTCTATTACAAAGATTTTAGCAAAAATTTTAGAAAAATTTTAGAGAGCAGCTGTCTTACATTTATTGTTGCTGATGACAATGGCTGGGTGAAACAATTTTTGGAGAAAATGAAGGGCACAGTGCATGGGCCAATTATAAAAAGGAGACAAAGCTATGTCACATATGTGGGCAGAGCCACAATATTCAGTTTCTTCTTGAGTTTTGGAAAGAGCATTCTGTATTTCTTGCTTATTTTTTCAAAACATGTAAAGTAGTTATACTACAATCATCATTCTCCATCTCAAAATAAGAAACCAACAAAGTCCACAGATGAGGGTGAATGTTCATTCTCCAAGCTTGTGGGTTGATTTCTGAACCAGTAATGGGTTCTAAAACCCTTTACTACCTATTTGCGTACATGCAATGGACAGGTGGGCGGAGCCTTCCGCCGCCAGAGCTACCGGTTCTTAGAACTGGGCCGAACCAGGAGCAACCCACCACTGTTCCGAATGTTTCGTTACCAGGCTAAGTAACATCTTCAGCGGAGTTGAGGGGGTGTCAGTGTTCTGTTTATAAGGGCTTCAGATGTGGGTACGTCAAGTGAGGTACGTCAAATTGATGATAAAACAGCAGAGAATTCATAATGCATCCATTCACTACTCAAACAATAAGTATATGCATAAATAGTCCACAAAAATTGTTTGAAAATTAATGCAGAAAAATGCAATATCAATAAATGTGTATGTTCACGATGACAGTTTTCAGTGGTTGGGTTTTAATCCCATATTTCACCATTATCATATTCTTCCAATGATTGCAAATTCTGGTTACAAACATTATTTTCTTTATTTAATAAGAGAACCTAAATATTGACAACTACTTTATACCTGGTAAATTCATTCCATTCTGCATTTAGCTGAACCTATTGGGTTTGGCTGACACTGAGAAGCAAAACTTTAATTTGATTCTTCCCCCCACCCCATTATATAGAGTTTCTAAATTGGTTAGTGTATCATGACATTAGTTGTAAAAGGCTAGGTTCTGGTAATTCAAAGGCTATTGGCAGTTATTGTCTTTCAGTTGAATTTACTGCTTATGGTGCCATGAGAGATCCTTCTATATAGTTTGTGTCTTAATTGAAGATCCATGCAATGAGGCAGTTCATACTTGCATTGGGTAGAACCAAGTTCTGGCCCTTCAGGAAACTGAGTGATTTCAGGTTGTTAGGAATAAAGTGCAGGAGATTCCATATAATTTTTTTGAAGTTTCACAATAAATGTTGGATACACAAATTTATCATCAGCTGATAAATAAGTCCTCTTAGCATGTATCTCAACAATTTCTTGAAATCGCTTGTATGACTTAACCTGCGTAGTCTTTAGAAGGTAAGGTGTTGTAGCAACAAACAGCTGAGATGTTGCTACCGGAACAAATGAAATCAAAAGGAACAAGGGAGTTTTATGAAGAGGTTTACTGAGATGAAGAAAACATGACCTCGGATTCTGCTTAACAATAAATTCTTGAGTTGCTATATTAGTTCCAAATGCAAGATTGGAGTCTAGCCTTTCTTCTTTAATAGTTTTTAATAGAAAGTTAATTCCTAACAAAGATCAAGGCACAGGGCACTGCAGCAGGATCCTGCAAGCAAATGTTTTGCTCAGAAAGATTTGGATTCTTATGCCATGTCCTACTTAGGGATAAAAGAGGACACTCCAACACAGGGGTCCTTAACCATGCCAGAAACCAGCCATGCAAACAAGTGAAGGCCCATCCATGGGATGCAGGCAGCACATGAAATCACACCCTCTCTAGTTCATGGAAAAACCTCCCTCCATGGAATCAGTCTCTGTAACCCAAAAGGTTTGGGGCAGTGGTGGGTTTCAATTTTTTTACTACCGGTTCTGTGGGCGTGGCTTGGTGGGTATGGCATGGCTTGGTGGGCGTGGCAGAGGAAGGATACTACAAAATCCCCACTTCCTCCTGATCAGCTGGGACTCAGGAGGCAGAGAATAGATGGGGGAGGGGCCAGTCAGAGGTGGTATTTACCGGTTCTCCGAACTACTCAAATTTTCCGCTACCGGTTCTCCAGAACTGGTCAGAACCTGCTGAAACCCACCTCTGGTTTGGGGGCTCCTCCTCCAACAGATTTTGACCTTTCTTCCTAATAATTTCATTTTCTAAAAGATAGAAGAAAAGACAAAGAGAAAAGACAATGAGATCCTGGATCTCATCCTGACCAACAGAGAAGAATTGGTCAAGGGATTGCTTTCCTCCAAATTTTTATTTATTTATTTATTTATTTATTTATTTATTTATTTATTTACTTACTTACTTACTTATTTATTTATTTATTTATTTATTTATTTATTTATTTATTTATTTATTTATTTATTTATTTATTTATTTATTTTTGTCAAGTACGTGTTGGTAATATACACAGATATAACATTGTTTATATATATAAAATGAGTACTGATAAGAGGGAACATTAGGACAAGGACGGTAGGCATGCTGGTGCACTTATGCATGCCCCTTACTGACCTCTTAGGAATCAGGTGAGGTCAACAGTGGACAGTCTGAGGGTAAAGTTTTGGGGGTTTGGTGATGAAACCACAATGTCAGGTAGTGAGTTCCAGGCATTTACCACTCTGTTGCTAAAGTCGTATTTTCTACAGTCAAGTTTGGAGCGGTTCACTTTGAGTTTGTATCTGTTGTGTGCTCATGTATTGTTGTGGTTGAAGCTGAAGTAGTCGTTGACAGGAAGGATGTTGTAGCAGATAATTTTATGAGCTATGCTTAGGTCGTGCCGAAGGCAACGTAGTTCTAAGCTTTCTAAGCCCAGGATTTCAAGTCTGGTTGCGTAGGGTATTCTGTTGCGAGTAGAGGAGTGGAGGACTCTTCTCGTAAAGTATCTTTGGACTTTTTGTTTTGGTATAAATGTCTGATGCCATGGATCTAGATAAGTTCTAGATAACTAGGAAGGGAAAGCTAAAATGTATCTTGGACTCCTAGAAAGCAGGCTTGAGTGAAAAGTGAAAAGTATTATTTTCATTCAGTTCTCTAGCTCATGTATAAAGATGTTGAAAAGCAGCAGGCCAGGATCAGTCCCTATACTTCCCTTCAGGACAATGTAGAACCAGTTATAACAATCTTGACAAATTAATTGAATATTCTCTAGGCTCTAGTACTATCCAGGACAAAATAGCGAGGCAAGAATGGATAAATGTTAACATGTTGCTGTGTTTATATGAGGATAATAAGTGGCCTTGTGGCCTTGTAAGAAATGTACATTTCCATGTTATATGGAAGGAAAGGATTTGGAAGAAACATAAATATAGGTTGACTGCATCGGGAATCCTTTAAAAGTATGTATAATAATACAAGCAAAGATGGGGTCAGAACAAATGGGTACTGAATAAATAGTAAGTCAGATGTACAAAAAGTATATGAAGGCTGTTTGGTCACAGAGAGATTGAATAAGAGATGAATCAAAGCAAATATATGAAGGAAGAATGAGTAGTTGAGAGAAAAGAGGAAAAGTGAAAGTTACGACTGGATGAAGCTGGATGAAGGATTCTGAAAAAAGAAAAAGGTGAAAAGTTTAAAGAACAATAGGCAATGTATGAAATAAGGACATAGTGGAAGCACTTTAGAATAAAAAGATGTGGAACACTACAGGATATGCTGTTGGCATAAAATAGTAGGGTTTTTTTTTCTTTTTCATATGTCAACCCTTTTTTGGGGAGCCTATTTTTTTATATTTTACAATTTTAATTCCTTTGGCCTACAACTTCTTACTCCTTCCTGTGCTCTACATAAAGTTACTTGTTCAGAAAACAAATAGTATGATAGGTATGTATGTAAGTTTATCCATTAGTCTGAATGCTTTATTTATTGAAATGAAGTTGATGCCCTTTCTGTGTACCACATGTAATTCATTCATTGAAATTCCCTGTTTAGATTCAAAGAATAGGAGAACGACAATTCAAAAAAAAAAAATCACAAGCAAGTATTGCAAAGGAAACATAATCAGTTTCAAACTAATAGATTTGAAATATGACCTCATCGCAATTCTTTCATCCTATGGTAAATGAAATGTTCTGAGGCATTTGGATTGATTTAGCAACCAAATAATATTTGATGACTTAGAATAGCAGGAACTTATATATTGTTATGCGATTATAAAACCTGATTCTTACTAAAAAGCCTTCACCTGAATTTCTTGAAAGAACAGCTTGTCTTGGGCAACTATTCAGTTTGAAGATTTTATTTGAAGTCAATTTAATAAAATCTCTGAACCTAATTGCCTTTCTGTGATTTTCTAAATCAAATTGTAAAGCTGATACAAATTGTTTACTTTGCATTGTGTGGTTCTGAATTTATATGAATGCTTTGGACAGATGCATAAATTCCTTTTTTCAAAAACTCAATCAGCTTGATTTAATTTGGCAATTTGATTGAAACCTCCAAACTGAACTGGTCATTTAAAAACATGAATAGAATTGTCAAATTGAATTGGATACATTTTCCAAATCAAAACAATGATTCAAATCAGATCTTGCCATTTCAGCTAAACATCTAGGAAATATTGCTAATTTAATAGCATGATAACAGGTACAAATCAAGAGATGGGTGGATTTTAAATGAAAGACTGCAAAACTATTATAGACAACAGCAGCATTTTTAACACATACTTTAACAGCTTAAAGAAATAATATAGGATAATATTTGCTAAATGCCTATTCTGCAAAATAATTTCACTTTTGACCATCACTCAGAACTTGCTGATATAATATATCCTTATGTGTTTTCAGTTTATGGGTCAAATTATAGACGTCTCAGAATATTTTATGATAGTTGCAAAATATGATATTAATATGAAAATGGCAAGCATTGGAGATTTCACAGGAAATGTGTTGACATTAATGTCTGAGAGAGGCTAATGTATGATGGGGGAAATAAATACTAATGCAATCATGTAATAAATAATAATTGGTGAGGTCATGGAATCATTCACACACAAATCGGATAGTGTCATAAAGCATATTAAAAGGTTACTGATCTCTATTTTCCAAGCATTATGTTTAATATTAGGATGTATAGGTCACTATTTTGTCTGGTTCTAAAAGTACCAAAAACATTTAGATATTAGAAGTATTGTGTGTGTTGTCTTATTTCATGCTACTTTTCATTAATATAGATGCATTCATTTAATATGAATGTTTCAAAGAATGCTTTTATGCCAGATAAAAATAACATTGATGTAAAAAGCATGTGTGGGATCTGTATAGAAAAAAAGAGATTAGGGAGAAGAATAGTAAATGTTTTGGTATAAATTAAATTAGTTCCTCTTTCCTCTATATTTCCTTTTGTTTAAATCTTATTTTTTTTCCTGTGCTTCATCTAACACTGTTTATCCTAAAAAGAAATAATGTGTTTGGTTTCTCTGGTGTGTTTCCCTGTGTGTATGTGTGTACAGGTGTCTGTTTTCCTTAATTTGTTTTAAATGTGCCTCTCATTGGGAAAATAAAAGCGGAGCACATGGACTTCTATTCAGGATAGTGTAACATGCTCGCTGTGCTAAACAGGGCACATATGCTTTTAAGTTGAATCTTCAGAATTCAAAACCCTCCTATATTATTCTTTCATTATCCTAAAATATCCAAAACATTTGTTTGTTTTACTTGTCATAAAATAGAACATCAAGTGTAAAAGAAAATTAAAAACAATAACAAACGTAGCAGCTTAACAATACATTCAAATGCAATGTGGGAAAACTTATATGTCCATAAATTCAGTTCTAGAAAGAAATAAACCGACAGTAACCATCAAAAGAGCTTGATAATAACATTATGTTAACATGGCATGGGGAAGGGGGGGAAGCAAACTATACATTTATAATGTTTTTAAAATACTTTTCATCTGGTGTAGAAAAGGCATTATAATGAGTGCCAGATGAGTTTCTAAAAATGGGGAGGCAGCGTTGCTGAAAATAGTTCCTTCCAGTTGGACTTCAGATTGATTAGATACTTAGAGAATTACCTCTGCTAACTATGAAGGGTGTGTGTTGAATGATCAAAACCTGGATCATGAGTTGGAATGAACTATTTTGAAGCAGATGTTTATTTCCCTGGTACAGAAGTGATAGTTCAGACTCTTGTTTATTCAGATTCCAAGGTCCATGAAAATTCATTCCTGATCCACTTTTCAGGAACTTCAGATTGGTCTGCATTGGCAGCACCATGGCAGCTGTGCCTCAAACAATGATTAAGTAAAATGCCATGGCATATAGGGGAAGAAGGAAGAGGAATAATACTGGACTCAAATCAGTCTGAATCTTATGGCATGATCAAGCTACCATGAACTTAATTGCAGGCCTGGTCTTAGGTTTACCAATTCATGGTTACCCCATCTCTCATTTTGAGGGATTATAGAATAGGCCTTTGTGAAGCAGCTAAGATTCAATTTAACAAAGTGAATGAAAATATTAAAGGAGACCAGATTCACTGCTATAGATAAGAGGCCATGGCATAGAGCAGTTATAGTGAACATTTTTAGGTTCACGTGCCTAAGGGGGGAGCATGGGGGATCGCGCGCGCGCATGCCCACACCCATAATTCCATGCACCCCCCCCAAGCATGCGCGTGTGACCCCACCCACTCCCGGCATGCGATGGCACGCCCATTTTGTGCTCTCCCCAAGCTCCAGAGCCTTTCTAGGAGCCTGGGGAGGGCAAAAATGGCCTTCCCACCCCCCTGGAGGTCCTCCGGAGGCCAGAAACTTTCCATTTGCCGACTTCCGTTTGGACCCGAAGTTCCGGGTTTTTTGCTCTCCCCAGGCTTCAGAGCCTTTCTAGGAGCCTGAGGAGGGCAAAAACAGCCTTACCCATCCCCCGGAGGCCCTCCGGAGGCCAGAAATGGCCCATTTCAAGTTGGGAAACAGGCCGTTTTCACCCTCCCCGGGCTCCTAGAAAGGCTCTGGAGCTTGGGGAGAGCAAAAAAACGGGCCTTTCCCACCCCCTCCAGAGGCTGGAAACAGCCTGTTTCCCAACTCCCAGTGGGCCCAGAAGGCCTGAAAATCAGCTGGCCGGCGCGCACATGCATGCCGGACCTGAGCTCACGTGCCCACTGATATGGCTCCGCGGGCCACTTGTAGCACGTGTGCCATAGATTCGCCATCACGGGCATAGAGTCTGGTTATTTGAGAGCCTGCCTGTGTCCAAAAGCATCTGCTGAGGTTGACATGTTCTGGTTCCTTCAGTTAAACAATGCCATCCATCAGGATCCCGAAATGTACCTTCAATGTGGCATCACCTGCCCTCTAGAATGAGTTTGCCCCCACTCTGCTATTGTTTATATTAGTAGTGAAGACTTTTTTGTTTGATTGTTGTGAGCTGTCCAGAGTCATTGAGAGTCAGGTAGCGTAGAAGTTTAATATGTTATTATTGTATACACAACAATGTGAAATCACAGTTCCCTGTTTCTTAGTTGGTATTGGCTTTCATATATACTGAGTTCTTCCCAAGAATCTAGAATGAGTACTGTATTGGCTAGTATATGTGTGCAGACCCAAGCAGTGTGGCCTTTTGAAATTGACAGATGGAAATTTTGTCGATGTACAGATTTGTTAAGTGCCATCCAAAGTTTTATGGCACCCGGTGTGCTAATAAACACTAGGACCACTGGAGCCAGTTTATGCCATAATCTTTAATTTCAGTTTCCAGAACTTGAAACCTTGTGATCTTCAAATCTTTGCCTTCTATTTTACTATCCCCTGGTATTGCCAGATCAATTATCCACACTATCTTCTTTTCAATCATAGTTAATGTAATCATAAATCCCACAAAATTTTAAACTTCACTACTTTGCCAACTATTGTAAACCATCCAGATTCATTTTGGTGAGATGAGAACTGTAGAAATGTGATAAATAAATAACATTATATATTCCCACTAATTTTTCATTACTGGCACATGATAATTTTTACAGATGTTCCAGGGAATCATTTTGGAGACTGTGTTACGTTGCTGTTTATAATCAGTTCATGAAGCTGCCCTGCCTGAAAGACTTCCAGCGTTCCTTTTTGTGAAACAGCGCCACCTAGTAGGATCCAGGAAGACATCCCTTTTCTATTATAACACCTACTCTGTGGAACATCTTCCTGAGATATGGATGGACCTGATCCTTTGAGAAAACCTTGAAGATCTGGCTTTGTTATCAGGCACTAGGAACGGATCTTTAATAATCTTGCTGTTTGCCTTCCTTCCTTCCTTCCTTCCTTCCTTCCTTCCTTCCTTCCTTCCTTCCTTCCTTCCTTTCTTTCTTTCTTTCTTTCTTTCTTTCTTTTTTGGTGTCTTCCAATCAGTCATAAGTCCTGGCAACTGCCTGGATAAGTCCTTGCAGTTATTTTGGCAAGATTATGGAAGTGGTTTTCTATTGCTTCCCTCTTAGGCCTGAAAGTGAGTGACTGGCCCAAAGTCACCCAGCTGGCTTCATGTCTAAGGAAAGGCTAGGAGACTCACAGTCTGCCAGTCTGTAGTCTGGTGTCCTAAACACTACACCAGGCTGGCTTTGCTGTAGTGTTGTTTATTTCTTGTTTTTATGTTTCATAGGGTGAGCCAACCACAATCACAAGACTGATATGTGCAACTATATACTGTATCACAATACATAAATAGATGCTGGAGTAAACCCTCATTCTGACCTTTGGGAATGCTGCTTAATTTCAGCTCATCTGGGAGGAAGGTAATAGAGCCGTGATGGTGAACCTATGGCACGCGTGCCCAAAGTGGCACGTGGAGCCATGTTGCCTGGCACGCGTAGCATCACCTGTTCCTCTTCCAGGTTTCTGGCGCAAGTGCGTATGCGATGATCAGCTAGCCTTTGTGCATGCGGCAGTGCCGGAAATCAGAAGAGCTGGTCTTCCGTTTTCCAGCATGAGCGTGTGTGCCGGCCAGCTGATCGGCGTGGCAGTAACCAGAATTCTTGCGTGCCATAAACCAGAAGTTCATTTTGCGGTGTGCGCATGCCCCCTGGGCAGCTCCTCTTCCTGGTTGCAGCCCAGACGAGTATGCATGAAGTGCTTCCTTTTCGGCACTTGGTGCCGCCCGTGCACACGCATGTTCCCTTTTCGGCACTCAGTGCCGAAAACATTCGCCATCATTGTAATAGAGTATTGGGTGTTTAAGGATTCTTCAGAGGGGTATTCTTTGCTAGAACAGCTTCTGCAATTGTTACCTAAAAGCATGTGGTTCTGCCTGGTTTGACTGTCCCCTTTGAAACTGGAATGTGGCAGTTGGCTTTTTTGAGTTTAATTTTCAACTGAAGTGCTGCTAATGTCTGGCTGTTTGCAATCCAGGCAAAAGATTATATAGGTGGTTCTTGACTTACAACCAGTGGTGGACTGCAACTGGTTTCCAACCAGTTTGGTGATCGCATGCTTCAAATGTGCATGCACCTAATGTGCTTGAGTGCAGCGTTCAAAATACAGCAGCTTGAAGCTCAGCTGCTTACCTTCTAAGGCAGCCCCAGTAAGTAGAACAGCAAAGGCACAGAAATCAGCTGTGCCGCGCGGATCAGCTGAGCCAGAAAGAAGGAAATATAGGACAGAATAGGGCAGGGGCAGGTAGGTGGGTGGGGCCAGCTGATCGTCGGAACTACCGGTTCACCCCAACTGGTCCCTACCAGCAGCAGCCCACCACTGCTTACAACCATTTATTTAACAACTATTGGAAGTTACAACCTCACTGAAAAATGTGACTTATGACTAGTCCTTGCACTTACAATGGACACAGCATCCCCACC
This sequence comes from Diadophis punctatus similis, assembly GCA_023053685.1. NCBI lineage: Eukaryota > Metazoa > Chordata > Lepidosauria > Squamata > Dipsadidae > Diadophis > Diadophis punctatus. The sequence goes on from JALIGW010000003.1 coordinate 150,422,783, forward strand.
ATCATGTAATCAAAATTTGGGCACTTTGCAACTGGCACATATTTAGAGCAGTTGCATATGATTACTATATTTGACCTTCCCGACTGGATCCCAACAAGCAAAGTCAATGAGAGAAATTAGTATCAGGGTTCCAAGTACCATACCCATAGCAAACAAAACTCTGAGGCAGGCAATTTCCTCAAAGAATAGGTTTATTGGATATGGCGTATTGGCACAAACTGGTGAAAGCTGACTCTGATTATTCCAATGGTTTTCACCTAATAAAAAGTAAAAGTTTGTCACTTTCTCAAAAGAAGCAGTTCAATCAGGTTCAATCAGGTTCAAACATGGTTCAATCAGGATACTGTCCAGGTGCTAGGTGACTCCAGTCCCCTCCTTCTGAGCACCTGCAGGAATGTCCTTGGTTCCCAAGAGAAAGCATTTTGTTTTGACTACAACACCTCAAGTATCTCTATTCCCCCTGCCCTATCTCTTTTCTCCAGTGTGTCAGCACTGAAGTCTCAAAATGACCTCAGTCAGGCCAACTAGATTTGCACAACAACCTCATAATTCACTTAACTTCTGCAGTGATTTACTTAACAACCATGGCAAAAAGGGTTCTAAAATCAGGTGAGACTCTCTTAACTACCACCCTGCTTATCAAGAAAAAATTCTGGTCCTAATTGTCATTGTAAGTCAAGGACTACCTGTACTGTAATTAATAATTATACAAGCATCTTTGATTATGCAGGAATTTCCTGGTTTACAACCAACCTGTTTATTTCCTACAGGAGCCTTATTAAGTTTTCAGAAGAGACTGACAAGATGCTGGTCAGATTATTGTTCCTTAGATATTGACTGCCTCTTTCCTAAAACTGGGGTTGTAGTTACAGTATCCATCCTCCTGAGTGCTGGCTTTACTTAACCAATGCCAGAATGGTTGGGAAGATGATGGTCACTTGCCCAAAGTTTTCCTAGATATGCCCAGATCAATGTTCCCTCTAACATTGAAAATCACTGCGCGGCAGTTGGAAACTGCTACGCTGCGTTTTCTTTTCTGGAGGGACCGAACCGGCCTCCATGGATGAAGAGTAAGCTGGTGGGCAGCAGCCTTTGATCTCGCTCTCCTCCTCTCCCTAGCAGTGGAGCCCGGCAAGAGTTAAAGCCTCCATCTCTCTTCGTTGAAGGCTCCTTTCCCCCACCCCCCACCCACCTCGATCGGCTGGTGTTCCCTCTAACATAAGAAAATGCCGTGCGGCAGTTGGAAACTGCTGCATGGCGTTTTCTTATCATGTGCGCGGCCGCGCAGCCACGCAGCTTAGAGGGAACATTGGGCCAGATACGTTGGCCAAAATGATGGGGCTTTGGACTGACCGTTTTCATGCATGCTATAGCATTCTCCAGTCTGCACGAAAAGCTTTTACTGTCTGGAATTCTGCTCAGTGTTACTGGAGGAGCGGGGGTGGGGGAGAAACCCTTTGCTTTACCTCATCCCAAAGCACTCAATGAAGAACACCTCTCTTTTTTTCAGCTTTCCTTTGAAGTACTAGCTCTATGGCACAAGGCGTAGGAGGATTATAATGCAACCATGTTTTGCTTTCCTCTAAGAAGTGGGTGCTATTGCTAAAAAAAAAAAAAAGCAGTGTTGAGGGTTGTTTCATTCAAAGCTTAAGCAAAACAAAGCATTCATTCAAAGCTTCCCACAGCCTTATTGTTCAAAATGTATGTGTGCGTGAGAGAAAAGGGACTGACTGACCTGACTTAAAGAATGATATATTTTATTGGGGGTGGAAGGGGAGGAACAGTAATTTGTTATATTTCTGCCTCAGTTTCTGAGAATAAATTTCAGTGTGCTAAAAAAAATGGCACCGTTATTCTTTGCAGCCACTCTTTCTTTTTGTAAATGATACCTTTCAAACCATTTTTCTGAAATTTGGCATGGATTTTCCCCTTATTTTAGAGGCCATGAACACGCTAATTTCATTCTGTACTGTCCCCAAACTGTAAAATTGAAGACATTTTTAAAGAAAATCAGATTTAACTCTAAAACCTGTGTTCCATATAGCAGCTCTCAGACCATAGTAGTCTTTTCTGTAAATTTAATCTAATTCTACAGAAAAAAAAATGAACAAACGACACTCAGCCGTTCGTGTTTCCCTGTTAAGATTAAGGAAAAATAGAAGGTGAGAAATATTTGGTGTTTGTGGGTCTCTGTGTATGCATGCCTGTGTCTCTGCATGCGTATGTGTGTGTTTTAAATTAATTCAGTACAGAGGTATGTATATAGTCTTCAGAAATTATTAATGCTCTGATATTTATTTAACTTAAATGTTTAAAGATAAAGAAGAAATGTGTATTAATATGAACTATGATTTCTAAAATGTTAATGTTGGTAAGCATAAAGTTGATTAAACTTTACATTCTAAAGCAAAATGTGGCATTAATACATAACTGCAAAATACTTTAAATTATTTGTTATATAAGAAATACTGCAATCTTGAGCTTAAGCCAAGACTGGCGCAGTGGTTAGAATGCAGTATTGCAGGCTCACTCTGCCCACTCTGCCCACTGCCAGGAGTTCGATCCTGACCTACTCAAAGTTAACTCAGCCTTCTATCCTTCCGAGGTCAGAAAAACAAGGACCCAGATTGTTGGGGGCAATATGCTGACTCTGTAAACCACTTAGAGAGGGATGTAAAGCACTGTGAAGGGTTATATACCAGTAAGTCTATGTGCTATTGCTATTTAATATAAAAGTCTCCAGTATATTTATTTAATACTAGAACTGTTGTGCCCCATTGGGTCATTGTTTAAGACATATTTATTTACTTTAAAAAAACAGAACAAGGAAAGGCCTATGGGACACAGCACTGGTTGGGAAGGATGTTTGGAGGTGTGCAAGAGGTGCTGTATGTGTCGAGAATGGCACATAGGCATGGCAATATAAGTCAGCTTTGTACATGAGGAGGCAATTTGGGCCAGGAAGGGTGCACAGAGATTCATTTTTTTCTCTTCCCTTCTTCCCTTCCTTCAAACCTAAACAGAGAAAGAGAATGATGAAGGGGGGGGAACAGTGGGAGCAGGAGTGACTTCTGACATCCTGGTGGCTTCCTCACTGATTTCCTTAAAATCTGGCAGGGGGCATTGAAAATCAATCCTTCCTTCCTTCCTTCCTTCCTTCCTTCCTTCCTTCCTTCCTTCCTTCCTTCCTTCCTTCCTTCCTTCCTTCCTTCCTCTCAGTCAGAGGAGAAGCAAGGGTGTGCAAGACTGGTAGGAAACTGTCACAAAATGTTGAAAGTGAAGATCATGTAACTGCAGCAGTCAGTAGCACTGAAGCAGCCACAACTTCTCCAAATTTCATTCTCTCAGGTGTCATGAGTCCAGATTTTGGACCAGGGGTGGGTTCCTCCCAGTTCGGACCGGATCGCCCGAACTGTTAGCGATCCGCTGGTGATGTCACGTTACTGGATCGGCCGGTACCAGTCCGTGCATGCCCCCATCTTTTTTTTCGTTCAACTGCTCATAAAAGGGCCCTCCCGCCCGCCCCCAGGTTAATACTGACCTTTATTTCTTTGCCCGAAGCACAGCTGATCAGCTCCTCAGCTGTGTTCCAGGCTGATTCCAGTTCCTGAGCATGTGTGGAAGCCTAATTGCATGAGGGGACACGTGCAGAACGTCGCGATGCGAACCGGTGTGGAAGGTAAGTGGAACTCACCCCTGTTTTGGACACATTCTATAATTTAGTCCATTTAAGATATCTCGGTTCAAAAATTGTTACTCTATGATGCACCATTTTGCGCAGCTAAAGGTCATGTCAATGAGAGTTTTAGTAGAAGTTTGTATATATTAAAAAGAAACAAAATAATCATAAACATCAACAATGTCTCTGCACGCCGCTATTGGTTTTCTTAGGTCATGAATATTCAAGATATAGCAAATTATATTCCTTTGAGCATTACTTTAATTAAAGCCATGATAACCATAATCTGAACATTACCTTTATCATTCCTAATGCTGCACAAATTGCAATACAAAATCTTCCTATTTCCAAACATTAAGATAATATAAGACATTATAGCCCAAGGCAGATGGTATATTATTGCACACCGTATAATCATTTCAAATACATAAATATTATTTCTATGGATGAGAAATGCTTTTCTTTCTGAACGTCTGGAATCCCTCATTCAGAAAATGACATCTATAACCACGAGTGAGAAAAGAAAATGTGAGGTTGTCTTGGAGCACTCAAACAGGAACTGCTCCAAGGATATTTGTAGAGCAGGCTGTTACATATTGAAACAAGCATTTCTTTCCATTCAAACTTATTAAGTAATATTGCTTCTGATTTTTAATATTGGAAAATCTGCTGCCATTTAGGGCAACAGAATTTACGTCTTGGTATAAATGAAGAGAAGATGAAGTGCGTTTATGGGAAGAAGTCAGGAGAAATTAATTCCATTCATATTTTAATGCAAAAGAATTAATTCCCATTTCCAAAACTACGATATAAAGAAAAATGCAGTGATCTATTTTTCAAAAATATTTTTTTTCTTTTTAAACGAAATTCTTTTTTTAAAAATTGCATTTCAGTACGTAAAGGTTAGGCAGAATGCAACCTAAAATACGTGCATCTGTGCAAATTAAATGAAAACTTGATAAGATTTTCCACGCTGAACTTCTGACCTATAGCTGTAGAGATGGAAAACGGTAGGTATGGTTCCAAAAAGTGGAAATTCTGAAGAAATAGAAACCAATCTCTCCATTGCTACAATTGCTGAGTAGTTAGTGCAGTGATGGCGAACCTATGGCATGTGTGCCACAGGTGGCACGTGGAGCCATATCTGAGGGCACGCCCTATGTCAGCTCCAGCACACATGCACGCGCTGGCCAGCTGATTTTCGGTCTTCTTTTCGGCTGTTTTTCATTGTCCCCAGGGTTCAAGAAAGCCTCCTGAAGCCTGGGGATGGCCAAAAACAGCCCAACGGGCCAACCAGAAGTTCGGAAATGAACTTCTGGTTGGCCATTGGGCCATTTTTCACCATCCTCAGGGTTCAGGAAAGCCTCCTGAAGCCTGGGGATGGCGAAAAATGGCCCAACGGGCCTACCGGAAGTCTGGAGGCTTCAGTGAGGCCTGTGCGCATGCGTGGGGGGGCAGCACGGGGAGTTGTGCATATGCGTGGGGTGCAGCACAGGGGTTGTGCGCATGTGCGCGGGGGGAGTGCATTGCATTATGGGTTTGGGCTCGCACGCACGCGCACCCTTTTGGCACCCGAGCCAAAAAAGATTCGCCATCACTGAGTTAGTGAGTCTGAAAGTACTCATTTTCTTAGAGTTGTGGATACTTTGCTATAGAGCCATCTAATCGGAGTACCAGGATGTTAATTGTGTGCCATGAAGAAGCATTGCTTAGCTGATAAGATCACCACCTATGTGCCTCCATGCTGCGGTGCTCAAGTAGTACTATAGGTAGTCCCCCTTTAATGACCACAATTAAGACTGGCAACTCAAGTCATTAAGTGAAGTGCAACCATAACTGCATGCAATCTTACTTCTTCAGCTTTTCTTTGCTTTAGAGACCTGTGAAGGTCACAAATGTGAGGAATGATCACAAAGTTACTTTTTCCCTGCCATCATTACAGTCATTAAATGAGGCAATTGCTAAACAAGGACTACCTGTGTAGAAGTCTATGCTCTATTGAAATATGAGACTCCGAGTTAAGCTTTATAGTGAAAAACTCAACCTAGAATATGCACCTAGGAAAAACTACACTTTTAAACTTCTCACTTCTCTTGTAAAAGGACAGCATGTATTAATTGGTTGCATGAGAGACTGCTACTAGTAGTACTTTGTCCTTTATCCAGAGATCAGGGCCAGATTATATTTCTGCTTCAATATATTTCTTTTATATTGCAGGAAAAACTTGGTTCTCACATCAGCTGCTAATTCATTTCTGTTATGAAGAACCTTTGTATTCAACAGCTGAAGACTTAATTCCTTTCTCCAAATCAGTCTCCTACGGGTTCAACATTCCTTTTCTTACAATGGCTGTTTTAAAAGTAGCTTCTTCATAGGCTATCCCATTCATTTTCTTCCCTGTACAAAGAAACATGCTAAGAGTGGGAGGGCCCTAACACTAATACCACAATGTATCCTTTCACAGAATGAACAAAAGAGAATGAAACATTCATTAAACAGGAATTTCCCTTCTATCTGATACCAGACAGATCTATTACTTGCATATTCTGACTTGCATAGATTTTGGGGGGGTCTCTTGTACAAAGCCTCTTTTCCTGATGTTTTGAAAAGTACAAGCATTCTGTTGAGAAGTTTGTTACTTTTATGGTATTTGTTAAAATAATACAGAGATTCTACTATATGGACTCTTTAATAGTGTCTTAACTATAGAGTCTTTAATGTTCTCTGAACTTGGTTGTTTGCTTGCTGACATTTCATTACTCAGCTAGGTAACATCATCAGTGCTACTAAGTGTGAGGTTTGCTCCCTGTTTATATACAATTGTTTGTCCCGGTCAGTTTTGATGGAGTGTGGTTTTCTCCTTGTTAGTTTCTTGAGTAGGGTATTGTTTTTTGCTTGAATGTTAATCCCTGCTTATCTAGGTGCTACCTGTTAGAGAGGATGAATTCTGTCCTTTTTGTTTCCTTCTTAGCTATGTTAGTCATCTTTTCTGAATGGTGTGTAATATAATCAAAGTAACAACCCAACCTGCCACAAGAGGAGGTATTTCAGAATATTGTTCAGATGAGTATAAATGCAACCAAAAACACCAGAAAAAGGAGATAGACTATTTTATATTATTTCAAAGGAGACAGACTGTCTATACAACATCTTTCAACAAAATGGATACCGTGCAATTTTATCAAAATTGCCCAAGTACTCAACCTTAAGTACAACCAACAGAAGCTATGAATAGAGCTACATTGTCAAGCACTGCCATACAACAGAAATGTTTTGGAAACAACCAACAGACTATTACAACCACACAACACCACCATAGTGCACAAACTAAAGCCCTCCAAAACTTTTTAAATAAACAAAAAGACCCAGTAGCCCAGGAAGAAAAAAAATGGAGTCATCTACAACATACAATGTAAGGACTGTATCAGCCACTATGTGAAGACAGCAGAAGATATGATGAAAACTTCTCAATCTCACAACACATGAACAGACTCAACCATAGTGTCAGTTGGGAAACTGTGACCATCCAAAACCAAGGTAAACAAAAAATGCTAGGAAATTTCTGAGAGCTTGGCATTCAGACAAATCAGCTATCAATAGACACATAGTCTATTGTAACCACAGTTACACACCAATCAAGAGAGACAATAAAAAGTTAAGAAGGAAACAAAGACAAGAACACACCCTCCAAGCAACCAACACCCAGATAAGCAATGAATAACACCAGGCAAACAATCAAGCAGTAATCAAGGAAGTACTAAAGAGAAAACCATACCACTACCAACCCTGGCAAGACAAGCCACTGTGTATAAATGGAGCAAATGCATATTCACTAGCACTGATAATGTTACCTAGTTGGGTAATGAAATGTCCGCAAGCAAACAACCAAGTTCAGAGAGCACCAAGGACTCAAAAGTTCAATCCTGAGCTACTTATATTTTTTTCCAGTGACTACATTTGCAAATGCTAATTAGTTCTGAACTCTTGCTTGTAGGAATGAATTTGAATAAAAGGTAAAAGGCACTGCGTTTTACTTTCTACATACTGTTAACATTTTCATCCTTTCACTTGAGCAAGAATTTGCCAAATGTTGCTTCATTCAGGAAAGAAATTAAATATGTATTTTCCATCTGCATCATTAACTATATACATTTCCATTATAATGTTTGTTTCCATAAATGAAAGAAACACTTCTTTGCTTCATTTCAAAAGCATTGGCTTTTTGCCTTGGCTTTTAACATCTGGCGAAAATTAACTATCTACTTAAGAGGATGTCTTCCATGATAAGTAGTGACTGAAAGGATGTAAAAGAAAGATGCCATAAATTTTTGACTGTAGTTTGTGAGTACAATCAAACTGACCTCACTTCAGCAGCGTTAAACAGGGATTGCTAATAGCTTCCTTTCTCTGTCAAAATATCTGCACATTCCCACAAAAAAATTGCATTGTGAAAGATAATTGAAGTTTCTTAAGGTTGTGTTCAACTTTTAAAAATCCATTGGGAACATTTAAATTTTTACAAAACAAAGGAACTTGTTTTTAAAGCAATTTCTCTTGAAACTTAATTGCATATGGTATTGGAAACTTATTTCATTATATTTTCATTTATTGGATTTATATGCCACTGAATCATGTAAACTTACAGAGTCAAGCACAATGACAATGATTAAAACATCTGTGGCAATGATCAAGGTTGACAGTTAAAGCATCTATAATAATAACATAAATAAAAAATACATTTGCAATAGCAATAAGAATTCCATGGTGCTCGAAATACCATAAATATCTCTAAGTGAAGAAAATGGCAAACATAATCGGGACACTATATTGAAAAGAATCAATTTATAGTCATACATTATTTGCATCCATAATAATAATAATAATTTTAAATGCAGTTATTGATGAAAATGTCAAACAGCCACCAAAGATTTTCTGAAACAAGTCAGTCTGAAGAAACTTCCAGAAGGGCTGCAAAATGGGAACCAATCTGATATCACATGGAAGTTTGTTTCATAATGTAGGAGCCATCTTGGCATCTACCTCCCTGACTTTCCAGAAATACAAAGCAATGAAGAGACTTATTCTCTCTCAATAGGTTGATACTGATTGGAGAAGACAGTTCTGAATATATGGTGTCAAGCAGGAGTGGGTTCCTCCTGGTTCAGACCAGATTACCCGAACCGTTAGCGACCCGCTGGTGATGTAATTTTGGTGTCATGGATCCGGTTCTGTCTGTGCCGGTCCATGCTCACCGCCATCTTTTTTCTGAATTTTCGGCCGATTTTCCGGTGTTTGGATGGCTTCACGGCGTTCTGTGCTTTGAAAAAACCCTCCTGCCCGCCCCCGGGTTAATATTGACCTTTATTTCTTCTCCCAAAGAACAGCTGATGAGCTCCTCAGCTGTGTTTTGGGCTGAATCCACCTTCTGAGCATGCGCGGAAGTGAAATCGCGTGAGGGAACGCACGTAAAATGTCACGACGCGAACCGGTGGCGAAGGTAAATGAAACCCACCCCTGGTGCCAAGCCATGTAAGAGTCAAAACCAGCATTTTGAATTGCACTTGGAAACTACCTACAAAAGTTCCGGAGAGAATTGCAATTCAAAGTGAAGCTAAGCTGTGAAGAAAAATAGAAGTAAGAAAGAGTTTAATGGATTTTTTTAAAAAATTAAAACCTTAAATATTGACTGACTAATATGACAGTTGAAATGACCTTGCTCATTATATTGCTAGTGGTAGAGAGCTGCGTTTAGTTGGAAACAATTTCTTCATGCTGCCTATAGTCCTTTGCAGATTAGTCGTGATCTGACTCAAAGGAGATGGTTTTCCTTTTAGACTTTCTCTTTATCAATATAGTGAAGCAGTTCATAGAGGCACATTGTTCCACCTCTCTGGAGACTCAAGGAGGGGCCATTTTACTTCAATGGACTCCTTTCCCCTGCAATCAAAGGTATCTGTGCAGCCTGATTACAAGCAGAACACTGCTTTGCTTTTGCACTGTCGTTTTGAAGGTGCACCTATTTATTTTATTTATTTATTTATTTTGTCAAGCGTGTATATGAATACAAAGTATAAACATTCATATGAATATATAAAAAGTACAAGCATGGTTTTGAGTACATGATATTTTACAAAATACATGGGGACTTTAGGACAGGGACGGTAGCACGCTAGTTGCGCTTATGCCACGCCCCTTACAGACCTCTTAGGAATGGGGTGAGGTCAACGGTAGACAGTTTAAGGTTAAAGTTTCAGGGGGTTGGGGAAGAAACTACAGAGTCAGGTAATATATTCCAGGCATTGACCACTCTGTTGCTGAAGTCGATTTTTTTTGCAATCAAGTTTGAAGCGGTTTACATTGAGTTTGTATCTATTGCGAGATCGTGTATTGTTGCAGTTGCAGCTGAAGTAGTCATTGACAGGTAGGACATTGTAGCATATAATTTTGTGTGCTACACTTAGGTCAGATCGAAAGCGTCGTAGTTGGCCACTTTCATGCTCATTGGGACAAATGAATGCCTGTATTGATTTGTTAGTTGGTAAATTGTCAGTATAGTCCTAAATTAGATGGAAGGAAGATAAATAGATGTCCACCTTCATCCACATACCTGTTTTGAACATCGTCCCTTGCATTGGTCAGAAGGAGCTGAAAATAAGAAGCCAACAATATCTATGAAATGAATGTCCCATTATAACTTATCTCCCAAATAAAGGGGGCATGATTCCTCATTCAACAGCAATAAAAAAATCAGTATGGATGCCATTCCAATTTATTGACCTTAGTTGGTGAAAGCAAGCTCCAAAATACTCTGTATTTATCACCAGCATATTACAGATATAGTACAATTAATGACTTTTTCTTATTAATAATCAAGAAAATGACAATTTGAAGAAGTTTCAGGTTAACATTTTACCCCTTCCCTTTTGTGGTTATTGTTGTTATTGTTGTCATCATTCTCATGTCTTTTATTTTCTTCCCCTTTTCACTTCAGTTTGACATTCTTTCATGTGTTTGAACAATAACATTTTACTTTTCAACCAAAAAACTGAGTTTGTATGTAGGTTAGCAGTAGTGGGAATTCACTGCTATCAAGTTGAAAATATTTCGCAGGTTAAAAAGCAAAAGCCACAATACCACACTACAAAAGAAACTTGGAAAACAGGAAAGGGGGAAAAAACAGGAGGAGGGGTGAAAAGAAGGCATTTTTACCATCTTAAGAGCAAAGATGTTTGTGAAGTGATATTTACATGCAAATGAATATAGCAACATAAAATGTTTTAGCTGGAGCTATTTACCCATCAGGGCTATTGGCCCATAAGGTCTAATCCATGTAAAGTATTCCATTTCTTTAGAAAGGCATCTAATTGTTTCTTGAATGATCCTTGTGTTCTGCCTAAGCAATAGAGCTTGATAGGCCATTCCATATGTTTATAACTTTCTAAGAAGAAAAAAACAAGAGAGTTTACTAACATCTGCTTTGCATTAGCCGGTTTTTAATTTCCATTTATGTCTCTCGAAATTCATGTTAAATGAGAAACAACAATATACTGTCACCCAAACCCAACTCCCAGTTAGATTAAAAAAGCTGAATTCAACTCAGTTTAGCCCCATAAACATTTGTGGCATTATTACAACTTAATTCCAAATACTTCAATTTAACTAGTTTTTTACAAAGAACGTTTAGCAACTTGTAATTTTGAAATACTGCAGCCTGTTTCCTCATGCCTATTATTGTAAATATCCCTTAGTCTCTAATTTTACCAATTTTTGGAAGAACTAAACAACATAACACTTTTCTATTATGGTAAAGTGACCAGATTTATTTTTTTTTAAGTGGGACGGGGGGGGGTGTCTGGGCGCCGCCATTTGTTTTGCCCTCTGCGCATGCGCAGAACGCTGCGCATGCGCAGAGGGCAAAACAGCAAATGTCGGCGTCCAGGTGGGGGGGGAGGCGGGAGGGCACTTGGATGCCTGGAGCTCGCGACAGGTAAGCTGCCAGCTGCCTCCTTTCCCCGTCTCCCGCCTCCCATTCGTTGCTTGCCAGCCTGGCCGAAGGGGAGGCGGGAGGCGAGGAAAGGCCTCCCGAAGGGGAGGCGGGCTCCCGAAGGGCTGCCGGCTCCCGAAGGGGAGGCGGGAGGCGAGGAAAGGCCTCCCGCCTCCCCTTTGGGAGCCGGCAGCCCTTCGGGAGCCGGCAGCCCTTCGGGAGGCCTTTCCTCGCCTCCCGCCTCCCCTTCGGCTGGGCTGGCAAGCAACGAACGGGAGGCGGGAGACGGGGAAAGGAGGCAGCTGGCAGCTTACCTGCTCCAGGCATCCAAGCGCCGCGGTCTCCCGGTCGCCCACCCGGCCCCAGGGCAACGGCGGCAGCGAGGCGATGGGGGGAAGAAAGGGGAGGGGGATGAGGAAGGGCTGTTTGTGCCGCCGGAGGGGCCGCTCGTGAGCTCAAAGCGGCGATGGTTCCTCGTCCCTCACCCCTCCCAACAGCAGCGGCGCCTCCGAGGGCAGGGCTAGGGATGGGGCAGGGGAAGGAGTGGAGGAGCAGCCTCCCTTCCCCCTCCCCCCAGCAGGCAGCCGCCTCGCTGGAATTCCGCCCGACTTGCTTCCGGTACCTCTCTTTTGCTTCCCCTCTAAGGTGACCAGACGTCCCGCTGTTTCCGCATTCTTTTCAAAAAAAGCGGGACTTTTTGAAAAGAATGCGGGACGCGGGACACACGCTTGAAAAGCGTGTCTGTCCCGCCAAAAGCGGGACGTCTGGTCACCTTATATTATGGGCACTATATTGTTAGTATTGAAAAGGCATGGAGACACCAGATTTAGATATTCATTCTGTCTTCTAAAATCTCTCCTTTTTCATTGAGTAGATTTTTAATGTATCATCAATTGTGCTAAGAGGATTGTATTCAAACCATCATTGTAATAGAAGTTGGTGTCAGATTTGTATTTCAAAATTGCAGTTGAGTTATTTGCATTGTCATGGATATTAACAAGAATTTGTGGAGGCAATGGGACTTGAAAGACATTTCTGAGAAGAAAAAGATTTTATCCTATAAAGACAAGCTGGAGGGAGTGACTTAAATTCAATGAATTAATCAGAGTTAGGGTGGATCTTTACAAGTCTGACAAATGCACTGAAAGAAAGTTGTAATGTAGTATTGTGTTTATAATACTATAACTTCCCTCCGACCGGTTAGGGCCCACAGAGTTGGCCTCCTCCAGCTCCCATCAACCAAGCAATGCTGGCTGGCGGGCCCTAGGGGGAGGGCCTTCTCTGTGGCAGGCCCCGCGCTCTGGAACCAACTTCCCCCAGAGACCCGAACTATCCCCACTCTGCTGGCCTTCCGGAAAGCTGTCAAGACATGGCTTTTCCTGCAGGCTGGGGGTAGAGCTTAATCCACTCGAGCTCACCCCCAAATATGTATGGTTGTTGAGTGAGTATTGGACGATTTTAAACATTGTGTTTTTTAATTTTTATATCTGTTTTTTAAATGTAATATGTATGAAGTTGGTGTCTTGTATTTTTCTCTGTTGTACGCCGCCCTGAGTCCTTCGGGAGTTGGACGGCATATAAGAACACCATAATAAATAAATAAATAAATAAATAAATAAATAAATAAATAAATAAATAAATAAATAAATAAATAAATAAATAAATAAATAAATAAATAAATAAATAAATAAATAAATAAATAAATAAATAATAAAATGGTTTGGTAAATGTCTCCTTTCTGTCTTTTTATATAATGTTTGAATAACTCCCAAAATCTGTAAGATATTATTGAAATTAAATTCAGAAATATGAATGATTAATACTTTTAAAGAGAAGAAAAAATCTTATTGCATAAGTATAAATTGGAAGGAGAGATTTAACATTAATGAGTTAATTGTTACTTGGATTTTTATTGCTGTGATTTTATATATGTTATGTATATATGTTTTGTGATTATATATATGTTATGTGTGTGTGTGTGTGTGTATATATATATATATATATATATATATATATATATATATATATATATATATAGTCTCTATAATAGTCTCCCTTTATTTTCATTTATCAGCAAAAAATCCTACACACACACACACACACACACACACACACACACACACACACATATACATATATATATATATACATATACATACATATATATACATATACATACATACATATACATACACACACACACACACACACACACACACACACACACACACACACACACACATATATAAATAATCACAGCAATTATATATATGTTATGTATATAACATACATAATTGGAAGAAAGTCAATGTAGTTTTGTGTTTTTGGGCTCTGGGTATATAAAGTGTGTTTGAAAATGGAGGGTTTTTTTTCTCCTTTATATATAAAGTTTGAGTAATATTTAAAGTTTGTAAAGTATTATTGAATTTTAATGTATGTATGTTAAGAGGAAGTTAAAAGAATAAAGTTTAAAAAAGATGTATTAGAACTTATTGATTTAGAAATGTTTTTAAAGAAAAAAATAGTATTTTAAAATTTAGGAAAAAGTATTTCTTTTCCTTTAGAGTTAAAAATTTGAAAGAATATACTGAGTTTTATTAATATGAATTATGATAGTCTATAAATATTAATGAATACACAGAAATATGTATTATTTCCCACAGCAAGGAAAAGCAGATATTGTTGAATCAATTATTTTATCCAAAGAAGGGAATATATTTAATTTTGTTTCTATTTGGAAATTGCTTCTGGACTGTGTGCTTGTAATGGGGAAAAATTTTGACTCTGTTTTTGTCGATTAGATAAGTTTGTTGTTATACTAATGGCTACCATATACTATTGTATGTAGGAAAAAATTGAGGTTGATCATAGTTTAACACAGTTGGAAGGGACCTTGCAGGTCATCTAGTCCAACCCCCTGCCCAAGCAGGAGACCCTACATCTGCCTCTACCTAGGATTGAACTCACAACCTCCTGATTGTGAGGCATGAGGTTGTAAAGTATTATCTTCTTCTGTGCCAAAGAGAGTTGGAAGTCAATGCTTTTCCCCCCCTTCTTACCCCACATTTTCTCCTTTTCCTTTTTCCCTTCCCCTAGTTTTCCATTACTTTTTATTTTCCTTTGTATCTTATATTTTGATAAAAATTAATAAAATTTAAATGCAGAAAGAATACATTCCCAGAAGTTATTTCATTATATTGCCTGCTTACTAGGCCATTTACTCCAATGAACTCCTGTTTATTAGAACATTTATTTAAATTGTCTCCTGCTTTTTGAACTTTTCACTTCAATGGGCAAAAAAGCCCCCAGAGAAATGTCGCAATTCCATGAAATAGAGTGAGAGAAAATGTTAGGAACTCATAGAACTTTAAACCTTAAAGAGGCCACAACTATTCATTAAACTATTGTATTTTATTAAATATGCCATAAATAACTTAGAGTCAATTTGAATTTAAGCAGCATGTACAGTTCCTAAATGAATAAACCATAATTAAGACAATCTATTTATGATAAATGTATATTCACACTCATCAATGACTTTTCTGAGGTTTTAAAAAGAGACACAACTAAATTATCAGAGTAGGAGGACTCAGGATCCAAAAGAAATTTGTGATTGAGACTTGTAAATTTTACATTCTATTTGTACATTTTTAGCTTTTACTTATTCTATTTTGAATAAATATTCACAGAAGCACTAAAGTGCATTACAGCAACAAATAGAATAATAATTCCAAAAAAACACTGAACTATTAAAACCAGGCAATGCAGTAATTGGAACACATTATATGGCATCAGTTTTTGAGAGTTGCAGTTGGTGAAAATAAATTATAACAGCCAACTTCATGATCATATAAGGCTGTGGTGCAGGTGTGGGTTCCACTTATCTTCTCTACCGGTTTGCATCGCCCCTGTCACGTTGCGCAAAACACCCGGAAATGACCCTCTACACATGCACAGAAGCCTTTGCGCATGCACAGAGGTGTTTTTTTTTGCAAGCTGCGACGACCCCAGAGGACTGGTTCGGGAGCGTGGACCACCAGTCATAGCTACCGGTTCGGCAAGCAGCGGTAAATTTCCACTACTGGTTCTAAAGAACTGGTCTGACTCGGAAGCAACCCACCACTGCTGTGGTGGTGCAATATGTTATGTACAGCTATACGTAGCATGGATTTGCATAGTCACCGCTGATTGGTTAGTTTAGCGGCAGGAGAAATAAACTTCTGTCAGTGGCCGGCCGGCTTCAGGGAAGCCTTTAAAAGCGGCTTCCCTGCAGCCTGGCAGCACTCTGTATTTACTTTCAGCTATGGAGAAATAAAGGTGCTGAACTGTCCCTATGTCTCGCTTCTTCATTCCCGCGCAATCTAACACTGGCGACAAAGGTGATTGAAGAAGACAACAGGACAAAGGCAACTCGTGGCATCCACGGCCATCTTAGAAGCAAGCATTGACCTGCTCCGGCCAAACTTGAGGATGGCTACTCAAACATCTCCTGCTCCAGCAATCTTTGACCCGAAGACCAAAGAATGGACAACATACATGAGCCATTTTCGCATGTTTCTGGAAGCCAACAACTTCCAGGATCTGCCGAACAACAGGTAGAGGGCTCTCTTCCTAGCCTACTGCAGCCCTAAAATTTATAAAATGGCTCAAACACTGGTGGCACCCATAGACAACGCTCCAGATGATGCTAAAAGAACACTACATCCCTGCAGCAACCCGATGGTCAGCAGGAACCAACGCGATGGTGAATCCATCAATGATTTTGTTGCCAAACTCCGGGAAATCGCTACCAAATACGAATTCATCAACCTAGAGGAGATGATGAAGGATCGAATTTGCATAGTCGGATTTGCATAGTCGCCGCTGATTGGTTAGTTTAGCAGCGGGAGAAATAAACTGCTGTCAGTGGCCATTCGGCTTCAGGGAAGCCTTTAAAAACAGCTTCCCTGCAGCCTGCTGGCATTCTGTATTTACTTTCAGCTACAGAGAAATAAAGGTGCTGAACTGTTCCTACGTCTCGCCTCTTCATTCCCGCGCAATCTAACACAATAGTTAGAATGCAGTATTGAAGGCTGACTCTGCCCACTGCCTGGAGCTCAATCATGACTGGCTCCAATGAGGACTAAGATTGTTGGGGGCAATATGCTGACTCTGTAAACCGCAACGAGAGTGCTGTAAAACACTATGAAGTGGTATATAAGTCTAAGTACTATTCCTATTGCTACTATCTCAAAAGGAACATCCATAATCTGGGAGTCATTCTGAAAGAGCTCCTGTCTGCTATCTCAACAAACAAGATTATAGTAATAAGGTCATCTGTTAAATAAACAAAAGTTTGACAATAAATTCCAGTGGTTCCAGATTGGAACCTTAGTGCTTTCTGGCCCAGTGCAATCTACTGAATTGCTGAAAGTTGTTGTGTTTCTTGGAGATACGTGGTCCTGATATTAATTAGTGAATGAGTACTGAGCTGTAGCAATTCTTTTTAGGCACTTCCTTAACACTGTGATCCTACCATAAACTCAGATGTGCTCATTCTCTGTACTTCTGAATCCAAGCATCGAGAATTAAAACTAGCTAGAGAACACGGGGTTGTACTTGTTGTTGCCACCATGAGCCCTGTTGTGTTTTTCATTCTTTCATATAAAGCAGTTGCTTCCCTTCAATTGCCGAATATCATGCCTAATTCTAATTTTCTAAACGTTCTCTTTTCTTATAAAAGACCCATTTGTTTTAATGCTTCAGTCTGCCAGTGCATTCGACTTTATTTAGAATGTCTTTGGATGTTGTTGGGGTTGGGTTTTTTTCAGCTTGCTTGACAGACAAAGCTTCTGGACCTGAAAAGCCCCCATGGGGAGAGTTTCTTTATAGCATCTTCTCTTGATGTTTAATTGAAGCCAGAGAGACTATGGATTGTGCAAGGAATAACAATGCATATGGACATGCAGATACACATACACACACACACACACACACACACACACACCTTAGTTTCTCTGTGGAAAAATGTGGAAGGCAAGAACCCAACCTGTACCCAGGAGAATTTCCTTGAAAGTTTAGTTTCTTCCAAAGCAGGTCACTTTCATCAATTTGAAGGCATTCACTTCCTGCAAATTTACAAAGGCTTTATTTCCAACAGCCTTTGCAGAGAAAGCTGAATTCTCCAAATTTCTCCCTCTATTTTCCGAAAGGAGGCAAGGAGATCTTCCCCTGCTTTTTTCAATTTTCTTCTATTACATGCCTGAGTCAGCTAATGCTAATGCCTTGCTTCACATTCAGAAATTAAATGGCTAAGAAGCTGCATCCATACAGCTTGCATCCATAATCAGTGACAATGATGCCCCAAACTACCATTGACACATAACTTGTCATTCTGTGATTTGAGGCAAACAAAGGAGACTGCAACATGTGTTAATATCTGATGCATTTGCTGGTTTTTTCCCCTCTGAACTTTCAGTGCAAAAGCTGGTAGGATTACATGCAAATGAGATCTTCTCACTACTGGCTCTCTGGTTCTTGCCAACCCACCACTGACAGCAAGGATAGCTTGGAGGGTGATGAAGGACAGAAGGACTCTTGCTTATAATGAGAAAAGAGATGAAGTTTGGAGGCGGAACACATTTGTTGGTCTGAAGGATTTCTGTAATAGAGAAGACTAGGAGTAGGTCGCATTGTCGAGAGAAACAAAATGTATGCATCTCTATGGATTGTTTGCTCGTAACAGAAGGAGCGCTCATGCCTAAATCTGAAAAAAAAAATTGTGTGAGAAATAGACAATCCTCTGACAGTTTTTAAGTGACAAAATGTGTAGTTTGTCAGTGATCAGAAAAAGGCATTCGACAACTTCTCCCCTCCCCCCAAAAAACCCCTTGCCCAAACTGTTACTTTTTAAAAATATTTTTCAAGATTTTCTGTTTTTCACTGATGAATCTTCACTGCTCTGTCTTCTTCAACTACACATTTGGATATAAATACAGACTAGCAGATATGTGTGTATT
Source organism: Diadophis punctatus similis (assembly GCA_023053685.1). Classification (NCBI taxonomy): domain Eukaryota; kingdom Metazoa; phylum Chordata; class Lepidosauria; order Squamata; family Dipsadidae; genus Diadophis; species Diadophis punctatus. Next base: position 150,441,444 of record JALIGW010000003.1, read on the forward strand.
TTACAGTATATGTTTTATATGCAACGGATCTTATCTGGAATTAATAAAACAACCCCTCCCCCCATGGAAGGGAAAGGGTAAAAAAAAGCCTTTAAAGCGATCGCTAAAATATCTTCATCTCCGCATTGGAGTTTATACATATATTGTGTATATCGGATCAATAATCATGTCACAGAACTGATGTGATCATTCCAAAGTAGATCCATTTATTAAGGGCAGGTTGTAAAAACTACTACTGCTTTTTACTACACTTTTTAAACAATATCTTTAATTATTATGAGGGCTGAAATGTCATTTTTTTTCCTTTAAATTGTTTTAAAAAGATATGAGAAACTGAAAGCAACACTGTAGCAACTGTTTTTCCTTTAATCAAAACATTCTTCTAAGGTTAGTGTGTGTGTGTGTGTGTGTGTGTGTGTGTGTGTGTGTGTGTGTGTGTGTGTGTGTGTGTGTGTGTATCAGGGGCAGGTTGCTTGTTTACTGGTGCCGGTGCGCTGTGTGAGCATCTCCACATTTCGGGCGCGGGCACGCTCGCTATGCGCGCATGCCCACTCATGCGATTTTGCTTCTGCGCATGTGCGGAAGCAAAATCGCACAAAATCTTGCGAGGGGACTCACGCATGCGTGAGATTTAAGCACAATTTTGCTTCCGCGCATGCGCAGAAGTAAAATCTCGCCAAAATCTCACGCACGTGCACGTCCCCTCATGAAATTTTGGTGCGATTTTGCTTCCGTGCATGCGCAGAAGCAAAATTGCCCAAAAATTCACTGACAAAGATGGCAACGCGCGCAACGGACCAGCAGGGAGGGCTCCATAGCGGTCGTGCACAAATTGCGCAATCGGCCGCTCCCTACTGGAGCTATGCACCGGACAGCTCCAGCAGAAACCCATCTCTGGTGTGTATATGTATATGTATATGTATATGTATATGTATATGTATATGTATATGTATATGTATATGTATATGTATAAACATACACACATACACACATACACTATATATATATATATATATATATATATATATATATATATATATATATATATATATATATATATATATATATATATATATATATATATATATATATATATAGTGTATGTGTGTATGTGTGTATGTTTATATATATGTCGCGATCCGGTTCGGATCGCGACATTTCGCGCGATTTCACTTCCGCGCATGCTCAGAAGGTGGATTCAGCCCGAAACACAGCTGAGGAGCTCATCAGCTGTACTTTGGGAGAAGAAATAAAGGTCAATATTAACCGGGGGGTGGGTGGGAGGGCTTTTTTCACAGCACAAAATGCTGGGAAGCCTTCCAAAATCAGAAAAATCGGCCAAAAATTCAAAAAAAAGATGGCGGCTAACACGGACCGGCACAGACAGAACCGGATCTGTGACGCCAAAATTACGTCACCAGCGGGTCGCTAACGGTTCGGGCGATCTGGTCTGAACCGGGAGGAACCCACCCCTGATTAGGTTTAAATATTCATTTAGTATTGGATCCCTTTAGATGTCTTTATGTTTTGTTTGATTGCTTGTTGTTTGTTTTGTAAAGACAGGAAACAGGTTGATTTTCACTTTAACTGACAATCTTGGAGTGATGTTTTACTGTGTGAAATCAAGGACTGTTATTTTGTTCTGGGTCTGTGATTATTCATCTTAGCAGGCAGTGTTCTGTATGTGTTAGATAAATCATAACATACAGCCAGTGTCTTTTGAATTTTGAGAGGTTTCATCAGCATCTTGTCTGAAACATTTCCAATCTCTTTACTGAACAGTATGGTTAGTTAACGCTGTCAAAAGCCCTGGTTGGTCAATAATTTCTCATGAAAATATTTGGATGTCACCCAGGTGTTCAGGCTGCCTTGGATATTAGTATAGTTCTGCATTTGTCCAGGGCCAAATTAAGATTTCTACCCCGTATGTGCAAAATAATTCAATTTACAGTACCTCACCTATTTCCTTACAATAACGCAATATCTTTTGTCTAATTCACTAAACCAGTTAAATTACTTTGGTTCTCTGTAGTGGGGCTTGGGCATGGCAGGATAGTCTCACATCTATACAATAACATTGTTAAAGCTTTTTTATTTACTTATTCCATACATTGTCTAAATTCACCTGCTGCACTTCTTTATCATACTATTGTTACGTCAATCTTTAGTTGGTTTGTAGCACACAAGCCAACTAAAGGCAACTTCAAAAACATCCTAAGCAAACCAAAAGACCCAGCAGCCCCAGAAGAAAAAGTCATCTACTCCATACAGTGTAATAGCAATAGCAATAGCAATAGCACTTTACTTATATACCGCTTCATAGTGCTTTACAGCCCTCTCTAAGCGGTTTACAGAGTTCAGCATATTGCCCCCAACAATCTGGGTCCTCATTTTACCCACCTCGGAAGGATGGAAGGCTGAGTCAACCTTGAGCCTAGTGAGATTTGAACAGCTGAACTGCTGAACTAGCAGTCAGCCTGCAGTCGCAGCATTTAACCACTGCACCACTGCAACAACCATAATTGAGGACAAGCAGGCATCCATGAATGCCAACTAGCAGTCAGAAGACATGATGAAAACTTATTTGTATTTGTATTTGTTTATTTGTCAAGCATATATGATTATAAGCAAAGTATAAACAGTAAAACATGATTGAATATATATGTAATAGTACAAGCATGAATATGAGTAAAAGAGGTAGTTTCTATTAGGAAAATGTGACCTTGCTTAGGTCTTTTTGTTCTCTTTTTGGTGTGATCAAGCCAGAGGTGGGTTCCTCCCAGTTTGCACCGGTTCTATAGAACCAGTAGTAAACCGGTGGTGATGTCACAGAGCCGGTTCTGTTGATGCTGGTCCGTGGACGCCGCCATAATTTTTTGGGATTTATTTTATTTTATTTTTATTTTTTTGCTGGTTTTTGCTTCTGCACATGCGCAGAAGCCGAGTTTTCAGCACTGCGCATGCATCACCATCTTGTTTTTGGCTTTTTGAGGGCTTTTTTGCTTGTTTTCTGTTTTGCTGAGTTTTTGGCACTGCGTATGTGCACCTGCGCGGCGCAGCTACGCAGCGTGGCAGGAAGCAAAGCGGTGGCGAGGTAAGTTAGAACCCACCCCTGGATCAAGCCAAGTTCAAAACTGCTAGGAAATTTCTAGAAGCCTGGCATTTTGACAAATTAGCCACCCATAGACACACAGATATAAACAACATCTACATACTATGTGGGGGCACGATGGCTCAGTGGTTAAAGATGCTGAGCTTGTCAGTTGGAAAGCTAATAGCCTGGGTTTGAGACCCAAGCTCCGCACTACAGAGGGAGCTCCTGTTACTTGCCCCAGCTTCTGCCTACCTAGCAGTTGGAAGCATGCACTTGCCAGTAGATTAATAGATAACACCTCAGTGGGAAGGTAGCAGTTTTCCATGCACCTTTGGTGTATAGCCATGCTGGCCACACGACCATGGAAATTGTCCTTGGACAATGGTAGCTCCCTTGACCAAGAAATGGAAATAAGCACCATGCCCTAGAGTCAGACACAACTGGTCAGGGTGACCTTTACCTTACATACTACACAAAAGAGACAATCAACAAACCAAAAAGAGAACAAAAAGACCTAAGCAACATCCTAACCAGCAATCAGCACCCAGATCAGGATAGATTAACTCCAAGATTAACATCAGATCAACAATCAAGTAAACAATATCCCAATCAACAAAACTGACAAACAAATCAACAATAAGCAGCCCAACCAAAGAACCTCTGAGATGACCCTCACCAACACTGACAGGGCAAGCCACTAGAATATAAACTGAGAACAAACCCCATTCCTTATTAACCTAATGATGTTACCTAATTTGGGTAATGAAACATCTGCAAGAAAATAACCAATCTCAGAGAGCACCAAAAACCCCTCATTTCAACCCTGAGCTACAACTATTCTCCTTTATTAATTTAATTTAATTTAATTTAATTAAAAGTTCTTATAGGCCGCCCAATCCTGTAGGACTCAGGGCGGCGTACAACAGGAATAAGAACAATACAATAAAACATGACAATTTAAAACATGACATCATTTTAAAAACCATTCATTCAGGGGGAATCCGATCTTCTTCTTCACCCCGCCTGCCAGAAGAGCCATGTTTTACGGTTTTGCGGAAGGCCAGTAGAGCGGGGATGGTCCGGATCTCTGGTGGGAGTTGGTTCCAGAGAGATGGGGCTCCCACAGAGAAGGTTCTCCCCCGTGGTCCTGCCAACCAACATTGTTTGGCTGATGGGACCTGGAGGAGGCCCACTCTGTGGGACCTAACTGGTCATAGGGAGGTATGTGGTAGGATGTGGTCCCGGAGGTAATCTGGTCCTGAGCCATGTAGGGCTTTAAAGATCAAAACCAACACCTGGTAACCTCTACCTTCCCCCCCTTCTTTTTCTATACTCAGTCTCTTCTTCTCATAAAGAAGAAGTTTCCTTGTCCTGAGCCAAAATGAGATTGAGTACGTTATGTGCCATATATTTTAAAATTTAATAACAGCCTTCCGAGGAAGAAATGGTGGACTGAAGATGACTTCGCAAGTGGAGAGCAAAGAGCAAGGAAAGGATCAGTATTGCCCACAAATGCTCCCTATAGTGGCTGCCCATGAGAAGACCCCAATGCAGTGGTCTCCAGTGGGTTTCAGAGTCCTGGATGACAAGGAAAACCATCTCTGCCTAAGCTGTGGCACTGGATTTGCATACTTCTGTCCTTAAGGTAAAGGTTCCCCCGCACATACGTGCTAGTTGTTTCCGGCTCTAGGGGTGGTGCTCATCTCCGTTTCTAAGCCAAAGAGCCAGTGCTGTCCGAAGACGTCTCCGTGGTCATGTGGCTGGCATGACTAAACACCGAAGGCGCACAGAGCACTGTTACCTTCCCATCAAAGTGGTCCCTATTTTTCTACTTGCATTTTTTCGAACTGCTAGGTTGGCAGAAGCTGGGACAAGTAACGGGATCTCAGTCCGTTATGTGGCACTAGAGATTCGAACCGCTGAACCGCTGACCTTCTAATCAACAAGCTCAGCGTCTTAGCCACTGAGCCACCACATCCCTATTCTGTCTTTAAGCAATGCTTAATAAATACTTTGGGAAATTGCTTGTTACCAGCTTTTGGATATTAAGAACTACAGAAAGTTAAAAGAAGTTCTATGTATGTTTAAGGACTTAATACATTCTTATTTTGAAATAAATCTAAAAAGCTGATTTGAAGGTAGATTTTGGAAAGTTATAAGTAGACTAAGAAGTCAGAGAAATTTGGAATAAGATGTTGAAATTATAAGAATATTTCCTGTGGGTTGTTATTATTAATAATAATTTACACCGGTATCTCCTAGTTCCAAAACTAGGACTTTTCTTCCATAATAAGACTGACCTGATTTCCAACTCCTCTCTTTCCACCTGTTTAAATCTTTCCTTCCCTCCTTACCATTGTTATCTACTAATCAATCTATAGATCTGTCACTCAAGTGGCTTTGTGACCCTCATTGCATGTTCCTCATTCATTCCTCCTACCTCCGCCTTAACATGAGAATAAATAACCTGGGTTAGCCACCAGTACCTTAGCTCTTTAACCACAGTTAGGATGCTTCTCTTCTTTCCTTGAGCAGTCTGCTTTTCAACTTTAAGAAGAAGCATTCATGTGAAGTCATATCAAAAGGTCATTAACTCTTATCACAGTTTGGAACCACTTTGCTAAAAGTCAGTAGATGGAGAAGAGTTGAGACTCTCAAAAATAAATCTAAGGGGATCAATAGTCCCTATAGTGATGAGAATGTACATTGTCCTCATTGAAATACCCTAAGGAGGAGATACATGAGTAAATGATCTGGAAAATATTCCTGTATTAAACCTACCTAATTTTCTTCTCCATTTAAACTAATTGTATATAAATAAACTGGCTGTTAAGGCTAATTCTGCTAAATCCACCCTAAATAGATGTCATTGATTTGTTTTACAGAAAGAATCAATGAGGAGAGTAAAAGTAGGGAGAAGGGGCACAATGTGCAATTAAAAGGGGCTTTTGGCATTTATTTGAAGAAAAGTCTTCCAAATTAGCAAGGTTTATGTGCTTTGAATGTTCCTTGTATCTAGAGTACTGTGTGCAGGTAATCATATTACAGCTTTATATTGTACTATAATTTCTATTTCATGGATATATTCAAGGAGAACTTTAGAATGCATAATACAGAGAATAATGAGGCCTCTGATTGTGAGCACTAAGACAACGTTTATTTTACTTTACACAGAAACATATTTTACATTATGCCCTTTGTTGGACAAGACACTGGTTGTCATGCAACTGTTTCCCAATAGAAATTAGTACTATGGCTGTTTTGAAACAGAATTATCTCCTGTCTTCTAGAGCAGTGGTTCTCAACCTTTTCTCCACCACAAATACCGTTTGTGGGTCACGGCCAAGGAGCCCAAAACTTAACTCAAGATTTAAATCATAACATTTCTTCAAGCCTTTGCAGACCCCCTGTGATAACATCATTGCCCCCCAGGAGTCCATGGACCACAAGTTGAGAACCGCTGTTCTAGAAGTTTCCAGATCTTCTTGATACATTTGGGAATTGAAGGCAAAATATGATGGTTGCCCAATTCCTATTTCCTGTTTATCCTTTGGCGCCATGACATCAGTCTGCTCAGCTCCTTACATCCTTTCATGTTTTCAAAATAAAAATGAACTTGTGGAATGAGGTCATCTGTGGTGTTAGAAGTGAATCATCATCATCTTTTAATGACCCCATAATCCCTTGCAGGGTGGAGTCTGGGCAACTGAATGGAGCTAGCAGAGTGTTTAATGGCCGGATGCCCTTCCTGTCGCCAATGCGGAGTTTTGTTCAGCAGATATATTCTCATTGTGCCCAGAGAGAGAAATATCTGCCTCTACCTAGGATCGAACTCACAGCCTCCTCATTGGAAGGTGAGAGCTACACCTCTAGGCCACCGCACCACTCTCGTGTTAGAATTGAATGCAAACCAACATTCCTTTTGGGCTTTTCCTAATAATGTGTTAATTCTGAACCCACCTGGAATCAAGGAACTGGAGCCAAGTATGGAGTCCCATTCTCTACCTACTTTGATCCCTCACAAGTTCCAAGGCCTTTCACTCACTAAGGTTGTGAGTGAAATAGATTAAATCTAAACCAAATAAGTATGCATTATCTATGCTTTGAAAGCCTCCATGTTAAGTGGCTATAATACTGTATTTGGGGATTACATTATGCATATTGCTAATATTTAGAGCTGCATTGGGTCCTGCTCGATTTTTAAAACTGATCAAGGTATCTCTTCTTGTTTTTAAAATCAGATCTTTGGCTCAGACAATTTGCTTTCATTTTAAGCTTCCTGTGCAGTACCTGAACCTTATTCTTACAAAATTTATAACCGTATCATTTTTGAGAACCTAACAAGTAAAGTTCTGATGAACAGCAACAAAAATAAAAGCAATTATCTGAATTCTTTTTTTTAAAGTTTTATTGGATTTTTATTTTTAAATATACATCAATATCCATTCATGAACAGTGTGGCCTCTGGGTATAATTCATTTTGATACAAGTAGCGATAATAATATTAATAATATTTGTTACATTAATCAAATTTATGTAATCCTAGTATTAATAGACATGTTTATTTTAAAGTAGTCATTCAATATTTCAATGTTCCATTTTAATGCCAATGATATTATTTAAATATACACAGTAATACCATCTTTCAGCCTCTAGTCTTTCCATCTAGTTATTGCTTATATTCTATTATATAAAAATTATATATGCTAATATCCCCCCCCCGCTTCTTATTTCTACCTCTATTCTGGCTTCTAGTCAGGCCACCATTACTAATCCTAGTGTTAATCCACATGATTATATTAAGACATAGTCCTTCATTATTTGGTTGTTCAATGTTTCAATACACCATTCTTGTACCAATCATCATATTATTTAAACATACATAATAATACCATCTTTCAACCTCCAATCTTTCCATCTAACCATTGCTTTTATAAAAGTGTGCATTCTTATTTCTACCTCTTTCTAGTTTTTAATCAGGCCTTCATTATATTAGGGATTTTTTTTCCTTTCTATCCATCATCTCTTGTCCGTTTAATACTTCAATTCTTATTATTATTTTTAGCTTGCCTCCCATACTCCTCTCTTAGATCTTTGTCTCTATCAACATCTGTGTCTTCACCATTCAGTCTGAATATTTCTCCTATCTCTATCCCCCTAAGCTGCCAGGTCTCCAGAGTGTCCACCCAAGCCCCTATCTCCCTTTCAAAAGTATCTTCCAGCTTATCCGATTCCATTTTTAAATCTCTTAAAATACTTTCCTCTCGGTTTATTTCATCAGTCATTGTTATCTTTATTATCTTCTCCTTCTCATCTTCTTGCTTTATTTGCTGATTTGTCTGTTCTATCTTTTCCTCCATTCTTTCTGTTGTCCTCTCTTTCCTAGACTCTTTGATTTTCATTCATTATCAGTTGTAGGATATTTTCTATTTTACCATTTATGCCCTGCACTAGGTTCTTCATCTCTCTGTGATTCTTTGTCATAGTATCCCTAATGCTTTGAAACATCAATGCCATTTCTTTTGAAATCTCACTCATGTCCCCCTGAAGGAGCATCTTGTCTTATTTTGGTAAGTCCCGCTCTTACTCAATAGTCCAAAAACAATATATTCAGGTCCAATGTTTCTCCTCAGAAAGTTCAATAATCATAGTTCTTTACATCTCAGGATTATTAATCTGTTCCATTTAAGTGGTCCAGGCAGCTTTCCAAAAGTCAAAAGTCACTTTACTTTACTTAAAGGTCCTCCTTATTCTCACAATAGAGTCCAGTAATCATAAAGTAGATAGTTATAGAACAGTGAGTATCACCACAGTCCTCCAGATGGCTTGTTAGAGGTATGCTATATTTTCCATTCACTAGTAGATGGCACCCTCAGCTTAGGTTTCAGCATTGTTTTGAGTCTAACAAATTGATTAATCCAAATTTAATTCAATTTATGGGAGCAAAGTCAGCTATTCAAGTAAATAGTTCCAGCATCTTATAATGCCTTTCCAGAACAACGCCTACCCAGTAAAAGTCCAATTTTCTATGTTATAAAAGGTCTTTAGCTTTTCTCCCCTTAGTTCCTTTCTTTTGGGTCTAGGATTTTTCTCTCTATGGTTCGTCGCTTTAAGAAATAGTTCTAAGAGTCTCTTTTCCTGGATTGTCTTCTTTTTTTTCTTTTAAAGTTAGGATTTAAATAAAAAAGGAATCTTCTCACCCAGCTCCAGTCACTGTTCATCTACACTGCTCCTGCACATTCCTTTGTTGCCTCGGTTGCCCCAGCTTCATGGCAGGCATGATGGCTGCCTCTTCTCCTTGTCGTGGATGAGAGGGAAGAAGCCCTGGGTCAAGCAGGAGAGTTGCGGCTTTCTGTGACCTGCAGGGTGCCCCTCTTCACCACCCCTACAGGGTGGCTTTAGCTCCTTTCGGAGCCCTCCAACAGGGAGAACTCAGCGTGGGAGTGCGGAGACCTGCTCCTCTGATCTCGCTGCTATGTCAGCCGGAAGTCCCAGAAATTATCTGAATTCTGATCCATGTTTGAAAGATGGAGAACCTTGCAAATCAACATGGATTTGCAATTTTTGTACTGATGAAAAATCAGCAACACTGAATTTAATGTGAATGGCTACAGAAATCCAAGAGTAAATCTATTTATTCTGATCCAACTTTTTATTACATTATTTTAATCTATTTTTATTAAATACTTCCATTATATTTAAATGAAGGGAGACCCCTTCTCAAACACATATTTAATATTAAATATTATGATCTACCCTAGGAAAAACCAGTTTGGCCTAGAAGTTAAGGCATCAGTCAAGAAACAGGAGATTGTGAATTCTAGTCTTGCCTGAGGAACAAACCCGACTGGCTGATCTTTCAACCTTAGAAAGCAAGCAATGGCAAACCAGTTCCCAAAAAATTTGCCAAAAACTCTCTGCAGGGACTAATCCAAGCAGTCACCAGGGGTTACACTGATTTGAAGGCACAGACACAAAAGAACCAAAACAGTGCAGGAACCTTTTATTCATTCAGGGCCTGATTTATTATTATGATTGGCTGCATAGTTATTCAGCTGTTTAGGTTAGATTTAGCATTTTTGTCCATATATCAAGTCCTTCCCAAGGACCTGAGATAGGAGATGTTGTTTGATGGTGTTAAAGGTATTGTCACAGGATATAAGCTGTTCCAAGTAAAGCTGCCTTTTACTGTTTACTGATGGTGATTTTGTCAATGCCGATGGCATTTAAGTGGGGCTCCAGATATTTTGGGATTGCCTATAAGATGCCTATTGCTGTTGGTACTATCTTTGCTTTCTTTTGCCACAGTCATTCTACTTCTATGTGCAAGACTTTGTATTTTGTTATTTTCTCAAGTTTTTTCTCTTGTATTCTTCTGTCTCCAGGTACTGCAACATTCACTACAATGGTTACTATTATTAGCAAGTGATATACTGATTCTTTGGTAGCAACACTGAATGCTAATGGATAAAATTTTCCCTTTGATTCAATCTGTGCATAGAGTTGGGCTTTTAACAGAGTAGATATATTAAGCTTAGTGTAGCCATAATGCAGCTGTTTGTTATTTAAATCAACAAGCCAGAAAATCACATTGTACTTGTTAACAGTGAAGAAAAAGAAAGAAAGAAAGAAAGAAAGAAAGAAAAAAGAAAGAAAGAAAGAAAGAAAGGAGGGAGGGAGAGAGAGAAAGGATGGAATGAATGAATGAATGAATGAATGAATGAAGGAAGGAAGGAAGGAAGGAAGGAAGGAAGGAAGGAAGGAAGAAAGAAAGAAAGAAAGAAAGAAAGAAAGAAAGAAAGAAAGAAAGAAAGAAAGAAAGAAAGAAAGAAAGGAGAAAGCTTATATTGACCACCAGTGCACTGTGCTATCTGTGCAGAGCAGCAGATTTATGTTTAACGCATAACAAAAACTGCCATTTAAAAAAAAATTACTAATGAGCTAAAAAAGGGCAAAGAATAAAATTAGCATGTAGCACAATATTTTGTCACTTTATAAAGTGATATTTGCAAGGTGACTGTGTCTTTGACACTGATCCCTTATGCACGGTCTGTTGTGACAGGACATCAGCATTGAGCAAGAGCACGCACCATCTTGAAGGTTATTGATGAGCCAGGAATAGCAGATCTTCCAAATGCAGCTATTTATAATTCTTACTTACTCGTAAGAAATGATAAGGACTATATAGAGGTCTGGTGTAGTACCTCTGACACTAGAGTCACTAGCTGAAATACCGGATAACTGTTGTCAAGCCACTTCCAAAATCTTCTTGATTATTTCATCTTCCCAGTCTAAAACTCTGGGAGGCAAATGTTCTAAATGTTTCTAAATTAAGATGCCCAACTGTCAAGAAGCCCATTTTGAGAAATTGAAGGAGGAGGGGAGGGGAGATTACTCAAGGCCCTGTCATAAGTTAGTAGGACAAAGCAAAAAAAAGAAAAACCAGAACACAGTTTTGAAGCTAATTTTAAGCTTTCCTTTAGGTGTCAAAAATTGAATATAACTATGGCAGGGCATCTTTTACCAAATGTAAATCCTTAGGAAAACCTCTGAAGAGAGCAATAAAAATGATGTGTGGACTTGGTAATATGCCCCATGGCAGGTGAAACAAGTTCTGAAAATATAGGAAGGAAGAAAAGTCAATTTGCAGAACAAGAAAGAGTATTGGGGACCTCTTTAGGAAGGCGCAGAAGATGCAACTATGCCCTCTAAGAGGTTAAGAGAAGAGTCGTGCTACTTTCATGAGCCAATTGCCCCATGAAATATGCTGTTTGGCCAGAGAAAGGATTAGGGATATGACAGAACAACCTCCAAGATTTTTAAAGTACTGCTAATAAGGTGTTGTTGTTGTTGTTTAGGAGGGAAATTATAGCAACAGTACTTATATACTGCTTCACAGTACTTTACAGCCCTCTCTCAGCGGTTTACAGAATCAGCATATTGTCCCCAACAATGTGGGGACAATTTTACCCACCTCGGAAGTATGGAAGGCTGAGTCAACCTTGAGCCATTCAGGATCAAACTCCTGGCAGTCAGCAGAATTAGCCTGCAAAACTGCATTCTAAACACTGTGCCACCACAGCTCTTCGATTATGCTGTAATCAAAACAACACAACCGTATCGGACTCCGTGGACTCAAGGAAAAGACACTGTGAATTGTAGTCCATGGAAAGGAGTTGAAAGGGAGGGAGCATACTTCAAATCCATATACTGTACAATAGCCATACAAATGGTGTCAATGGGACATAGGGGATTTCTGATGGGTTGCTGACACAAAATGGACACAAGAACAATAAAGCAAGGATCAAGAAAGCTAAATCCAAAATGAGGTGAGGTTAGCAAAGGATGCTAATAATAAAAAAAATTACTTCTCTAAAGTTGTTCAAAAGAAAAGCAAAAGAAAAGAACTGATATATTAGCAGCTCAGTATAAATGATAAAAAGGGGTGTGAGGGCTCAGTAGTTAAAGACGCTGAGCTTGTCAGCTGGAAAACTGACATCCCAGGTTTGAGAGCTGAGCACCACATAATGGGGTAAGCTCCTATTACTTTCCTCAGCTCCTGCCCACTTAGGAGTTTGAAAGCATGTAAACTTTACCCTTAGACTGTCCACTGTTGACCTCACTCGATTCCTAAGAGGTCAGTAAGGGGCGTGCATAAGTGCACCAGCATGCCTACCGTCCCTGTCCTAATGTTCCCTCTTATCAGTACCCATCCTATGTATATAAACAATGTTATATCTATGTATATTACCAACACGTACTTGACATAAATAAATAAATAAATAAATAAATAAATAAATAAATAAATAAATAAATAAATAAATAAATAAATAAATAAATAAATGCAAGTAGATAAATAGGTACCACGTTGGTGGGATGGTAACAGCATTCCATGTGCCTTGGCGGATAGTCATGCTGGCCACATGATCACAGAAGTGTCTTCGGACAATGCTGGCTCCCTCTGCTAAAAAATTGAGATGCACATCGCCCTCTAGAGTTGGACATGACTAGAAAGGGGAAATCTTTACCTTTACCTAACAAAATACAAAAACCTCAGATACTTTGGATCTATCTTCTTCAACTAAAAAGTATGTTTTCTGCTATAAATTTATGAAGATCATGATGAATAGTCAGATTGAAACTTGAAACCGATAGAAATATGACCAGGGACTATCTCTTTGAGAAAGCTAATCTCCAGGATCAGATGACTTGCATTTTAAGATAATACAACAACTAGAAAATATTCTGACCAGAACATTGTTTGAAAAATTATGAAGATGAGGAAAATGCTAGATGATTGGAGAATAATTTACTTTCCCAAGGGTTGGGAGAAAGATCCAGGAAATAACATTCTGAAATCCAAGCCTGAAAGATTCTAGAGTAGATCATAAAGAGATTGATCTACAAGCATCCTGAAAACAAGGTGGTAATTATGAGAATTCATATCAATTAAGAATAAATCTTGTCTGCCTAACCATATCTCATTTTTAATCACGTAATTTCCTTAATGGCTTGTGAACATGTTATAGAGTTAACTTGAATTCAGCAAGGCATTTGACAAAGTACCTCATGACATATCAATTAGTAAGCTACTTTAGAGTAAAACTGGATGGCATGGCAATTAAGTGCTTACATAGCTGGCTTGAAAATTGTGTTCAAATTGTTCATCAATTGTTTCTTAACAAATTAGAGATATCAAGCTGGGTGCAACAAAAATCGGACCTGACTTCTTTACTCTTCAGTGTTTTTATTAATTAGCTGGATAAAGATGTACAGAGAATGTTTATCTTTCAGATGTGATAAAGTTTGGTAGCTTTAGCTAACATCTTAAAAGATACAAACACATTTAAAATTATTTTAATAGGTTAAAATGGGTAGAAAGTTACAGAATAAAATTTAAGAAAGGTGGAGTAAAATTATTTATTTAGGATACAAAAATCAAATATACAGGTCGAGTATGGGAAATTCCTGACTTAATCAAAGTACTTGTGAAAATAGTAGGACTTGCAAACTGAATATAAGTTAGCGGTATGGAGTGGATACAAAAAAGGGAAATGCAATTGAAGGCTGCATTGAAAGAAATATAGTTTACTGAATTATAAGAAACAATTGTCTTCATTTGGCTACTCTGATGAGATCTGTCCAGAACAGCTGAACCTCTGGCATAGCTCTTATTTTCCTCAGAGCATTCAAGCCCCACAACCATGTCAAGATAGTGCCTCATTGGGGGATTATTATTATTATTGATCATCACACAGTCAGCCAGATGTTCAGACTGGGTTTGGCATTTTTGTCTACCTATCAAGTCCTTACCAAGGACTTGGGATAGGCAAATCTGGATGTTTGACAGTGTTACAGATATGGTCGCAGGATGGAAGCTGTTCCAAGTAAAGCCTCCTTCTGCAATTGATTGATGGAGAATTTGTTAATGCCAATGGTGTTTTGGAGCACCACTACAAATTATTATTATTATTATTATTATTATTATTATTATTATTATTATTATTATTATTATTATTATTATTATTATTATTATTATTATTATTATTATTATTATTATTATTATTATTATTATTATTTATTCACAAAAAAAGTAATACACAGCAAACGAGATTTATATGCTGGATTTCGTATCACTATATCACAAGTCGAACACTTCCCAAGCGTCTAGGACTGTGTGATGTATTTTCGTATGATGCGCGCAGATCCAAGTACGGTGGCCTTTTGCAACTGACAGATCGTGATTTTGTCAATGTTTATTGTTTTCAAATGCCGGTTAAGGTCTTTTGGCACAGCACCCAGTGTGCCGATTACCACTGGGACCACCTGTACTGGTTTATGCCAGAGTCGTTGTAATTCGATTTTAAGGTCCTGATATCGGTTAAGTTTTTCTTGTTGTTTTTCATCAATTCGACTGTCACCTGGTATGGCGACATCAATGATCCACACTTTTTTATTTTCCACAATCGTGAGGTCTGGCGTATTATGTTCCAAAACCTTGTCAGTCTGAATTCGAAAGTCCCAAAGTATTTTGGCATGTTTGTTTTCAATTACTTTCTCAGGTTTATGATCCCACCAGTTCTTTACCACTGGTAGGTGGTAGTTGTAGCACAGGTTCCAATGAAGCATCTGGGCCACATAGTTGTGCCTCTCTTTGTAGTCCGTCTGTGCGATTTTCTTGCAGCCGCTGAGGATATGATCAATTGTTTCATCAGCTTCCTTGCAAAGTCTGCATTTTGGGTCATCAGCTGATTTTTCAATCTTGGCTTTGATTGCATTTGTTCTAATTGCTTGCTCCTGGGCTGCAAGAATCAAGCCTTCTGTCTCCTTCTTCAGTGTTCCATTAGTGAGCCATAACCAGATCTTCTCCTTATCAAC
This sequence comes from Diadophis punctatus similis, assembly GCA_023053685.1. NCBI lineage: Eukaryota > Metazoa > Chordata > Lepidosauria > Squamata > Dipsadidae > Diadophis > Diadophis punctatus. Next base: position 150,456,916 of record JALIGW010000003.1, read on the forward strand.
CTTTCCTTCAATCTTGTTGAGGAATTGCCCATGCAAGGCTTTATTGCACCAACTGTCGGCTCTAGTTTGCATTGCAGTTTTCCTATACTGATGCTTGGTCTGCTGCACTTTCAGAAGCTTCCGGTTGTTTACTTCAATCAATGCAGGTTCTTTACTTTCTTTGATGTATTCTGCCAATGCATGTTTTTCTTCTTCTACTGTTTGTTTTACTTGTAAAAGTCCTCTGCCACCAGTTTTTCTGGGCAGATATAGTCTGTCGACATCACTACGAGGATGAAGTGAATGGTGAATGGTCATGAGTTTTCTTGTTTTTCTGTCCAAATTGTCCAGTTCAGCCTGTGTCCAGTTTATTATGCCAGCAGTATATCTTATAACAGGTATAGCCCAGTTGTTTATGGCCTTGATGGTGTTGCCTCCATTGAGCTTGCTTTTGAGAATTTTTCTGACTCTTTGTGTGTATTCTTTATTGACCACATTCTTCACATGATCATGTTTGATATTATCCAGTTGTAGTATGCCCAGGTATTTATAGGCCTCTGGCTGATGACACTTTATGGCTTGACCATTAGGCATGTTTATGCCCACACTTTCAGTGATTTTGCCCTTCTTCAATGCTACTGTGGCACATTTGTCCAAACCAAACTCCATGCTGATATCATTGCTAAAGATTTGGACAGTGTTGGTCAAAGACTGAATTTCAGTTTCAGTTTTTCCATACAACTTCAGATCATCCATGTACAACAGGTGTGAAATTTTATTAGATTTTTTGGATGTTTGATAGCCAAGGTTTGTTTTTTGTAAGATTGTTGACAGCGGGATCATGGCAATGATAAAAAGTAATGGTGACAATGAGTCTCCCTGGAAAATTCCTCTTTTGATGTTGACAAATCCGTAATTTTCATTTCCCACAAACAGTTCAGTTTTCCAGTGCTTCATCATGTTTTCAATAAAACTGCCAACATTTTTACAAATCCCAATGGTGTCTAGGCACTTGATGATCCAACTGTGTGGGAGTGAATCAAAAGCTTTTTTATAGTCAATCCATGTTGCGTGAAGATTAGTTTTTCAGCTTTTGCAATTCTCCAGAATCATTTTATCAATCAAAAGCTGATCTTTTGTGCCCCTGCTTTTTCGTTTGTTGCCTTTCTGTTCATCTGGTAAGATGTCATTCTCTTCAAGATAATCTTGAATTCTGTCAGCCATAATGCCAGTCAATAGTTTAAACATAGTGGGTAGACAAGTTATTGGCCTATAATTTCCGGGTGCTGCTCCTTTTGCGGGGTCTTTTTGTATCAGATATGTTCTCCCAGTTGTCAACCATTCACTGATACTTCCTTTTTGCAGCATCTCATTGAATTTTTGGGCCATTTTTTCATGCAGACTGGTCAGATGTTTGAGCCAAAATCCATGCAGTTGATCACTGCCAGGTGATGTCCAGTTCTTTACTTTCCTCACACGTTTGCTGATCATTTCAGTTGTTATTTGCATCTGTTCCATTTTCTTGTGTGAGAATTTTTCTTCAAACTCTTTTATCCACCCAGCATTTTTGTTATAGTCCTTCTCATTTTCCCAGAGCTCTTTCCAAAATGCAGTTGTTTCAGTTTTCTCAGGCTTTTCAACTACTATGTCTGTTGATTGATTCAAGGTCTGGTAGAACCGCCTTTGGTCTAATTGAAACAGTTGGTTTTGTTTGTACTGGGTGATTCTGGCTTCATATCTTTCGATTTTTCTGGCTGTTGCTGTAATTTGTTCTTTCACAATTTCCAGAACTTCTTCGATTTTTCTGGTATTCAGCCAGTACCTTCTGATCAGGTATTTTTTGATCTTCTCATTCTTCAGTTTTTTCTCTTTCATACTCTTCAAGTTGCTTGCATCTGATCATAAACTTTTTATTTTCAACTCCAACCTGATCTTCCATTTTGGTTTTCCAGTTGATTTTCTAGGAGGCTGCAGGAGCCCTAGCTCTTCTGTTACTATTACTGCTGTACTATAAGCAAACTGATTTATTTGTTCAATGGATGCTATTTGGACCGTAGCAAGTACAGTGTTCACATCCTTCATCAGCGGTGCAAGTCGTTTTTTGGGCACAGTTTTCAAAGTTGGAAGCCGTCTTCTTACTGCATTTAATGCAGTATGGACTGTGAGTTTATCCTTCAGTTCTTGTTGCCTTGTTGTCAATGTTCCTGGTGTTGCAACAAAGACATCAAGTTGTGGCTCCTTTTCATTTTCTTGAAAAATTTCCATATTTTCTTCTGGTTTAGTTTGTTCATTATTATTATTATTATTATTATTATTATTATTATTATTATTATTATTATTATTATTATTATTATTATTATTATTATTATTATTATTATTATTATTATTATTATTATTATTATTATTATTATTATTATTATGCCATTGTCCTTTAAAAGGAAAATCTCTCCCAAGTCTTTGTTTTCAAAAATGATATGTTTGTAAAATTGTATGAATTAAATATGTGCTGTTTCAAGTTGAACGAGAGGATCTTAAAAGATGTTTTTATTCTCCTGTGAGGAAAACAGTTTTCTGTAAGCATCTTCACTGCTAAGATGTTCAAAGGAGTCCCTTTCCTTTGATTATTTACAGCATTCTGACAGCAGAATTCTTATCCTGGTTAATTTAGATGGCTGATGAGGTCTGCATTTGACTCCGTGTTTTGCTACATTAGACAGTTTTATTTCTTCACTATAAATGGAGTAATAAATCTACTGCCAGGTAGCTATTTCACTGTGGTTACTGGACAGTACAGCTTGACAAAGTGGAGCTTCAGAATAGAAGTCAGTAGGGAATTCCTGCTTCAAAAGAATCAGCTTATAGCATTTCATTCCTGAAGGTAGGTCACAAACAAATACAAGCAGCCTGATTGACTACTGGTGTACTATTCCATTCTGAAAATTTCATGGCTCAGTTTTATAATGATTTTTTTTATTATTATTAGAACATATTAAAGGCATATATATATATATATATATATATATATATATATATATATATATATATATATATATATATATATATATATACATACACACACACACACACACACACACACACACACACACACACAAACACACACACACACACACACACACACACACACACACACACACACACACACACACACACCTGTGCAAGGGTGTATACAGTTATTTTAATAAAAGCATGTAGGAAGTCAATTTAGACTTCCAGACCTCATATATGCTATTATAATACAGACAATCCATTCACCTAGCTTTGCCATGCTGGACCCAGAAGGAATCTGGCTTCCCCAACACCATACTGATCCCTGATTGTGCTCTTGAAATGGGTCTATGCTAGGCTGGTGTATGTACAATTTATCAGACAACATTTTAAGGGTCATTGATAGTTTCCTCTAGTGCAGTGGTTCCCAACCTGTGGTACGTGTACCACTAGTGGTACGCGAGGGCCTTCCAGGTGGTACGCGAACACTTTCGGGGTCATGAACTATTTTTAGTTAGTTATTTTTTACTTCACAAAAATGTTTACTGCCTAACACAAGATAATCTGGCAACGATTTGCAACTGTTGCCACACGCCACCCACCTGGTCTCAGCAGCCCGAGAATCCAGATATCCAAAGTGATATCTGATCGAATTTAGTTTCTCTGGAACCAGGTGGTAAGCGGCGACTGTACGGGACCTCCAAGTGGTACTCGATCACAAAAAGGTTGGGAACCACTGCTCTAGTGAAATGTCAAGCCCAGCCAATATCATCCAAAAATATTTTTTTTAAACCTCCTTCAATTGGTATACTCCATATACTGCATTTTTCCACTTCTTACCAGTTGTTCTGTTGACCAATTGAATTTTTAAAACTTCTTTATAGGTTGACCAGTCAATTGGTTAACCAATTATCCACTAGGTGGCGGCAAAACATGTTTTGGATTTCTAGCAAAGTCTTTTGACTCATCTAATGTGCAACATTTGCTAATGCTTAATTTATCTAAGAAGGGCCATGTTTGTGTTTTCCTTGAGTTGCAGAAAGGTTGATTGTGAAGGTGGAACTGCCTTCCTCCAATAACAATATTCCTCTTTGAATTTCAGTAATTGCTGTAGGTTTCACCTGGATAGAGCGCTCCTCCATGTGTTCCCTGAGAAGATTTACAAGCAGAAGAAAACAAAACATCAGAATATAAGTGTGTGATTGTGAAATTTTGAAACATACCATTTTTGTGGTAACTAAAGGAAGACTTCTACTCTTGGAAGTGATTTGCACAAATACCCAGGAAACCGAGGTGGCGCAGCAGTTAGAGTGCAGTACTGCAGGCTACTTTAGCTGACTGTGATCAGCAGTTCAGCTGTTCAAATCTCACCGGCTCAGGGTTGACTCAGCCTTCCATCCTTCCGAGGTAGGTAAAATGAGGACCCAGATTGTTGGGGGCAATGTAAATATACATTGCTTAATGGTGTAAACCGCTTAGAGAGTGCTTGCACTATGAGGCGATATACAAGTCTCATTAATAAATAAATAAATAAATAACCCTTTAGTTTAAAAGGCTTAAGTTGGGTCTTAAGTTCTGTTGACTGTAGTAGGGTCAACAGAACTTGATGAAGCAAAAGGTACCCAATATTAAAATAAGGTTCTTAATCTACTCTTGTCTTGGCTTTAGAAAACCATATTTTTTTAGATACTTAAAAGGCAACATCATTTTGGAATGATGCTGTATTTGTTTGAACAACTGTTTCATCAGAATGGGTGATAGTGATAAATTTTGTAGCACCAAATTCTCCATATCTTCCCCAGATTTTCTTTAAGTAGGGGTTTAAAGAAAAATTTCAACATTTGGAAGTGATTTGCACAAATAACCAGGAAACCTTTAGTTAAAAGCCTTAAGTTATATTGACTGTACTGTCAACAGAACTTTATTATCTGCACTTTGCATCTCTGAGATTATGTTTATCTAAAATGCACAGCAGGTATGTAAGTCAACTGTTAAGTCCCCATAAAAGGGGCTAGAGGCGAGGCGGTGATTTCAGCTCTTTATTCTGTTTCAGTACATACTTCAGCAATGCATAGTCTGTGGCAGGGATTTAAATAGGGAGCCGGCATAACCGGCAGCCAATCGGAACCCGGCAAGCCGGCAGCCAATCAGGCTACGCCTATGCAAATCCCTGGTCGGACTGGAGTGAGAACTTCTCCAGTCTTTCAATACATTACATCCCTCCCCCTTCAGTTTGATGTTAATTAGCATACGTAGTCTTCGAGATACGTAGGACGTCTAGCAAGCCTACTCGACCTGAGCAGTTCAGTCGGGGCATAGGTCGGAGCCAGCCACATTTTATATCACTTGTAAACCCACTGGTCACATTTAGAACACTGACATGCCTCCCAAAAAGCATACATCACACAAAAATTCCTCAGCTCTGTAATTTGGAAGGAAGGAGGGTAATTTCTTAAGATTCTGTCTCTCTTTGGAATTTTGCAAGCGACTCTTTATTGTTGATGTGAATTGTGGCTTTGCCTTTTCAGCTGACAGTCATTTGTTCTGAACAAATGAACATTGGTTCAAATCAGTACAGAAAGGCTGGCACACAGGATTTCTCCTTGAGAAAAGAGGAGCCGAAGAGCCGAGGTGGCGCAGTGGTTAAATGCAGCACTGCAGGCTACTGCTAGTTCAGCAGTTCAGCTGTTCAAATCTCACTAGGCTCAAGGTTGAGTCAGCCTTCCATCCTTCCGAGGTGGGTAAAATGAGGACCCAGATTGTTGGGGGCAATATGCTGAACTCTGTAAACCGCTTAGAGAGGGCTGTAAAGCACTATGAAGCGGTATATAAGTCTAAGTGCTATTGCTATTGCTATTGCTATTGTATTCATTCATACTATCCCAGAGATGTTTGGTGCAGTTTTTCCCATCCTTTTCTAATAGTCGCTACTCTTCTCCAGATGAATTCCGCAGACAAGGTGGTGGCTATTGATGACACACTGGAAGGAAAAGTTCTCCCTAGAAGCAATCTAGGCATCTCTGTTTGTCAGACTTCCAGTGTCACTATTTAACCACACCTTAATGAGCTGTACTATCTTCCTCCAATACTAAGAACACCAATTTTGAAACTATTGCTGAACTTCTACCTGTATACGAGGAAGGTTTTTCTTTTTTATCAAGGCTTTTAAAGGATCAAACATGTAATTCTTTTTTTTTTGAATAAGCTTTTATTTATTTTCTCTCCACATTTATCACATTTACATTTACACATATACCTCCAATACATCAATAAAATACATTTTCATCAAAACAAATCAATAATCTATCTTATTTCTTAACCTCGTATCTGTTCTGTTAAATCTTATTTTAGGTATATGTTATTTGTCTAGTGCTACTCCTTTCTGAGCTAATGTTGTCTCCCGGGTCTACCACCAATTAATTCAATTTTTATTCCAAATTAATTGCTATGGCTTAACTTTACACGATAGTTGATATGTCTTATGCCACTTAATTTTGGGCCATATTGTTTCTTTCCCTTGCTTCAAATCTGTACTCAACATGTAATTCTGATGGCTTTTGATTCATCAAATTGTATCTATTATGATCTCTATATTCTTAATGAATAATATTGGATGCCTGGCCAGCACAATTCATTTATTTGCATGTCAGTAATAAACTATTTGTTAGCTTCCTGCGATATGCTGAAGATTACTCAGATGTCAATTGAAACATGTCTAAATAGTAAATACCTCTCTCTAACTCTTTGGATTCAACTATCAACGAGACCCTTACATACCACAGCTAGGAATCTTCCTCTAGAGCGGGGATCTCCAAACTTGGCAACTTTAAGACTTGTAGCTGGCTAAGGAATTATGGGAGTTGAAGTCTACAAGTCTTAACATTGCCACGTTTGGAGACCCCTCAGTGGTGAAATCCAATTTTTTTTTACTACAGGTTCTGTGGCCGTGGCTTGGTGGGCATGGCTTGGTGGGCATGGCAAGGGAAGGATACTGCAAAATCTCCATTCCCACCCCACTCCAGGGGAAGGATGCTGCAAAATCCCCATTCCCTCCCCACTCCTGGGGGAAGGTTGCTGCAAAATCTCCATTCCCACCCCACTCTGGGGCCAGCCAGAGGTGGTATTTGCCGGTTCTCCGAACTACTCAAAATTTCTGCTACCGGTTCTTCAGAACCTGTCAGAACCTGCTTGATTTCACCCCTGCAAAGTAGCTGTTAATCTCTCATCTCCCCCTTGTTGGAATATATGTAGGATGATTAGACAAGTTTTATCTCACTTTTCTCCAATCAGACAATAGACCCAATGCCAATTAATGCAGTTACGTTTTCTGTCACAGCTATTAAAGCATGCAAACAAATTGCTATTGAATTAGATCTGCTGTAACAAAGAATAAATATTTTGCCCTGGGTAAATTAAATGTTATGTCATTAGAATTTTTCATATAGTTTTAAATCAGTTGTTATTGTGCTATATCATTGTCATGCAATTGTTGCTCGCCAACTGAGTTCTGAAGAGAAGGAGAAGGGGGCTTTGTGGCACTGGAATCAATGGTTTCCAAAAGAGTTTGGAGCTTTTATCAGGCAGAGCTAATTATCAGGAGGAAGCTGCTGAATTTGAAAGCTATTAAAGCAACAATCCAACCTTCTTTGCTACTCAAACTTTCAGCTAAATTCATTTGGGACTATCCAAGGGGCTAGACACCTATCTTAATTTTAAAAATTTGGAACTTAACCATTCTCTTGAACTGGCTTTGATAATCTAAATTTAATTTCAATGAAACCTAAATTTCTAGATTTATACAATTTCTGAATTGTCACCAATGCTTAATAGAGTACTCCACACAAATGCTTATATAAAGCATCTGACTATTTTTTCAGTCCCTTTCATTAAAATTACCGAGCTTTTGCCTGTTTGCAAAGTTGAAATGTTAATTATTTTTCTTTATCATCTAAGTTCCTTATATTTCATTTTGCAGATCTTGCTTTTCTGCCTGCCCCTCTGTTTGATTTTCAGTGCACATCGGCTCAAGGGTGTCCCTGAAGGACAATATTATTCTTATACATAAACATTCTGGGTATTCACTGCCTTAGAGGTATTTACTAGGCTTAGAAGTTATTCTTTGATTTCATTGTAGGAAGAAAGCGGCATTAGTCTGTGATAGCCAAAAATCAGAGGGAGTTTGATAGCATCTTTTAGATTAATACATTTTATTTAAAGGCATAAGTTTTTCTGTGCTATAGCCTATTTCATCCAAAGCACAGAATGGCTAAACTGATGTAAGATTTAAATAGGGATAAATCTGATGAAATGTGTTATAGCTCATGAAAGTGTATGTCTTTTACTAAAAAATGTTATTCTGAAAAGGTGCTACCTTCTTCTGATCTTTACATTCAGGAAGTGTGAATTAGACTCAATATCTCACATTGAGCTAATGACCTGGTGCTCTAGTGTCACAGTAGTTCTTGCAAACTGAGAGTTAGACAACCAACTGGAGAGCATGAACAGTGAAGAATTACTGTAGAATCAGAGTCTGATTCATTGCAAATGCTTCCCAAATTAGAAAAGGGTATTTATGCAATTAACTTTCAAGGGATATATACTGAGTACAAACTGATTCCTACTTGTACTGTAGGTGAGGTTTAATACATACCAACAAGTCTTTGTTTATGCTACCACAGCTAACTATGAGCATTATGGTATGATAATCTAATTAAGCATGTTAGAAGAAGACAGCAAGTAAGATTATGAAATACCTATTCAATTTCTCTTTTTAAAAAAAGCTTCCTAAAATTTTAAAATATTTGTTGCTTGTATCCTTACGATTTATATTGACTGGTTCCTAATATGATTTGATTGCTTATTTGTACCCGGACTATCATTAAGTGTTGTACCTTATGATTCTTGATGAACGTATCTTTTCTTTTATGTACACTGAGAGCATATGCACCAAGACAAATGTGGATAGAGAGAATATTTTCTTAATTTTGCACATTATTCCCAGATTTGTCTCATATTCTGACAATCATCAAAGTTCAAACAATCATCTCTGGGTCTAGGACAACTCACCACTGCCAACTCACCATGGCCAATTCGCATGGCCAACTTGCCACAGCCAACTTGCCACGGGACAACAGTTACACTAACATCGAAGAAATGGTGGAATAGAATCGTTGCAAAAGGAGGGACAAAATGAATTGCGGATGACAAAAATAAAAATATTGTTAAAATTATTTTAAATAATTAAATTGAATTGTTGAATTGTCCTGTGGCAATTTGACTCATAGTGAGCTGGCTGCAGCAAGTTGTCCCATTCCGCATCTCTGAGTATGTTAGTCTCATTTCAATCAGCTCTTGATATAGAAGTAGGAATGACAGTAATGTGGAAATAATGCATATCTAATTCTCTTAGGGTCATTATATTCAGTACTAAAATGTTCGCATATAAAAGTTTTCAAGTTTACATAAGTATATCTACCTCCTTCCTCTCATCTCAACAGAACTGCAGTGAAAATTACTTTTTTTCCCCATACTCCTTTGCAGATTGATTAACATTACAGTACAGAGAATTACTTTTTAAAAATGCAGAGGGAAAAAAATGTCTGATACTTTGACTAAATTGTACTATCTTAAAATATTTGCAATTAAAGAAGACATTTCTGCTGCTGGCATTAACTCAAATCATTATTCATTTTTTAATGCTTCTTTAAGTTTCAGTGAAAGGAAAATAGAATATATGTGTGGAGATAGATACAGGTACATTGCAACAGAAATATTACATCATTATAATAGCAAGTTATGTACACCTTCAGTTATTAGTCATCCACGCAGCATATATAATATTAGAGTGTTAAAGAAGAGAGATTACAACTGCTTCTTGGAGAATATATTTTGCGACTTTTGAAAAATAGCCTTGCTAGGAAAATAAAATCACTTTGGGGGCAAAACTTGCAGGCAAGGCTGAAACTTTATGACAAGCCAACCTTTGATTTTCCATCTTAGGATGCAATTGAAATGAAATATGGTAAACATTTTGAAATTACTTTTGAAATTTGCATATTTGAGTCACCGTGCTTTCTCAAACAAATATCCAAATGTTAACAAATAGCCGAAGCTGTTACTGAGTTTATGTCCAAATTGAGCATAATACTGTATAACTGGAACTGTGTCATTAGGTACAGAGTCAACAGTGCTACTTTGGCAGTACTCTTTAGCAGGGGTCTCCAACCTTGGCAACTTTAAGACTTGTGGACTTCAACTCCCAGAATTCCTCAGCCAGCTGGCTGAGGAACTCTGGGAGTTGAAGTCCACAAGTCTTAAAGTTGCCAAGGTTGGAGACCCCTGCTCTGTAGCACAAATCAAGGAACAGAGACTGTCCCTAAGTATAGGAACTTTCAATTGTCTGATGTTAAAGTGAAATTATATACTACAATCTAAATAGCTTCATCCGAAGATTATTTTCATATGGCTTACCATCTGCACAATCTCCTCCAAAGATCATCATCATAACAATCATTGTCCAGATGTGAGAGCCATAAACTTCAAGTTCTGAGCCAAATCTGGCCTTGCTGAAAAGTTTGCTGAAAAGTTTGTTTCTAAGCATAGTACAGAGGTCTTATTTAAAGTGAAATTCATCAGGTCAGGTTAGAAGATGGAAAAAGAAAATAACCCTTTAAAGAGCTGGTAAAAAGACCATTCTCATGTTTCTCTATATCACTAGCAGAAAAATGTCCTGCAAACTCTTTCTAAATCACTTGGCTTTCCATCTCCTCCTCCTGGTCCACCATTAATGTGGATAAAGCTAAAGTTGCATCTATCTGTTCCACTTTTTGATTAGTATTCTCCCTGATCTCCAACAGTGTTGGTCATGGACACAATCTATGTCCCATCACTTATAATGTGGTTAATGATCAAAAACCGCGATCTCACCAGCTCCTTGTGTGTACTTTAGGTTGTGCTGGTATGCATTCCTTCCCTCTGGTTGCTTGATGCTCCAGTGGCTATACTGGCTTAGGCTATAGACCCTGTGCCAGCGTTCCGAGTAATGCACCCATTGAAAGCAGAACTCTGAGGCAGGTAGATTCCTCAAATAACATATTTATTGGATACTGTTACGTACTGCCGTACAGAGTACTAATTTGCATGGCCGCTGCTGATGGGCTGATCTAGCGGCAGGAGAAATAAACTGCTGTCAGTGGCCAGCAGACTTCAGGGAAGCCCTTAAAAGTGGCTTCCCTGCAGCCTGCCGGCACTTGGTATTACTCTCAGATTAGGAGAAATAAAGGTGCTGAACAGCTCCTACGTCTCACCTCTTCATTTACGTGCGAATCTAACACAGGTGACGAAGGTGGTTGAAGAAGGACAACAGAACAAAGGCACCTTGTGACATCCACAGCCATCTTAGAAGCAAGCATTGACCTGGTCCACCCAAACTTGAGGATGGCTACTCAAACCTCTCCAGCTCCAGCAATCTTCGATCCAAAGACAGAAGAATGACACACATATATGAGCTGTTTTTGCATGTTCCTAGAAGCCAACAACTTCTAGGATCTACCTGACAACAGGAATAGGGCTCTCTTCCTAACCTACTGCAGGCCAAAGATCTACAAAATTGCACAGACCCTGGTGGCACCTGCGGACATCGAGTCCATTTCATGGACAACTCTGCAAACCACACTAAAAGTCCATTACGTACCCTCAGCCCCTCCGATGGTCAGCAGGAATCAATTCTATCATCAGCACCAATGCGAAGGTGAAACCATTAACAACTTCATAGCCAAACTCCGGGAGATCACATCCAAGTGCGAATTCATAAACCCGGAGGAGATGATGAAATCAGAATCATTTTAGGAATGAGGGATCTCAACCTCCAGAAAAAACTGCTAATTCAGAGGGGAGCAACCTTCAAAGACATTGTATAAGAGGCCAGAGCCACTGAATCGTTGGACAACTCTGCAGCCAACATCTGGAGGACCAGCGGAGACCATCGCACCCATCGAGAGACTGATTGGATCACCAAGGTCGCGGAATACAAAGAAGAGTCCGAGGAGGAAGAACCTGTGCATCGCATCCAACCAGAGAGATGGGCAAATCCCAGAGACTTTGAATCTAGGCAAGCCCAGTGTTCCGGCTGCCTAGGGGGCCATTCCAGGGCGGTCTGCTAATTTAAAGAAGCCATTTGCCGCCAATGCCAAAAGCAAGGGCATATTGCAGAAGCCTGCAGAACCACCCAACCAGCCCCGTACCAGCCTATTCCATTCCAACCTAGACCACGCTTGGGACCCAGGAGACAAGGTCAGAACCATCCAGGGCCCAACCTGGTAGGCACAGGAACGAATACCAATTCCAGGACAACCGGAGTATCTACAACACCAGTGCGGGTCACTCCAACACCGGCCTAAGGGACAAGTTCCAAATCACCGTGGCCATCAAGGGAACTCCATTAATATGGAGCTGGACACTAGCTCCTTTTCACCATCATGTCCTGGGGAACCCTGAAGCAAGTCCTGCTGACCATCACCAGACAGCAGCTAAAGCCACAGCACATCCACCTCAACAACTTCCAGGGGAACCCCATATGGGTGCTGGGACGAGCAGAAGTACCCCTAAGCTTCAAAGAGTTCAGAGGCAAGCTACCTCTAACCATCGTCGAGGGGAACAGACCTATGCTGCTCGGAATAGAATGGCTCAAACCTCTCGGCAGCGGAATCATCAGATTGCATCAAATCAAGGGGGGCAAACTGGACAAGCTACTGGTGGACTTTCCAGCCGTGTTCGACGGGAGTCTAAGTAAATATAAGGGCAAGCCCATATCATTTAACCTAGACCCCAGTGTCACACCCATTCGATTAAAACCCCGTAGAGTTCTGTTTGCACTTCGGCCAAAAGTGGACAAACAACTAGATTAATTAATCGTCCAAGGGGTCTTAGAGCCTGTTGATCATGCCACATGGGAGACCCCCATCATTACCCCAATACACTTGAAAGGAAGAAAAAGAATTCAGAAACAAAGAATCAATATGTTTAAAAATAAAAGAAAGAAAAAGAGGAAGTTAAGAGAAAGGGAGGAAAGGGAAAAACCCACAAGAAGTGGAATTGCTGAGAGACCAAAAGAGAATGGATGAAGACGGGAAGTAATAAGACATATGATAATAGGTTTACTTGTATTAAGGTTACTTAATGTGTATAATTAATTATGGCATAAGGTTATTATATAAGATTGGAATATGATGATATATATTATGCAAAGTGAATTAAATTTTGATTATGATTTAAAAGGGAAGAATGTGGGGGGGGGAAGAAGAGAAATAAGTTACATTATAGTAGATGCAATTGTTGGAATGATATAACATTTGTGTAATTATAATTATAATTATAATTATAATTATAATTATAATTATAATTATAATTATAATTATAATTATAATTATAATTATAATTATAATTATAATTATTATTATTATTATAATTATAATTATAATTATAATTATTATTATAATTATAATTATAATTATAATTATAATTATAATTATAATTATAATTATAATTATAATTATAATTATTATTATTATTATAATTATAATTATAATTATAATTATAATTATAATTATAATTATTATTATTATTATTATTATTATTATTATTATTATTATTATTATTATTATTATTATTATTATTATTATTATTATTATTATTAAGCAAAATCCAAAGTTTATTTTTTGCAAAAGTTCAGCAAGTTGCATCGCACTGTCCTGTCTCCGCTCTAGAGTAACAGTCCAAATCAGTCCATGAGATTACAGCCAAAGTACTGTACTTGATTTTCTTTGTAGCAACTGGAGAACCAATACACATACACATACAAAATGCATCTCCATATTTCCTAAAGCATTTCTACAATCATTCACAATGTTTTCATTTTCACATATTCCTTATTACAGAAGCAAATGTACACACATGTAGTATTTGCAACGTGTATATATTGTATACACATATACTGTATACACATATATATATACAAACATATAGAAAAGAGCTGTAAGTAATTTTGCAGCTGTTAAGAGGTGTAAGTAATTTTTAACCTGTTGAAGACATAATTTTAACATCTCATTATGCAGAAACCCATTTGTAATGTAAGCTCTTCAAATAGGTATGCCCTTCAAATATGATGTTGTATTGAATTTCCAGATTCTTCAAAGCAGCCCTGACATTTGGGTTTAAATATTCTCAGTTTCATAATTGACCTCTGTTTTCTAGTTACTGCCCTATTGTGATTGTTTGGTATAAACTAGTCTTGTAATGACAGTCTGACAGTCTTGTATTCTCTCAGAAATGATTCCACCTGAACAAAATAATAGGGATACAAATTATTTTTGTATCTATGAGAATAGATTTGGATTTTTTAAATCTCCAATACTTTTTTTTCAACTGTTATAGCACTAGCGGCAAATTAACAAATTATGTCCATCTAGACTCTAGAGATGCCCTCACTGAAAAAAAATCCTAAAATAAGATAATTACTGAATGGTATTTTAAAAATAATAATTAGATTAAAAGTGAGAGTATACAACAGGGGAATATAGATATCAAAATAAGACCCGAGTAATTTGTACTAAATGATTTCATGAGCAACTGATGTTAATAATATGTAAATGGGGAAGATAAATGCAAAGGCACTACATATTAAAAAACATGTTAAATATAAATCATTAATGTGTTCTATGTTTATGTGTTCTAAAAATCCACTAGAAAACCAGAATGTTATACTATTAAAAACAACTGAAAATTTACTAATCTGATCAGTCTCATCACTGCAGTAATCTGTTGGTTTCTGGATGCTCTTCTCCGTCTCTTTTTAAAGAATTTTATCTTTTCTTGTGATGACAAGTAAGGTCATTATTATTATTATTTTTAAAAATTATAGAGGCACTTTTGAAATTGGCCATCGACTGCTACAAGTGAATATCAAGGACATCTTTTATGATTCTTATATTAGCTAATGTATTGTCTATAATGTGCTGAAGTTCATTAAGTAGAAGGCTCAATCCATTCTTATTCTTTTTTTATAATTACCTTTAAAATGTAACATTATTTATATCTACACATAATTTTCTTCCATTTCACCACTATAGAGAAAAAAACAAAAGGGATGAAAGGAGGAGAGGGGAACAAAAAAATAACCACCACAAAGAAAAATAGTGGTGACTAGCAGTGGTGGGTTCTAAATAATTTTGCTAATGGTTCGCAGGCACGCTAGTGCATGCTCGTGATGCTTCTGCGCAGAAGCGTCCCAGGTGGGTGGGCGGAGCCTTCCGCCGCCAGCGCTACCAGTTCTAACAACCGGTCCGAACCGGGAGCAACCAACCACTGGTGATTAGGTAAAAGAGGTGAAAGACAATCCAAATAGAACTGGAAAACTAATGTTCTATTAGCAACATGCTCAGCATCCCAATGGAGGTCCGGCTGTCACCAATACCTTTCTGAGACAAAGTATTAATCCATTTACAAATCCCAACTTTTTGGTTGTCAGGCTTTCTTTCAAATGTGAAGGTAAATAGCAACAAAAAGGACACAAACAGTAATGAAGTGTAAGCCAGCTTTAGCTAATATGTATCCTGATAGTAAACAAATACACATTGGTCTGTCACTTCAAGACCAGAAGGTGTTGTTTGCTTAGCATTTAACGGAATGGAAAGTACTGTTGCCTTGTTCTAGGAAGTGATCCAAAATTTTGTAGCTCTCAGATTGAGTCTGACAGAAGAGGCACTAAAATTGGCACAGTTCCTGTAATATCAGTTCTGTGTGACTTGAGGTTCTTAGGAGAGTGAGTTAATATTTCCTTTCATGGCACTGAGACATTGGCCACGCCTTCCTCCGAACATTATTTATTCCAATTGTAAAGTATTCACTATAAATTAAAATAAAACCTTCCTCAGGAATTGCTTACCATTGTGATCAGATAGGGTGATACAACAATACACGAGCACACAACAGATACAAACTCAAAGTGAACCGCTCCAAACTTGACTGTAGAAAATATGACTTTAGCAACAGAGTGGTAAATGCCTGGAACTCAATACTTGACTCTGTGGTTTCGTCACCAAACCCCCAAAACTTTACCCTCAGACTGTCTACTGTTGACCTCACCCGATTCCTAAGAGGTCTGTAAGGGGCGTGCATAAGTGCACCAGTGTGCCTACCGTCCCTGTCCTAATGTTCCCTCTTATCAGTACCCAACTTATGTATATAATGTTATATTTATGTATATTACTAACACGTACTTGACAAAATAAATTTAAAAAAATTAATTAATTAATAGAACATATGTTTATATAACATTTGTGCACAACTAATGAATGAATGAATGAATGAAACAAAAGAAGAGGAAAGAAAGAAAGAAGGAAGGAAGGAAGGAAGGAAGGAAGGAAGGAAGGAAGGAAGGAAGGAAGGAAGGAAGGAAGCTTTATTCAGTTGTAACTAAAAAAATTTCCTTCAGGAATGGGAGTGAATGTAAATGTATTAGATTCAAAAGATTTTTTTTTCTTTACCTAAGCAGCATTTAATTTTTCCTCCCCCTATCCCCTAGGGATTTTTTCCCACATCTTTTTTCGTCTAATATACATCAATTTAAATTCATTTACATGGAAGAGCCTTTACATGGAATAACATAAAATAAGTCTTTGGGTTACTTCTTCTGGATTTTAGAAACCTGCTTAATGTCACAGACTAAACAGTAATTAGGAAAGCTGTCAGTAGCTAAAAGAGGGGATGATATAATTTACAGAGCTGCTCTTTATTCTCAAGGTTCTGTGCTGGTCCTGTCACACTCTGTGCTATAGATAACCCTTGAACCAAGTTATGCAGAGCTGCAAAATGTGCTTGGTACACACAGCTTCCCATATAGTAGTGTCTGTTTGTGTCAATGAACATAGCGAGCATTAAGAACAATGTCTCCAGTCCAGGATTCATTAACTCACATCGATCAACACAATATTTATCATCATTGCTTTTAGTAGTCTGTAGCTATCATTCTGCTTCTGCAGTACCTTCCACTATTGAAATGTCTTCCACTTTAGAGAGCTGTAACTCTGCTTTGCGATTCTCCTAACTGAAAAATAAGAAGTCCTATTTGCTATATGGAATACTAACTAATTAGCAAGTTTAATGTAAATGCTCCCTAATAGAGGCATTAGGTTCAAGATATCCATTTGAATGTAATTATATGGAAACTATGCAGGAAATTAATTACATGCATTCTTTTTCCGTAGAAAGGTGTTGGAGAGCTAGAGGGGATGACACACAGCTTACCATGAAGGACATAAATTGCCATGAATGTTAATGCCTTTTGTGGTGTGTGGTGCACATAGTGCCACTCTCCTTTCTCCATTATGCATCATGAAAAGCACAGTTACTGTGAGTAAAATTGTTAGGTGGTTAACAATAAAACATTGTTAACATTAAGAGCCGAGGTGGCGCAGTGGTTAAAATGCAGCACTGCAGTTCAGCAGTTCAGCTGTTCACATCTCACCGGCTCAAGGTTGACTCAGCCTTCCATCCTTCCGAGGTGGGTAAAATGAGGACCCAGATTGTTGGGGGCAATATGCTGAACTCTGTAAACCGCTTAGAGAGGGCTGTAAAGCACTATGAAGCGGTATATAAGTCTAAGTGCTATTGCTATTGTAAATTGTTTTTAACCCATTTAAATGGAAAAATTCTGTCTAAGAAGACCTTGACTTCTTTCCTAAATGTAACAACAACAACAACAACAACAACAACAACAACAATAATAATAATTTATTGTCATTGTACGTATATACATAGTACACCCATACAATGAAATTCACATAACGCTTCAAGACCAGTCCCAACACACATAGCAATCCCCACCTGCCACGAATTCCCCACCCTGAACCACTCAAACATCCATACATCAGACCAAGTAATACTATCCAACAGCTCACTGATGGTGACCCTTCAATTCATTATTAAGTGCAATTATAGCTCTAGGATAAAAATGTAGGAAAGGGAGGTTAAGTATACAATTGGTCCCTTTGGGTTGCATTCTGCAGAATGGGTGCAACAGATTAACAGAGTCGGAAGGGACCTTGCAGGTCATCTAGTCCAACCCCCTGCCCAAGCAGGAGACCCTTACATATGCCTCTACCTAGGATCGAACTCACAACCTCCTGATTGTGAGGCAAGAGCTCTTCCTCTAGGCCACAGCAGCTGGATCTAACATAGAAGACCTCTTCTGTATGTCCACTAAAATCTCAAAAATTGAGGTCACATTTAAGAGGCCCTTTCCTGATGGCATTGCTGTCTAGAAATATTCAGACCAAAATGATATCCCTGAGATTGTCAAATCCCAAGCCAGTCTGAACTGTAAAGGTCCATTTTTCAACTGTGCCCAGAAATAAGATTTCAATTCTGATATATGTTGCTGAGGTCATGCATAGTTATCAGTACCTACCACAAACTCAGTAGGAGGCAAAATGCCAAAATATGTACTTTCTAATCTATCAATTTTCCTTCTAATGAGTTACTGGATTACTGCTGTTGTGCTACATTCAGGTAGCAAGCTGAAATGAGTCTAAAGTGGTCAATATGAATGAGCAATAACAGAAAAGAGCAAAGATCGTAATGTTGACAGGGAAAGTCACATTGTATTAAGCATGCATTGGGGTGGACATACGACTTGTGTATTCTACATTTTGCATTTGAGCACAAAATTATAGTAAGACTCCTTGGAAATGGTGGCCTGCCAGAAGGTTTTATATTACACCCACTCCTAATTTGTAACAGGAAAACGTCATACCCTAATACTTTTTCCTAGCAACTACCATTCCAAGGCTACTGCAGAGAACAGATAGCATTATCCCATCCTAGATGAGGTATTGCTAGTGTCTCTTTGTATCATACTGAGAATAAACTGTGAAGATATAATGGATTGTAGACTGGCTGCTTTTAAACACCCATCCACACCATGAATGCAATAATATTATATGTTAAAATGATATGAAAAAGAGGGGAGTGAGGAGGAACCAGGTTAAGTAAACTGACAGAAGAAATGGAAAAATACAATTTGGCTGAATTATTGGGCAATCTTTTCAAAACATGAGAAATGCTAAAGGTGAGATTAGAGGCAAAATAACCAATGTGGCGGCTTCTTCTTCTGAAAGAACCTGTGTTTAAAGAGGCAGATGTTTTATTATCTCAGAAAATCCTCAGCTGTACTGAAAAATTACAAGGAAAAAATTGTTTTCAAGACTCTGAAAAATAATGAGAAGGACATGAAAGGAAGTGTTTATTTAGATCACGAAGGGCTATTCTGAGTGAAGAACTTTGATCACAGAGGGCATTGGTACTTTGCCATTGAAATAGATGTAAATTGGAAAGCTGCAAAATAAAATATTAAAAGCAGTTTCTTTCCTGTTTTTTTATTAGAAATCAAACAAGAATGTTGTGTAAAAAAAAACCCTAAAGAATTGTGTTTTTCATGATGATCAAAATGTGGCAGAATTTTACTGTTTATTAGAATAAGAGTCTAAAACTGATATATATTCATTGTAATAATAATGTACTTAGAAACAGAGTGTAACAAATGGTGGAACATATGCTCAAATAATGGGGGTCAGCGTGGCTCACAGCCTCTAGAGAACACCCAATACCAATGAAATTCCCCAATCTCCAGACTTTTCAGTGAGGGGAAACTTCTACATAATCAGATAGATTTTAAATATATTTTAATCCATCGGAAGGTCCTATGAGGCCAAAAGAAATGTGGATCATGGTAAAATGGGTGGCCACCTGCCCTGCCCGCTGCTTCTTTCCCAGCTCGGCTGGCAGCAGAGCAACTGGCATGGCGGGGGTCGGGTGGGGGTGCCACACCGCCTGTGGTTGACTTTGAACCTCCACCATTTTTATCAAGCTCCACCCCCAAAAAAAACCAGACCCCAAGAACACCCGTTGTCTCAGCCAAAATGGAGTTTGCCTGTCACTCCCTCACAGACTGACTCCAGCCCTGTTGGCGTCCCAGCCCCTTACCTTTGGTGTGCCTTAATAGCTGTCCACTGGGCCCTTTTGGCTCTGGTGCCAGGAAATGGCTGACATCACCTCGCTTCGTCCCTCTGATGGGGCAGCCCAGCTCTGGCACTCTGCAGCTTGGCACACACAGACAGCTTTTGGAGGAGGCTTTCCTAAAGCCTGGGGAGGGCGAAAACAGCCTCGCCTCTCTGAAAGCCGAAATCAGCTGACCAGCACGCGCATGCGTGTGCTGGAGCTGACAGGGCAATGCCTCGCATGCCCTCGGATATGGTTCCACGTGCCATAGGTTCACCATCACAGATATAGTTTCTTCATGCCAGACTTGACTCATGGCAACTACCAAGACAGTTGTCATGAGTCAACTGTCCACTTCCTTTCCACCATTTTTTGAAAGAGGTTTGCTATTGATTTATTACTAGGGCTGAAAGCAGCCAACCCAAAATTACCCAGCTGGCTTCAGGCCTAAAGTAGGATTAGATCTCAGTCTCCCAATTTCTAGCCTAGAGCTTTAACCATTAGACCAAAGTGGTACTTGTTATGTGCAACCTGTATTTCAGCCTCCCACTGCTTTCAAATTATAACATGGCCGGCTAATGTATTATGATTTAATACTAAAACTTGGCACAGGATGGGAAGCAGAGATAAATATGCAAATGATAATTTTCCAAAAAGCCCAAACAAGTATGGTATTGTTTTTCTTGTTTGATTTCCAGACGGTAGATCTTTTGCCCTTTATTCATTTTTTGCAGGAACATGTTGCTCAACATACAGTTTATTCATGGAATTTTACATTAACAAATGTGCTGGGAATTTCAGTGCTTTTCTCAAGAAAATCAAAATGGTCATTCTGACACACGCTGCAAAAATAATAGCCATTGGCTTTTTGGCAATGAAAATTTGCTCTTTCAATGGTATACTCCAGTGTATTTAGGAAAGCCCAACATCGCTCAAGATTAGCATCCATTCTCATGTTACATTTCCTGTCTTTTAAGCCCTTCAGGGATGCTGACACCAAATAATCACCCGTATCTTCCAGTGTAAATTATATGCACGTGCACAGATCATGGATCTAGTTTTACCCTTAAATAAGTTTGCTTCTTTTCTTCTCCTTGCTTCTTGCAGATAGGGTGGTGTTAAATTTAAATGAGATTGCAGTAGCTGGATAAGAAGCACTGTCTAGCTTAAAGTCATAACACATGCTTCTAAAGTAAACCGCATTAAAACAACTCAATATGGTAATTAAGATAGAAAAAGGCAGTACTAAGCTGCATAGCCTATCAGATTCCTTAGGGAGAAAAAAATACTGATGTGACTTGAAATGTGTCCAAGGGGGTTTAGTCAGTCTCCAATTAGCTGCAAAGTTACGCTATTAAAATGCGTAACAAATACCAGCCTGCATATTCCTGAACCTGTCACTATTTAAGTCCTAATTTCAGATGGTTCTTTCATTATAGTACATATCCAAAAAGCTAGCACTGACTGTTAATTACATTGTACAATCATTGCTGTTGGGTGATAAATTGGAAGGACAGCAGACTCGAGGGCATATCTAGTTGAACCACCAGGAGGGAGCTCTTAACTCAAAGCAAACAACTGAACAAAGGCAAACATTCAAGAGCAATCTGCAATAAAGCAAAGGGCAAATGGTCTTTGCTATGTAACCTTGCTATGTAACCTTTGACACCTGCTGAAAACTCCACGGGAGAGGGGTCTACCTCAAGCAGTCAAAGAGAGTGGAGAAAATACAAGGAACTGAAGATAAGTCTTGATCATTTCTTTTCCTCGAGTACTAAACCATGGAAAGGTACAGAAACAGCCAAGGTGAAGTATTCCTGTTGAACAGCTTCTGAAAAGCATTCAAGTGTGAAGTTTGTGTGTGCTTGAAAGCTTTCAAACCTGTTCATTTACATGATATGTATATTGTATCATTTGAAGGACGTGTAATGTGCACTCTCTCCTAGGCATTGCCAGGCAGCATTGCCAAAACTGGGCTTTGGGAAACTATGCATCAGGCAATATGAAGTATATCTTTTTCTTCCGTGCAGATAGTTCAATCATAATATACTCTATGCTAGGAAGGCTGAGCCTCAGCAGCATTCTCTTCCATTAATATGACTGGGAAATTCACAGCTTTCTCAGACACAGAATAGAATAGAATAACTCCTACTCAGGGAGTAGGGCGGCATAGAAGAACCTCCAAATAAAATAAAATAAAATAATAACAGAGTTGGAAGGGACCTTGGAGGTCTTCTAGTCCAACCCCCTGCTTAGGCAGGAAACCCTACATCACTTCAGACAAATGGTTATTCAACATCTTCTTAAAAACTTCCAGTGTTGGAGCATTCCCAACTTCTGGAGGCAAGCTGTTCCACTGATTAATTGTTCTAAACTGTCAGGAAATTTCTCCTTAGTTCTAAGTTGCTTCTCTCCTTGATTAGTTTCCACCCATTGCTTCTTGTTCTACCCTCAGGTGCTTTGGAGAATAGTTTGACTTCCTCTTCTTTGTGGCAACCGGTGAGATATTGGAACACTGCTATCATGTCTCCCCTAGTCCTTCTTTTCATTAAACTAGACATACCCAGTTCCTGCAACCGTTCTTCGTATGTTATAGCCTCCAGTCTCCTAATCATCTTTGTTGCTCTTCTCTGCACTCTTTCTAGAGTCTCAACATCCTATTTACATTGTGGCAACCAAAACTGGATGCAGTATTCCAAGTGTGGCCTTACCAAGGCATTATAAACTGGTATTAACACTTCACGTGATCTTGATTCTATCCCTCTGTTAATGCAGCCTAGAACTGTGTTGGCTTTTTTGGCAGCTGCTGCACACTGCTGGCTCATATTTAAATGGTTGACCAGTAGGACTCCAAGATACCTCTCACAGTTACTACTGTTCAGCAAGGTACCACATATACTGTACCTGTGCATTTTGTTTCTCTTGCCTAAATGTAGAACCTTACTTTTTTCACCATTGAATTTCATTTTGTTAGATAGTGCCCAATGTTCAAGTCTGTCAAAATCCTTCTGTATCTTGAGCCTATCTTCTGGAGAGTTGGCTATTCCTGCCAGTTTGGTGTCATCTGCAAATTTGATGAGTTCCCCATATATCCCCTCGTCCAAGTCATTGATGAAGATGTTGAAGAGTACTGGGCCTAAAACAGAGCCTTGGGGTACTCCACTGCATACTTCCCTCCATGTAGATGCAGTTCCATTGAGCACTACACGTTGAGTTCGCTTGGTCAGCCAGTTTTGAATCCATCTGGTGGTGTTGCTGTCTAACCCACATTTTTCTACTTTATCTAGTAGTAGGTTATGGTCTACTTTATCAAATGCCTTACTTAAGTCCATATCTTAACTGTTAACATGTTAACATATGATAACTGATACCAGTTGCATTTCCTATTGTAAAATTGTTGCATATGTTTTGCTTATGCGCCATACAGATTGTTGTATTTGGGTTGGCCATAATTTGGAAGGGTTAGATATTTATTGCATTCTTAAATATGACATGTACAGACCCATAGCTGAGTGTCATTTTCCCCTGTTGCATGATATAAGTATAGAGTCAGGAAGTTACACCCTAACTTTGCTTTCTGATATTGTTGTGAAGTTTATCTACTGCCAATATTATGAAGAGATTTGAAAAAGGGATCATTAATAATTAAGGAAGTCTCCTTTCATGCCATTTTGGAACCAGCCCTGTCACTGGCGGTACAAAAAAAAAGATTATTAAGCAAGACTAACTTGAAATATATATTTTGTAAATATGTTTTGTCTTTGTTTTTTACTCACCCAGTGATTGTTTTTTTAAAGGGAGTTATTTAGCATATATAATAAAGATAATGTTTCATTTGAATAACTTTGACTCCTGGTAATTTAATAAATACACACATGTAATTTTCAGGAACATTGTTGAAGTGTTTTGCTATTGTTTTTTAGCTTCTCAGTCTAGTTCAGGGCTATCAAACTCGTTGCCCATGGGCTGGATGCATCATGCACTGGCCACGCCCATGCCCAGTTTAGCAAAGGGAGGAAAAGTCCTGATACATCACATGACGCTGCTGTGACAACGCGAGTTTGACATCCCTGGTCTAGATGATGGTCTTGGGAATTTCTGGTGGTCTTCCATCCAAACAGGAATGCCTGTCCTTTGTTTGTTTGATTTTTTTTTGTTTTTTGTTTAGATCAGATAAGATTGGACCACCTTATGTTACCAGTGCCAATCATGGACACTTATAATAAAACATAAATGAAAGTTAGTTACTACCAAAATGAGATGTCTGAGGAAAGCTGCTGGAGTTACTAGAAGGAATAAAATCAGGAATGGGATTATAAGGGGGGAAATGGAATAAAAGCAATATTAAACTACATAAAAAGACAGCAAATAAAGTGATTTGCTCATCTGGAGAGAATGTCTGGGGATTCCATACTGTATAAGGCAGACATAAAAAGGTCAAAGAGCACGAGGCACAGGCAGAAGAAGATGGAAAGACAACATTGGCATCAAATAACAATGGTTGAGGCTGGGAGAAGTGCAAGAACAAAAACTTTTTATGGAGATGGAGGAGGAGGAGGAGGAGGAGGAGGAGGAGGAGGAGGAGGAGGAGGAGGAGGAGGAGGAGGAGGAGGAGGAGGAGGAGGAGGAGGAAAAAAGACTGGAGAGATGATGTTCTTTAATCGGCCATCATAACTTCTGATAATATCAGCTTCTCTAGGCAGACATAAAATTGAAGCTTCCCAGATATTTGAAAGGATGCAGCCTTAGGAACAGAATCTATTCCAAACAGCTGGCAGTTTCTGAAAGCTGTGAATCCCTTTCAGAAAGTATCTCTTCTTCTAGTTCGCATCCAATGTCCCTCCCCTCGTGTTTTTTTCTGTGTAACAGATGTCCTGCTTTCCAGTTCTCAGGATCATCAGTGGCATTCACTCATCTACATTCTCTGCATTCCTATTCCAAGAATCTGTTGCCCATAATAGCGTTGTGACAGATAAAGTACAACATGTACAGGCAAACTCTATTTTAAAAGTTGTGAAGATGATGGTCAGAAAAATGCTTATGTTCAAAAGCACCATTCTTGGTGACCAACAGGAGCATCTGTAGGGGAAAGAAGAAAAAATAAAGAAGCTGATTGAAGTTCTACCCCTTTTGTACAGACATTTGGTCAACAGGTTATTATAATCACTACCGCTTATGACACTTTCAACTTGCAAATTTAGGAAATTGAAACATCAAATTGAGTCAATGAAAAATATAAACACCAAAGAGAAAGCGATGAACTTCTAGGCTGGACTTTCACTTCTTTCCAAGCGATGATTTTTTTTAAAAAAAAAACGTCGCTGATTAAATAAGCCTTAGTTAATTAGGTGGACATACTGTGCTAAAATTATATTTTCATTTAGTTTGATATATTATTCCAAACTATAAATTATTATTATTTAAATGTATTATAACAGCCCACTCTAAAAATGCACTTGGTCTTGAAAAAGAAAAGCAACATCAGCTTAGTGCGGAGAGGCAGGAGTGAATGGGAGGAAAAATTCAAGACTGCCATGTCTTGATTCTCTTTAAAGAATCAATTTCCCCCTCTTTAGTGTTCCAGGAATTCAGCTGGTTTCTATTTTCCTCTTATAGGCAGCCTTGAAGGACAGACACAACAGTGTGTGTGTGTGTGTGTGGTGTGTGTGTGTGTGTGTTAGAATGAGAGGTACACTGGAGATAGATACGACGATCAGAATTCAGTGAGTTACAGTATATGGCAATTCATAATTTCAAATTGGCCGTGATTTTTATTCCATGCTTTTGCCAAGAAAACTACATGGATATGTCCATGAAATCACCAGGACTCATTCTTGACTTAAAAGAGACTTGATTTTACATAATTTAAAGACAACTATATGTTTTAGATTAGTTATTTATGTTTCTACAACAACTTCGCAACATTTCTTTCTGGTGACGTGACAGATCTTTTTTAGCAATGTGACAAGCTCTAGTTTAGCAATACATGCAACTAGCTTTTAAAAGTACATACCACATCCCCTTCTCCTTCTCAAACATCCTTGCAAGGGGAACTGACATTATTATTCCACTTTTAAATTGATCTGTTTCTACAAATACTGAAAATCAAGAGATTCTGGCATATTTACCCAAGCAAAGCAGCAAATCGTAGTCCCTTATTGGAATATCTTATGATGGTGCTTTGGAATATGATGATGATGATGATGATGATGATGATGATGATGATGATGATGATGATGATGATGATGATGATGATGACGATTTTGAGAACTTTAAAGTCAGCAATGTTCATGCATCTGAGAATGTTGGGATTATTTCTTGCATTGTGTGCCTTACGTCACCAGGTGTCATTGGGTGGCTATATAAATTTGTTTAATAAATATATTTATTTATTTATTTATTATTTATTTATTTAAATGGATTTATATGCCGCCCAACTCCCAGGAGACTCTGGGTGGCTATTTCTATTAATATTCTCTTATATATAAACTGGAACCCTGCAAAAATTATTGCCAAGGGGAAAATCCTGCCTACCAATTATTTACTCATTGTTTGAGAAAGCATTTATTATTTTTGTTTCAAGAAACCTAATTTCAGCAGCCATTATTTAAAAAGAAAATAAATATATTTGTTAGATATATGCATGTCACTAATACAGGTATTTGTGGTACTGTGACCATGTCCTCTTCTCCTGGTTCCTCCATTTGTTCTACCCAGCTTCTGTGAAAAGATAAAAGAAAGATTATGAAGCCTTCACTCCATGCAACTTGAGATCTTCATAAATTTGATAATGTGAATCATACTTGTTCAGCAGATGGTGACTATACTGCCTACAGATCTCATCATCCCATTCTTGGAAACTGGGACAGGAAATAGAAAGGATGATGCAGTTTGAGGATGTACTTGGCTGAATTAGTTAAATGAAGTATCTTGCACATTACTGAATTCCTAAGAAACAATGTAAAGTGGACAATTCATAAGTTCAGTATCTTAGTGTGTGCCATTCAGTGAGGTTACCCATTTGAATAATGAGGAAAGATATGGATAACATCTATACAGCTCCAAGTATCTTTCAGAAATACCAAATGGCTGCTTTTCTTCATTCCTATAGAATGGATTGTTTTACATTTGTCATAGGTTCATAAAATCCCATAGAAAAGAATTTTAATATGAATTTCTAACTTCTATTGTTAATTTTAACTTAATGGTTTTATTAATGGAAAGATAAAGAAGAGCTAAATGTTAAAATCCAGTTAAAAATCACCCACCAAAAATATTACTTTCTTTATGTCTCAAATGCTCAGTATGCATGGTTGTTCATTTATGTCGTTAACCCACAGAGGGAAAGTATATTTCACATTAATGAAGCACCTGATAGCATTCACTACTGGCTAAGAAATAGCTCAATTAACAGGAAAAGTAATTATAATGTGTATTTTACTGAAGAGAAGAATCTGTTAAAGGTTTCTCAGTGAACAAACAGCAAGATGAAAAAATACGCAGAGTTCTACATAGCAATGGTTAAAGAGGTTGGTTGATTTAGTTGGGATTATTTGAGTTCTGTCCAGTTTATTTATTAATTAATCAAATATATATAGCTATGCCTCTTATCAAAGGTGGCTCCAAAGTTCTCTTTATTCTTAGTTTAATGGTTTATCTTAGTGCATTTCATGTGTTTTAGCACACTAGAGACCCAGCATTTTCTGAACTAAATTAAGTAGGAGGCCCATTATTCTTTGCCTCTTAGATACTGGAAATATCAAAGTAGCAGTAATATTTCTTTAAGTAACTTCTTCTATTTATGCAAGCAAACTGCAGTCTCTGTCTTGAGGCTCACTTTAAGATGCATGGAGGAAACTCCTGGCTTAATTTTAAGACTGCTTATGTTTTTCCCCCACCCAATGCTTTTGGTAAATTCTTGCATCAGTCATAACCAAACTGTTTCTTTACAGGTAGTCCTCAACTTATGACCATTTGCTTTACAACGGTTCAAATTAATAGCAGTCTTGGAAAGGATACTTGATGGACTGTAAAACACTTCCAACTGTTTCAAAATGTTGTACATACACATTCACAGTCACATGGTTGAGAGCTAGGTCCTTGGCAACCTGTTGGTCACACTTTCGACCAGTTGCCAATTGCTCCATGAACATATAATTGCCATTTGCAATCTTCTCTGTTAGCTTCCCCAAAAAGACAACCAGGAAGCCAGCAGAGAAGGTTGCAAGATGCTGCTCCCTGCTGAGAGGGCTCCCTCTCCTTCTGTGTGGAGCTGAAACCCTCCACCAGGCAGCTGTTTCACTCTGTCATCTTTGGGGAGATAATTTAACAACTGCAACCAGAAGTACAGGATTGCAATCAATGAGTGAAGATGTCACGTGAGCATCAGGGGCGGGTTGCTCTCGAAGTTGCTACCGGTGCACTGCGCGTGCATCTCCATGTTTTGTGCGCATGCACGCACGCTACACGCATGTGCCCCTTGCATGATTTTGCTTCCGCGCATGCACGGAAGCAAAATCTCATGAGGGGACACGCGTGCGTGTGCGTGATTTCAGCAATTTCTTTGCTTTTGCGCATGCGCGGAAACAAAAAAACGCCAAAAACTCTCACGCGTGCACGTCCCCTCACAAGATTTTGCTTCCATGCATGTGCAGGAAAAATTATGAAAAAAAGATGGCAATGTGCGACGGACCGGTGAAGATGACGGACCGGTGTCGCGCGCAAATTACATCATCGGCCGGCCGCTACCGGTGCGGTAGAGTGGACAGCACCGGTAGGAACCCACCACTGGTGAGCATCAACTTGAGTGAAGCATTGCTTCACTCAATGATCAAGATTCTGGTCCCAATTATGGACCTAAGTCACAGACTACTTGTATTATGGAAGTTGAACACTGAGGTGAATCACTGAGTTAGAAAAAAATTGGGCCAGATCTCAAAGTGGCTTGTTCATCCTGTGGGAACTTGTGATATTTAAAAAGCAAAGGGAACCATCATCAGGAAGCTTTGCTTGGAAAGTTTGCAGAAAGATTTGATGGACCGCCTAAGAAATCTGGCAGGCTCAGTGAATATAAAAGAGAGGCCCACTTGCTTAAGCTACAAATTATAAGAAGTCAAACCCTGACGTGAAGGAAGCCGGGACACTGAAATAGTTATAATTTTCAAAGCAAATCATCCCGATAAGGAAAAGCAGATATCCAATAAAAAGACAGCTTCCTACATTACCAGCAGTGCAAAAGCTTTTTCAGAAGAGTGAACTTCTGACACTTTGCCCTTGATGTGCAAGAATCTGTGAAGCCTGTGGATTACAAGAGAGAATTCTACACAATGGACAGGGCACTTGCATGCCTATCTTCCTTATAAGTAAGGGAAACTGAAGAATCCCACATTAAGATGTGGGAACATTTACATTTTAAACACTATTTCATTTTGATCAAACGGAATCCAAATGCCTGAGAAATTATTAGCCTGGAGCTATTTAGGACAGACAAAAGGGAGCAATTTCTTCACACCCCACTTAGTTAAAGAGGTAGTAACAATCATTAACTTTGATAGCTTCAAAAGATAATTGTTAAATTCAAGAACAAAGCTATCAATGGCAGCTAGCTGGGTTTGTTAAATATATTATTCCCAATCATGGGAGCTGCTTCCCTTTTGATATGACATCCTCTCCTGGAAACAGAAAGCCAAGGAATGGTCATTTTCTGGTATCTTTCTTCTGAGCTTCCTGTTGGCATCTGAGATAACAGTACACTCGTTTGATTTGTTCAAAACAATATTTCCTTAAAGACACATTAGTTTCATGTAGATTGTAGTGGCTAAGGATCAGGCTAGAGAATGTGAGTTCTAGTCCTGCCTTGGCTTCAAAGTCATCTGGGTGACCTTCAGCCAGTCACTTTCTCTCAGCCCTAGCAAGGAGGTAATAACTGTTGTAAGGAATATCCTTCTGGGTTCAGTTCCAAGTGGGGGGAAAAGACACTGGATTCATGGAAGTTGCTTGGAAAGAAGGTTTAATGGTGCACAGGAGCACATGGCAGGAGCCCTTGTACAGAAAAGGTAGATTACATGCTTCCAGGTGTAGGTGAAGAGAAAAAAGGGAAGGGAAGATGCTGAGTCCCTTGGTTTTATAACCTCTTAGTTTCCTGTTCCTGTGTATATAATGCACTGATTGGTGGTCAGGCTCCCAGGAGGCCATACAGTGGCAACTCTATAGGCTTTTGTCTGTCCCAATCTTTGTTATGTAGAAGACTGCTCCAGGCTAGGTGGGGGGAATGTGGCAAGGGTGGAGGCAGGGAGCTGCAGGAAGCTGCTTTGTATTTAAAACATGTTAATCCTTTCCTCATTCAGGAAACATATTCTTTCCTTTTTCAATATTTCCTAGGATATTTCATTTTTCTAGGAGGGGGTGGGTACTAACTTCCTACATAACAAACCACTTCTGAAAAACCTTGTCAAGAAAACTGCAGGGACTTGTCCAGGCAGGCTCTGAGAATTGGACATAATTGAATGGCAGAACTCTCTCTCTCTCTCTCTCTCTCTCTCTCTCTCTCTCTCTCTCTCTCTCTCTCTCTCTCTCTCTCTCTCTCTCTCTTCCAATCTTCCCTTATTATCTTATTATTATTTGAAAATTAACAGATAATTTTTAATGAAACAACACCTGTTAAAAATGCATGGATACGAACAAAGGTTTCAACATGGATGAAAAGGCAGCCCATATTTTTTTTAATGAAACGAAGCAAACATACTGTAAATACAAAATGCAGATTTACTTGAGATTAAGTTATACAGTTTGTGTGCTGTTTTAAAAGAAACCTAGATCCTCTAATCTTCAATAATCCAACATCTTTACTATTACATTATGTTCACAGATTCTGATATATTTAAATCAGTCCCGGTTGCAGAGATTAACAATTTTGAAACATGAGTTGCTCTCAAATATATAGCCTTGACACTGGAGTCACTTAAATAATTCTCATTCCCAAACTCTTGTACTACCATGTTTTTAAATCAAAAGTTTTCTCAATCTACCCAAAGAAGAATTAAATGTAAATTCCAGTTCTCTATTGTTCACATCCGAAACCTGTTTATGATTCTTCCTACTCGTGTCTGGTGAACTACATGTTATAGTTGGCTGCTTATCAGATAGCAAAAGCCTAAACATAGAGAATGTTAAAGGTTTTCCTACCATAAGGCAGTATTATTAGCATACTCGTCTATTGTTCCATTTTCTCTGCCTCGTTTACCCTCAACATGTGCATCTGCACTTACTGAAAGAGAGGGAAATACGAAGTGAAAATTATAACTCTGGCTATATTTTATAGATCTTTGCATGGGAGGCTGGAAATGTTTTGCTGAATATAATTTGGTGTTCTTTGGTAGATTTATAATCCCAGCATATCAGTCCAAATGAGCTGGAAAACTGATTGTTTTCTGTTTAGCCAAATGAACCATGAGGAGGTTAACAACTCTGCAACCTGAAATGAAAATAGCCTAAAGAAAGAAAACAGCAGAAGATAATCATAGAAAAAAGGAAAGCTTATTTGTTTCTTCAAGTTTAAAAGAAGCAGATTTCAATTAAATATCTATTCATTGGTAGTGAATGTAAAATAACTGGTAAATGAGCATTTACTAGAATATTAATTACATACTTAGGGGCTAATTGCAGCATATTATCAATTAATGGGTCTTTAATGCTACTTCAGCAGCTTGATTTTGCATCCCTTAATTGGATGGTGTCACAGAATATAGACACTAACTCTTTTCTGAACTTTGCCCTTCTATTCATTTCTTATAACATATGAACTTTATATTGAACCATACCATTGGTTCAATTCTCCAGGTTTATTTCTGAATATTGAAATATAGTAATCTTTCAGTATTTTGCAAAGCTTCTACATACAATTCTTCTTGAGATACCAAAAAATAAAAAAGATTTAATATTTAAATGTTCATATTTAAATCAAAAATTATCTCAACCCACCCAATATCTCTTCTGGGATATCTCTTCCTGGAATGTCCCTTTTTATTAGGGATGAATGTTCTACAAAATGAAGATGGAAAGATTTATGATAAAATATGATATTGGTGTCAAGGAAAATTAGTAAAGTATTTTTATGAGTGCTATCTATATGGGGGTGGGATGGAGGGATTAATATGGCAGCTGTAACCATGCAGTTAAAAGCTTTTTTTTTTACATGTCTTACACATAAACAAGAGGCAGGTTCCTAGAATCACAGCTGCCGAATTAAGTCTATCTTCCTATGGATACTCTTGAATCAGATAGTAAAATGCATATAGCACCAAATATATTTGTTGATAATCAAAAAAGGGACTCCGTTTTAACTGCAGAAGTTTTTTCCACAATAACCTTGTTGTTACATTTTACCATGATTTGTTTATTGTTTTATATGTCTCAAATTCTTCAGATTCTTCAAATAGGAGAGCTTAAAAAACTACATTTATAACAGGAACTGCAGCACATTATTTCTTGTTTTGTTTTGTTTTTGCTATTAAGGACTTTAAGACATTGAATGGAAGGCATTTCAAATTCAGAAGTAATTCATTCATTTAAGCTTTCCAGTCCCATTTGGCCTTGACAGAATGCGGTCCTTAGCCTAAAATGGTGTGGCTTTGCACTGTGTTTGCAATGGCAGCACCTGTTAAAACAGACATTATTCTGGTGATTGAATCCATTTATCCCTCATGAACTTCCTTTGGTGTTTAGCTTCTACTCTATTGAAGGTGTTTAAGATGTACAATAATTAAAAAATAATTATAGCAACAACACTCACGAGGCTGTTTTATGTGCTGCAGTTCCTGTTATAAATGTAGTTTTCTAGGCTCTCATATTTATTCATAGCTACCTCAGGAGCTGAGTTAAAGGCATGTAACAAAGTGGGACTTCTTGAGAAACAGAAGAAAAGCATCAGCATGCTAAGAAGAATGTCAAGGTCTACAAAAGTAGTTTTCTTAAAACAAATAACAGATAATGGCAGGATGAACAAAGCAACAAAATTCAATTACTAATCATGCTGACTACTTGGAGGGGGGTATTGAAAATTAAAAGATGTTGTGGGATATGAATTTTAGGGGGCTGGCCTAGTTGTAAATCTGCTAGACCGCAGAGGTCTCCAACCTTGGGAACTTTATGAGGTGTGGACTTCAAATCCCAGAATTCCTCAGCCAGCCATACTGGCTGAGGAATTCTGGGAGTTGAAGTCCACACCTCATAAAGTTCCCAAGGTTGGAGACCTCTGTGCTAGAGTGAGCCAGCCAATGGAGTGAGCAAAAGAGAAAAAGAAGGTCACTTCTGGCCTTGAAGGGCAGATGTGCTACCACAAGGCCTGAAAGTGGCTGGGCTGATAGCCAGGCTGATATGGAAAAATTTGGAGCCACCATCCCATTGGTCTGGCCTAGTACAGTATATAGTAGTATACAGATGTTGATAACTAGAACCCAGGGATGGCAAAACCTTGTGCATTCAACAAAAGGCACAGAGAAATAGAAATAGCAGATATTTATATCAAAAATTCTTGAAATCATCAGTGCACCCATATAGAATGATATCAGTCTTCTTTAGCCAGGAATGTTGCGAGTTCTAGTTCCAAAACTGGTGTGTGAGAAATATGCTTATTGGTTTAAAGCTTTGCCCAGCTTTTATACTGCCCATTCAGCAGCTGAAATCTGTGGAAATCTGAAATTATGATCTGGTACAAAATCTACATTAAACTGAAAAGTGCAATTAATGTAGAGAAGAAAACTGTTCATAGCAATTTTAAATAAAACAAACTTAACAAATAAAATATTTTAACAATAGCAATAATTTCTCCGGCTGCAAAAAGACACCAAGAAGATTCTTAGTCAAAGAACTGTAAATATCAGGAATTTGGGGAAAGGGGACCACTTCAGATGCATGGACCCATAAATAAACATAGTTCCATGGGTGAAGACGTTCTAGTCCTTTCTTAGTCACAAAGCCAGCTAGATGACCTTGGGCCAATCACTTTTCCTTAGCCTTAAAAAGAAAGCATTGGCAAACCACTTCTGAAAAATCTTACCAAAAACAACAACAACCCTGCAGGAATTTTCTCTGAGAATTGGATTCAGCATATTAAAAAAAAAAAAGAAATATTGCAAACAAATTACTATGACGAAATAAAGAAAAGCAGCAGCAGAAGTCAAATGGCTACACAAAAAATTTAGCAAAATGTGAAAAAAAAGGACATGTATAAAAGTTAGAATTTGGACAGGCTTCCTGCAACTATAGAGATAATGTCAGAAAAACTAAAGGAATTGAGTTTGTCAATAGCTGTAAAACAGAGATCTTTCCAATATGTCCAAAACGAAAAGAAAATAAATCAGTGTACAGCTGTTCACAGTTGATGATAAAACGATAATAGATAACTGAGAAAAGGCAGAGAAATGCAACTAAACAATTTGAGCATACATACTTCACTAGGCAATGGGAAATAAAAGATGAAAAGGTTTGGACTGGCTCTTGAGATTATAGAAAAATGTCAGAAAATACAATTTATCTCGTAAGAATCTAAATCTAAAAGCTGCATTAATTGCATTTTAGAATATTAAAATAACTTTCTGATAGCTGAATTTTCAGACGTTATCTTTGAGAAATCTTGATAAAATGCAGGACAATGGAGAATGGCAAATATTGTCCCTATCTTTAGTAAGGAGGAAAAGAAGAATCCAGGGAAACCGTCAGTCTGCAAACAATACAAGAGAGATGAATGAGTGATTGATTGATTGATTGATTGATTGATTGATTGATTGATTGATTGATTGATTGATTAATTGATTGAGCTTCCATCCCACTTTTATTTGGTTTAACTCAATTCAGCATTTCAATTTCTTTAAAAAGGGTAATTAGAAAAACTTTGAGACCACAAAGTAGCAACTAGCACTCACAGAGACTGATCAAGGACAAAGCTTGCCAGACTACCCTTCCCTCATTTTCTCTTACAGCTTTTGCAGATTGTAGGTACAATGTGTTATGAATTCTGCAAATCATTTGACAAAGAATCCATGGCATATTAACTGATTGGTTTTAATTAGTATTAGTGCTAAGTGTAGGCTGAATAACAAGGTAATTAGATGGCTACATAGTTGGCTCAGAAAGCATACTCAATCAAGAAATCGAGAAGTACTCGTCTATAATTCCTTATCCAACTGACAGTACGTACTGTATTCAAAAACAGGTATTCAGAAAGATAGAGGTTTAGCTCTGGGCTCTGAAGTCTCCAATATTGTTATTAATGATCTGAATGAAGAAGTGGAAAAATGCTAATTAGATATTCATATTATATAATTTTGGTGGGATAGCTAATCATCTAACAAAATCAAAGAATTTCTATTTTGCATAGATAATGCTCTCCTCTCCCTAGACAACATGCTGTGGTGCGGTAAGGACCGTACCACAATCTAGGTGAGCATAAGTATCTCATAAACTTTAGAACAGCAGAAACAATAATTTGATAGTTTAGAAAGTCAAAGAATCTACATATTTCCTGTATCCTGAATAATTGGTTGAATATGTTTTTGAGTTGTTTTTACTTTTATTTTTAATAATCAAGTTAATCATGACTGGCAACTCTGTCTCTGTTATTACCCTTTTTCCCCTTTAAAAAAAGTAAAGAGGCAAAAAGAATTTAGAAGAAATTGGTTCTTTGCAGAAAGCTGAATACTCAAGAATCCCTAAGAATGAGGGTTGATTTGTAAGCAGAATATAAAATATATTCACTAGTTACCGAACTGCAAATAAAAGTAAAGTGCAGACACAGTTATTTTTATTTAATAGATCTGAAAACTGGAAAATTCTAACACAATGCCAAATTGTTTCTTGGGAAGTTACAGGATCTTGTTTGTGTGAAGGTTGATTGATTTTGATGTGATTTTGACTGAGCTTGCTGAAGCAAAAAGTTCATATAAAAATGTATTGATGGAGACAGTTATAAGCTAATAGATGTATTAGTACTTGAATTTTGTCTATCTTTCACAAAAGTATGAATGAAATCAGCAAGAAACTGAATCGCTCTAAATTCCTTTGCATTGGCCTAAGGCTACTCAATAAGTCCTATTGAAGTCAGGAGATAACACCTAAGTAAGTACAAATAAAATCAGACCATTACTATTTACCTCTGTAGAATGCAGTACCTGACTGATCATGTCTTGGATTCGAAGTTGAGAAGGGCCAGGCCTGATTACTACTTTGATGAGAGAAAATCAGGAAATACCAATAAGTAGGCTAGGTTGAGAAGTCAAAATATATCCTAGAAGAAGATAACAGCAAAGCACTATCATATCTGTTACCGATATGACATGTATCCATGAAATCAGCATTAAAAATTCTCTTTTAAGGAAACTTCACTTTAATTGCTGTGTTAGAAAAGTAATAGATCCTCTTGAGAGAACTCAGAGTACAAATATAGATGAGTCTGACATATCACCACAAAATGTCTATGACCATTAGACACAACTGAGAAAACCATTAATATCTATCCTCAAGTAGTCAATATCAAACGATGTAGGAAAAGAATGGTTGGTAAAAGCAATTATAATGCAATTTTCACTAAATAGTATGTGCACACGTACATGCCTATAGTGCTTTAATGATGCTATCCTTTTAACATCCAATTCAGCATGGAAATTTCCATTCAGCACAGTGTCGATATTAGGTAAGGCTTTGGTTGTGTAGGCTTCATTCTAAAAAAGAGTTAAGAAATATTTCAGAATAAACATGCAGAGAATTCCCTTGTGGGACAATGCTCAACTGCATAGCCGAATTATGCTAATTTTTAATTCTACTGTACTGCTTCATGTAAACATTGGATTTCCCACCATCCATCTTTCCAAACTTCCATTAATTAAAGGAAATCAAAAAATAAAATGTATGGCATCAAAAACTGAATTACCGTACATTAAGAAACAATATGCTCAGCAGTTGAGATGTAACTCAGTTTCATGATTCAGATGTAATTCTCTTTCGAGATTTCACTGAAACTGCAAAATAGAAAACTGACTTTGGTCCTAAAGCTTGTGTTCTTCCTTCTTTTATCTTAATCTGATAAACTGGAATGATATCAGACTGAAGATATGAATTTAACAACATCATCTAGAAAACGCTTGGGGGTATTTGGATTCTGATGTCTGATGAAAATAAATAATTTGCTGCATTTATGTTAAGATGTCATCAGATTAGTTTCATTGCTTGCCTTTTTATCCTCCTTTCGGAGGGATGTTTATATCGTAATTCTTATAATAGAATGAATCCTTCTACACAACCTTTATGACTTTTTCAAAACAGATTTGAATTCTAGTCTAGTTGCATCTCACTAACACAACTAGAAGCAGTTGAAAATATATTTTTCAATCTTGTTCAAAGCATACAAGAATACTAACTCTTACCAAACTGGCCCATATCTCATCATAAGATCTTCACACTAAGAACTGGTTTGATCAGACATATATGGTAGCAAATCTGTATAATGTCTTATGAATTCTACCAATTTGATCTTATGTTGCTACATTTGCAGCAACAGTTGACTAGAAAAGACAATATAATTCCTTTTTGTTTTGTTTTGTTTAAGTATTAAAATTGACATGGCAACAACTAATTAGTTGGTTCAGCAGAAAAATGCATCTCTCTTCTGACAATTGGTAGCTGGGCCAGTCCCTTTAGCATAAGTAGTCATGACCCTCTACACATTGAAGAAGCCTCTTTTCAATCTCTCTATAACAGGCAGATATAATGAAGACTGGCCCTTTCCAAAGATACTTTGCCTGAATGGCTTCCAGTCTCCATTTCTGAGACCAAAGGTAAACAAATAATAATAAGAACAACTGAACACAGGCAATGATTACATTATACCTGGAGTAACCAAGATAATTGTGGATTGAAAGGCACTTGTTTTAGTGTCTATCTCCATCTTGAGAGACAAGACAGTGCTGATCCCTAGGAACTTTTATACTGTCATTCCTGTATTTGAAATGGAGGACTGTAAGATCACTTACAGACCAATTATCTTGTTAAGCGTAATCATATTTAAATTCTGCACCAAATATTTTTGGTGAAACTCTCTGACTGAAAGAAAAATGAATGTGAAGAACAGGCTAGGTTTCACAAAAGATGATGGAATAGTTTTTCAATGCTTAGCTATAAGTATTATATAAGTTCTAAGAAATTGAAAGTGCCCCAATCTA